>JAOXJM010000033.1:52362735-52386999 GCA_026413425.1 Tringa solitaria | reverse complement strand
CCTTCAGGTATTGATAGGCTGTTATAAGGTCTCCCCGGAGCCTTCTCTTCTCCAGCCTGAACAACCCCAGCTCTCTCAGCCCATCCTCACAGGAGAGGTGCTCCAGCCCTCTGGTCATTTTCATGGTCCTCCGCTGGACCTGTTCCAACAGGTCCACGTCCTTCCTCTGTTGAGGACACAGGACGTTGACAATTCTTCCTGTGTGTGCATTTATCTTGCCTTACAAAGCTGTGCAATCTGATGATGCCACACCAGCTGTGGGAGCCAAACCAAGCTCTCTTCTGTTGAAGACCCTTGAGGTAAGCTTCCAGGCTCACGGCTGGGCTTGCTGGACCCGCTCTGTTGGTAGTCTGGGGACATCAGGCTTCACAACTTCACTCCGTCATCTCTGTCTGTCTGGGTCTCTGGTGTCCTGTCTATCAGAGTGTGTGGGGAAGCAAGTAAGTAGAAACTCTTTTAAGACTTAAACAATTTAGGACAATGCTCAGGTTTTCTGTTTCTTTGATTAAATTTCTTTCCAAATCCAGGTACTATGTGTTTAAAATTAAGATATATAAAATCAAGATGAAGTAGTAAGCTGGAATGGTATTTTTTTAGGAAATTAACCAAGATAGGATCTTTAATACCATGTAATAGGATATTTTTTATTAGTGCATTTAAACAGTCAAAATCAGATATGATCAGAAAAATAATGAGATTACATTTGATGTAAATTTCAATTCGTTATTTCTGCCACTGTGGCCATAGACTCTGTAATAATGTCTGTGTACTTTTCTAGTTCAAAAGGATAGCTCTGCCATGGAACTCATTGAATGAGCACATACAGTCAGGAAGTCTTGCAATGAGTCAGAATTGTGTGTTTAATATTGAAAGATTTCTGTGGTACTGTAGTGATCTGTAAATATTAAGACTGAGACAGTACCTAATTAAGGCAAGCCTCTCTGTCTTTTGAACAGCAGTTCAGGTAACAACCCCAGTCTGGGTAAAGGAGAGGGTTGGTTTTGGTTTTTTGGTTTTTTTTCCTTTCCAGATTTCACTTCCATTAGTTATTGAGCAGAACTACCAGACTGACCAAGCTTCATTGTAACCCTTCCAGAGATAAATATAGTCTCGGGAAAAAAAATTTCCACATAAACAATATAGCACACTTCTTTTTCTGAGGTTAACAGATAAGGAAGAGATGACAGATGATTAAAGAACTAATAGTTTCTCATCAATCAATTACTCAGGTTTTTCCTCTTTTCACTTATAAAGGTGGTTTTGACTTGAGGACCCTCCATAGGTATTTAATTTTCAGTTCAGGTCCTCTCTGGCCTTATTTTGAAGACAGAAATGTGCTTGCTTTTTCTTTTTGGTGCCATCTTTTTTCCCTCTCTTCAAAGGGATACTTCTATATTAACATTACAATTTCCAGGAGAAAATGTCCAAGATATTACTTGAATGCACAGGTTTAAGAGCGTGTGCTGCAAACATCATTATGTGATTCTGTTTGTGGGTAGCCAGTCTCTTTGTCATCTTTCCTAAAGGCTGATAAGCTTATTTTAATGTTTTTTGAAACTAAATTAAGGTAGAATAATGGTTATAAAAACCCATGTGAGCTGGTAGCGTAGAGGGGCCCTGTCAGGCCAGCACCTGTGAATAACGGTGTCAGCAAAGTAAAGAGAAATAAGGCTGCACCTGACTTGCTTCCTTCCACCATTTCTTGTCCTAGTTTTTCAGCAGCAAACTAGAGGCTGGAAGCTGCTCAGCTATGGTGCTGTTGCTCTCCTGACAAGCCTGTTCCAATGTTATCCAGGTATGAAAAAGCCTTTGAACCCTTTTTATAGATGTGGTTGAGTGTGACTTTTTCTGGTAATTCTTTTCCATGTTTTCTTATTCAGAAAGGGTGACAACTGCCTCTTCCCTAGAAGCTGAGATCTGAAATAGAGTAGCTTTAGTAGCTGTCTTTCATCATTCTGCTAGGAGGAAGAGGTCAGGACACTTAAAGATGATGAAGACTGATGTATCACAGGGTCAGAAGCAGAATTTGCTTCATTCTTATAGAATTACATTAACTCTTGAGCGGCTGGATTTTGCTCCAATTTCTGCTCTGTAGGCAGTACTTCCAGCTGACTTGCATGGAGCAGTTCACATAAAGTGTCTACTGTCAAGCTGAATACATCACCTTAATCACTGATTATATAAATCTGTTTTTTCCCACCTATCACCACTTTGTGAACAACTATCTTACATTTCCCTTCTTCAGATATAGCTTTTTTTTTTTTCAGTTCACTTTAGGTACTGAGTTGCATAAAAAGTCTTTCTTGTAGCTGAAGTAGGAATTATCATAAAATTCAAGTGCATAAACTTACCTACAGTACATCACGTGTCCATTGATATCAGCAAATTCAGTTGTGTGAGGTATATGGCATGGAGTCTGTTCTAAAACCTTTGCTGATGGGAACTTGTCAACAGGGCCTTCTTAAGTCCCTAGTAGAGAGAGCAATTGGCAAGGTCAGGTTCAGGTAGTGAATGTGGACCATGGGCAAACCTGGATTTTGCCAAGAATCGTTAAAATTTCAGAAGGTTGCAGCTATATGATAACTGAGCAGTGACCTATATTATTGCTTAGTCTGCCTGCCAAGTCTTTTGAAGGCAGGGACTTGAAAAAGTATGTCCTGTAATGTCCATATGCAAGACCAGGTTGAAGCATATTTCTGTTCTCATACAGAAAGGCTAACGTTGCTTCAGTTTTCTCTACCAGTTCCATTGCTGTTGAGGCACTGTTGGTCTTTCAAGTCATTAATGTGCCATGTTTAATAAAAGTTCCAGTTCCAGTTTAATACCTTGACCAGATCTGACAATCTCAGAATCATCTATCACACAGGAGTTTCCCTTCTCCTCCTGTTGGTGGGTTCTACACCTTTCTTCCAGATGGAGTTGCTCTCTCCTCCAACGCAAATACACAGCCACTTCCTAGATAGTATCTCTGTCCCATAAAAAAGATTTATTAATTCCAGAAGTCCCTTTCCAGATTTAATTAGTGACTCTCTTAACCAATTTGTACTGGCACCATTTTTCTTATGCATTTTTTTCTAAAAATGTTCATAAACTAACAGTGTAGTTGACAGTGAATACATAGAAAGATGAGTCAATGCAGGTCCAGAAGGTCCTAATAGTGGCACAGTGTTCTTGTTACAAAGGTTTATTTGTTGTTGAAATCAGTAAATGAAAACAGAGCTTTCAAAGTGAATGTGGCTGCTACCTAGAACAGTTTAATCCTTTGCTTCCTCTGATATGGTAGTGAGAGAGTATAGAAAGCTCATTTGTTATGTTCACATTCAGTGGTTCATAATGAACCATAGTGCAACAAATTTGGGGCTTCCATCTGAGGTGGTAATTTTCATGACTTCTGGTCATGTTTATATCAGAGTTATGTCTCAGGGATATGGAAAGTGTTTGTTGTTAACCCCTATGTATATAAGATGGAGTTTTCAAAACTGCCTAGTATAGTCTGTTCCCATTGAGGGCATCAATCAGTTTTACTTCTGCCTTCAGTGAGAATAGAATTACATGCCTACTCTACATACTTTTAATAATTCAGTTCCCTAGTTGTTTTAAATTTGGATACACTTTTCCCTGGAAAATGTACTTTGCTTAATAAAATTCCTTCTGGACTTGGTTCTTGACTAGTATCCATGACCAGTGTACCCTTGGTAATAAGGAATTATAAACTTGTGATTTCATCTGACCTTACTTCCCACAGCAGTGCCTTTATTCTCTAAGTATTTGATAACTTTTTTGCCTTACTTGAGCAAAGACTCTTTTAAAACACTTCAAGTCTTAAAGGAAATTCAGTGAAAAAATATTTGAAAAGCGTTTCTTCTTAAACATCCCATTATCCGAAGAATACATAGAGGGAATAGTTATGATACCATGAGGCTTCATATGAGAGTAATTGAATGGAAGGTAGTATTTTAATGGTAAAATTTATGCTGTTTAAAAGACTTGACTGAGTATTGCCTTGCGTTGAATAAATCAGTAGGCGAGATCATCATTTAGGTAGTCACAGAAATGACTGGACATATGTGTCTCTCTCCTTGTTATTATTCTCTCCTTCATTCTCTGCTATTCTTTTCCTCTAGGTCTTCCTATTCAAACTCACCGAGCAGAACAGCTGCCCTGGGCCAGCTCCTGCTGAGCCAGCCTGATGGGAGAGCATAGATTTTTGTTGCTTTTCTGTGATAGGTTGTGGGTGGATGTTGGACATAATGAACCCAGACAAAAAACAAGTAAAAATAACATCCTAAAACCAAAACAGAGCCTGAGCACTTTTGGGGAGGGTGGGATGGCGTTCTGGGAAAATACAATTGCCATGTATTCCATCTGTGCCAGCATCCGAGAGAAACGGTTATTAGAGCAGGACCCAGAGCATCACACCTGCAGTCCAGTCTCTGTGGGATCAGTAATTACGTGTTAATTAACAAGTCTGGAATGAGTGAGAGTTTGCATGTCAGCAGATAATCTGTATAGTGACTAATAAGCTGCAGAATGTTTTCAATTAGCAGGCTTGAAAAGGAAATCCCAGTGAGTGTTTTGCTTGGTTGGGAAAGGACTGAATGAATGCGCTCCGTTGTTAGGACCCTCAAAGTAGGAAAGTGGCAGATTTAAAAACTACATTGCAGAGATTAAGATCTGTGAAACACACATACTGAAGTTACTTGCTACTGCTGTGCATTGGTTTACTCATACAGAGTAAACTTAAGTGAAATGAAAATTTTCACTTGATTAAATAAGAGCAAATATGGAAAAATTCTGCTCTTGCATAGATTCATTAAGGCATTTTAGTAGTCTAAAATGAATTTCTATTTCAAGTTTTTTGATGCACTGAAGTAGGGACAGCTCTGGAATCTGTTCACTTGGGATGGAAAGAAATGTAGCGTTCTTTCTTTGACACAGATGCTGGGAATCATTGACTATACTCCACCTCTGTCAGGCTTTTCACTGTGATCTCCAGGTGTTAGATTCCCTCCATTATATGTTTACACAGTAACATAAAGAGAAAAGGTATTTCCCAGTGACCTGCCTTGTCTATTTTGACTTGACTTTATTTCTGTTCTGTCCATATTTGCACTCTGGGGCAACATTTGGAGAGGTGATTTTATCATTCCTTTTTTATGATTATTTTATCATTCCCTATCTTTTAATTAGCTACAAGGAGAACTCATACAAGGGGAGAATGATTAAAATTTGTTTGAGATAGTACAATTTATGTAAGTGGACTATAAAACTTTTACATTAGATTGGACAAGTTAAGAGCTTCAAGGTATATAGTGCACAATTTTGAACAACTTGGAGGCACCACAGATGGATCAGAACTGGTCAATTTTTTTTAAACCTTTAGATTTAAAGGCACAGTTCTCAAATTAAGTATTTGTTAAATGAGCTGTATTCAAAATTGCATATACTGTGATGGCCTTGGTGTATTGAGAATTACTGTTACAGAGATAGGCTCAAAATATGAGTGATTTTCAGAATTGCAAATATCCAGAACTAACTGGCTCTGGCTTCATGTTCTGCAGCTGCTTTTTATGTTTTCTCCTAGTGAGGATGCTTTTTGGGAAAGAAAGTCTGATAGAGATCTGCTTTGTCCGTTCCTCACCTGCCGTGGCTCAACTTCAGCTCTTCCCAAGCAGGATTGGAGCCATGAGGAGCTGACCCTGCCTGGGCTGAGCTACAGGAACAGGAATCCAAACTCCACTCCTATGCTATTGCCACATCATATATCCCCGATAATGAACATTGCACAGCAAGTGAGAGTTTTTTATGATTTTTATCCAAGTGCAGCTTGGATATGAATAATATCAGCAGTTGTAGTTTTTCTTTTCAATAATCATCGGTCTTCTAGTTGGCAGTGAGCTGTTGGCACATCTAAAGTGCAGAACACAGAATCCCTCCTCTTCATCCTGGGTAGTACCTCTTACCCCACAGAAACCACTGAACTTCTACTTGTTCAGTTGCCTTCCCTCGTTGGACCTTCTGTCAACTTCAAAGGCACTGCTATTCTCTACTCTTCCTCCTCCCCCATCCCTCAGATTGCTGCTGCCAGGCTTAGGGAAGCAAGGCAAAGTCATATGGAAAGGTGTGAGGTCATTTCTACATGGTGAGATGTAGCAAAGTTGGGCCGGTCACTTTAAAAATCCAGATGATTCAAGAAGTTTGTCCAAATTTCTCTTCTGTGTTTTCCTGCAGATCTCTTCCTGGCTGCTACACTGAACTGATGCTGGATGTAAGAGATCTTGATACCATCTAAGGCATCGTCTCCTTCATGGAGCTAAAATTTTTATTATCTTGTAAATAATTTGTAAGGTTCTCTGTGGATACCTGTTAGGGAATTGAATTGGATGTACAGATTTGGCCAAGCTCCTTCTAGAACAGGCAGGCAGGCGTTCTGCCATGTCAGATAAACTATGATCCTTGACTTCAAGCCTTTTTAATTCTCACGGGGCTTATTAGTGCTCACCTCCAACAACTGCATGCTAGCGGGTTATTTTTAATTAAATTAATCTAGTTCAGGCTCTTCCCCCTCCTCCCACCAATTTCTGAAGGATACCTGAGCTTTTATCTCCGTTCAGCTTGCAGATTTTTTTAGCTGCCTTCTGTATTGTTAAAACCAGGATTAGTTGGAGGCTAAGAAACAGTGTATGTTTTTCACTCTGAAGACAGTGTGCATCTAGAATTACGTCCTCACGGGTAACTGAAGTTTTGGCTGTTGTACCAGCTACCTCGTTTCACACAGGGAAAAGAGGCACCATGGAAGGCTCCTAGCAGCTCAAATCAGCAGTTGGTTGATTTGCAGACCATGATGTGAATAAATGTGAAGAGTTTTAAATGCGTTAGAGTGACTGTAAATTGGTTGACATCAGAGGTTTCTTTGGATAGAAAATATCACTGTCGTCATCTCTTGTTAATCCTTCTGGTTTTCCATCAATATGACAGATATCAGCTTATTGTTGAGAAAGTTTGTGAAGTGATAACAAGTCATATTATTTCTCCCTTATATGGCTTATTCCAGATTGAATTAATCTAATATTATTTTAAAAGTAATTTCCCCCCCTATTTTTGGGCACATGTAGAAATGATCTCATTAGTTGTGATTCCTCTTGGAAAGTACTGGGTGCATTCCTGCTTCCCCTGCAATTTGACAGGTTAAGCTATACAAAATGCTAAAATCAAAATGCCAAAATCAAAATGCCAGTGAAACAATAGTAGCAGTTGCCAGCACATTGCATTTGACACTGCTGTACCACTGAATGAACAAACAGGACTTTTAAATTACTAGGAAATAAAAACTCACTGAAGAGGAGTGTAAAGGACTTGACTCTGACTTTCAGATGTTCAACCAACCTTGTGGAAACTATTTAAATTCTTTGTACCTGTTTGTTTGCCATCATGCCTGTGATTTACAGTTTCAGGAAGTCCCTCTCACGAAGGTCTCTAGAATGCTGTGAGACACCTGGATGCCAAAGAACTATAAATATTAGCAAATACTCCTCTAATTCTTAGAGCATTTGTACCACTATCTGGACTGAGGTCACCGTTGTAGCTTTAAAACCAGGCTCTCAAACCGTGCAATCTCAAATGAGAAGTAGTTTTAAAAAGCTGATGCTTTTCCCAATGTCTGTAAAACCAGATGATACCAAACAAAAACTGTAATTCACTGTAATTTCTGCAATGCTAATGGCTCTTGACCTGGCTGCCAGTGTGGCTCCACAATGAATCCGCCTGTACGCTCTTTGCAGGGGCTGGTTGAAGTGGTGTGAGGTTCTGAAGCTGAGGAGGTTGGCCAAAATCCCACCAGGCTGTCTCCCACATGAGACTGCATCACCCCAGCCAGGCTGAACCTGCTGGGTTTTTAACTAGGCGTCATGAGTCAGGCACTTTACTGTTAGAAGTGCAGAGTTTGGGCTATTTAATTATTTGTTAGTCATAAGAATCTGAGGATTCGTGAACCGTCTCTTTTGAGGAATGCAATGATTTCA
This sequence comes from Tringa solitaria, assembly GCA_026413425.1. NCBI lineage: Eukaryota > Metazoa > Chordata > Aves > Charadriiformes > Scolopacidae > Tringa > Tringa solitaria. The sequence goes on along the minus strand of JAOXJM010000033.1, from coordinate 52,378,978 downwards.
TCAGATAAATGTTTAAAGCGGGGCTAAGATAGTAGCCAACCACAGCAGAAAAATATTTTTTCCTTTGAGATAACCTCTTAAATATATACATATTTAAAACCATTTTATCTCCTATAATTCTAAGCACTCCTGTCAGCAGACAGAAATAAAAAGAAAAAACCCTCAGTGGATGCTTTTATTTTTTTGTGAAATGTGTCAGATGATAAGCAAAATGTAACTGGGTATTTATTTTACTTTTCATGTGCCCTGCAAACTGTAGAAGACAGCAAGAGAGAGATAGAGCAGTAACAGCCTGATAAGCATGGCTTTTCCCTTTTTCCTGGCTTTCTGTTTATGCTCCCTTTAAACGAACACTGGACCTGAGACCAAATGTCTTTACTCATCTGGGAGATTTTAGAGCTGCTTGGAATAAACTGGTGTAAAAAGCAACCCCTTGATTACAAGATCTGTAGGTAAATGTTACTCCTGCAATAATTGCTATTTCTCCTCCATCTCCTCCACAGCACATTCTGTTCTAGCAGTGCCTAACAAACAATAATAGCAAAAATAAGGCGTATTTTTTTACACTGGTTATTTTCTGTCTCCTTACTGAAAAGGACACATAATGGAATGAATCTGGCTTCCCATCTGTTGCTAGGTGCAATTCAAAGTGGCAGTTTTGACCTATAAAGATTTGGCTGGTTTGCGTCATGCTTACCCTAGAGACAGTCTCTCCCCTTTAATTTCTCTGTGTCTCCATTTTCCATCTGTGAAAAATCAGGGTAACTCTACTTTTCTACTTTACAGGGATTTTACAAGGACGCATTTATTACCAGGCACAAAGCATAGGCTCTGTATTAGACGTTGCACAACCATCTATGCCTAAAAACTTGCTCCTGCTATCAGTCCCACAGAATCCAAGTTGGTTGACCTTCATTACATGATAGAAGGTGATTTGTTGTTCTAGGCTGTATTATGGATCACCAGCTCCTAATCCTGCCATTTTTAAACACATGCATAGCATGATACTTGCAAGTTGACCGGCTGAATTCCCATTAAATAAATCGGGACATCCCAGGGTTATAAAGTTAGAAATATGTTTACATGCTGTAGTTTTGGGTCCCAAATAAAATAATGGGCAGTGGGGACCACAAACAATTGGGTTGGAGGAGGTGTACCCGAGATACTTATTTACTTGAGAAGGGTTTCCTCAGAGCACATATATCTAGAGTTGTGGTTGCCTGTTGTATTAGAAGTGAAGTAGTTCTTCAGTTACCTTCATAAATCGGTAGTTCTCAGGTACATTTATGCAGTCACGTGCAGGTCAGGTTTAAGCAGTTCAATGTGCTTATTTGAGAGAAGACATTTCCGGGGCATGCTGGCTGATCAAAGCAGTATTTTAGACCTGTAGTAAATTATGGACTTAGTCTTGCAAGAGTTCAGGCGATGGGCAGGGGCATTTCAAGGAGCCTTGTAGTTCTACAACTGTAGAACTGAACGGTGGACAGGGCAGAAGCGTTTCTTGTGGATGATTACAAGATGTGGTCCCACAAGCTAGAGAGATCACCTTCCTCATTGGTGTGCCTCTTATCTTGGAAAACGTAGGGTCCATCCGTACCAGACCTTTATAACCCTTGGTAAACTCTTATTTCCCTGCTGTGCTAAGCACAGATAGCACATATGCTACCACGACGCTAGCCCTTGGGGGGGATTTTGGTGGCCATTCCCAAGCTCACAGGGACAGAGAAGATGCAGGCTGTGCAGTGGGATATTGTTATCAGGTTTAAAAATCATTGCTGTATTTTATGCTTTCCAGCATATTACATCCAAATATCCTACTTTTTTCCATAATATTATCTTCATAGCATTAATGAAAATTGATCTTGTTTGGTATGATACTGTTCTCTTAAAGCTCCATTGTGTTATGTATGTATGCATACATGTGCTTTGCAGAAGATGCAAAATCTTCTGCAGAGAGCTCCACCAGCTAAAAAAAAAAATAATCAGAGCTGCCGCTCTGCCTGAGTAACTCCCCTTAATTCTATTCTGTGTGTTTTTGATAAATTTAGGACTTTATCCTTTTCAGATCTAGCTACACTTTAGGAATTTTGTGGTGAGAATTTAAAAAAAAAAATAATTAAACTGCAGCAGAGGTTTTTTTGTTTTGTTTTTTTTTCAACCTGTGTTTAGGAACATATTAACAAACTGCAAGTAAGTAGCATATTAAAGTTTAGCTTAAAGTGTACTCGTTTTAGTTAACTAAACAAAACCCATGAGCTCTTTCCTTTGAACATCAGTGATGTGGAAGCTGCCTTTTTGAGTTTTGGCAGTGACACAGCTTTTGAGAACTGGAAATAAGAGTATCAGGGAAAGAGAGAGAGACAGGGTCTCATCCTGCAAGGCTTTACTCGTTTGAATAGCTCTTCTTATTTCCTTAGGGCATGTTTGCCTGTAGCACAGCGTTCCAGTGGAAAGTCTCTTTATTTTGCTCAAAGAATGGGGTCAGGAGGAGGTGATTTCTCCCTGTGTAGGAGGGTGAAGGCAGGTTGAGCTGCACTGAGCCTCCTCCTCGCACGCCTCCTGCTCAGCCCGAGGAGCAGCGCTTCGGCTTGACCATGTGAGCTATTTCACAGCACCTTGTTAGCATGGGATGATGGCTTTATTGGGGGAATGAGTCATAAAAGAGCTTCCTTTGGTTAAAAATGAGCAGTTTCATTTTAGTGTGATGACAGCCTGATACTGAGGATTGAATTTTTGCGTTAAAGCTACTTTTGTGTGTGTGCAGGCAAGAGAAGGGAACTCTGGACACACATGCCTAGAAAGCAGCCGCTGCAGGGGGTGAAATCAAAAGAAAGAAAACCTGCTGTGGTCTTTTTAATTTTGTTTTTTAAACTTCTGAGGTTCTTATTCTCCTGTCAGCTCAGGGGGCAAAATCCCTGTGTGGATGTCCTGTCCCTGAATCTCACATATAAGAGTGATCATTTGCAACTACAGATAAGCAAAGTACCAAGGATGAAGGTATCAGATGTGTTTTTTACTGCTAGTCATAAAGCAAACATTTAATTAATGTATTGCACAGTCCTGTATGTTGTCATCATGGAAACAGAGTCTAAAGAAAGTTTCTGTCTTATCTGTTCCAGTGGAAAAAAACTAATGTGGGAAAATGTGTCAACCCCACCCCCTACCCCTCCACCCCAATGTAATGTAATACCAGTGTTTAAAAATCCCTCACAAACATCAAAAGTGCTTTTCAGGTGGGGAAACTGGAACACTGATTAGTGAGGTGGTACTTTTGGCTCCCTGTTGCAATATATTTATTTCGTTTTCCTTTTGTATTTTGTTACCTAGGAAAGCCAATCTTGGTTTTTTTATTATGGCTCATACCACAGGAGTGCCCCTACCCTGCCCTGGTCCTCAGGTCTCTGGATGCTAATGTAATGTAAATAATGCATATCAGCAGGTCACCTGGTGAGGCAGGGGCAGAGGGAACAGAACCCAGGCTCCAGGGCATTTTCCTGGCCACTAGACCGGACTGTGTTGGTTTTCATTATTGACATTATATTGATTTCCAAGGAAAAAGCCAAAAAATATAAGGCAGCCACGCATTTGCTGTAAACAGAGCCAGCATAATAGTTACTAGATTTAGCAGCACAGTGCATGCAGAACTCACCCAAAAAAGCTCACGTTATCTACAGTCAATCACAGGCTAATACGTCTGTCACTGCACTACCATAGATGTGCATCATGAAGAACAATATCTAAACTCTTCGATAATGAAACAACAGACTTCTACCTGACAGGTCAGCACAAGCTAATACATGTGAGAAGAGGTCTGATTCAACCTCTTATTAATTGCCGTTTATTTTTTGTGATGACAGCCAGTAGAGGGCACTGGTAGATGTCTATATAGTAGACAGCTGTACATTCCCATTCCATAAGAGCCCAAATAAACCCACACAACTTGGTGTGACTCACTGCTGAGAACATGTTGCATTCCTTGCCACAGTGCTTTATCCACCAATATTATAAGTCTGTTCGAGCTACCAGCAAGTTGGACGTAGTTCTTCAGCGCATATTGTAGACCTCGTGTTTAGGTCAGAAGGTCTTCATCTAACTCCATTGACAACTAGAATGATAGTTCTTCTGATACACTCTTTTCTGCTGAAATAACAAATAATATTTGCAAATAATGCATTGGGATATCCATATCTGTATTTAGAGATTAGGTGGGGAAAAGGGAAAAGTGTTACATATCTTGTATAGTTTAGCTGCCTTGATTGGAGAAAGACCTAACTGAAGAGACCATACTTCTGTCATCATTGATTAAGATTTTTAGGTTCAACTATTCTCTATGACATCCCTACTTGCCTAGATGGTGTCACATACATCTACTTGCATACTACCTGCGAGGGTGGAGCTAATTTCAAAGGGGTGTTTGGTGTTGTGGGCAGGTCAGTAAATGGATTGATTGACTGTATTCTCTTATAAGATACTATAACCCTGAGGCCCTGGATCATTCTTTCCTATCTACATATTTAATTGATTTTTGTATGATGTCTCCATTTATGTCCTGTTCTTTGTAAAACAACTAGCACGGTGGTGCCCTGGTCGTGATCAGAGCCCCAGGGTTTTATCACGTCATGAATAAGGGTAATGTCATTTCCACCTTTAAAGCCTTTGATGACGTCATCGTGTTCTTCTCTCTATCTTTTAAATGGTGTTCATTGTTTCTCCTCATAAAGACCACAGGAGAAACATTGACTTGCCACTGAGGATATTGGTTCTTAGAGCAAAAAGATCATTTATGGCCATTTTGGTGTGGTTTGGTGCCTTTGTATTCTTCAGGTTAAAGTGCTATTTATTCTTAGTGCTGTTGACCTGATTTTAATCCTAGCTAATGCCTTGCAGCCATTGAATGGAATATATTGAGTAGAAAAATAAATTCAGCCTTACAGAATGATGCTATAAGAGCAGTTTAAAAAGGTCAAAGATGGAATTTATTTTCTCTGTGTTGCTGGAACTCCTGTGTTTGAGTGTTTAGAAACTTGATATGCCTTTATAGCAAGTGAATAAATCAGAGAAAAGCTAGAGCTTTATATTGGCAGTTCCTGAATACCTCGCTGAGTAGCTTCTCCTTGGAGGTAAATCAGTGAGAGGTAAAAGGTGTTGAATGTCTTCAACTATTTGTGGATGTAGAACAGATCGGCGCGGGATGGAATAGAATCCATCCATGAATTAAGTCACCACAAATGGATTTCAGTCAATGCACAGTTTCTGCACATACTAGAATAATAAAGAATGGGGGTGGCCATACCAGAGGTCATAAGAAAAAAATCAAGTCTGTTAAATGTTCACATCTGTCAATCCTGCTCTTTTTGGAGTGGATAGAAATAGCTGAAGAAATCATGGTGCGTGTCCCAAATGACTTTATGTGCAATCTGGGAAGACTCCAAGGATGGTATTTAGTTCTGAACACACACTATTTTTTTCTCATCAGTCATCAAACTGGTATTGCACGCTGTTATTAAGCTATTACCCAGCTTTTGTGAAATTCACAGAATCATTGCAACAAGATAAATCCTTAGGTGAAAATCTCAGGGGCTCAGAACAAACACTTGTTGAACAAAGCACAGTTCATACTAATGTTTTCTCCTGCTGATGTTCAGGCGCAGTTACATTTAATACACTAACGTATCAGCAGCTGTAATCAAAATGTGAGGACCAGAGAGTCTATTAATAGAGAGTCTCTAACATTTCTTGAAACCTACTAATGAAAGTTAGGATTTTGTAGATTGCTCTCTGGAACAGTAAGATCCGTTGAGCACTTAGATGCGGTTCCTGTAACTTGATCAGGGCCATGGAGCTACTCTTGCAGGAGAGGGGAAAAGGCTACCTAGTTGATATAGTACGATTTGTTAAAAGGATAATTAGTGATTATATTAATTTATTGACAAATGCTTTCAACTGTACTAAAGTACCAATTCACTTGTGGATTTAAACAAAATGCTGATGACTGATGATAAGTATTTTTTTTGTTTTGGAGACTTTGAAGACAGGTTTAGTATAATCTGTGACTTCCATTGACTTGAGTGCAATAGGCCCAGAAAATGTTTCCATATTTTGGCTTGAAAAGACTTGGCTTTTTTTTTTTAGTGTTTATGATGTTTAAATAACTAGAAATACTTTTGCTTTGCACTTTTTAAATGTATAATTTTTATCTTGTGCTGTTTTTTGCTGAAACTAAATGGAGTTTTAGTTTTATCTGCTCTTCTCATGAAGAGAAAGAGGAAGCTTATTTTAAATATGGTATTTTTCATGCAATATTTAAGAAAAAGTTGAAATACTTAATTTACACAAATTTTTAAAAACCATTTATTCTTTATTTCTTAAACACTATGCCTGCATGTCAAATTTATAGTACCCATCCCTTTTGAAAACGGGAAGTGTAGACAAGGAAGAAAAGGAAATTATTCCAAATATTCATTTAGTTTTTACACTGAAATACATGAATCGTTTGGTGTTCAATTTTCTACAGATGGTTTAGAGCATATATTAATTTATGGTGGGGGCATGTGAACCCTTAACATTTGGAAACAAAATCAACTTCCTTATAAGAGTTTTTTTTTTTTTTTTTAAAAAATGACATGACCAAAAAGACAAAATTCTTTTCCTTGTTATTCAGCAAAAAGGGCTGTGTTTGCAACAATACAACAGCAATTCTAGCAGAATTTTGCCAGATGTGTAGTAATGCCTTTGTTTCACTTCACAAAGTTGACTGTTTTAAAATGGCTTTTCTAATTCAGGATATTTTGATATTCAATAAATAATTTAAAACAGTCTGGATTAGGATGAATGCCTTTAATAAATGTATTTTAAATTGAACAGGATTGAAATATTAATTTATTTTTTCTGCCTAGCTCCAAGTTGCCCATTGAGTCGTATTTTTTGTTAGCTCCAAATTTTTCCCTGTGTAAAGTCACAGGGGTCAGCAGAGTTAGTCCATGCAAACATTTTTGCCCAATGTAATTTTTGGTAACTTAATTTATACTTAATTGTTTAACATAATTACAAAGAGTAATTTCATGATATTTTATAAGAAATAGTCTCAGTGAACCATTGCCAACATGATGGCTCCACAAATGAAATGGTGCATCACGGTCTGCTAGTTCTGGCATTATTTTTTTTCTGATGTAAATAACAGGTGACATAGATTTGGTGCTGAGCTTAGCCTGCAAAAAAGAATAATTTCCCCCATACCACATCAAGATTTCTTGCTCCTTATATCATTTCCCTGCACGGAGTGTAATGGGACTCTGTATAAGCCACTTCCAGGGTAGAAAGAGTAGCTTGTCAAAGAGGCTGGTGTATTCCTGCTTGATGTCTGTGAACTGTGGATGGACTATAATAACGACACAACATTGGGCACTGTTGTTATAATCATATGGACAGTCTGCTGCTTAAGCGTGTGTGTTGCAGGGGGCTGTATGATTTAACTTGGGCAACAGCTTTTATTACAAAAGACTAGGCTGGCTTAAATTGATACTGCAACTCAGAACTCTAAAGAGAAGGACACAACCACTACATGTAGAGCTTTATTAAAACTGACCTTCATGCTAATATTAAAAATGACAAAACAAAAGCTTGACACGTAATCGTAATGAAGGAGATATTTGCATTAACTCAGAGAATGTAATATGATTTTGTAGACCTTTTTGGGTGGCTACAGTAACTCTCCGCTGCAGCTGTGAAAGGATGAGTCCAATTACTGCTGGACTTAATTTCTGAAGTGCTGAATACCCTGTCAGTTCCTTGATCAAGGCCATTGTTGGCCCTTTGCTGTCCATTGAAAATTATATGAAAAAAAATATTAAAAATATTAATATGTAAATCATAGTATCTATTAATATAAAAATAACAGGAGTATTGCATGCCTGTTCCATAGGTAACCTGGAAATATACCTGTCTATTATTTTCTTGTCAGCTGGTCAAAATATTTTCCTTTACTTCTCTGTATCGCACACAGGTTTCTGAGGTTCCACTCAAGCTACTTCCTTAAATATTTGATCTAGTTAGTCTTACGTAAATATTTGCCATCTAAGGCAACATTCTGGTCTATTTTCATTTACCAAGGTTTGGAGTAATGGTGCTCAGCCAAACTATTCTAGACTTGTGGGGTAAAGGAGATCATGGTCTGATCCCTACCAGTAAATGTGAGTTGTAGTCTCCTATTTGATTCACATGCTTTATTCTCATTATGTTAATGGCTGTTGCACACATATATTAGGAGAATAGGTCCTATTAGAAACTGTCTAAAAAGTGAAATGAAAATGATAATCACTTTATCTTGGATGAACTATTGTATTTATTCTATGGGATTTTAAAGGATATCATAGTGTTTAAATTATCTGGTGCATTAGAGACTGGTTTAGATAGGCTTTGGTTGATTGACAGTGGTGGGTATATTTTAGAAAATTATTATACACATTGGGACTTCAATTTTGCTGTGAATTATATTATTTGTGGAGATGTAAATTGCCGTCTCTCCCAGGAGACAGAAATAGTGTTCTGCTTATTTGATTTTTAGCAATAATTAAAATGAAGTGTTAAATTAGGCTCAGGTAGTATCATGAAACAGGACCTCCTTACTTGTGTGGAGGAATTCAGAGTCCTTGACAAAGCCACGAAATTCTGTAGTAAAATGAAGTGGGTACCCTGTGGTCTGAGTCTTGGAAATCACCCTTCTTCATGTGTATCGTCACGTAAGAAAGCCAAGTAGTCTGGCACAGAGACAAGGCAGCAGAGCCGTTCACTGATATTGAGGATGGGTGCTCTCCAAATGAGAATGAAACTAATTGAAGACCAGATGAGTGGACTCGAGCTATTGGCTTGCCTTACACTTAGCTGACACAGAAGACTGTAATTTTGAATGTTGTTGATCCTTTAATTTTCATCTGGTGCCATTCACAAGGTTGTGACTGAATCAGTAAGTACCTACACAAGGGCTTTGAGGGAGAACTCAGTGCCAGCTGAATATATCTGCAGGTTACAACTCACTTTTCAGACCACTGGGCTTTGCGGTAGGGCTGTAGGAGGGAATAAGGTTAAAAGAAAGATCATTGGGTCTCCTTGTTGTTTGGACTTCATGGCTTCCTACCAGCAGCCCCAATTTAGTTAAGGTTGTTATTTTCTCCCCCAGAGAAGAGAAATCACAAGAAAAGTAAAGTGATGTTTGTTACAGCTGATGGGAAGCAAATTGAGTGCAGTGAAGTGGGTGATCTTTATTGAGGACTAGGTGGCAATGTCACATATCACCCTCTGCACAGAACCTGGCAAGTGTAAAGATCCTCGTTCCTTCCTAACCAGGGCAGGAGACAGTTGTCATGCTAGATGGATGGAGCAGGTGGGAGAGGACTCGGTGAGTTCTTTTATGCCTGTAATTGAGGAGAATCTGAGATAACCTGTTGATCTCCAGAAGACAGCAAAGAAATTCAGCAGCTTGGTTCGGAGAAAGGAAAAACACTTAAACGTGTGTGCTAGCAGAGCAGAGGAAGTTGTTTCTAAATAGGGGCTGGTCCATTCTTAAACATTCTAAGCACAAGGTGTCTGTATGGAGCACAGGGCTGGGATTTGGAATAGTGTTCAAATAATTTCCTAAATTCCAGCAAAGACAATTATAAATTTACCATACCAAGGAACTACAGAATTAAGACTTAAATTACTTTCTGTTGTACTACATCATCTGCAGATGTATAAAGTTGCAAAAATGGAAATGCTCTGCAGTTTAATCATGCTACTTCTTACTGAGGTCATCCAGTGCTTTGAAACCACTTACTATCCAGACACTGGGAGGACCATCAAAAATGGATTCCTAGCATTAATTTTGAATTTCTTTTCATTTTTGTCATGGGCCTTACAGGTATGACCTTATCTCAAAATGCTTGTACTTAATTACAAATTGCTTACGTGTTTTATAATCCTATAGGTGACAATGTGTGGTCGTAATTTAGGATGCTACAGTTCAGCTGTGATAGTAAACTACAATCTCTGGGGCCTCAGATTATAATTCTAAGTGTTTTAGCAGTGTAAGCAAAAGTTAGCAATGTGATATTCAAATTCTGTGGGATTAGGGACCATCCACTTAGGCATCTCTCTAGGAGAAACTCTGAACATTACTGTAAACCAAACACAAACAAGAAGAATGCAAAGCTTGCAATGCTGAATCAAAACAACTGTGTGATTCCTATAGTCTCCATTGCCAGGTAGTGCTTGATTTTTCCAAAGGCCGGGATAGAAAATGGCCAGTAATGGGTAACTGCCAAATAAACATAAATTTCAACATTACTAAGGCTTATCATATGCAAACCAAAAAAAGAATAGTATTCTCTCCAAAACATTATTTATAGCATTAGCTGGTGTATTGATTGGGTATCCTCTCAACCAGTGTTTTTATTGACTTTATGTTCTTAGCTGTTCATCATAGTACTATTCATTTCCATGTGCCTTTTTCATACTTGGAGGCAAAAATGCCATTTCATCTCAATAACAATAGGACTCGATGATTTTCAAATTCATAAAAAATAAAAAAAAGCCCGAGAGGTTCACCAAATCCTTCACATTCTATATTCATCTTTTTTTGTATCGCTTTCCACAGCCTCCTGTGCCTGCATCTTGATGACCACTTCCTTGTCAAATGAAAAAGTCTTCCTGCTGTCAGAGAAATTCCTTAGTTCCGGCTTATATTATTTGGAACAATTTCTTCACATCTCTCGACCTCATCAACTCACCTTACTGACCTGTCCCTTGTGCTTCACATTTTGTTGAAGAACGTATTTTTCTCCCTTGTCCTTGTCTGTATCTTCATTTCTTTGTCATTCTGCTTTGTCTCGCTATTGCAGTCACTAATTGTATTATTTCAAGGTAAACAACAATAAGGGCACAGTTTGTTTGAAAAACTCAGTGTAAGACGGAGTTGTATAATATTTGCTTTATACTATTAATTCCCCAGGCTGCTTCTCTCCCTGCAAAAATGAGGCTCGGTTTCTGTAAATGTTCTTTTTCAGCTCCCAGCTCTATCGTGCAAAACTGCATCTTGAGGTTGGCTCATCCATGTTGATTATGGTTATGTAGAAAAGAAGAGAGAACAGCCTTATTTTTCTGCTATTTCTGTTAGACCAAATGAGAATCATTCTTTCTCAAAACCATAAGCATGCATTATGCAGCCATTTGTTCTGTAGTGCTTGTAAGGGAAAGCCATCACAGGAAAATATCTTGATCAGGAAATAATGATACTATTTTTCTGGAGCTGAAACTTTAACATAGCACGTTACTGATGCGTCTTGCACCCAAACGGTGCTGTTGAATCCATGAGCAATGTTTTGCTGTAATAGAGCAGAATAGCTGTAATGGCAAAACTTTCCCTATGTGGATCTGGCCAAAGAGGCCAGGGTCTGCCCCAGCCTGGGCTTGCTGTGCCTGTCAGCACCCTTGACTCTCCTGGCTGCTCTCTGAAACAAGAACATTACTTTTTTTGTCATGTGAAAATGGCTTCATGTTAAGGGATTGTGCTGTCCTGTGGGCAAGCTGCATTTTAGGCAGCATCTTGGCACAGAGAAACTGTCTGCTCTCGGGGAGTGATGTTTTCCTCTGCTTTTGAGTGCATCATATGTTTTTCACAAATGAATGTCTAAGTCTGAGTGTGATGCTATGGTGCGTGGATCAATACTGTTCCTCTGTGGCAAGGTATACAGAATGCCAAATGTGTTCGGCAGTCTGTTATTAAAAGGCAACTTAGCAGAGCCAAGAAGCCTGCAACCACCACTTTCATTAAGGGTAATTATCCTTGAGCAGCTGGGATAGGAGCAGGAGCCTGAATGGTAATTAGCTGTGATTGTTAGGAGATGCATTTTCAGGTTCCTGTACCATTTTTCTTTCTGTTTAAAGAACAGTCTGAGGGAATTGTGATAAATCCTGAGTCCTTGCTGCTGGAGAGGAGCTAGCTGCCTACTGATCAGCTCAAATTAGGATGTTCTTTGCATGTCCATGTGGTCTTGCTGCAGTGAGAAATCATCCTGCGCTTGGATGGTTCGGGTCTTTGCGGCAACATTAACATTTTCCTATCTGTTTTCTCAACAGATGTATTGCTTTATTGTTGAGTTTTATGTTGTAATAAATTAAAGTGACAACTACTGCAGATCTGTTTCAATTCAGCTTTGTTATACAGGTAAAGAGATATGTATGCATGTCACCAGTGAGGAGAATTACCAGACTGGTAGAACCAGACAGATACAACCTCTGTCACAGATAAGATTGATGTGTTTCTATCCATCAATATTTTCAAAATGTAAATTTTCAGTAGAAGTTTGGTGCAAGATTTAAATGGAAGAATAACTTTTTATTTTTAAAACATTTTTTCCCCTGCAGCCTTCTTTGGTGTTATGTTTTGGTGTCAGTAAATAGCGTTGGAAGAGCTTGACAAGTAGTATGTCCTTGCTGCGAGGTCTTTTCATGAAATGAGAGAATTTGTAAAGAGAGGAAAAAGAATTAGTAAAGCTCTTATCATTCAGCACAAATCTTCTAGATGCTTGATCACTCCTGCTCTGTCTTTGGATAATAACAGTTATCCTTACCTATTAATCTTCATCTTCAAAACTTTTACAAGTATTAGTTGGAGCACTATTTGACCGTTAAAAAGAGGTACATGATGGAAAACTGGAAAATAAGATGTTGGGTAGTACACACTTTTCCTGTGTTATATTTCTGTGTAGGAGACTCTTCTTGTCAGTTTGGAAGAAAAAATAAAGATCGAAGACTTGCTTCTGTGTTTTGCAAAGGATCCCTGAGGAATTATGTCAGTGAGAATCAAGGGCACTGAGCATGTCTGTGCTAGATGCTGGGTCCTGGTAGGATTTGTTCTGGATGTACAGTTGTCTTTTCTGGTTGCCCAATTATATTTTCCATGACTGGCATTTGTACAGTACTATGTAGAATAATTACTGACTTCACATTGTATGTGAGAATAAATGATAACAATCTCTAAGTCTCATAATATTAGATTTGACTTTATATCCTTTTTTCCTGCTATTTCAGACTTTTTTTCTCTGAGTTAAGATTTTTCTGCTGTTAGAGATCTAAAACAATTGTTCCATCCCCTCTTCCAGTTCTAGCAGAATTTCTGTATGTGCTATTTATGGTAGTATTGAGAATCGCCGATGCACTGCATCGGTGCCAGTGGAAAGGACTCCAGCAGAGACTGAAGCATTTGAGGAGCCAGGCACTGGTCTGATTTTTGTTGTATGCCTTGAGGTGAGTTTTTCAGCTTTCTGAAAGCCTTTTTGGAAGTTTCCACTGACCTCTGGAGAGGAGGCCATGCTGATCTAGCCCTTAATCAGTAGCAGAAGTTTTCATCACCAGGTACATTTCTTTCTTTGACACTTTTCCTTTGCAAACCGTGAAGTCCAGCAGCCCATGTTCTGTTGTAGGTGGGCTTTGTTGATTCTGGTAGTATTTGCTGCTTTTTTGTATAGAAAAGAACGTGGTATGAAGGCTTGGTTATAGTGAACCCTAACAGAGAAGAGCTCAGAGGATGGAGTAGAGATGTCTTGAGCTTAAAGTAATGATTGATTTAAGTAGCAGAATCTATCCAAACACCTTCCTTCGCAGCAGCTCTTCTCCCTGCCCTCTTCCTTCTTTTTGGCTAATCTTCCTGTCCAGCAGCTATTTACTTGTAGGTTGTGTGAAGTTACAACTTAATAAATAATTGAAATTCCCCAATTTGTTGGCTACATATAGGCCCCCTGGTGCCTTGTTAAGTGCTCCATTACCAGTGAATGTTCTTAATTATGTTCTGGAAGATGTTGTTCGAGTCACAAGTCATTTACTCAAGGTTTGGGCCCAGCAGGTAAACATTTTCAAATTAATTTAGGTTGCTAAACAGAAACCGCTTAGATCTCTTGAATGCTGATAACTTGCACTTCCTACTGAATTCAGTGGGAGAAGAGATTATTTACCGCATTTTGAAATCAGGCTGATTCCTGGTTAAATGGCAGGATCAGCTTTTACTAGTCTCCCAGTTTGAAATATGCTGAATATGATTTGGATGTAAAGAGAGGTGTCTATAAAGTGTCTGACTTGCATATTTACAAGGGACTTTATGCATGCACTAATGAAAACAGTTACCTATAAATTACTAGTAACAACATCTGATAATAAATGACTACACATGAAGATTTGTTTTTCTCTATCTTACCAGTTTTACATAAAGTAAAACAATAAAGCTGTCTTAAGAATCTCTATTATTCCTTTGTGCATGCTGGTATGTACTATAGCAAATACTCTAAATATTGTAGATACTAAAAGTAATTATAGGTGAATGATTTTTCTTTTATCCTTTTATATAAGGACATAATTTTGTTTTTATGGACCTTCACTTAATGTAAATCTTTTTTTCCCCCGTTTCATTGAAAGTCATAGAATCTTTCTAATTTCTTTGCTGTCATTATCATCATCAACTTTGTCCTTGTGCCTTTACTAATGAATGACAGCCATTAGAAGCTCAGAGTCAGCAAAATTTATCCAGGAGTTTATGCAGCACGAAGGGCAGTGCTCCCGGGGTTGCACTGCTGATGCACCCAGACCTTTACTACAGCAGACCTAATATCTTGACCAAAACCAGGCACTGACAAACAATATGGGAAAGTGTTTCCCTGCCCCCGATATCCAGGAGTAAATCAATCAGTAAATAAAGCTAGCAAGCAAGCAAACAAAAAAAACCCTCTGAACAGATATAAATCTCCTTTAGCCTGGCATAAATAATTCCATTAATTTTTAGTGAGAAGACCATGCCCACGTCCTGCTGACCAATAAAGAAATTGAAGGTTGCAAAGTTGACGTGCGTATGGCCTCAGTTTCTGATGCAATCATGCCTCAATTATGATGCTACCTGAATTTCCAGAATCTGAATTTCAACAGGGGCTGTTGGCAGAAGTATAGCTTGTATTGAAAGTGGTCATGGTCGTCTTTGTAGAAAACCGCTACATGGGTGTGGGTTTTTTTGTAACTGGAATTGGGGACTCTAGTTACTGTATCTTGGAGTACATGCAGTTTAGTTTTTTATTCATTCCAAATGTTGATAATGTGTCCACCTTTGGGAAAACATGTTAGCTCTTTTAATCTGAGCTAATAGTGGTGAATATCAATACTTTTTAGTGTTAGACTTTGGTTTCCATCTGTGATTTTGTTAGTATAGAACCTCTGACTTCACCATAGCGATCTTAATCATAGGAAACATTGAGCTTACAGAAAAAGCGTCAACAAGAGAATTTTGTTTATAAATAGCTGTAATGCTATACTTGGGAAAATATCACTTCAACACACATCCACATCCACCCACAGTAAAAAAAGATCATTTTTAATGTAGGTAAAACCAAAAAATTACTGTCAAATATGATGCAGATTGTTCTGTCAGCGTTTATGAAGTCTATCTATTTGTAAGTGAATTTACAATAACATTCCAGATTTTTATCAGTGAATCTTGTCCAAAATATTGTACATGGAGGGGAGGGACCAAAGACTTCAGACTCTGTGGAAGTGCACAAGAAATAGAACCCCTGACTGACATCTCCTGCGATCAGTGGGTGCCTGAGGCATCTGATGGGAAAGCTGTATGTGGTTTGACTGCTTAGTCACCGGGAGGTGGGTGGTACTGAAAATGGGTTTGCAAGACTGGTTGTATCTTGAGATTATACAGGTTGTGTGGGTATTTCATAACTGAGTGTTCGCGGAAGCTGAGGGAGTCGTTGAAAGAACACATAAATAACGGGGATTTGGGTTACTTTGGACACAAAAGCAAGTAAGAGCTTAGAAAAAAAGGCTACTGGGTGCTTGAGGGGTGTGTGGCACATGTGGATTTGGAAGAATGTGAAACTGCTGAATCAGCACAGTAGACCCTCAACCGGATGGTAGTGCTTCCACCTTCCTGTGGCCTTTGCTAGCAGGCATTAGGCAGTTGGAGAGGAAGTCCCCAAGTGCCCTTTCTGCAGTGGTGACTGTGGCTTGAAATTCTTGCTGTGCATTTGCCGTGCCCGACAAGAGTTGAACTATGGGTTGGAACTGGTGAGGGGTGAGGAGTGGTGAGGATCTCTCTTCTGACAAGTGAGCAGCCCACCAGGTTTCTTTCTCCAAGTGAGTGAACCACAAAGACAGAGGTCCGGCTTAATCACAGAATCACAGAATTGTGGTGGTTGGAAGGGACCTCTGAGATCATCGA
>JAOXJM010000033.1:52333894-52362635 GCA_026413425.1 Tringa solitaria | reverse complement strand
AAACAGGACCTGCCCCTCATGAACCCATGCTGGCTGGGCCTCATCACCTGGGTGTATCAGTATCAGTAAGCACTTGGATACATGGTTAAAATGAAAAAATACCTTAGTAGAGCTGGAAAGAAAGACAAAAGCAGCAGACATTGTGGATGTAGTGGTTGAAAAAGTTATCAAAGTAGAAACTTATTGCTCTACTTTTACAATAGAGGAAGCCTCTTCATTTTTAGCATCTGGGATGCTCTCTTTAGTTCCCTTTCTACTAAAAATGAGATGATGTGCCTCAGTCAGGTTCTTCTGCCCTGCCATCCTCCCAGGTCAATATAGGTATGAATTGTTTTCTGCTTTCCCAGCTGCTGCTGAATTCTGTTTTGTAAATAGTTTCCAAATTTTTCCCCAGCATCTGAAGTCCCATTTACTTCTAAACAGCCAACCATGATGTAGCTACCTCCCTGTATGCCAGATGATTTCTGAAGTTGTTTTTCCCCCAAAGAATTCCCACTCTTCCCCCCTGTCCCCTTGCTAAGGATGTGAGGATGTGCCTCTGCATTTCCTAAGCAACCTAGATCAAAAGGGACAGAGTTGACAAGAGTTATGGTAGCTTCCTCTTCAGCCTATTCATCGTACTTGCCTGCTGATCTCCACATGCTTTCCTCTTTTGGCAGTCTTTTTAGTCATTTCAATGGGACAATGTTTCCTATATTATTCATACATTGATATCAAAGGGTTTATTGGAATTCAAGAAGAAATTGCTGCTATGTATCAGCAATAATTAACGTTCTTTAAATTTGTGATCCTCATCCATAACAATATAACATCAAAGACCCTGAAGATAAAGGAGCAGTAGCATCTAATGGTGCAGAGACTGTTTTCACCACGTCACATGTCTACATTTGTTTAGTAAGAGTTTGAAAGCAAAGCTAAAAGTTCTGTAATTTTTATTACTTACAGGAATCCCAAGTACTTTAGACTATCACATATGCAGGCATACCTGCCCAGTAGTATGAGGAAGAGCAAAGAGATCATGGTTAGGTAGCAAAAAAGCTTTTTGAAGTCTTCCGCAAATTGAGACTCTGGGTTTATTCTGCCAGTTCTTCAGAACTGATACCCCACTGCTGTACAGTGGAGCATGCTGGGGTGTTACCATACTTTTCTCCCTGTATCCCTGTGGGATGGTTCATCTTCCGCTTCCTTTCAGAGGATCCAGACATGGTTGTTAATGTATGAACTCCTCCATATTTTTAATCACTAAGAATAATCCAACTAGCTTCTAAATGAGACTATGTGAAAGGTTTATTCTGAAAAACAGGAAAGAAAAAAAAAAAGGAGAGTATATTCCATTTTTTTCCCTCTGCTTATTTACTTTTTCAGGTGCAGGGCCACCTTTTCTCCCTGGTGTGGCATGTATTTCTTTCTTTTCTTTAACATTTCTGGGTTTTCATATTCAGGAATGCTGCCCTTAAGCCACCAGGCACTAGTATGTAATTTGCCTGTGAGCAGAAAGGACCTTTCCTGCCCTTGTTGCCTGAATAGTTAAATCACAGTGGAATATATATTTACAGAGACCAAAAATAATCTGTGAGGTAGAGTGACAGTCAGTGCTCTGCTGGCATGTGTCTGGAAGAGGTGGCAAAAATCTCTCTATTGGCATCTTGGTGGTGTCATTCAGACTCAAAGCCTGGAATAAACGGCTTATCTCCCGTCCCAAAGTACTTGTGCTGAGGGCAGTTCTAGTCCTGACTCTGATTACTTGAGAGGCACACTTCATAAAATAGTTCAAATTCCTCTTCATTTATTGTATGAAGCTTAGTGGACTCATCTGAAGTATTATATATTTCACTACTGTATCTGTAGCTGTTTTAGCCCATTTATTCTTATGCATCTGTCTACTGCAAACTTAGAGAAGACAGGCCTTTTGAACCTTCTATGAACTGATAGGACCTCAGAAAAGATATTTTTCTTAAAGAAATCCAAACTAAACACCACTCAAAAGCCCAAAACAAAAAGAGCTACAACCCACCTGGCAGCCATATCTGAATAGCTATGGATACTGAGATCTGCACTGAATATCTGCATGTTATTCTCCCCAACAAAAGCCTCTGTGTTATGGAACTGTGTTATGGAAACTTCCCTGTACGTACTGTTTTGGGTGACCTTACTGAGAGCACAGCCCTGTGAAGTCTGCCTGCAGAAGCACCTTGTTAACTAGATCAGTAGATTGAACTGCTTTTGAACTACTCCAGGCTCAGAAACTTTAGTTTCCTTTGGTAGATATATTGATGAGCCAACACTAATGGCTCAAGCTGTTTATACTTTGTGTTGCCAGAAGACCAATCTAATGCCTTTTCACTCCCTTCAGACGGCTGAGAGAATACTAAACTGCATTTTTCTTTCCAGGTTTGTATTAAGCTGAAAAATCTGTTTCAATCCACACCACACCCCCCCGCCCCCCAAGTTGTACCTACTGATCAGTTGCACTAGTTTCCCTTACTCAGCCTTTATCTTTGTCCACCTGGCACCAAGAATTGATAGAAACAGCAGTCTCAGCTGGAGCTTTTTAACTTAAAAACACTCTTCCATGTTCATTAGGACAATACCCTTAGGGACGTGACTTGATTACACTTGTCTGAACCACCAAAGAGAGCAACTGATCACTTAGTGGGCATGCTCAAAAGGTCGGAGAATCTCTGAGAGAGAACTGCGTTGGAGTGGCATCTGGTAGGACCATCTTAAAGTAAGTTTGTTCTGTTAACAAGCTAGGAATTCTTATGATGCTGTCATAAGGGGGTGAACTTTCTTTTTGGTACAGCAGCATTAGAAATACTGATTTTAAAATGTGTACATATATATATATACATGCAGATATGCTCAGAAGAGATGTCTCATTCCACTGGAAGTACATTTTTCTTTTCTATTGCTGAGGCTGCTGGTGAGTTATGACTAATTTGCAACTCTTGAAAAAGTAAAGAAAAAAATCTCCATTCATTCTTATGCGATGACTTGCTTCAGGGCCTCATAATCAGGCCACGCTGGTTTTGCAGCCCTCAGTGTCTCCCTGTGTCAGGTACAGGTACATGGGCAACTCCATATGTGGGCTGCTCTATTAATTGCTGCTGATTGCTGTTCTGTGTCAGCCACTTCTCAGTTGCCTGGCATGACTTGCCTGTGCAGTTCAGTCTCTGGTGTTCTTTGCCTTCATGTTATCTCTAAATGTCAGCTGGTGAGGGACTTGCCTTGTAAATGATCTTTCTCATCTGATCCTCAGGATACCAGTGACTAGCTTGCACATGGACCTTTTCCAGTTTTTTTAATCCACCTCCCTAGCAGTCATTTCTTGAATTGCTACATCTGGTGTGAAGTAGTTGCCCTGAGGCTGAGAATTAGAGCTGGTATCTTTAAGAAAACCCCAGCTTCGCTATCTGCTTTATAAGTCTGCGTACGACTCGGTCTGTAGGTTTGTGCAATGTGTTTGCGTTGCTCACCAGTGCATTAGGAAGCTCCCTTGCTAATTGTTTGCAAACTGACTTCTCACAGACGATCTCTTATGTCTTACATCTGGGCACAGAACTCTGGCTGGGATGCCCTTGCCAGGTCTGGCACAGCTGGCTTCGCTTCACTTGAGCTGTCTCTTAAGACAACTGGCACGAGGAAGGCTGCATGGAAGTATTTGCAGTGCATACAAATAGGCACACGGAATTACTCTCCCTGCCTGCCTTCTGGCTTGCTCTCTCTTTCGATATTTCGGAAAGATGGTCTTTCTTGCCTCCTCCACTGCTTAGAAGTGCTATATGCTTACATAGCTATCTGTAAGTAACACCCACTGAGAAACCATAAGCGCGAGGCTTTGGTATCACTTTTGAAAATTCAGGTAGATAGAATGCAGCTTTCTCTTTAGCATTTTCATATGCGGGAAGTGATAACTCCAAAATTCAATCACAGAGATGCTTGATCAACGTGATCAGTAAATTTAATCTCATGTGGAAATGCTTTTGCCATCTGAATCTGCTGGCAGCGTTTGTCATCATTATTTTGGAAGATCAGAATTTTTGAACACAAAAATTTACAATTTCAGCAGACAGAGGTAGGATGCAACTATTTGTTATCTGCTGTAATAGATAACTACTCTCTTGTTACCCAGCTTTAACGTCAAGATGCAGTCCCACTGGGTTTTTTGGCTGGGTAGCTGTAGTTTTACTTGGCAAATGCAGCTGGCTTGTTGTTTTTAGTTCACCCTGAAGTGACACAGCAAATTGTACTGGTAATCGTAGCCAATAGGATACAGGAGAAGTTAAAAATTTCAGAATGTAAAAGAAGTGAGAGGGAAGAATAATTTTTATAAAAGGTTACTTTTTTGCTCAAAATTGTGATATCTCTCTGCTTTGTATTGCAAAGGTGAAAAGGCAAAGGGCCAAGTTGCCTTGGGGCTCATGTTGCTGTAATTCCATGGCAGAATAACAACATTTTCCCATTATACGAAGAGATCACAACCAAGTTGCTTCCTTATTATATTAGACACATATAACCATATAAAGTTGGAAACCCTGTGCTTTAGAAAACTAGATTTAGCAGATGAGTGAAATAAATAAGCCAGGAAAGGACAGGAATCTGGGTGTTGGTGGTGATTACATCATTAGCAGTAATCCCAATTGCCCAGCCATTAGGACAGAGTTCTTGTGTCAGGCAGATGAGTTACATAAAGCAGTTTTGAAATGAAAGAGACAGGACCTTTTATGCTCCTAAAAACAAACTAGCCAAGGATGGAGCATAGTCTGGGAGAATTGCACCATATGCTCATGGGTTGTACTGAACCTCACGGCAGAAAACCTGAAAGCTGGCCGGGTGGCTGTGTCTCAGCAGAGTAGGTGTTTGGAAAGCAGCCTGATGGAGGTAACAGGATTGCTGCCGATGTTCTGCCAGGTGCCATCCTAACATGGCTCAGGGCCAAGCCTGAACGTGCTTCCTGGCCCCATATCCCCACGCTTAACTGTGGCTCCTGCTGCTTAAGGACCCAGCTTGTCTGCGTAACCTGCCAGCATCTCCTCCCTGCTGCAGTGGGCACAGGCTGGCAGATGGAGGCTTCCCACCATGCTGGAGAGGAGCCAGCCCTGTCTGCTGTCACCTCCGTGAGGGGTGTATCCTGGGCTGAGAAGGCAGGGTGGGCACATGCTCCCAGCGCTGGAGGAGACAGGGGGTGAAGGCAAGCACTGACTATGAGGGTAAAGGTTCCTGTGCTGGCATGGCCAAACGAAGTTTAACCTATGCCTCCTAGAAGCTGAAATATGACCCAGCTCTTCTGAAACAATTTAGCTTCAAAAAGCTGCACATCCTGCCCACAACCCTTCATCTTCAGAGAGCAGAAGGTCTTATTGATTCAGGATGCCTTGGTAGCACTTATGACCTTGGTTTTAGCTTAGTTTTCCTGCTTGCAACAGAGATGCTGTTTGTGGCTCATAGGGAGAAAATTACCCAAATGCGAGCATGGTTTCAACATTGTGCATTTTGGTGAAATTCCTCTTCTCCTAAGCTCAGAAGCTCCTGCTTCTGGGGTTATCATTGAGGGAATGACAAGCGGCAGGAATTAGCAGAAAAAATTCCCATCACTTAGATATGAGAAGCTCTCTTGACGTAGTTTGCCAGGATCTTTGCAAGGGGATTAGGTTCGTATGTTAAGAAAGCCACCCTTGTTGTCCATACCCACTAATATACCATTAATTTGAAGTGTCCTCTTTAAACTGGTAGATTTTAGTGCAGGCAGAGGCTGGTGACTTGATGGTCAAGGTGGTATGGGAGCACAGGACAGTTCTGAAGAGCCTGCTTGCTTACAGACCTCAAGGAGCTGCTCAGGGTTTTTTTTTTTTTTTTTAACTCATCACATGCTTTAAGTCCTAATTATATATTTATTCATTAAAACAACACATTTAAACAGATTTTGCAGTATTGTATTGCCTGTAACTGTTAGATACTCTTATAGAGTAATTAGGTAGTTAAGACATTGTTAAAGCATGTGTAGAATTTGAAAGGTGTTTTTTACTTGCAAGGCTTTATATGTGTATATATATACACACACTGCTGAAGGAGGGAAAAAATCCCAAGACCAACCGGAAAGAAAAAAGAAAATTCCACTAAGGAACATAAACCAACATTTGAATAATAGTGAAGAGTCTGGTTTAACCTCAAAAATTCAAGGAAATTCAGAGTTAAGGCTGAATATTTGTGTTGATTATCAGCCCCAATTTTTATTTCTTTTTACAGTCATGAGAAGGGAGGCTGGAGTCGTTAGCCCTTCAGCTTTAGCTCAGAAACTATTTTGAAGTCAGACACTTAATGTTGAAGAGAAAAATAATTGAATTCTTGTAAATCAGTTGTAAATCAGTTTTTCTTTTTATAACATAGCAAACTATTTCTATAGAGAGGAGTAGATCTTAAAAAAAGCTATTCTTCCAGGTAACAATATCTCTAGCCTGGCATGCTAAGATGCAGGCATGAATGTGGACTCTCAATAGCAGCAACTGTTCCTAAGGAGCACAACGGGATCAGGCTGTAGGCTGAGAAGCCATGTGAAAGCAGAGAGGTTGCAGTATTCTGCAAACTGCAGGCGATCAAAAGTCAGGAGATTAAACGCATTCAGAAATCAGCAAGCAGCTTATTGAGTGCATTAAGTATGTGTATATATTCTCTATATATGATCAGTATATATAGTGTAAACGTAAACATATAATCCGTGTATATGATATTTCTATGTTTACTTTCTGACCTCTGAACAGGTAGAGTTTACTTGCCTTGTCTCTTAAACTTTTTTTGAATTTAAATATTATGACACAAGCAGTTAGAATTTAAAAAATAAATACTTTTCTGTAATAAGTGTTTAATTGCAATAAAATCCTAAAAGTTAAAAATAGTAGTTATAAAGTATTGATCCTGAATTACTTTCCATTTGTAAAGGTTACTTAAAACTTCTCTCTGATTTGCATTTTATTGATAGGGAACTGCAATATTTACAGAAACTTAGGTGAAATAGGAAGCAGAGATGAGAAAACTTGCTTTTTTTTTTTTTTTTTTGGAAGTCTAAAGAGAACTTGCTATTCTGTCTCGCAGTTTGGCTGAACAGTGTTTCCCACAGGTGTGATGAGATGTCCTCCTACTGTTTCATTTTATTTTAGACACTGAGGGCACTCAGCGTCTACACAGGGGAAGAAAATCTCAAACCCTTTGAATGAGAAGTACTTGAAATCATACAAACCAGCTAGTGCACACTGATCACTCATCTCATCCCAATGGCCACGATCAAACCCTTTTACCCAGGAGAGAGATGGCTTTTCCTTCCAGGCTCCTATGCTTCCATTTCAGCTGTGAAGTAGGATGCTCCGATGGGAATATCTTTAATGCAGGTTCCTCTCAAGTCCTCATCGACAGGAGTCAGGGTTATTGGCAACCACTGCCTTTGAGATGGAAAATAAATCTCAGGATCTGGAACTGAAAGAAAATGTTCTTTGGATTTCCCTTGAGGGCACTAATCCTTATTTTTAATTGGGAGGCAAAACACAAAATGAGGATTTTATTAGACTTTATGTTCCATGAAGTAGAAGAGAAATTTGCACAGCAGCTTTGTATTCCAGTAGTA
Source organism: Tringa solitaria (assembly GCA_026413425.1). Lineage (NCBI taxonomy): Eukaryota > Metazoa > Chordata > Aves > Charadriiformes > Scolopacidae > Tringa > Tringa solitaria. Next base: position 52,355,020 of record JAOXJM010000033.1, on the reverse strand, counting down.
GTGAGGAAAATGCTTGAAATGGCCCTAAGGATTGAACAGACATGCATTTCAAGTGCATTAAACATCTTTTAGGAAAATATTGCTGACAGGCTGTGGTTGTGTTTTGGTATTTTTTTAATGTACATATCCCTCTGAAGAAAGAATAGGCTGTATTTAAAAAAAGAAAAGAAATCTACTAGATGCATCACTACGAGAACTATTACCTGTTGCTGGGTTCTTCATGTTTTCATTTGAAGCCATAGAGCTTTCATATTCTGAGCATTTCTGAGGAAATTGCCATGCAGTTCAGAGTCATTTCAGGATGGTTGAAGTTTAAATTTGACCTATGTTTCAGTATTTTTTTTTTTTTTTGACAATCAACGTTAATATGCTTCATTGGGAGAGAAATGTCAGATACATCACCATTTCTATTGAAGCTAACGTCTCTGCGTGATGCTATGAAAAAACTGATTACTGCAGTTCTCTTGCGGTACCGTTCTTTTGGGTAATGTTCATCCTTTTGCCTTCAGTCCCACTCTTGCATCATGTGCTCTATAGCCCCTGTAGATGTGCGTGGCTGCTGTGAGCTGGATGCAGGCAGGCTCTGCTGTGACCACAGACATGCTCTGATTGTTTTTTTTTATACAGAAGACACATGCCTCTTGAGGATTTTTGTGGGGAAAGAAGTTCAGCTGCCGGAAAATGAAGGATAGTCATGCCAAGGACAAACCAAGTAGCTTTGTCATCTTACAGCATGCAGCTTTTTATGTGCAGAGGAAAATAATATGTTGTGGTTTTGGGTTAGTCTGGATCTGTGGGTTGGAAGGTTGACTTGAATTTCTCATAGTCCTTGCTGTCGATAAGTATCTTGCAGCCTGGCCTTCTTTTCTAGTTTCCCTCTTAAATGCAGTTGTAGTGAATTCTTAACTTTGGAGTTTGCAATCTTTCTGCCAAACTTGTTGCACAAGTGGTGAATTTTCAGCTGTCAAATTCTGAATGAAGGGCATTGCAGGGACACACACCTGAGCTAATCTTACCACATTTTTCTCCTTCCGCTGAAAAAAAGGATGAAAGGCTTTTTTTACAGCATCTCTAATGAGCTGTTCAGATGCAACATCGTCTTCTGCACCCCACAACACAGAGTAAGCAGTCAGGACTGATTTTACTTTAACAGGAAATATCTCTGTTTCCAGGAGAAAGGAGAATCTTGAATTTACTTAAATGCCTTAGCAGCTTTAAGTAATTCAAGACAGCACATCCCATGTAGATCTGATAGCTGAACCATGTATCAGAAAAACACAATTAAATGTAATAAAGTGCAGATTTGAATCACAGCTTGGCCTGAATGTAACCCTGAAGTAAGTGTCTTATATTAATATTTACAATTGATATCAATCATTGCAATTAGTAATAACACTAATGAGACAGAAGCAAAATAGTAACCTGATTAAAATTCTCATTTCAATAATGTAATGTGACTCAGGCATTTGAAGTGAAAATGGATGCATGTTGATTAAATTTGAAAAATAATTTTTTGAGTCTTCTCCTCAAGAACCCCTCATTATAGCTTGATTTGTCACTAAGGTTTCCAGTTACCTGTAATGGAAATGCAGAGCTCATTAAAATAAATGGGGATCAGGAGAAAGAATAGCTGGAAGATTTAGTCTTGTAACAGACTCCTGCTGGAGCCGGTGTGCTTATCGTTTGTCTCTGGTGTTATATATCTTTCAATTTAAATATCATTTTGCATAACCTAAAGTCATTAGGGATTAGTAATATTTATGGTAACCATAAAATATGTGATGATACTATCAGATGTAGTATTCATAGCATTGGGTTTGGTAAATATGTACTGAGTTTTCAGGTACTTCCCCTACTTTTCTAATCAAAACAGCACTGTGAAGTAGAGGCACTTAACTTTGTATTGTGTTATGATCTTTCTGCTAAATCAGACAGTAAAAGAGTACAAATACTTCTCACCACATCTTAGCCAAGAAATGCACATCTAAAAATAAGTTCTTGGTAGTTTTTACAGCATTCTGTATTCTCTTGCCAGGAATCCTCTGTTCTGATCCTGATTATTTTCAAGCTGCAATCATGTAAGCCATAATGATAATGAAAGATATTTGGTGCTCTAAGAAAATATCCTAAGCAAGAGAGTAGAAAATTATTTCAGTGCTGTCTTGGGCTTTGCAAGCTTAACAACGTTAACTGTCTCTTGACTATTTGCAAAAACACTTGGTCTCACAGATTCTTTCCCAGCTTCTCATTTTAGACAGTCTCTCCATCTTCTTTTTTTTCTCTCAATTTCAGACTTTTTTAATTGCTACAAGACCTGGCGCATGAAAGTCTCATCTGAATACATCACACAGAATCTTCCTGGCTGTAGCAGAAATGTCTGTCCTGGGTTTTTTTTGTTGTTTTCATTTTAAACCCCTACTGTAGTAACTGAAAGCTCCCTTCTGTATGTATCGTAGGGGTTGCGTACAAAGAAATTAATCAGCTTCTGTCTATCAGTTGCAAACCTGTCTCTTCTGTTACTAAAATCACACTTTGTGTAGCAGCAAATGCTGCAGTTTCCTGATGCTGTCGGCTGCTGACATTTGGCAAGTACAGTTGCAAAATTCTAGGTAAACTGGGATTTTTGAGATGCTGTCTTTGGTTCTTTGCTATCGGGAATTTCCATTACTGTTTGGTTTTGGAGAGATTTCCCCTCCAGCTCCCCATTCTGGTGTTTATGGTGCTCAGTCATAAAGGATTATTTCCCCACCCTTCCACTCCCCTGTAATTCTGCTCTCTCTTTGGCTATTCAAGCTTCTGAGAAGGCCTGATGAACGCTGCTTTTCCATCTTACCACTGGGCGCAATACTTGATCTTTAGGTTAACCTTCTAGAGGGGTGTTGTGTTTTGTTCACGCTGTTAGCGTACTGGAAGAATTGCTTATGGAATAAGAAAGAAACCTGTACTCGGTCTCTGTGAGTTTCTGATACATTTTTCCAATTGGATCCCTAGAGGTAGAGCTGTTTTTCTCCTCGAAGGTGAATGATATCCCTTATCCTCCATGAGGATGTACAGATTTGGTGGCTTCCCTGGGCTTATGAAAGGTTTGATGAGAGCTGCTGTTCCTTGTGTGCCTGTTTCATGGCCAGTATGGAGAGGCTGGTTTAGCTTATCAACTGGAGAGGTTGCTGTGTCTCAAAAAGCACACTTTTTTGACTAAACAAAGACTGAGCAGTCCAAAGTTATTTCTGTACATGTGAAATGAATTTCATCTTCCCTCCTCTGTGTGCCATGGGTTAGGCTTTAGGCTCCTGAAATATTGTTGAATGTGCTGTATAGACACTTTATATGGGATTATCTAGACTTGTAAATTCTTTGGGGCAGGGATCTTTTGAGCTTGGTGTTTGTGCAACGTGTAGCACAGTGGGTTTAATTAGAGACCTAATGTGCAGTATCATCATGAAAACAAATGGCTTGTTAAAGTTCAGGGGATAGCTTAACTAAAATAATAGATCTTTGTCTATCTTGTATCCAACTTTAGGTTCACTGTCTTAGAAAATCTTGTATTTGAATAGCTCCAGAGAAATCAAAAGCAGAATATTGCAGAACAATTATAAAGGAGGCACAGGGCTCCATACTACTCGCCAGACTAACCATCCTGACTGTCTTTCCTGTCATTTGCTATTTATTTTCACATGCTTTCAGATTGCTTTCATCCTTCCCCATCAATTTTAAACTCAGTTATTTCCTTTTTTTTTTTCGTTGTCACAACACTTCTGAACTCCCAACCCGTTGTTAGAGGCCCATCATTGTTTTCTTGGGTTTAGGACAATTTTCCTTACCCTTGATGGGACTTTCATTGCTAACCAGAAATTTGACTGACAGGAGAAATTGTAATCGTTTTCTCTCCTTTCTTGCCAGTGGTTTGGAAGTGAAATTTCCAACCCATTGTGCAAAAGCTAATACCTGCGTGTACCTCATAATAGGTTTCCATATAAATTTGGTCTTATTACTGCAAGCTTTCATTTCCTGATAGCTCCTGCAAGTCATTCCTTCACAGGAGATGTTTTGGCACCTTAAACTTTCTTTACATCTGGATATCATGCCTGCGGATTTACCAAAGTAAGATGCTGACTGATTGAAAGTAGTCTTTTTGTATTCTAGTTGAAGAATTCACCATCCATGATCTGCAATTAGACTTCTTACTAATTAGATATAACAAAGCTGCATAATGCCAAGTTTGAGGGAAAAATTATTAGAAATGCGACGTAATATATGGTTGATTGGTTTTATTGCTTAACTGTAAATAAAATATGCCTCTCATGTCCTGGGCATCCATAGTTTCTTACAGCTGTAGTTTTAAAGTCATTCATGGCACTACTTTGGTTGCTATAGTGATACCAATTTCCTGTCTCAGATTATTGTACTTCAGAGGTGCATGAGACCTTTTAATCTTCCTTTTCTTTATTTTTTTTTCTTTATTCCCATTTCAGTCTTTGATTTTACAGATGCTCTTACTCAAGGACTGGAATTCCTATATTGTTGATGTATTTTTTCCACTATCTGATGGAAACCAGAATAAATAAATACTTTTCCCCCATAGGACTAATGAAGATTCCCGCTGCTTTATTGGTACCCTCGCTGAACATTGTTCCACATCAAGGCCTTACAAAACTTATATTTAGTTTTGTTATGGGTCACTAAGCTAGAGAAGCACGTGCTGTTCACCTTGACCAAATCCAGAGCAGCTGCACCCAACCAAGTGGAATTTACACACTTATGAGAAGCAGGTTGTCAGCTGTGATAGATGTAGATTGTCTGAGAAGTCCAGTTGGGTCAAGGCTTCATACTGTGACTTAATGGTGACTGAATCCCAAGCGAGGCGATTTGCTCTTCCTGTGATATATGTAGTAGGAAGAAACCATAAAGTAGTATTAGATGATCAGTATTACCTTTGTTTCTCTGTATACGGCAAAGCTCATGTGAATCTACTGGAAGGATCAAGCTCTTTCTGTGGGGTTGGCACTTTGTTGGGTGTCCTTGTATTGCTTCCTGCTCCTCTTCTTTGAGGGCTGTTCTGATCAGAGATGTGTGTTCCCTTGGCCTAGTAGTCTTTTGATGGAATATTCCCACAGACTATGTGGTCTAATTACCTCTGCATTTTGTTCTCCTTCCTGCCGTACAGCATTGCCACTGTAACCCTGATCATCAGCACATGTGGAATTTGGTATATTTTGTGAGATGTGTAGCCCTAAGCAGTCTCAGTTCAAAGGTCTGTATTGCTAAATGCCTTTCTGCTCAGGAATTATTCGTATAGATGAATGATGCCATTTCTGATACAGATCACATACTGAAAACTTTCTAAGCAGCCAGAAAAAATCATTACTGAATAAGGAAAAAAGGAAAAGATTCCAGGTGGAAATGGGCAAAAATTGTGTGTGGAAGGTGAATATAAAAAACAGTTAGGAAAAGGAAGGGATCTGTGTGGCTGGAAGCAAGTAATGTGTTTGCATTTTAGCAAGTAATACATGCTAAAACTGAAGGGAAAATGGAAAATGAAGAAGACGGATGTGTGTGGATTCCAGAATGAATTAATCTCCCATGGAATTATACATGAATTAAGCAGAGTGGCAACGATGCTCGTATAACTGAGAATGAATGCACAATATGCTTTTTTCTATTCATATCTTTCTTATGTATATATATGCTGTTCTACCCCATTTTCTTTCTAATTTAGGCTCTCTTCTGATTTCTATCCCTTGAGTGACTGTCTAGCGTGGTGGATTTATGCTGTTTGTTCAGAAACATTCTTACTTCTCTGAATTCTGTCCCACGTGCGTTTAGCATAATCTTCATTTGCACTTCCACTTGCTGCCTGCTTGTTTAGCTTTTTCTCTCAGGCCATTAGTTGAATTCTATTTTCTTTTGGGAAAAAAAAATCTTCCTGTGGTAGAAGTAATTAAGTCTCCTACGCTAAAATAATCTCCAGGATACTCCAGATTTGCTCTACTATTGCTCCCTTGAAATCCATATGAGATGTTATGTACTGGTGATAGAAAAAACTTGGCTTCTCATGCTCCTTCTCCAGACAATGGAAGTTTCTGTGGCTGAACTGGTTGGCAGCAGGTGGGTCCCAAAGTAGTACCTGCACCACACCATTAGCAGCTATTTGCTCTGGCAGCCAGAAACTTACCCTGTGGTGTTGTCTTTTTTTATTTGTACTGCTGTTCTTGGGTAGCAGCTGCTCGGTTTGCTCTCTGTATTTAGCTGCCTGTGTGTGGGCATAAAACCCATGTGAGGATCACTCTACTGTGGTTGTAATGGCAGAAAATAGATGTATTTTCATGTCTCAAAAGATCTTTAGATCTTTTCAAAAAGAAGTGAACTGTGATTGTGCAGGGTGAAAAGGGTCTTGTGCTTTTTAACTTCTGTATGATGACACAAGGGACAACTGCAGTTCTTTCTTCTTTTCCTGTTTCTTTTATTGATGCTGGGAATTCAAGGCTTGTCTGGCTCAGGGGAATCCACAGGATTTATCTTTTTCTCTCTTTCTTTTGTACTTATTTGACTTCATACCAATGATTGGTTTAAAAGTGTTTTTATTAGCTTTTTAACATCAATTCAATTGTGGTGCTATCTCTCTGTATAAGCTGCCAGTGTATGCTGTAACCACCTCTCAGAACCTGGCAGAATATTGTAGAACAAGCTAGGAAGAGCAGGTCAACCAGAGTCTGAAAATTTTTAATTTTTTTTTCTTCTTGCTTTTAAAAGTTGATGTGGGGATAGGAAACCTAGATTAAAAATAATGTAAAATGAATATTTCCCTACTTGCAGGCAAGGTAACAAGTCAGGTCCAAGGTCAAGCCAGAAGATCCAAACAACGATTCAGGAACATCAGGGAATGGGAGTGGGAACAGGCACACCTATGACACAGCTCAGGCCAGGACCCTGTGCATTTACTGGGAGAATCTTATGGCCAAAGTCACTGTGACAAGTTAGAAGTGCCCAGTAAAGCTGAAAGGTGGATGATGCTGCCTTTGTTGAGAATAAGTGTGAGGAGCTCGTGATTAGTGAATGCTGGCTTTCAAATGGAGTAATTATGAGGAAAAATGGAGACGAGATAATATTATTGCAACAGCAGGCTGGATGAAGCCCACAGAGACCTATGATTCTAGCTCATGTCCTCTCTTACCAAGACTTCTTGTACAATAGAGGAACCTGGTAAGGGAAGAGGACAAGTATATTTCTTAGGACAGCTAAAAAAGATGATAATTATAACTGAATACTCTGAAAATAATCAAGGGACTTGCATCACAATTGCTACAAATGCCTGGCTTTCCAAAATCTTTTTGTGCTTTTGATCTGTGAAAGGAACTGCAGGTGGTACTCGGGTCATATTCATATCAAAATATCTGATTTCAGACAGAAACCAAGTACTTAAAATAAATAATTTAAACTGCTGGTATTATCATTTCTGTAAAAGATATGGATGCAAAAGGAGATGACAGTGAAGAACCAAGGTCAAAAATCAGATTCTTAATACTATCTGACTAATAGTAAAAATATTTAGTTTCCGAAGTCATTTGTCTTTCAAGTAGAAGACTCTTGTGGTAGGGGTATTTTTTACACAATGCATTTGGCCTTCTGCCAACAGATGAGCGCTCCAGATTGATACTAATGAAAGAAATATTAATGCACCGTAGCATGTCAATTATCTTCAAAAGGTCTCCAGCAACCATTTATCACTTAAATTTCACATCTTATAGCTGGGGACCAAATTGTGCTACATGTTAGAATAGTTCTGCCAAATTTGATCCATCATTAACTTTCATTTGTTGATAATTTGAACATGATTTTTTATTTAAGTTATGCATCTTTGTCAACTTGATGGAAATGTTCTGAATTGTCATGTTGTCATAGATGAGTGATGCTGTTTCGCATTTGAGACTTGACTATATTCTGAAATGCCTTTAAGGATATACCCCCCCAGGAAAAAGTCCTGAGGCTGGGGACTTTATTTGTTGCATTTGACTGGGGTTGAGGAGGGTTGGGGGCAGAGGGACGACAACTTTTATGACTTAAATTGGATTCTCAATCACTGAGTCATGCATGGAAACTTAGTTTTGCTTTTGTTTTGTTTTCTTCTTTTTCTTTAACTTCATTGTTATGTTGGCTTTCATTGCTAGGGTTATCAGGCTTCCAAGCAAAACAGAATAGTTATAAAGGGGAAAGGTAACACCGGAGTAAATTCTCTTTATCTGCTAGATGGGTTTCAGTGGATTGGGTGACATATCTCAAGTGCAAGAAGGCAAACAAATCCATTGTAGAAGATGTGGTGCAGTCACAGGTCTCAGCACTAAGCAATATAACATTAACTGCCTCATACTTCAGATAAAGGCAACCCCTGGAGACGTTTGACCAAGAAGGGTCAACACAGAAGCATCCCTCATTGTGGTATTGAGGGAAATCCTTTGGCTAAAGGAGTAAGTTAGACTTGTGCAGTATGGGATGGCTGTAAGGGGTAACATGTGGTAGGCTGTGGAAATATGCATCTTTCTGTGTAACTGGACCCTTGCAAAGCTCATCAACTTCTTTTCCCTGTACAAGCCATACTTTTTCTCCTTGCTTTTTTAGAAAGCAAACACACAGCAGCTTAGACTTGTATTTTTTTAAAAGCTCTAAAATAAAATTTTTGGTGGCGTGCAGAATTCTGGCCAGAGAAGGCTCATTCATGGCAGGTTTTAATTTGTAATGTGCTCAGATACCATTTTCAGGAGTGTGGTACGAGGCCTGTGCTGAATAAACAGAATGGGAATAAAGTAAAATGTTCTTTAGCAACCAGAGTTAATTTAACAACCTTGGGTGATACCTTCAGATGATACAAATTAAAACCAGAGCAAAAGAGACAACAGCGGGCTAAACGCTGATTGTAGCTGTATGAAGTGTCTTGAAAACGAAAGCCGTGTCTGATCAGTATTCTCACCTATGTTTAAATGGACACTGCAAATGAAGTCTTCATGCAGAGCTCAGTATTGCTGTGTATGTTGTGTTTGTGTCTGTGTCTGACTTAATTTACTCTTCTGAGGATCTGTACTTAGGTAGCCTTTCTCATCCCTTTGCTGTAGGGATTAGATCCTTGCATTATAAGTCAAGAGATCATAGTTGTACTCATTTCTACATTAGTGAGGGTGTTAGGAGGCTTTGGATAATGTAACTCATCCAGGCTGTGCTTGGAGTGCAAGTTAAAGACCCTTGAATCACTGTACTGAGCTCCCCAGATTTCTGGAAAGGCTAATTAGTTCAGGTTGTGAACATAAAATACCTCTGTTCTGCTTCTAGACAAAACCTGGGCAAGAAGCAGCAAAAATGAGTTTATCTTCTGCACCTCAGCAAATAAACCCTAGCATGCTCTGCAGAGGGCTATGTCTGTAACCCTGTAGAGTTAATTGGGAGCTTGAATAATTTGACTACATCTGGGCATAACTGACAGAGTTGCCAGCATTTTGCACCTTTGTCACGTTGTCCCAGCCTTACAGGGGCCAGTAGTCGGTTGTCACTGTGTCTATGAATTGTTTTAACCCCACCACAGTGGTTCTTTGAGTGTATGTTTATTTCTTGCCGCAGTGAATAAAGTCCTGGTGTCTGTCATACCGGGCTGTCGTGCTGGTACCAGAGTGGAGACAGTGGTATTTCTCAAGTATCACAGTAAACGAAGTCCTGGCTGTGTGGTTTTATGGTGGTATCTCTGTAGTGAACCATGGTACTTCGTGGTAGAGTTCTTTTCTGCTTAACTTTTAAAACAGAGGCGCAGTGATTTTATGGCTGGCTGTGTTTAGAGAGAGCGCTGCTGAGATGCAGGCTCTGTTATGGTGCTGTCACAAATGCCTAAATGTCAAGTCGCCTACACTACCTGGTGTTAACATCTCTGGGCACTTAATGCATCTGTTCCTAATTTTATGTTGCTTTAAAAGCACCATGATTCATTAGTGATACAAGAAAACCACCTCAGCAGTTCTCAGACAATGGACCTATGAACATTTCTTTTTATCTCATATTAGTATAAAGATTTCTAATACATATATCTTTCTTAGTAAAGGAAAGCTGTCAAATTTTCTTAACGGTTTGTTATTTTTCTAGGTTTTGGCTAAATGATTCTAGAGCCTGTCTTACAGGTTTTGTTTGTATTTTGTACATCTTTTTGTGTCTCCTGATGTTTACAGTTTATTACTTAATGTTAGTATCTCATCTACTTAATCACCGAATCTCATCTACTTAATAGCATTTAGAGTTGTGCTTCATGTTTAGGTTTGTTGGAAAAACAAATGTGTGGGTCATCAAAAAACAGCAAACCAACTCTGGTAAAAATATTTTCTTTCCCTCTATGCAAGACTTAAAAAACCCCATATAAATGACATTTTGTGTGTATTGCAGAACTCTGTAGGAACCCGAGGCATTATTTTGATATTGCATTGAGAATGGAAGTGCTCCTTTAGTTCACGTATGTCTCTGAAGCAGGGAGGATTTGAGTCTGGCAGTCACTGTTTAAGGAAGAACTATAGGATGTTTTCCTATTGATGATGCATATATTTCATTTCAAATAACTAGGGGAAATTTTGATGAAGCTTATGTACATCCTAACAAAAAACTATAGGATCCTAACATGAAAACCTCCATAGTAGGAGTAAGACTCTCTTTATATTAACAGGCCACTTAGCTCATCCCTGGATTGTGTGATGTGACTCAGTCACTTTCTTTCTCGCTGTGCCATGGAAACCAGCCGGATACAGAAAATGGTGGTTTTGGAGGACAAGCCATAGCCACTCACTATAGCAGTGAGGTGTAGGGGAGTTGTTGTGGAATTTATTTTACTCAAAAAGTTCTGTAAAAAGGAGTAATTTAAATTTCAGTTTTTATAGACTTTCTGCTTATTTGTAGCCTAAACCAAATTTTTCAGTGGAAGCAATCCTTGGGGAAAATAAAAGTTACAACAAACATGGCTACACCAAACTGTAGCTTCCTGTACTCTGTGGAGGTTATGCTCTCTCCCCTTACACACACTCACCGTTCACATCAGTTTATCAACTCAGGGTGTTGCCATTTCTGACTTTGAAGATTGTTATCGGCTTGTAACGCCATTAAATTCGATGGGGAGTCCTACGTTAACCTGGGTGGCATCTGAAATACACGGCTGGATTTTTTAATGCCTCATGGTCTAGGCTGGTCTGGTCAGAATTTCACCTCTACAGGCATAACTGCTCAATTGGGGATGGCCGGGGAACGAGTTCACACACCTTTCTGGCTCTGCAGCATGAGCAGGTTGCTGGGAGGCTGCTGCTTCCTCTCGTGCCCACCTTAGGTAAGAGATATTTATTTGACTGCTGGAGCTGCGGTGCAGCGAACAACCCTTGAATGCCTTCGGGTGCCCCTAACCAGGGTGGCCTCAGCACATGGTCATGGGGGTGGTTTTCCTGCGTGCTCGCTTCCCCGTAGTCCCTGGGCTGTGCCTTCCTGCGGGACGGGAGCGCGTTGGCCAGCATGCTGTGCTCTGTCCTCCTTCTGGGAGCCTGTTGCTTCTCCCAGGTCGATGTGAACTAGAGAAAAGAGTCCAGCTCCGTGATCGTTAATCTCAGACCAGGCGCTCTTTCATCATCCAGCAGCCCAAGTGTGATCTGGAAGAGCGCTGTCAAATTAGCCAGGCAGCACAGCGTGAAATCCATGCTGGCTCTGTGCCTGATGCTGGAAGACAGCTGTTACCTGATCCATAGGGGTGGTTGAAACGGTGCAGGCAGATAATACCTGAGCCAACATAAAGCTTGACAATAGAAAATTAACTTTTCAGCGTTTGTTCATCAGATTTGGGCTGTCAGGGTGAGTTAATATACTGATGCAGTGCTTGGGTGTTTCTTTAGAAGCCCTCGGGGTAGCTGTGCTGTAGTGTCAAACTACAGCCTAACTCCGACTCAGCAGCTGTTTATCTAAAGCAGGTGGTGAAACTTTGAAAGAAAATGAGTGGTTAAAAGTCCTCAACTGCTTTTGAAACCTTACTATGAGAGAGGTTTGCACGCAGTGAGTGCTGTAGCTCTTCCTAAGCAGCACTTGGACTTGGTTCATCTTAATTTTAGATTTATAGTAAGCAGTCTGAGCCTGGCTACCGATGTGCCGCCCGTACGCAATGCCCCTAAATGAAACCAACTGCAGATGAAGCACAGCTTAAGCACATTGCTGAATACTTTATTTTCCTTTCTTAGCTTTATTTTATTTTATTTTTTTTTCAGGAAATTTTACTATTATTTTGAGCTTGTTTATATTTCTTTCATTTTTCTTTCTCACAGTGGGAGAAGGGGATTACAGTAAAACGAGTTTTTCCTTCACATTGTCAGCAACACGATTTGCCATTTTAAGGGCAATGTTTGTAGTCCAGCAATGTGTTAGATATATTCATAAAAGAAAGGAATGCTTGGAAATACGGCTTTCCTCGAAAAGAAAAAATAGCAGAAGTGCTTATTATACTGACTTTTGTGAGGAAAATCTGGTTGTAAATTGGTGCAAATTATATTCACAATTTTAAGAGCTGTTTAATAGTTTTCAATTGGTTGATACTGTCACTTCCAAATCCTGATCAGCTGCAATGAAGCATCATTTCAACAGATGACAATTTTACAATGTGTAGAAGAACATTGCTAGAAAGTCATCCCTGTATGATAGACCTCCATAGCAGGATCTCACTAGTGCAAATAATTTTTGTAAATTTTAAGGCTTATTCTTTTCAAAAGTAGTTCATCTTCTAGGCTGAAACTACAGCAACTATCAGAATGTTGTCTTAAGGATATAAATTGGTCTTAAAGGAGAAAGTTGAGTAAGGACCCCTTTTCATGGTGCAGTGTAATATTGCAAGGTTATAACCAGTTAGGGGAGACTTCCTGCTTGAACTTACCTGGCATTATCCTCTTGGAGACAGGCTATTGTTAGCTTTTTTTCCTAGTATGATTTACAGTACTTTGCAATTACCAGATGTTACAGCATTAGAATATGTCATATTATTTGATATTCTTTTAAAATATAATCTATAGGTATGCAGTATGTCTTGTGGACAGATGACTTTTAAAAAGTTTTTTTTCAAGTAAGCAATGATTTCTGCTTAAAGTGAAATGATCTGGTTCAGAAAAGGAGGTGCAGCTTTAACAAGGTATAGGGGATTTGATATATTCACATAGAATCTAATGGGACTTATTCTGATGCATCACAATGGACTGTATAAGTGATCACATTCATGTAATGGGAGATATTTGTATAGCACTGACTGAGCCTGTAGAGGAAGAAAGAAAAAAGGATCAGATCAGCCAATTCTGGATTTGTGAGAAGAATTTTATGCTGACTGCAACTGCCAGTCTTATTCTTTCACGCTGAGATGTTCTTAAAAGTAGAAATTCATCTGTGTAATGAACATAGAGTTGACCTTGCGGAGGTGAGAATTAGATGCTGATACGAAGTGTCTAGTGTTTTTTTTTTTTTTAAATTTAAAAATTTAAAAAAAACCCCACAACATCTCTCATATTTACAGAAGCATGACAGAAACAACCTCACAGCTTATCCAATTACACTTTAATGCTATAAATAGATTTGAAATATTGGATGCTTCCAAGGTACCACCAGCATGTAGATCATTTACAAAATTCTTGTGTGTGTTCTAAAAGAAATCTTAGTTGAGCATCAGTTAAATGGCACTCTTCTTTATTACATTAAAATTCAGTCATATTTGAAGAATTGACTCCTGCAGTAGGAATATCAGAATTAAAAACCAGACTAATAAAAAAACCCTACCATCTTGTTGCAATGCATTTTTTCTTTAATTCTAAATTGCAGCTGATCAGTGACTTTTGCTAGCCCATGGCATGAATAGAATAAAAGTTGGTTTGGAACAAATTGCTGCTGTCTAGGTCAGCAACACAGTTGTCCTTTAGAAAATGAGCTTTAGGAGTTCAGCCCTGATTCAATAAATACTTGGTACGTGCCTGGCTGCTTTGCTGAATCATGGTTTCTGAGCAGGAAGTACCAGGTTAGATCCTCAATTTGAGTCCCCTTTGGGCTGTCTCAGAGCTTTGGCTGGTTGGGATTCTGCCTCTGGGAATCCTGCACACTTAGACTGAGCTTTTTTTTTAGTTGCAGAAATGTCTTGTGCAGTAGGGAACTGTGTGAACTCGCCTGTCCCTGCTGTGGCACAACTAATAGATTAGTCTCCTTTTGTTAAATAGAAGCCTGTGTTTCCGTGCTTCCTAAAGGTCATTATCTCAGTCCCCTTTGAGCACCCTGCCCAGGGTGGTAGGGGAGGGTCATTTTCAGTTTATGATGATTTGAGAAAGTCACCATTCAGGCTTGGAAAATGTTGCTCACGCGGCTGAACAAGTCCATGCTTGTTGCAGTGAGCGGTGGCCACTTGCTGCAGCTGCGTTGCTTTTCTTAGGGTTTTTTTTTTCCTTAAGCTGTGGGTCCTTTTGCTCTGAAAGGTTCTGAGGTCTTCTCTGTGTGTTTGTGTGCAGTTTAACAATAAAAATACTTTGTCAATGGCTTTTGTTTGTTTTTTTTATTTTTTTATTAGTAGTGTTAATTAAGACAGCGATTCATGACATTTTTGGCCATTAGCCTCCATTGTGGTTTTCACAATATACCATTATTTTCTTTCTTCCTCATAGTGGGCTACTAGCCCAGACTCCTTCCATTTCTGCTGCAGTAGCAGGATGGATTTAACAGAAATCTCTCTGGGCTCAGAAAGAAAAGTGACTCATCTCCCCTTCCGCATCCACTCATGTACATCTTAATAAAAAGAAGTTTGTTGAATCATCTTGTTATGAATGTAGGGTATAGATTCCGTCTTGTCTTTGCAGTCTGTTAAATTTTTCATTTAAGCTAATGCGTTCCAAAGAGTTAATGTTATCTTAGTCAAGTGAGCGCTTCAGGGCAGATCCTGCTCACCCATCCTGCTGTAGCAGCCCTGCTGGCTGGTCTGGCTGCTCCACCTCGTTTCGGTAGGAGATGTGAAAGACATGCTTTGCAGCTATAGACCTGGTCGCTCTGGGAAACAAGGCACCCTAGCTAAAAATAGTCTCCTCTAAGTTAGCAGCTTTGCTTGTGAATGCACAGGCATGAGAAGCTGATTCGGGAAATAAGAGATTCCCGTGGTAGAATGGGAACCAGGGCTATCTGGGAAGAGACAAACAGGAGAAAGACAGAGATGACAAAGATGTCGTGGTTTTAATTCTAGTTTTGCTGATCTATGGAGTGCTTGATGTTGTATCCTTTAATTTTGCTAACCACTGTGTATTTCCTTAAGATCTCAGTCAAGGTCAGAGTTTCATCCCACTAAATGCTTTACACATGTATAAGAGAAAGTGTTTGTCTCAAAGACTGTAAAGTTTTAGCGAGCCAAGGACTATGTGAGGAAAACAAAGAATTATTGTATCTTTACTCAGTTCATGGGGAATTAAGGTGAAGGAGACTTCCTTAAGAGGTTGAAAATTTAAAATCAGAGGAATTCAATCTTAATTTTCTGTGTTCAGGATGTGAACCTCCGGACCGGTTCCCCTCTTCTCCTTATTCCCTTTGCCTTGGCTTCTTACCCCTCCCTCTGCAAAGGTTTCTGTAAGCCCCTCTTCTTTTCACTTGTGCAGCTGAACTGAACTCATCCTGCTGCCAGGGGGAATTCCTCCGTTATGGGGTGAAGCTGTACTCATCAGTGTCTTATTTGCCGGTGGAACCAACTCATTTTGTCAGCTATGGAAGTTTTTCAGCTAGATCTTCTGTGGTACAAGGAGCAAAATAAAGATGGGGGTTGGGAAATGCAATAGATAAAGGCTTAAGTGGTCAGAATTTAAATCTTAAATTGCCAATTGCATGGCTGGCTAGAAAAAGGAAATGTGGAAAGAAAAAGGAGGCAGTAAACATGATGATTAAGTGGATCTTACTCAGAGTAAATTATAGCATTCCTGAATGAAAGTCTTCTCTTTAACGGAGAAATCATTAAATGTTAAACTCACGCTATTATTTGTGTTTCATTGGGTAGACTTGCATGTGCAGAAATATCCATTTTAATTAGTGTTGAAAAGAACTCTCGTGTACAGAGCACTGCCTGGTAGGTATTTTTATACTCTCTCTCAGTGAATTCATTTTATATGATGATGATTTCCTCTAATTTTTAATTAACATGTCTAAGTTAGGGTTGGGGAAAATGATCAGTGTTTCATTAACTGCCTCACGCTTGGAGATCTATGCAAACCTAATTGATATGGTTGCTACAGGGTACTTTGTCAAAAAGAGCCGCCCTGCCACTACCTTGCTCTCCTTGCTTTTCAGTGCTAGGAGTTTGAGTGAAAAGCATACTGCAGCAGCAGTTTTTAGGTTTTTTTAGTTTTACCTCTAAAATGACAGCATATGATGTGGTGTTATATTTCAATGCAATGTTTCATCCAGAATATTTCAAAACATTTTATAGACTGCGTATTGGAAGATCGTTTGGTTATCACTGGTATATAGTGCCCTCCCTTTGCAAAGAGTGTATATAGCAGTGCTTAGAAAAGAAGTGAAAATATTCTTGCTTGTTCTCTGGGGAAAATTATTGGCTCAACTCTAAGCATCGCAATTACAAATATAGTTGCTATTCTATAATAAATATCCCTAAATTCATAATGTTAAATATCAGAAATTATTAAAGCCTATTGTTGATGTTTATTGATTTATTTAAGCATATATACAAATGAATTATAATATCTCGCTGGAAAAAGTGGTTGAGATGTGTGAAGGCAGGATGGTCTAGGGGTAAAGGTGCGGTGCTTATGAGGCCTCGGTTCTGGTCCCAGCTCTGCCACCAGCCTGCTTAATGACTGGGACCAAATCTCTGTGTACAACTTATTGATGTACTGAAAGACATTTTTTGGGAGGAAGAGACTTTTATTAGTCATACTTACTAATAAGTGAGTATATTCATACTAAATGTATTTCAAGGGGTTTAGGTTAAACTATAGTTGTTGTAGCTGTATGGTTTCTGTTGCCATACTGTGATAATGAGAAAGGATAAGAAAACAGCAAAGGTAAAAAAGAACTGAAACCTAATAATGTACTCAGTACTCTGCCCACAAATTATGCCATGAAACTGAGTTACAGACTGTAAAGTCTGAGTAGAAATGCTATCTCTGAACTTCCTTTATGTCAAGAAAAAGAAGACTTACTGTATGCTTATCATAGTGAGCAGAGCTAACTGCAATAGCAGTAGAGTTGATATGTTATAAATTATTCAAATGTGGTTTTATGACACTGTTATTAAAAGGAGAATAAAAACTTGATTTTCTTTACAAAGTAGTGAAAGTCGTTAAAGTAATAGAATATACGTGGTTTCTTCTGAAGTTTTGGATGTGGAAATTTGATCAAGAAATCTTTTGTCTTAAAATATGATATTCACATGAGATATTAAGGCACATGAGATTAATTTAAAAGCAGTTCATGTGACATAGAATTGCAGAGTAATTGAGGTTGGAAGGGACATCTGGAGGTCATCTGGTCCAGCTTCCTGCTCAAAGTAGGGCTTATATCAAAAGTGAGATGAAGTTGTTAAGGGGTTGGTTCAGGCACATTTTGAGATCTCCAAGGATTCCTCAGCCTAAGGCAACTTGTCCCAGTACTTAACTACTCTCATGGTGAAAATATTTTCCCTTTTATATCCTACTGGAATTTACTCTTCTGCTTGTGTTTTTTCTTCTGTTGTTCAAAGAGTCTGTTTTTTTCTTCTCTTTAGATAGTGGAATATGTTGCCTTAGTCTTTTCTTCACTGGAAAAATGGAGCTCCCTTTATTTTCCTCATCTGTCATTTGCTTCAGATCTCTAATTGTGATCCTCTACTGGGCTCACTTCAGTCTGTCACTCTTTGTTGCAGCAGGATCCCCCAAATGGACAACAGTATCCTAGATGTTGTATGCAGATGTCGATAGGGAGTTGCTGAATGATAAATATCAATGGTAGGATTCCCGCAACTACCTGGATGTAAGGGGATTTAATTTATATGCCAAACTTGCCATGAGAAGCTGAAGTCGACCTGGAAGGATGAGTTACATAAATCTTTGCCTTTCCACCTTTTATTACAGCTCTGAGAACAAAGGGGTAGGAGAGAAACCCAGTTTGAAAGAAGAGAGGAGAGAGGGCTCAGTTATAATGGTGGTATTAAGTACAAATTCATTTTCCTGGAGAGGGAATAAAGAAGCAAGTTATGGAGACATGAGTGAGAGTATATCTTTTGATTGGAGCATACACATTGCACGCCCTCGAGCCAACTGAAACACTGGAGCCACTTCAGTGCTAAATATGATGTAATGCAATGATCAGTTTTCTTTTTTAACTGTTTCCAGTTCTGCAATTAAGAATGTAACCCATTGCATTATGAGAATAAAATTATTTTTCCTGGTAGGCTTTTTAGTGTTGGGTAAATATGACAGTCGGAACACATGGTGTTTCCTTAAAAGCTGTGAATTCAAATGATGGCTTAGTGTTGCAAAAAGGATCTTGGATGTTCGGAATTGAAGGCAGGTCTGTCAGCTACAGAAGTCAGAGCAAAATTCATTTTTATAAAGCCAGATGAAGAGCTGTACATCAGGAAGTAACAAAAATAAATGTGAGACTGTCAGGGTGGAAAGCTGCTTTGGGAAGTATCAACACAAAAGTCAACATAAGGTTATTGAGGGGTAGCTTGTTCAACATGTACTTAAACTGAATCGGTGTGGCGCTAAGGGCTCATGAGGTTTGTTCTTGATGCTGAAATTCCTATCTGTGTTTGTGAACTAAAGTTGGAAGATTGTTCTCTCTCTTGCTCTCTCTTTTTTTTTTTCTCCCTCCTTTTCTCCAGCTGCAGACTTTTTCTTGACAAGCTTGCTCTTTCTTCTGCAGAAAATCAGTTGGATTCTACTGGCAATTAGCCCAGGGAAGCAGAGACTAGTTAGAATAATTATTGCTGGAGGTGTAGATGGAGTTCTACAAAGCCTAAGGCTAAACAAGGGGAGACAGATTAGAAACAGCTCTTTGGGGTCTGAGAGATGAATAATGTCTGGGCTTGGGAAGTTCTTGGATTCTTGGGGAGAACCTGGTGGCGTGGATGAAAAAATGCTGACTGTTTTTGTTTGTATCTGCATTTGATAATCCCCCCTCTGCCTGCCCTAATTTTATGAGGCGTGTTTGCCAAGTGATCTTTCCCTTTTAGGGAAAGAAGAACAAAATGTTTAGCATAGCTCTCCAACAACAGCACTTATTCTGGCTTATCCCACTGGATATCACAGGAAACCTGTGATGAGGCTCCTGTAAGCTGTTTGTGGGCTGTCCATAAAGGGCATATCAAGTACAAGTCAGAAAATTTGCTTCTGGTAGCTGCTGTTCAGATCCGAGACCCTCACAATTCTAGAGGTCATATTCTGAAGATAAGGGATGGGGGTTGAGGAGAGAACCCACAAAACATGATCTGGATGCTGGAAAATAGGCTTTATGAGGTGAGTTGTAGGGAGGCCAGTAATTAATCTTATCAAAGAGAAAAGGTTAAAAGGTAATGTGATTGCTGTGTGTAAGTACTTATATATATATGGAGAATATACTTGTCAGCAGGGGCCTTTTAATCTCCCTACAATGACGTGACAAGATCCCATAGCTAAAGATCGAAGGTAGACAAACTTAGCCTAGAAATAAGTCATCATTAACTGCTTGTCCGCATAAATAAATACTGGGACTCTTTACTAGAGGAAGATGTAGAGGCTGTATTTTTTTTTTTTTAATTGTAGGTAACTGTATTTTGAGTAGGTTTGTTTTGAGTTTTTGACGTAGTTGGGTCTGGAAGGGAAGGAAGAGAGGAAGCTGGATAGAAAGGACCAGGTGGTCCCTTCTGGCTTTGGGCTTTGCATCTGAGATGCCTTCAGTTTATTCCTTTCACTTGAGGGCCACTTGAGTGTTGCTGTTTGAGTGTTCATAATGGCAGCAAATCTCAAGCAAGCAAGATGATAATTGTCTGACATCTCAGAGCATCAATCTGCAGGAGGTCATAATGGATCCCTTTTCCTCCTGGACACGTGCTTGGCTCTACCTGCTGTCCCACCTGCCTAAGTGCACCCTCCAACAGGTGTATGTTCCTTCAGGGAGTTGAGAAGAACCCCAGCCTGGGATGAGACAGTGCCTGAGATAATGGATGCAGAGAACCTAGATCTTTGGTATATAGTCTCTTTACAAAGAGAGCCTTTTCAGGAAATGTGATTGTGTTTTGTGCTTTACAAGGGCCATTTCCACTGCCCAGAGTTGTTGCTGCCTCATTACTCTATCGAGAGACCATCTTCTTACTCCTGTGTCACAGACAAATATGCTTTACTGTGGGAATTTTGTCACTGTCCCCCCTTCCCAACATAAGAGCAAAATATCAAATTATTAATTTAGAATAAATCAGAATATCATGCCTGTTTCTGACACGTAAACCTTCAGGTTTACCCTTATACCCTTATAGTATGTTACACTACAGGTACATCTTATGAGCTAGAACCTACATTTTAGTGAATCTAAGAGCTAGACAACAAAATGCCTTACAAGCTGTCTAAGATGCCTAAGTACAGAAATCATTCACTTTACAGTAAAAAGGAAACATTGCCAGGAAGCAAAATGTTTTATTTTTGTAAAAATGTGTATTCTTGGTTGAGGTTTTTTTTTTTGGTGATTTTTCATCAATTTCTTTTTAGCTCAGGAACAAATTATCTTATTTACCACCCTAGTAAACATTTACCTCATAGCCTTTATCCACTTGGATTCATAATGAATTTAAGCAGAAAACATTTAGCTTTTGTGATCGTTATCTGCCATTACCTGCTATGAGGACTGTTATATTTTACTGTATTGAACATTACTGGAATTAAGGTTGTAGTTGCAATTCCTTTAAGAAATATCTATTTCTGTGGGTTTGCAGCTCAATTCTAAGCATTCTGGATGGGAAACATTTAGCTACAGGCAGTTATTTAATTTTTTATTTCTGTCCTTTTCCTTTGGTGTCGAAAATAAAATTTTAAACAGCATCATCTTCTGAACCTATAAAATAAACAGACTGTCTTGGAGCCTTACTGATTTCCTCCCTGCCCCCCCCCACCCCCC
>JAOXJM010000033.1:52283414-52322003 GCA_026413425.1 Tringa solitaria | reverse complement strand
TAGATGATCTTTAAGGTCCCTTCCAACTCTAACCATTCTATGATTCTATGATTTGGGAATGAAGCATCGGGCTTACCCTGTGGCAGAGTGTCTCCAGTGTACATCACTGAAAATCATCTGAATTTAAAAAGTTATGGTTGTACAGCGTACAGAGGTGAAACAAGATGGCTTACTAAGTGTAGTCAGTCTACGGTTCTGCATGAATGTAAGGAAACAAAGTGCAATCTCTTGTATCTTTCAATATTTTCTTTTTTATTTCCGTGCACCAAATAGGCATTCTTGTATCTCTTAAAAAAACCTCCCAGATTAGTTTTTGTGGCCTAAGAGGAATTTCAGTTGTTCAGAAAAGCACAGTCTGAAAATTTTTTCTTAATAATTGGAGCCAATAGATGCTCCCAGTAGTGAAATTTCTTTGTTTTTCTCCTTAATTACAAGCACCAGCAGAAAGCTGTAGTTAAGACACTGACAATAGAATAAATAGCTGACCTGATGGAGCGTGTTTGGGCTGTAGCCAGGAATGTCATCAGTAGATACTCTCTCCTTTGGGAAATGGTTCTTTCTCTTGGCTTTGTAAGTCTTGTAGTAACCTATTTAAAAGTGAAAGATTTTTAATTTTATTTATTTATTTATTTTAAACCAAGCCTTTATTTTTATAAATCACCAAATTCCAACAAATGGTCTGGTATACTGTGACTCTTTTGAGAATAGGAGATAATAATACTATTTGTGAATTATGGATTGCTTCTGATTTTACTTATATCAATATACATTCTAGAATACATGCTGTGAATTTATTAGGCTTAGATAACCCTGAGTGAGACGGGTATTATAGCTCAGTTTTGCAAAACGTTGTGTTATTTCCAAAGCGCCACGTACATAACACCCATGGTCTGGAATTCTGTTCTCTCACAAGCTCCAGCGTACAGAGACTGTGGCATAAATGTATCATCAGCGTATTAATTATCTAAGTAATCAATGCCTACAGTTGCTGTTTGCTGGAGATTTCATCTAGTTTCAGGAGCAGAGGAAGTGCCAGCTAAATAACAGCATGCTCTAGACTGTTGGAGACTGATGGTGACCCTGCATTAAAGCAAGTCAACAGCTGTGCAAGGAACCAGAGGTTACTCCCATTCTCTGTGGGGCTGCTATGGGAACATGGGTATAAGAACCACTAATAAAGACTGGTAGCAAGTGAGAGAAACCTGTTCTACATGATCTAAATATAAAACATAATATTCAGATTGATATACCAGTTATGGACCCAGTGCTTTTTGTTGTCTGACTAGTTAATTTTTCAGATGTTGAGTGAATGGAAAGTGGTTCTTGCTTACTCTTCTCATAGGTTGAAGATGTTTTGTAGATAAAATTTGTTCATGTATTTTTTTGGCTGTTGGTGGTGTAGAGGAGTAATTTGCAGAGCATGGAGCTGGTTCTTTTCTAGTAACAAAAAATGACAGACATGAAAGTTGCATTTCTGATCTTGTAGGGAAGGGAAGACCAGAGCTCGTTTTCTGCCTGAATTTATCTGGATAATCAAAGTTAATAATGATTATTTAACACTTTGGATTTAAAAAAAAAAAAAAAATAAAATTGTGGCCGCAGATGTCCAAGAGAGTTGTTTCCTAAATTTAAACTAGCAACCAGATTGGTTCTTCCTGCTGAGAAAGTCATACAAATTGCTTGGGAGCTGTCATGTGGTGGTGGGGATTTATGGGACTATTCCAACTCCACCGCTCATGTGAAACGGGCAGTCTTTCACAGAGTCACCAGGTTTGCACAAAACCTCGAGTGCTGAAATCCCACTCCAAAAGCAAAACTGGTAAGAGGTAAAAATAAAGTGAAATGACAGTTAAGATTTTCAGGAGCTTCACTCTTGCATTCACCATAATAATGCGTCTCATGATCTACGTCTGTTTCTTATATCAGTTTACATATATAAATATAATAACTCTCGTCTTCTTTTTAGGTGATCCTGATCCTTACGAAGTATTATCACACTGACATGGGGAAAGTGCTGGAGAGCTCTTTGTGGAGGTAAGTTCTCTGCTGTTCCTATAACCTCCCGCCTGTTCTCATAATAGATCCATCTCTCTTCCCTTTCCAAACTGCTGCTGAGTTGACTGGTAGCTGATTGATGCTAATCTAGCAGGATTATCCAGTTTGTCATTGGCTCTTACTCCTCCTCTTCCTTAAATGCAGTTCCTGCGGTTCAATGAGAGTTTGAAATTAGTTTTAACAGTAGAGACAAACAAGATAGAAAGTATAAAGTACCTTCCTGATGCTGCTTTGCAGGATGCCGTTCTCTTCCTTTTCCTAGAAATCTTACATCAAAGTTACTTAAAGACTTTGAAATACTTTTTGTGTTGAAATGTGTCTGTTGGGAGTTCTTACTACCCTCTAACTGTATTGAGGTTAGTAAATAATCCTGATTTGCAAGCAGTCACAATTGGATGAAATAGAACACCAGTGCAAGTTATTTTGTGTTTTATGACAATTGGGAAGATGTAGTAATCCAAATCAATTTCTTAATTGATTCTTGTTTCCTTAACATTTGTGAATTAAGATATCATTATGCTTGTTGCCCGCATGTGCACAAATTGCACGCTCAATGTGTGTATCAGCACAAACCCAGAGCTAGGGGAAGCCTATGTTATGCTTTTCATACTGGTTATCATCTCCTGTGTTAATTTTGTTTTGCTAAATGAGCTTTTTATGCTGCAGTTTTCTGTGTACCTGTATAAATTTTCCACCACAAATTTTTGCCAGAACCATTATGTACAATTCAAAATTGAAAAGTATTTCACTGCTATCAATAAATATAATATTTCTCTGATGTTTGCTATGCTAGTTTTGCTGGGCTATCTGTAGCAGTAGAAATATTCTTGAAATATTCTGCTGGGATATCTAAATAGTTGTTCTAAATGACAGGAGACTTATTTGAGGAGTTTATGTGGAATTTTTATGTGAAATTCATATGTAGCTCATAAGCTTCAGGTCAGAAACAAATAGGTTATCTAATACCATGTGGTTTATATACTTGTAAACTTTATAGAGCTTTGTATGGGCACTCAACCTTCACCTGTGTAAGGGGCTTTACCGAGACAATCCAAGAAAAGCAGTGGGCAAGGGAATAAGGAGTGGGAAAAGTCTGTGAGAACAACATGCTATGCATGAGCCTTGTTACTTGTTTTGAGGAGGCTGCGTTGTTTTAACCTTGTGGGGTTTCTCATAGTGACAGCGTATCTTTGCAATACCTTGTAGCTGAGTAGTACAGCCTGGCCAGGGGCAGTGGTCCGTGTGGCTCAAGGGTATTTTCAAGTAAAAAAGAAACTTCTAGTCATAAAAAGGGGGTGTTCAGGAAAGAAAGTAAGATCATACAGAGACTGTATAGTATTGCTCAGAATTGGCCATTTAGGCCTATGATGGTTCACTTATAATTATCCCTTAAAATTACAAGATGCAAAATTAATTGCACGTTTGTTTCTGGTTTATTTTTTTCCCAACATCTTGTGCAAAGAAGACAACCAAATGGCAATTTGGATACTCCCATAGTTGCGTAAGCACACATTGCTTTCCTGTTATATGCCCCTGGCCTATGCAACATGTGCAATATGTTTCAAGTTTTGCTATCCACGCTTCAGTGTAATCTATCATAGAAGTCTTTTAAACTTATTCAGTCGGACTCTTCAAAATAAACTCTCTGCTCTTTCAAAATAAACATAAAACAGGCTTCGGATAATGTTGCTTTCTTTTGAGAACATAAACACTTCAAACAAGGTCATTCAGACCTTGCTGACAGCTGGTGTAAAGAAGAACTGGTGTGAACTGCATTCAAATAAAATTGATGCTAGCGTGCATCATAGGGAAATCAGGCCCTTTTACTTACAAGTAATAGATGTACCAGATGCTTTGGTTGTTTATGAAACTAAGATGGAAAAGCTGAAAGGAAGCAAGTGCTTAAGATTAGCACTTGGGCCGGGGTGGTTGCTGATCCATCCCTAGGTATGTTCTGCTCTGGGCTCGCCTCCTTCCTCCACCTCTGCCCACTGTGATGTAAAAGCCACACGTGCGGTTGGGAGACTGGGGGAGTCACAAAGTGCCTGGATCTGGAAAAGCACAAATTTTTTGCACCAAGTGGTGCAAAAATATCAAATAGTGCCTCTCTCTGTTGAGATATAGCTCATTATTTGTACTAAGTAAAATAAAAACAAATTCTGTTGGTGAAGTCAAGGTACTTTTGTGTTTTTTCTCTGTGTAATATGTACACTGGTGAGGCTCCGTGTTTGCTGATGGAGCTGGGGTGTTGTACTCACATTGGCAGCCTGCCCAGAATGCACAGTGTATATATTTTTAAAGTTTTTTGTTTGATTCTCTTTTGCATTCCTCTCATTTGCATCAGAACAAATACACAGTAAAACAGGTGTGAAAAATGTTACAGGGTTGTTTGTCAGAGGACAAAAGCCATTAATCTTTGTGAGGTTTCTGTGCCCGAGTGGGAATGGATCCTGGTTATTTCCTGAACCAGTCCAAATGTTTTTCTTCTTCCTATTTGCACTTCATATACTCTAAGTCTCTAAGTGAAAATAAACTTGCTTTGTAACCTGATCAGTCCACACAAGGTTAATTTTTTAATATTGTTCATCTCCCGCTTTCATCTTGCCAATCAGTAGGTATTACTTACCCTTGCTTGGCATTTTTTGGTTCTTTGATTTCTTGAAACTGCATCTTTTTTTTCTTCCTCTATAACGTATTTCCTCTTCATCGCTCTTTCTTTTTCTCCCATCACTCAAAATAAATAGTTTTTTTTCCTTGCTTAGGTAATGAGCAGGGGAGGGTGAGTCAATGGTCCAGTGATGCTTATTTGTTCTTAGTGACCTTGGAGTTGCAGTCAGACTTTTAAGAATAATGCAAATGGTCGGGGAAAACACCCGTTGGAGGTCCTTGCATGGGGGGTGCTTTATGTGAAGAAGATAGATGTTTGGAAGTGGGTCTAAGTGATGAATTTCTGTGCCTCTGCAGAGCATTGTTAATTTGTGTAGGTAGTTTATGCCTGCCAACACAGGGCAGGTTACAGGATTGGCAGGCCTAAATTTTAATTACCTTGGAATCTTTTCACTGTAGATTAAACAGGGAAAACAGTGCAGGATAATGAAAATCTTAACAATTTTTTACTATTAGCAGCCATGTCTGGTTACAGTGAAGAGGTGGAGGCATAAATCGTGATGGATGCATGTAGACAGAAAACACCAGGGTGTGCTTCTCTAGTTGGCTATTTCTGATACTTTGCTAATTGGCTTATTAAGTAATTGTTAAGCGTGAGGGAATTGTTCTTTGACTCAAAGTAAGGTAGGGAAATAAACAAAGATGACATAGGTTACCTCTTGAATGTAAAATAAAGTAACTTGAGAAGGAACACAGGATTTTCAGGTTTATTTTTAGAGTTTCTAAACTGCAGTACATATTGGAAATACAAGTGGGTGGTTGTGTTAGGCCTCTTTAGCATAATGAAAAAACTGATACTGTGACCAAAACTTAAAATTCAGGTACTCAAACTATCCTTGCAAATTGTGCATCTATTGAAGATACTTTGCATACCAGTGCCGTTCCCATCAGAGTCCACGTGCATCTTTATCCAGCATGTTTACTGTATGAAGGACCCAAATCAAACAGACCATTTAGGAAAATAGATACTTGAGTACGTGTTTTCCTATACTTTATGGGCCAGTTTGTGCATAAGTATATACGTGCACATATTTTACAGCCTCAGGTGCCAGCTTGTTTAGGTTGTGTACCTGCAGCTTTAGACGTGTGTACTTGAATCTTACATTCACATACTTTAACTTTGGATTGGTAGTCACTAAGAAATTCATACTAATACTTATCTGCACAGCTGAGCTAATTAATCCTAATAATGTCTCTTGGAAACAAATATGTATTATTGCTGTTATAATTTTATTTTATACCCGAGGCGTCGGAGATGGTAACTGGTTGCTGAAGGTCATGCAGTGACTCAGCAGTCTGTGGCCATGGAATTGACTTCCAACCCTGCGCTTAGGCTGGCTTATTCCTCTTTCTGGTATGCATGCAGCCTTCCCTTCTTAACGTGATCGAAACAATGAATAATAGATGCTGCTGCTGATTGCTAATAAAGTTTTGATTGCGTATTATCAAGCTGTAATGATATGGTAGTGCTAGTGCGACTTGCAGTGTAATTGCCATTGTTCCCAATGGCATCACCATGTTGTTATTGCTTCACCACAGCAAAACAAATGGCATTATTTGATGTTAACTGCACCGTTAGCTCCTCTCAGCATTACGTGCTGAACCCCAAATAGACCCATTTTCAGAGATGTTGGGATATTTTGCCCCATGTTGTCAATAATGAACTGCTAAATGAAGAAACAGACTTCTCTGACTGCTTAAATGTGGTTGGAACATCCTTGGACTTCTTACTCCAAATGCAGTGTGAGCAGGGAGAGCGGTCACTGCTCTGTGCGAGGAGGTTCCGAGTCCAGGTCAGTGGCCAGGACAGCTGGAAGTAAGAGCAAGAGCAATTGGATGAATCTCACGGACAGCATGAGACTTTGCAGACAGTTGTTTCTCTCTGCACCCACAAAATGCCACATATTTAGGGCAAGACCAGTTTGTACAAGCCTGCTGGCCGTCATTAGTGATCAATGCACAGTGATAATGGTGCTTTGGGCATTTACAGAAAGGTGCGTGCCTACACTGAGGTTAAAACCCAGGCTACAAAGAGCAGGAAATTCTTTTAACGTAGACTCTGTGAACAACATACCACTTAAGAAAATAAAATTTCCAGACCCTGTGTGGCTCACAAAGTGCGAGAAAATAAGTATGGGCGTTTGTTTCTAAACTCTTTGGACTTGTAGGTGGAACTCATTTCACCTGTTTAGTGAAATTAATTGAAAAAAACCCAAAACAATAAACTCAATATAGAGTCTAGTGCCCCAGTGAAATTCTTTCTTGGTGTGAAGCACTGCTTAATAAGTGAGCAACTGTATTCTGCAGCAACTTGTGCTTCCAGATGGTCTTATATTGTGGTTCTGCTTTGAAAAGTGACTTTGTAGAAATGGCCCCGAGGGATGAAGTTATTGAGTCTGTGATTTCCATGTCAAATTTGCTCTCCTTCCAAGTAAAACCAACAACAAAAAAAAAGGCTTTCTCATTATTAGCCCAGTGAACTCAGCTTGGGATCTAATGTCTAGCTGTGCTTTCTCTGGCTAATGCATCATCCTGAGTAATGCAGGTACTGCAATCAAAATAGACTGCCCTCAATTATACCTGTGCAGCTCTTTTGTCCTCCTATTATATCCTTATTTACACCTGTTCCACTTTGAAAAGGGTTTGGGCAGTACTACTGAAAAGCCAGTCCTGCAATTAGAATTTTATTTCTCTTATTGAACAACAGATTTTTTGTGCTCTCTTTGATCATATTTCCATATTCACCTAATAGCATTACAAAGACTTTCATTATCTTTGCTGCAATTTCTGTCTTGCTAATACTACACAGTGCATCGTTATGAGCTGAATTGTGCAGGAAAGTCTCCATTTTAAATTTATTTTGGGCATTTAAAATGAGCTGTAAAACCATAGTTTGAAAGTGAATGTAGTGGATTTCAGCCAATCAGCAAGGTTTTATTATGGCTGTTGGGTAAGAAAAGTATGTAAAAGACGAAATAAAAGGAAGTGGCTTGACAAACCTTGGAGTTTGCAAGGTATTGAAGGAGATATTGATGTTTTTGAGGGGCAGTGGTATTGATTTAGGGACCTAAAGGGTGCTGATGTCGCAGTGTACTTTTGTAGTGTGTGCTCTAATGGACATGCCACCCACCATAGTCTTTTCTAAGACCAAGACCTATCATATCAGCAATAAGTTGCTGTTGCCTTGGTGCTACACTCATCCTGTTCTAGGTTTTGGCTGTAGCTTTTGGCCACCCAGTAAAGGAATGAACTTTGGTTGGGGATGTTGGGAGCTGTTCTCTGAGTTGTAGGCCCCTCTGAAGGAGATGTCTTTTAAATGGCTCTCCAGGGCATGGGACTTAGTCATAAAAGGACTTCTTTAAGCTGTGTTACCATAATAGCATTTAAAAAATATTTTTATGTCTAGTATGTATGAAGGTCTGAACTGGAAAAAAAATAAAATCCTCCAAGCAAGTAAAAGCTACCAAAGAAGTCTATTCAAAATACTTTACTGAATATCTGTTGCTCAGAGATGAGAGTGCTGTGTCATAACTACTCTTCCAAGTCTTCAACAACTCAGAATGGTGATGATGGTTTCCAATGTTTACATGTTTGTATGTTAGTTTGTGAATACACAAAGAATATACGACAGATGGATTAAGATCCAGTTGGAAAGCTGTGATTTATAGAGCTAGGAAAAGGTACACTGGTGTTTCATTGGAGCTGGTTGCAGCGTGGTTGCTGAGCATGTTAAATGTAACTTGGAGCATGGGAATTTTGCTTCTTTGCAGTTTGATATTTTTTTTTCCTGTTCTTTAATGCTCCTTCTGGAAAAGGAATTAAATCATTGTGAGATGTAACCCATAATAAATGGTCAATTTCTTAAGAAAGAATAGCCATTTATTTTAAATGGTTTAAGAATCGTGTCCTACTGTTTGAGTAACTTGAAGCTGAGTCATAGAATTTCTGATTGCTTTAACTGGAACTGGTATCATAAACGTTTTTTATAGGCACAGGCTGTGTGGGAATCTTGCTCTTGTTTTCAGTAGATTCCTTTTGGCTGGAACTGATGGTAATAGAATAAGCAATCTTTCCTGCTCCAAACCCATCCGGGTTGGTAGCAGCAGGAAGCTCAGGAAGTTCACTGGCAGTTCCTCGGATCTCTCATGGTATCTTATTGCAGAAGCCTCCCTACAAGAAATTATCATCTTTCTTGCTAGCCTCAGCAGACAGGTTTAAGACGAGAAGTAGACAAACAATGTCCTTCGGTGCATTAGTTGTCGGTGGGGTTTGTCATTTAGTGTGTGTTGCCTTTGCCCTCCCTCCCAGCATAAAAAAGGGAAGCTCTTATTGGCGCTGCCCCCGATCCGCTTCTGTAGGATCAAACCCAGAATTGCAATCTCAGAGCTTTTATTGTGGCGTGATTCCTCTGTACTGCGTTCATATAAAAGCAGTTGAGCCATCAGTTTTTAGCTAATCAGAAGTACTTTGCTGCGTTGTCATCCATTCCCTCCCACCGTCAGCAGGCCAGCGCAGCAGGGAGGCGCGGGGCCCATAACCCAGGGCAGACGGAATGACACTGGATATATATTAAGCGATGTTTCTTTTGCCGCGCTGCAAAATGGAATAAATAAGAGCCCACAATCAAAGCAGCTAGTTTCATTGCTCATCACATTTTTATGATGATGAATGAAGTATAAAAACCTGAATAGGGATATATTTTTAAAACCTGAAAAGGGCAAAGTCATGGCTTAGGGGAGCATATGGTAGATATGGCACTGCACGCAGCTACCAGTGATGCTGCTGGTTCCACCTTCAGCCTACTGTGTGACCTTGTTTGAAGAACCCACTGTTCCTGGGCTTTTCTCAACTTGGTCTTTGCCCAATTTATTTCTTTAGAGTATAAGTAATTTGGAGAACTGATTGTACAAGTGTAGTGGGATACCTGTCAGTGCTGAAGCTGTGATGCTGCATTAATACAAAGGAGCTGTAACAGGAGCTGTAACATTTAGGGATGTTTAAAGTTTGTCTCCTTGAAGTTTTTGGCTTTGGGTCTAAGGACAGAAGACCATCAGAGAGCACTAACATACTGTGAGACCCATTACCTGTAGTTTCACTACAAGGAAGCTAATGATGAAGTGCCTTTTCTCAGCTGCTGTTTTGAAAGTGCTGGTTTGCAACCCCCCATTGCTTCTCGTAGTGTTGGGCACCTTGTGTCACTGATGTGGTATGTGACATGTGAGTAACTTCTCTTGCTTCTGTATTATGTACCGTCTGCTCTAGCACATCCCCTGTGAACTGATAGCAAATTAATTTGGTTGTTGGGGCTGAATGAATGAACAGCTGCATAGTTAATTATGCAGAATGGTATAGAAAAATCTAGTGTTAATGTTTTATATGCTCATTATCCCTGCAGTATGGAATATATTCTTCAGTGTGAAAACAACAAAGGCAATATTTCCCACATAACTTATTTATTAGGAACTTCATGTTGTAAGGCAGCTTTCTCTGCTTTAATTTAGTAGGGATTGAGACAATTAAAAACTCTATACAGGCCATTTTTTAAAATGTAAATATAATCTTATGTGCTGAAGAACAGGGGGTGTGGGGAGTTTACAAAAATTAAACCCATCTTACAGTAAGATTTAAGTGTCTTGATTCTTTTTGGTGTTATGAAATATGGAAGGTTAGTTGAGAATTTTCCTCCTCCCCACAATCTTGCATTGAACAGATGACTGATATTTAGTCAATTTGTCAGGTGAAACTCTGTTCCAGCTACTTTTTGCATCAGTTTTTTGTTGGTTTTGTTGTCTGTTGTTTTTGTATGATGTTTGGTTTTGTTTGGTTTCCTAATTCTGCTCCTTCTCTTTCCCCTTCAGCATCATTTCTATTGTATGTAGAGCAGGGAGAGCAACTTATTTTGCTTCAACAAAATTCCTCAGCTAACTTTCAAAAAAGATACTCCACTTTTCTCTCCTAGTGGCCCTTTCTTGCTAGCTATTACCCCCCTTCTTTCATAGGAGTGGCTTTCTGTTTCTTCTAGGTTGAACTTCAGTCCAAACTGGAGAAGCTGCTTTTTGGATGAGGTGATTAGTGCCCACCAAAAGTTTTTGCATTTTTGCCTAACATGTCAGCTCTAAGCCTGGTTTTTGAAGGTTTTCCAGAGCTGATGTCCTTCCTTCTGATGGCAGGGCTTTTCCCTCATAGTTACTTTGACAGACCAGGAATATTTCTATGACCTATGAGCCCATTTGATCCCAATTTTCTATCATAGGATCTGACATTGTAATTTCTGTCTTGGGGTGGGGGAAATACCTGTTGTCGCCTAGTTGTTGAAAAGCACCTCTCTGCGTTAGTTTATTTTTTTCAAATCTGGTATCTACTTTCTTTGTCAAATGGATGTTGTTTTTCTTGAAGAGGGAGCATGCGGTTCAAATTATGTCCCTTGATAAAAAGATGTGGCAGTATCAGTGAAATACAGCCACCTCTGGGCAAAAGCCAGGGAAACAAGTAAAGCAGACACACAGTAAAGTGTGCTTTCTTAATATCAAAAAGCCTAACAGTTCAGCTCAAAAGCATCTACATGTTCAACCTTTTGATATGCAGTCTTTCAAGCTTTCCTTTCTGGCAGGAAGAGGATGTATGGTCGTGCTTTCTGAATGATTCAGATAGTTTTCTGTAACCCTGATCCGTCTTTAGGATCACTGGCTGTTCTGAAGACTTCAACATAAAATGCTAACACATGGGAGAGAAAATGATTTTAAATTTTACTCTCTTCCAAGAATTTTGAGACTTATCGCTGTTTTATCTTAATTTTTACCATATGCTGTCCACTTCTTAATTTTGTAATGTCTCTTTGGGATACTGTGTATATGGAAAAACATGATTTAAAAATAAAATTGTGCTGTTCTGAAGTACACTGACTAGAGTTTGAGACTTCTGTCCCTTTACCCTTCCCCTAGGCTGTGCCTGTGCTAAATACTGGTCTCTCAGTTTTCAGTAGGTTTTAATTTGCCTTTTCTTCAGCCCCAGGCACGTAAAATTAGGAAAGCAGTAATATTTTACTCTTTAGCCTCATTTTAAAAATAATTGGAAGCAAAATATACATGTGATGGAGTTTTTTATGTGTGATGACTTGAAGTGTCATTTCAACATAGTTCAGACTGCTCTGTGCTAACAGGAAGAATGCACCCGTAAAATATTCTTCTCCTTCACTGTGAGAGGGCAGCACTTTCTGGCAAAGTGCAGAAGCCCAGAGTGAAAATTTCATGCCTTGGCTTTCCATATGGCCTCAGGTGAATATATGAATCTGCTGGTGTGCAAGAGTGGCAAGCGTCCAAGAAGCACATTAAAATAAAATTAAAGAGGGAAAGAAAGTTAATTATTTAAGGATGAGAAAAGTATGTTACAAGTATGCTGTATAAAGCAACCTGACTTTGCACCTATCCCGGTGTTACCTTAATAGGTCATAGTTAAAAGAGACCTTAACTCCTTACTTAAGTATCCTTCAGGTTCAACATTTCTTAACATGCACTGGTATGTGAATTGCAGAGTTGTTTTACAAAAACTTCCCACTGATAATTAGACGTAGCTTCCCAAGGCATGTTAACATTTGTAAAGCACTTCAATAAGTAAATGAGTAAACATTTTTCTCTTGATTCCTATGTTAACTGGACATCTTGGTCTTCATACTTCCAAATGGTTGCGTTTTTATCAAAATTTAATCTTGGGAATTGATAGATGTTAATATTATTACAGTGAAGAAAAAAGACATAGTAATGTTTAGTGTATTTGGTAGGGCTGGATATAAGGCATAAGTTTCCTGATGCCCAGCTGACCACTTAAATGTCTGCTTTACTTGGAAGCTTCTTCTGTATTGCATGCATTCAGAGAATAATTTTTGTTGCAAGGAAGCTCTGGTGATCATCAAGTACGACCCCTGCTCAAAGCAGGGCTCACTGCAGAAGTTAATCAGGTTGCTTGTGGCCTCCTCCTGTCCACTTCTGGAAATATTCCAGGAGGGGAGATCCCACAGCTTCACTGGGCAACCTCTGCCCATACTTCGTCGCTCTCATTGTGAAGGGTTACATCAGCTGGAATTTCCCATCTTGCAGCTTGTGCCTGCCATCTTATTGCCTCTTCAGGGTGTAACCTGGTCCTGTCTTATTTATAACCTTCCTTTAGCTACTGGGAGACTGAAATCAGATTCCCCATTAGCCTCACTTCCCAGATTAACCTAAGCAGCCCCTTCAGCCATTCCTTTTATGTCACGTGCTCCAGTTCCCTCATCATCTTAGTGACCCTCTGCTGCACTCACTCCAGGTTGCTGATCTTTCTCTTCCCTCTGAAGGGACATAGAATTATTTTATCCCATTTGTAGAAGTGGGATGATCTGTCCTCTGCGGGTCCCTCTCTGCTGCACTCCCCACATAAAGTAGGCCGTGCTTGGGTGAATACTTTAGAATGCTTCCCTTATTTATCTGTATATAAAAATAAGCGTGAAAATACCTAAATGCTGAAATCATTAACAGTGGAAATCCAGTCCTTTAAAAATTACTTATACACTCAAGTGACTTCATTACCTCTTGAAAAAGGTAACATTGGGCCTGTTTGCATTGAACCTCCCAGCGTATGAACAGTGGGGATGCCAGAATTAACTTTGTCTTCACTTTTGTTATGCAGTATGAATTCTTGATGGGTTTTGATTTAGTTGCTGGTACATTATTTATGACATCTCTTGGCTGCAGCTGCTGTAATCCACTAACTAAAGCCAAGCCTGTTGTTTCTAGCCATAGAATTGTAGTTTGTTGTGGAGTGACTCCCAGGTAATTAGGCAGGATGTGCTATAATTGGTTGTAACATGGGTTCTTCTAAATAAAGCATTAATCAGACTGAATGACAAGGTAAAGTTTTGTGGGGTTTTTGTTGTTGTTTAGTTTTTCTTTTGAAGATTTGTCTACCACAGGTAAACATTACTGTAGCCACAAATGTTAGGAAGATTAATTTTGCCACGAAAGGAAGGAGATTTTTTTTTTAAATGATCCTTCACTTAAAAGAGAATTCTTTTAAGTCAGAATACTGAAATATGCAAAGCAGTTTTTTAGGGCAAGAATTCATGTACTAATCCTGGGATGTGCGCAGAGCTAAAGTCTTATTCAAAGAGTGGAATTCATATAGCAGTTTTTACTGCTGACAGATTTATGAAGTTTTGGACAATTTTGAGGTCATCTTTAGCTTAACCTATACGTTTGTAGATGTATATTCTTGATTGACAGGGTTTCAGGGGTCAGACATAGACACCTGAAATCACTGGAGTAAAAACTGCTGATTACTTTAAAAAAATTATTATGAACTGAGGAGAAATTGTACGAGGTGGTGAATTTCTTGTGGCAATAGATTGGCATAATTTGTGTAAAGAGTGCTAGTGCTTTTGGAAGCAGTGGGGCCATAATGATTTGCACAGGTTACAGTATAACTAACATTAGACTTCAACTGCAGTTTGTACCAATTGTGGCTTTTTTTGGAGCAATTATTTGTGGAGTGCAGTGCTATTTATTATGGGAGTAGTAATCATCTTTTCGCATTCTTTTTTTTTTCCCCTCTGCTTGGTAGCCTCTGAGGAGACATTCCTTTGATCGCTGGAGTATCTGTTCCACAGATGAAGTCCTGCAGTAGAAAAGGGGTTAAACTTGAACTCAACAGCAGGATTTTTTTTAATCTTGACAGTTTGCAAAGCATTTTTTCTTTTTTTCTTTTTTTTTCGTCACAAAGCATTTTCATCTAGGCAGAAATTGGGTGATCTTACCTTGGGGTGGGAGGAAGGCAATGTTGATTGTATACAGGTTAGATTATTCAGAGTAAAAACTGTAGTCTTAAAGGCTTTGGGCTTCCTCCATGCATCTGATGATGATTGTGTTGGTTTGGACATTCAAGTGAATTGACATGTTAGAGTTAAGTCTCCTCATCTGTTTATTCTCAGCTTTGTGACCTGTTCTTTGCTCTGTCACAAGCAAGGATCTTTGTTGAGCCTCCTAATTTATCACTCATTTTGACACTTAGTGTAATGGGCAGAAGGTTTTGAGGAGGCACACTGGAGGCCAAGTGGCTCTGGAGTAGATTCTTGGCTCCTGATTTCCTTCTGCGTTTGATAGCAAATGGCAAGAGTCCCTGTGCTGAACCGAGTCCTTCTCCCCCAACCAGGCTTAACTAAATCCTGCCAAGGCAGCTGGATGGCAGAGGGGCAGCCGGTTGCAGAAAGGCAATAGTTTCTACCTCTTGCAGTTTGCTTACAACACCTGGCTTAGCTCCGTATTGAAAACAAGCAAATGGATCAGTCCCACCTCTGCTTAAAGATACGAATATTAAAAAGTAAGCATTTGAGATCTGATTGCCTCCAGCTGTCTGGGGCCACTGCTCAGAATTTGGTCAGTTGTAGGGTCGATACTTGGCGTGGCAGCTGGTGCTATCATGTTTTTTTAAAATCAGCACATGACTCACCAGGAATCTTGTAAGGCTCACCAGAGCTGTTGTCAGTGCTCACTTCAATGTAAATGTGCCTTAAGTTGGTCACTATATTTGTTCATATGCTAAAGAAATTAACACAATATTTCCATAAATGATAATTAATTACTGATAACCCACCTAATTTTAAGTGGGTGGATAGCCAATACTTTCTCGTTACCAAGCTCTTGCCTATGAGTACTCAGAATGGGAGTTACCCAAAATTTTTAGGGTCTTTGAAATTAAATGGTGAGATGTCCGTGGAAAAAACCATACTCAATAAACAAAGAAAATGTACTATTCACCAAGTTTTGTGTTTTAGTTACTGAACACCCAGAATTCTTGGCATCTGATAAGGATGAAAAATGTTTTATTTAGGTAATAGGGCAAGAAGTATCACCAAAAAAAATTTAGAAGTGGAACCGGTTTTGTTGATTTCCACTTTGTTTTTCCACATCTTTACCAAATTTCTGCTTAAGTTTTTTTCTTTAGAAATGAATCTGGGACTTTTTGAACTGATATATTCTGCTTCACTGATTCTTTTCTGTATGATATTCTGAGAATTTGCTTTTTTTTTAAAAAAATTGAAGTTTCTTGATACTCATTCTTTATTTGAGAGAATAGGGGGAAAGCACTATGCTGTATGAATAAGGCACAGGTTAAATATATTAAAAACTGCTTAATTCACAGATCTTTTAAACTCAATTAACATTGAGTAATTTTAACTGCCTGGAGTTTAGCAATGATCAGTATCAGCCTTGCTTCAAGTCAACATTTTAATCGCTTATTTGGCAGTAAATACAAATTATTGCTGATTACAGTTGTGGGTGATAGAAAAGAACTGACAGAGTCATAAGGACTGGACAAACAGAAGAGCTTTAAGTTGGCCCATTATAACCAAGTTCAGGTTAATGGAATGCTATTTATCTGGGAACAAGAAATGTGGGATATGATGTAGAAAACATGTTGGCATATGGTAGAAAATTGTGATGGTGAAAAGGTTGAGGGAATCAGAGAGGTGACCTCTGTGGTTGTGTCTTGGGTAATTATGAACTTGATGTAAAATTCACTCAGGAGTAGGGAGACGGGCAGTATCTTGCTTTCTGCGCACGCTGCTGGGAGAGTGATGCTGAAATGCATCAGGGCCTCCTGTCTTCTGTACATTCAGATTCATGGAAAACAGTGGAGGAGAGTCATGGGAGCATTTCAAAGCTGGAGAAAATGGCCTGCTGTGAGAGATACAGAGTTCAGCCTTTCAGCTTATCAAAGGGAAGTAAAGGGCTCTTTAATCTAAGGGTTGAAGTTTACAAGAGGGCTTGATGTTTGCTCTGGTCAACCCTAGGTGACCCTGGCTGTAGCCAGCAGGCTGCAGGGAAATGATGGCTGTGTCTATTCATTTGTTTTCTCTTTCTGATATCCCCCACCTTATCTGTTTTGACCAAAACTACCTTTCTGATTACTTGCTCCTTAGCCAAACAGATTTCTCTCTGAACTATTTCCTAGTAGTTTTCCTTAAAGAAAGGGAGTCGGTAACTGCTCTGTTGGATGGGCATGTTCATTGTCCAATTGTTTTTGCAGGGGTGGAATTGAGAGAAGGAAGGCCGAAGAGAAGCAAGAGTCAAGTAAGAAAATAACTATGTGGAAGAAGTCATCACTATCTGTTAGAAAAAAACTTTCTACCATTTTGACATGACAAAAATGCTGTTTAAACAACATTAACATAATTTATAAATTTCATCCCACTTAAAAATTAACAGTATATAGCTCCAATCGTGCTGACGAAGAGTTGGTGATCTCAGTCTCATTGCTCACAGCAAAGTTGTTAAAATGATCAGAAGCCCCACCAGAGCTGATGCTGATTTATGTTCCCATAGGCAGCTGCAGGAGAAGGACCAGGGAACTGATAGAAATGCAGCTGTGAAATATGTTCTTCTCCTTGGATGTAGATGATTCAGATCAGAGCTTGGCCATTAACACAATCATAATTTTTTTTTTTCTTGTCATCAATACTAGGATTTGAAACTCTGAAACCTCATTAGTCAATCTTTTTCAAGACCACGTGAAGTAAGAAGGTATCATCACCTCTGTGCAGTAGAGGTTTGGGAAGGAATCCAGACTCAGGCATGGGTGATGCTCACTGAGAGCCTGTGTAACTGAGGTGTCCTAACAAAGTGCGACGTGTACAGACCACTTCTGTGTGCATTCAGGTGCCTCTGCGCTGCCAGGCTTTGGGATTTCCTTCTGAGAGCAGGGGCAAGGATATTATTCCTGTTTTGTTTGCTTCTCATGCACGTACTCTGTCACTTTGAATGGGAATGTTTTCCCAAAAGAGTGTTAATTAAAAAGAAATAAGATATTTTAAATTGAAAGGTTATTGTCAAATGCTGCATGAATGAAAATGTTACATGAGCGCATCTCCCGCCTGTCGTCTGTGTCACTCCTGCTTATAGAAACAATCCCAGGAAAGAGATGAAACTCCCAACAGTTTAGATCGGTAGAATTTAACAAATTGAAATGCTCTAATTACCCACGTACTTCTTAGGAGAAGGAGAAGGTGTTGATACTCGGAGAACAGATGACTTATGTGATTCAGAAACACTATAAATGCAGCTTTTGTTTAGGTTTAAATAGAGATGTTCTGAAGTAATGTTAGACAGCTTGGATGTGGGGCATTTCTCTGAGTGGAGATTGTGTGGTTTTGGTGGATTTTAATGGTCAATTTGAGTATCATCTGTGCCAGGTAAACAGCCTTCTCTAATTTGAAAAATTATTCAAGCGTTGCTCTGAATTGCACTGTTACATTTAGATAGATTGAAAATTATTGTAATTTAAAATAAATGGGCAGGAAGGAGAAAAATAAATCAAGATGATATCTCTGTTGTAGGATATGGTTTTGGAAACCCCTACCATAAATACCCTCCAAACCACCTTGTACATGCAGGGAAAGCTTTTTAGGAGATTAATGTTTTAGGAAAATTTTCTTTTACATTTTCCCCCTTTCTTGCCATTCATTTTTTCCCCTTTTTTTCTATCAGATGAGGAGTGAGAGACGGTGAGAATAAACTCTTTGAGTATTGTGAGAGTCAGGGTGATGTAGTGCAAAGCAATATTAGAGTCCTCAGCTACACATTCATCACTTTCAGCCCTGTATTCTTTGAATTAGGATAAGGAGCCAATGGGTCCTTGTGAGTCAGCTCCAAGCACCTTCTCCTTTAGGAGGAAGATAAGGAGGAAAAATAGATTCTTCAAATAATATAACCTCCATTTAAATCCTGTGGAAGTTATATTAAAAGGAGAATCACTCCCTGGAAAGCTTTTGCAATGTGAGAATTGAATTTAACAGGCTAAGCTTTCTGTGATAATAATTGCACAGCTAAGGATGATGCAAATTTAATGGCTCTAATCAGATGAGGTGAAAGAAAGCAAACATTAGGTTTATGCTTTAATTTGTGATTTGCTCTACGGTTGATTCTTCTGTGCAAGAAGAAAGGTGTGTTATGTGTGGTGGTTTTTTTTTTTCTCTTTCTTTCTTTAACCTAGAAAGCTTTGGAAAATATTCAAATTGTGTGCTCTTCATCAACATAAACTGATTCCAGCTTAAAAGGATACTTTTTACAACATTTAAATTAAAATAATTTGCTGAAAATTATCATCCAGAAAATGAGAGTGACCATAGTAGGTCACAACAGAGTACTGAGCTGGACAGTCCTTCATTTCATTTCTGCCAGTAGCTCACATCAGATACTTATGAACTGTAAGAAAAGGACACTACGTTCCTGCAGCGGAATCACATAAAGATTGATGGTGGAAGGAACCTCTCAAGATGGTCTAGTCCAAGCCCCCTGCTAAAGCAGGGTTGACTATACCAGACTGCCCAGGACCTTGTTCAGTTGGGTTTTGAATATCTCCAAGGATGGAGACTCCAAAACCTCCCTGGGCAACCTGGGCCAGTATTTGACCCTCATCAGAACAAGATCTTTTCCTGTGAAGTTTAAATGGAATTTCCTGTGTTTCAATGCATACCTGTGGCCTCTTGTCTTGTCACTGGGCATCACAGAGAAGAGTCTGGCTCAGTTTTCTTTACAACACTGTCATTAGGTATTTATACACATCGATAAAGTTCCCCTTGAGTTTTTATCTTCACCAGGATAAACACTCCCAGCTCTCTCAGTCTCTCCTCATGTATCAGATGCACCATTCCCTTAACCACCCTTGAGGACCTTAGCTGACTTGCTTCTGTGTGTCTGTGTGTCTCCTGTACTGAGCAGACCAGACCTGCACCCAGCACTCTGGACTGACTTAGCAGTGCTTTCTGGGCAGGTTCACCTCCCTCAGCCTGGTGGTCATGCTTGTCCTAATGCAGTCCAGGAGGCTATTGCCCTTCTTTGCTGCAAGGGCACACTGCTGGCTCGTGTTCAACATGTTGTCCACCCTTGTTGAGTTTATCGAGATTCCTGTCAGCCCATTTCTCCAGGCTGTGGAGGTTCCTCTGAATAGCAAGACAGTATCAGTCACTCCTATCATCTGCAAACTTGCTGAGGTTACAGTCTCGTGCCATCATCCAGACCATTAATTGCTCTGTTAAGCAGTATTGGCCCCTATGTCAACCCATGGGGTACGTTACTAGAGCCTCACCTCCAGCTGGACTTCATGCTGCTGATCACAACCTGCTGAGCCTGGGATTTCAGCCTACATCACTATCCGCTTATCTAGCCCATACTTTGTCAGTTTGTCAATTAGTATGTTATGGGAGATGATGTCAAAAACCTTGCTAAAGTCAAAGTAAACAATATCTACAGCTCTCCCCTCATCCTGTGAGCTACCTAGAAGGTTACCAGTTTGGCAAATCATTATTTTCCCCTTTATAAATTCATGCTGACTACTCACAAACCTTCCTGTTCCTATACATAGAAATGGGTTTCGGGATTATTTTCTCCATCCTTCCTAGGGATGAAGTTGAGGTGGACATAGTTCCCCAGATCTTCCATCTTGACTTTATTGAAGATAAGAGGGACACTCATTCTTCCATGAACACTCTCCCAGACTCTTAACAATTTTTGACTCTGGCAGTTCCTGAGCCTGAGGTGCAGTCCCTTTGTTTAATATCCCTTCGTAGACTTGATTTTTTTCCCCATCCACTGTCTCCACTTTATTCTGTAAGCATTTGGTTTTATGGACACTACTGATTTTGGTCCTTGAAGCTAAGTAATTTTATTCCTTTGCTTGCCCTTGCCTGTCTTATGTGTTTTTGTTGTGCTTCCCTTGTGTCCTCTTTGAGGTAAGTAGAGCAGTATTGAACAGAGTGTTAAAGGTAAGGGCACAACAAAGGGGCTCATACAGTGCAATAATGGCATTTTCTGTTGTGTTCTCTGCTATATTCCTAAAAACTTCTGAATTTATTTGTTTTTTGAATCACTGTTGAATGGCAGATTGATGTTTTCATGGTACTCTGTATCATACCACTCAGGTACTTTTATGGAAGGGTAGTAGTTTGTACAAAAGCCTTCATAGTTTTAAAACATCCCTTTAAATTTATCTACTATTAATTTCTTTTGCCATTTTAATGACCAGTCACCCAGTATCATGAGGTTAATCTACAACTTCTCATATTTACTATTTTACTTGATACTTACTCATATTTGTTTGGCTCCTTTGAATGATGTAGTGTTATCAGCAGACTTTTGTCACTGTCTGCCCCTGTTTCTATAATTATCAATACATTAAATAGGACTGATCGAAGTACATTGTGGGATTCCTGTGACTTTTCTCAATAGCAAAAATGAATCAAACCTTATGTTTTCCACTTTTACAATAAGTATTCCTTCAAATGAAGAGCTATTCTCTTATCCTCTAGCAATGTAG
Source organism: Tringa solitaria (assembly GCA_026413425.1). Classification (NCBI taxonomy): domain Eukaryota; kingdom Metazoa; phylum Chordata; class Aves; order Charadriiformes; family Scolopacidae; genus Tringa; species Tringa solitaria. Next base: position 52,300,940 of record JAOXJM010000033.1, on the reverse strand, counting down.
TTTCTTGAGCACGTTTTGTGGGGCTTCTTTCTGAAAGATTTTTAGAGTAGGCTATTAGGTTGAATTTTCCTTTTTATATATTCATTGATCCTGTCAGAAACCAAGGACGCTAATGAGTCATGCGTTCTCTCTCCAAAGCCATGTGGACTCTCACTTGGTACTTCTTATTTTTCCATGTGTCAAATTACAGAATCGGAATAGCTTTTACTAATTTGCCTAATGCTGACATCAAACTTTACTTCCCTGAAGTACCTCTCTAAATTGCTCATGGAGACCTTTAAAAAATTGGAATCCATATTTGCAATGTCCATTTCTCTAATACAAACATTATTTTAAATGAGAAGGCACTCTCTGCAATTAACGACTTAGTGATTTCATCCTTGAGTTCCCTTAGAACATTTGGATGAATACCATCTGGTTTGGGCAGATGAGTAGTGTTGATTTGTTTTAAATGTCTTTCACTGACACTTTAATATGAGACATATCTTAATACAGAGACAGCAAAGAAGAGCTCTGATGTGGGAACCTTTCAGAGCAGTTCCAGGGTGAACAAAGATGAAAAACATTAGTTTGCTTTCTCTGCTGTGGTCTCATCTCTGGATGCTCTTTTCTCACCTTGCCCGTGTGTTGGTGCCAGAGATTGCTGTGGCAGGCTTTACATCTTTTAGTAGGTCTGCAGAAGATTTATTATTAAAGTATAAACTTTTTCAAGTTATTGTCAAAGGTTTTTATTTTGGCCTATTGCATTGTAGTGTTATTCTTCTGAGGATTTCCCCCCACTGTTGACTTCAGCTGAACAAAAAGCCTTTCTTTCTTCAAGTAATGTTTCTTTTCATGCATTTTTTTTTCCTTTGGTCCACTTTAAGGTAGTGTGCACTTGCACTGAAATTCAGTCTCATGCCTTTAAAAAGAAAGACATTTCCGATGTTTTACCTATATCATTGTTTCTTTTCGCTTTCTTTTTTTTTTTTTTAACCAAGCTTCCTCCTTTTTGTGCAAGAATCCTGTTGAACCCACTCCCATTGTGGCTGTTTTGGCTTCCTTGCTTATGCACAGATGTTCAATCTATGTCCGTGCTGATCGTGGTTGCGGAGTGACTCACTGACAGCCCTGCGGAGACCCGGTGAGGAGTTGCTTCCCCTCGGACTTTCCTGGCTGGCTGCTCATGGAGCAGGCTCTGAAAATTTGCTCCTGGCATCGTGCCCCGCTATAACATTTAAGCAATCTATGTGGGGTCATTGAAATCTCCCATTACTGCTGTGTTTCCTGATCTGGCAGTCGTTGAGTTCATGAAGCAAATAGGAGTCACTGCTCCCACCTGGGCCAGCCCGGCGGTGGTAGGGTAAATGCTGTGTACTGCACTCCTTCCAGCCCACAGGGATTGCATGTTACTTTGTACAGTTAACTTATTTATTGGATTTAACTTTAAGCATTTCCTCATAAAGAGTACTCTTACTAGCTACTCAGTTTTCTGTATCCCCCCCTCTCCTCCAGTATTTAAGCAATCTGCTCATTTCTTAGATATCTAACATTTATACAGAAGGACATTTACTTTATCCTCTGGCTTGGTTTTATTTTTTGTTTTGTTTTTATGCTTGCTTAAAGGAGACTTAATTTTACCTCACTGCTTTTAATCATCTGCTATTTCAGATTTGCCAACATCTTTCCTATTTGCTTAAGAATACAGTGTTTGACTCCCTTCTCAAAAAGATGCATATCCTTCTGTGCTTTTTACTATATGTCTTTACTTAATTTCTGTTCTCCTCATGTGGCTATCAACATTATTGACTTCAAATGTACTAGTAAGTAGAAAGATGCTAAGTAATATCACATCCATTAAATTTTTTTACTATGAGTATATTTTGGGGGTTCTTATATTTTCTCTTTTTTTGTAAGACTGTAGTTTACACGTTGGGGATGTAAAAAAATGAGGCAGCACTGCATTTCTTTTAAGGGAAGAGAGTCCTTAACTCAAAAGCATTCCTGCCTTTCTCCCTCGCTCCAGCAGCTTCCCTGGGAAAATTCTCACCAAGAGCGAGGAAGCCTTTATAAAATCATTGGCCATGTGTTTTGTGTACATTTGTCATCTGGCCTTTTCCTTTTTTCTTTCTTCCTTCTTTTTTTTTTTTTCTTTCAGTTATACATATTTGATATAAAACCAAGTTGAAGCTAACCAGAATTCAGAGGCTTTGACTTTTCTGGTGAATAAAAACAAAGATAGTGCACATGAATAAAACAGACTTTGCGTGTCTGCAGCAGCTTCCCACACTTCTATCTAGCAGCCAACACTTTCCATTGGCTTTTCAATTAAAGCTCCATGCACAGAGACAGATTTGCATCATTTAAAATAAAACCGCTGTTAAACGCCTCATAGACATTACCTCCAGAACATTATTATTCGTTAATTTTTACAGCTAGAAACAGCTTGGTCATCTGGATTGTAGTTTATCTCACTACCACTCATGCCTGTAATAGATCCTGCCTGTCTGTGATCGGAGCAGTGATGTTTTGTTAGTCCTTTCCTTGCTGTCTCTGCCTCTTGCATCTGCCATCCCGTATACAGGGAGACATCTCTTATATTCTTTCACCTGAGAAGAGACCTCCCCCCATTTTCCTCCACTCATTTTTTCAGGGTGTTTTAAGATATAAGCAGAAATGTTGATAACAGGAGATTAGCATTTCTAAGAATAAATACATTTCTTGACTGTTTCTAAGAGGGCAATCGTGGATCAAATTTCCTAGAAATTTCTTAAAGTTTCCATGCTTTTCCAAACATGGTTTCATATATTTTTAAGAAAAGGGCTTTTGTTTGCTTTTGCAGTAGTAAAACTCTGTCTATGACCTTCCTGTACAGCGGAAGGTCCTTTTCTTGCTAAGGAGCCCATTACAAGAACAAGCCTTGTATCAGACCTGTCAGGAAAAGAAAAGGAGGAAGCCTTGTCCCCTCGTCCCTGCATATCTTTCATCAGGTGTATTATATGTCTGAGGACAAGGAGAGGACAGTAGGAGTGGGGGTGGATGAAGAAAAAGGTGGAAAGAATTCCTCGTAGATCCTTTTGTACTTTCTCTCTTTCTGTGCAGAAAGTACTAATATACAAAATATATATGAATGCTGCAAGCCAGCTAAACCCTGTATTAAGGCTTATATCATCATTAGATTGTCAGCTTGTGTATGTCAACTCAACTGCGTGTCTTTAAGGATATATGGTTGTGCAAAGACGCTGCTTGGGAATGTGAAGTGCTTTGTAAGCAAGGACTGATTGTCCTTCCTTTGGGGTTTTGCACTATTTCTCATCATTAGGAACAAAAGAAGGTCTGAGCACCAAGGAGCATTTTTTAATTGGCTTCTTAATTGGCTTTTACTACTAGTGTCAGTGGTTTAGGATGGGACTTCAGGATGTGCCAGTTATGTACATAAAATGAACTTGTCTGCTGTGAGGTGGAAATCTGTTCTGTCATTCAGCAGTGGAGCTGTAATCACTTCAAGCTGGGATCTTGTTGGGTCCCATCACCAGGTGAGCAGGTCTAGGCCAGGCTTCCCTACTGCTGTGTCAACCCGGAGCTACCTCCTAAGTGTAGGAGACAGGAGGGGTGGCCACTGGGTAACTGGTACTGCCCCCCTGAGTGACAAAAAATGATGCCAGTGCTGTCTCTTTGATAAGACACCAAATGAAATCATTATCTTTTGTTATTAGCAAACCAGTCTTTATAAAAGAAGGGGACTTAACCCTGTTATCCTGAACACGCTTCAACTGCTACATGCGCATTTTTTCAGACTTTGTAGAGGTGTTACTTACAGGTGATGGTGATGTGATAGTCTGTGTGTGTCTGTAGGTGTGTGTTTCTGTATTCATGCATGTATATTATTTAGAAGAAATGAATTGTACTCTCAAAGAGAGGAAATACCGAGTACTAGAGAGCTCTACACTCTAACAAAACAAACAAACAAAAAAGGCATGAATAGAAGCAATGGCTGGGAATTGAAGCAAGATAAATTCAAATTAGAAATCAGGCACACATTTTTTAATTGGAAGCATAATTATATGCTGAAACAAAACAACCAGAGTAAGTGATAGATTCCTTTAGTCAAAACTGGGTGGCTTTTAGAAAGACAATGTGCTGGCCAGACAAGAGTTACCATCTTCTTGTGTAGTTGTACTTGAGCAAAATGCTCTGGCCAGTTTCATGCAGCTGGTGAGGCTGGAGGCTCTAAAGCTTTCCAGATTAAAACTGAGTGAATCTAAACACTATTGCTGTGTTTAACAGTATTGCTGTGAGACAGATGCATCTAAAACTGGAAAACGGTAACCTTGTTAAAGTGTAAAGGAACAAGTGTTGAAGGAAGTCTCATGTTAAATTCCTAGTTTAAATTCCTAATTTCTAGATCTGTGTTAGTATGATTTTTTTTTTCTTTTCCTTATCATGGGAATTTTCTTTACCTGTGTTGGCAAGGAATTTGAATGTAGTCCAGCTTAGAAGTTGGGATCTAACTGCATTTCTTAATGTGCTTTTATCATTGGTTGGATTGGGAGATACCAAGATGCTTTCATTTTCCAATGAAGAGGAAGGGCCAGCAATTTAAGACACAATTTCTTTTGCTTCCTGTTTTTTGCATGTCTGGCCCTTTTCACGTATAGACATAGGAATATTTTTCTGTTGTGTTGTGCGGGCTGTATCCTTCTATTTGTCATTAATTTGTGGCTTCTATACCATATAGAAGCTTGGAGTAGAAAACTGGACAATGTGTATGGAAATCTCCAATGGTCTTACACTGGAGTAGGCAACTTATCCATTTCCTACCCTGGCTGCTCCATCAGCCTTAACATCAGAAGGCAGAAACAGCGTGCCAGCAAAGTAGGGACAGGGAATGGGGAATGCTGGAAGAACTGAACTGTGCCAGCCTCTGAGGAAATTGTAATGATTATCCTTATATTATAGCAAACCCTAACTCTGTTATTCTAGCAAACTCTAAGTCTGTCTGTATGTCTTGGGGGAATGAAGGGAAATAACGTTTGAACAGGCATTTTTATCTGTTTTTCTGTTCCTTCTTGTACCACTCACTGCAGTATATTGGCAGCCAGGAACTGCTGGCATCCCCTGGAGGAGGAGGAATCCTGCCTTGACATTACATGGACACGATCAACTTTCAGCAGTTGTAGGATCTCAGACACCCAAAACTGCTGTTGCCATCCATCTTCTTAATTTCAAAAATTTTGATTTCCTTAAAGCTACAGGAAGACATCATATAGCTCTTACTATGCAGGATTTTATGTACGTGGGAGATTATGAAATGTATAGGATCTTTTGGAGGGGTGTCTGTTTCTCTGTTCCTGTCTCTCTCTTTTTTTTTTTTCTTTTCTTTTTTTTTTTTTTTAAAAGATTAAACAGGAATTAAAAATACCAATAAATCTGTTTTACCAAATTTAAAATATGTTTTGAAGCTTCCTATGAAGTAATCTGTCACCTAGTTACTACACATAAATGTGTTCCTAAATGTAACAGGTTTCAGATTTCTGGCTGAATTCCTCTTTGCCTGTGTCAGAAAAGCCCCACAAACTACAGACAGCTGGAGCAAAACAGAAATAATCATTCTCTGGAAGTTCCTTTACTGCGTATGGCAAATAGACCACAGTTACTTAATTGCTTTTTTAGGTTTGCCCGTGTATTTTTGTGAAGATTGTACACAATATTAAGGAAGTTATAAATTTTAAATTACCCTTTTTTACTACTTTTCTTACAGTCAGAGAGTAATTTGGAGTTGGGAAACTTACTAGTGGGAGCTTGAATTCATTTGTTCTGCCCAGCAGAAACTACCTAAAATATTTAGCAGTGCTACTAGAAACAAAGAGTAAAGCAAGGAAAATAAAGAAACTTTAATAAACGGAACTGTAACTAACGCCATTTCCCTTTTCTCCTCTCCATGTAAGTCTTATTTTTTTAAAGGAAGAGCTCTCCTCTAAATGCATCAAGTGACTGTGAGCCCCAGACATTCTTATTAACTTAAATGCCTAAATTAGTTAGGTAGTTGCCTGAGGTCATACATAGCTAATGGAGATGAGTAGAGGCCTCCAGAGAATGATTGGGAAGATAGGAGCGATGACCTGACCATGGCAGTTGCCTTTCTCTGTCTACTGATTTCTGCAAGGTGAATGTTAAGTGGGATGAATCTGGATCATAAGAGTCCCATTGGGAAAGTAGGAGTCAGAAGGCACCAGCTCTACAATTCTCCTGTTTTGGAATCAGAGGTGATTATCTAAGATACATTTAGGGGAGAGGAGGAAACAAAAATACAACATGAATAATGAGGAAGTGGGATTAGTCAAGTTCAGCTTCGCTTCTTGTTGAACAAGAAACGGTAAAGAAGTTGAGAGGGAGGCAACAGGAGAATGACTCAGTAACAGAGAGAGAAAAACAGGAGCAGATCAAATTAATCTTTTCTGAATACCTTTAAGATGATGCTCATGTTCCATGTAGGACATTTCTGAAGTAGGAAAAGATTTGCTGGCTGTATATTGTGTACTTGGAGGCCTTGCTAGGTAGGTGATAATAACAACAATTGTGGTCTTTTTGAAGCAGCAGGGATGTTGCTGCCATTGCTTCCTGCACTTCAGTGAGTTGCTAGGTTTTTCCTTCTCAGAAATAGTATCCAAAAGAAATGGACATACAGTTCTCCCAACAAATCCTTGACTGTCTGGGTAGGGAGGTGCCCTTTTTCTGTGGAAAGGAACAGCTTAGTGTGCCATCTCCGTCTGCTGGTTGAGCAGATTGTCTTCAGAAGTATCCGAACTGATTTCAGAACAAAGAGAACTAACATATTGGAAAATATGAGTAAGAAAATAGAAAGTGTAATATACACTTTGACCCCTACTGAAAAATGGAATTCAATCAACAAGATAGTAAAAATTACGGCCTTCCCTTTGATGATTTAAATAATCTCTTATATTTTCATGGAAGGGATATAATTACATATTGTTTGATTAATTGCATAAGACATTACTGTGGAATTTAACTGGACTGATATGTGCATATCAGTGTATCTTTACTACTGAAAATATGGTAAAATACACATCTTTACTTGGAGAAGGTATGGTTTGTTTTAAACTTCAACTGTGTGTAAAGCAATTATATAAATTGTAGTTTTTTACAAACTCTGTGTGTTTAGTTTCTGACAATGTGTTTGATAATCTCATTGTTATCCTTAAGGTGTGAAATTACTTAATTGCTAATGAAAATATTCTGCCCACCTGAAAAAATATATTACCTAATTATTTCTATTAAATATTTTCTGTTCTGTACAGAGCAGAGGAAGTTCTCATTGTCACTGAAGTATTCACTTACTGTTGCTACACTTCATCATTTCAAATGTGCTTAGGGGAGGAACTTAGGAAATGCATTTTCCTTTTCAGACTTTAGTACATAAAACAGTCTGAGTGGCACGCTGATAACCTTCAGGCCAAAGGGATTTCTTCTGTGCCTGAATAACAGAGGTGCACGTTGCTTTCCTGGAACAAACTAGAAACCTTAAAAAGGGTAGAGGTGAGCTCTAGCAGCTGGCAAATTTTCTTGGCAGGTTGAATTCACTAAAATAGTATATTAATGAAGTCATTATCTCTAACTTTGGAGTTCAGTCATTAAAAGGTGCATATTTACATATTTTAAAATGTATATGTGTATATTGCAAGTATGTTCCTTAATTGTAGCATTTGGATCTTCAGCATAACATTATAGAGATGTAGTTTCACTGTTGTTTGAATCTATATTCAAAGCAAAAAAAGGTGAAGCCTTCTATAAGCAGTACCCTTTCCTTATTTCCAAGGATTATCTTGATATCAATCTATCCCTTTATTAATTTTTTTAATGTAAGTAGTTATAGGTAACTCCATAGAGATAGTAAGAAGCATGAATTTCTCAGCTCCACATTTCAATGAAAAGAAAACCACAGTGATATGAGAGCAATTAATATCATAATCTTCTGATGTCTCTGTACGATGGTCATGGTTTTGCATCTGGATATCATAGTGACTTTTGATGAAAAACAGTGGGGCTTCATCTTTACTGAATTCATTGATTTGAAAACAGTGGAAGTCCAGCAGGGTTCAACTGCAGGCAACATATATTAACCACATAATTCAGGACAAAATTAATGTAATTTTTTTTTTCCTAGAGGAAAAAAAAAAAGACTAGTACAAGTGTTTTAGTATTTTGGAAAATGTTTGATGTATTGGCCAAACTGTAGCTAACTGTAAGTAAGGAGCAAATTAAAAAGTTATTTTGATAGGTATAAATTGAAAAGAAATCTTCTGCTTTGCTTCACATCCCTCCTTTTCCAGAGTTGCCGACCATGTGGTCAGTATTATCTAATGCTTGGTTTTCAGTGTATTACCTGAGATAATAAATTACCTGTTCTTCTAAAAGCAACGGGAATTGGTGTAAACCTGATTGACTATTAATTCCTTAAGAGCTGATTATCCTTAGGTAAGTTCCTGTGTCCAATCTTTGCCAGTTTGTAAACTGTGACTGGCAAGAATATATATCAAGTATCAAAAGGAATTGCATTTCTCATAAAGTCTCTGACAGGTGGTTGTCTAATATATATCCTTTTATCCCGTTTGAGCTTCTCTTCTATGAAAGGAGATAGTTTTGCCTTCATGACAAATATTTTCTCTCAGCACACCTTTGTTTAAGAGACCATTTCTATCTTAAAAAGAAATCAGCCCAAACAGTGTGAATAATCAGCAGCAGCTGCCCAGTATTTGCATTTTGTCCTATTAGAATATGCAGTATGTACTGTGGTACTGCAAGCAAGAGAGTAGAATGCATAAAAGCACTTTATGTAATAACAGTAATAACAGTCAACTTTTTCATACAGCAGTTGATTGTATATTCCCTGATAACATACAACTACTGAGAACTTCAAAACCTGTTATTTGTTGCTGCCTGGATTGGTGGAAGGTAGTTTAGCAATGATAAATCCTGTGAATGTTGGGTCAATGGACCTATTAGTGGGGCTTTGTGCGAGCTCCCACTTCAGAGGCACTCACTAATATTCCTTCTTCAACCTTGCCTACAGGAAACTTAATTAAAAAATGAGAGCTTGTTTTATTGCTCCAACATTTCAAATCCAAAGAGGAGAAAATGTACTCAGAGGGATCTGAAAGGATATGCTGGTATGTCTGCCACAAAAATGTCTGGGTTTGATGTCTTTCCTGGAAAGTAAAATTCATTCCGTTGATACCCCCCAGGCTTCTGAACTCTTAAGCCATCCTTCAAGCTATAGATTATTTGAACAAATGACCCATATCTCTCTAGCGGGTCCTTTGTACGGGGGTGATAGCACCGAAGAGGTTTTTTTTTTTCTTTTTCTCGGCTTTATTTCAAGTGAGGATATAGAGTTCTAGTGATGTCTAAAAGAGGCTAACCATGTTTCATCTACTAAAGAAGAACCGTATTTCTCACACCAACCATATATCATATACTAGGTGCTTTTTATGAACTCTTCTGAAGGGGAGGATCGACCCCAAATCAGGACTGAGGCAGGAGTTGTTGACTTGCATGATTTCTGGTGATGATTTGGGTGAGTAAGACAGTGACAGGATTCCTACCTTCAGAAATGGTGACTAGAACGAAGCCTTGGCTCTCAGAATGAGTAGTCACTGCAGGATGTGTTACATGGCTCAATTGGGGAGCTGATATAAATAGAGAGGTGACAGGGAAGGAAAAGAGCTTTCCCCAACATCCTTAAACTGCTGAATTTCTTCCTCTGTTCAGTGCCAGAACTGACTGTACAATGCTGGAATTTCTTTTCTTATTGCTGTCTCTCCTTGGAAGAAGTGTGTTTGAAACTATTGTTATGATATCTTTAGCTTGGGGATTCTGGGGACCTGGACCTCCTACCAGATGAGAGACTTCCATGTGCATGTGCTACAGAGTGCAATGGAGGCAGCAGGTGCCAGGATGAAGCTGGGCTTAAAGGCATCTCTAAGGACATCTACAAGCTGCCCTTGGCCCAGTGATGGTGGTTTAAGAAGAGATGACATGGTGCAGGTGTCGTGCAAGAAGTATCTTGACATCGGATGAACACAAATTCCCTTTTAGGGAATGGAACTGGATTTGTTTGTGTGTGGTCTAGTCTCTGAGAGTTCATTAACCACAGCTTAAAACTCATGGGAAGGGGTAAGCGAGCTGTAGAAGCAAGATCACAGAATCACAGGCATGTTGGCTGGAAGTGACTTTTGTAGACTATGTAGTGCAGCCTCCTGAGATCTTTGCATTGGGCAATTTCGCCATCAGCATCTGTGCAAACTGAGGTGAGGGATTATTGCTGATGTATCTGTGGGGCTGGGTATTTAGCTTATACATATGCATAAGTTTTAGCATTTTCTTATTTTAGTACTGTTTCTTTTCCTTGTAATAAAGGTAACTTATAAAGGGCTTATGAGAAGGGATCAGGTCACTGAGGTTTACTCATATAAGTAAGAACCCTTGGATGTTGTTTGCATCCATCCATCTTTCTTGCTTACAGCACTGCTCTAAACAAGAATTGCAGGACTTGGTGCCAGACATTTGACTTCACATGAAACTGGATTTTGAGAAGACTTTTTTTTTGGAAGGGCCAATGACAATATTTGTCCAACACATTTTAGGTGGAGACAGACTAGTTTCAGTTTGTCCATATAAGCAATAGAAGTGTATATATGAAGCGATAAGGGAAATAATATGGAAGTCGAAATCAGTCCTGCTTACTCATGAGACATTCCAGGATTTCTTATGTATAATATATATTTATCCCGTAATGTTATTTGGAAGACAGATAATAGCTGAGAACTCCCTCTTGCCCTGTTTCTGAAATACCTTACCGTATCTGAAGGAGAAATACTTAAGAAACACCTAGTGGGCTTGAAATATGAGAGAATCATAGTGTTGGAAAGTAAAGGCCACCTTTTATCTACAGAACTGCTTCAGTAAAGGCTGTGGTGGGAACCATTTCTGAGCTCAGTGCTGCTTGGAAGGGCCACCTCTAGCAGAGGGAGGGTGCAGCCTCTGTTGCTGTTGCTTGTTCAACCACTAACATCTAGTGTGTGATTGCCAACAAGTACTAATTGTGTTGGTAGTTTTGTGAATCTAATTAAATTCTCCAAGCCATTCATACTGCTTTCCTTGGCTTTGCTGGATTATTTAATGTTACTCACAGTCTGTGAGAAGACATTTATGCTTATGTTGCATTGGTGCCAAATTAGATGGTTTAATGGCTACACCTTGTTGAAAACTGATGCTTGTGGCTCAGGAATACCTAGATAGAAATAAACACTGACAGCATGTAGGAATAATAATTTGGTTTTCTCATTTTTACTTGTGGGCCTTTGCACACAACATTTGCAGGTATTAGAAAGCCCACCTGCCCTCTCAGCATTTGCCCACCGACTCAAATAAAACAATATTATAAGCAACTAGAGGTAGATGATGGGCTGTGTGATTGAAGATGGGAGTTTGCCTTAATCGGCTCTGATGGGTTTTACTTTCATTTCTGTTATCTAAGAATTTGTCTCAGAGTGGTGTAAGGGAGTGTCTGTGTTTCTATACATACTGAGAATTTGCAGGATATAGAAGTGACATCTCAGGGCAGGGTGGAGGGTGCAAGCTGTTTGTCTTGTGCTTCTTAATATAGTTCAAGATTTTTCTTGGTTATTGGAGGGATCCCCATGTTGACAGGAGTGCTCAGCTGAGTGCTCTGGCGTGCTGCCATCTACTAACTTTCATTTGAGTCTAATCTGCATAGTAATGCTAATTTTTCAAATAAATGTTTTAAAGCTGCAGGATGTTCCCACACTGAAAGAAACCCCAGGGGGTCATCTGTTTCCTCTTTCCTGCTGCAGCAGGGGAGACTATTTCTACGTCTTTCTTTCAGTGCTGTTTTTTCCAGCAGTAGCTATTGTCCCAAGCTATGCAGTAACCCAGGTACACAGCCCTGCCAGTCACAAGTAACCCAGAACTCAGTATTACAAGTCATAAGCAGAATGAAATATTTCTTACCCTTTGTTTGGCTATACAGTGCTGGATGGAAAGAAAAATGTTATTTTGCTTTAGGGAGTGGTAAACCTTTATGCACCATAGATTAACTTGCTGTGTATTCAGAACTTGATATATTCTGGCGTTATGTCCTTTAAAGGACCAAGTGCAAAATTCTTCTTCCGTAGAAAGTTCTTACAGTAAGAGGTAAAAAGCCTATTTAGTGGATCTTTGAGGAGAGATATCACAGAAATATAAATATCCCTTGGCATTTTACTTATGTACAATTGAAAAATGAAGAGAGGAACAAGAAAGTGGGTAAAGTTTCTGGTTTGAACATGTTTTTTAGATGAACTAAAAGTTCCCGTTACACTTGTTCTTTCTAAGTAGTGATCTATCCAAAATGAAAAAATTAATCCTGGATCCAAATGTAGTTTGTGAACATCCTTTCTTACTGTTAAAAGCCATGGACATGATATCGAGTCCTTAAAGAAGTAGTGTTTAAGGACTGATGGCACATTCAGAATGTGAGGTTGAGTACAGAGATCTGTCTCCTCTGTTGTCAGATTTGAGAAACTTTAAAAATTCTGGGGTTTTGCCTTGCTTTCAGCAGTTCTTCTATTCCTTAGGCTTTTTTTGTGGAAATGAGTCAACTGGGGAAATTTTCTTTTCTTCTTTCTCCCTTTTTTTTTTTCCTTCTCTTTGTATTTATGAGTACTGCTTTGCTGTCAGGGCACAAGAGAGTTTTTTTAAGGAAATTTATTGCTGAAATAGGGGAAGAAAATGAAATTCTGCTGGCTGCCGCTTAAGACTTATGGACAAAGAACATATGGACAATAATTACTTTTAAAGTCTCCCTGGAAAATATAAAATCTCTTGCTATTAACTAAAATGCCTTTAAAACTAAAGAAGGCATGTGGAAGGCCTGCACAATTTTTTCGTGTGTGTCCATGCATGATTCTCTGTGGATTTTTCATTTCAAGTCTACATTTGCACTGTTCTCCATTTCTTTCCTCTTGTCCCTTTAAAGAACTTTGTAATCCACAATTCAACTACTGAGTTTGTTTATTTTTCATTTGATTATAACATTTTTATTATAATATTGCATAGACATCTTGCTTAGCTAAATATATGTGTGTTGATCTGATTAATTTACAGCTGGAGCATGTGTCTTAATATAGGCATTTCTTTCTTTGCAATGACTTTCCTGGTAGCTTGCAGTCTATTTATACTTTCCTTGGTAATATTTCCCAGAGGTGGGATTTAAGGAAAGAAATGGAGCAAATCTAGATTCAGACTTTGCTTTTGGATCTTCTCTCTCTAGAGAATCAGAGCAAATCCCTGAATTTAATGATGCACTCGAATGTAATGAAAATTTGGATATTAATCATCACTGGGAACCTATGTTCTCTGCTCATTAAATAGCAAATTTTGGTGAGTGCTTCCCATTCCCTCATGAGATACCAGAACAGCAGGTAGACACCAAGCAACATCAGGTCATAATGCAAATTTTCTTTGAGATAGAGCAGTGCATATTGCAGTAGTTTTCAATGAAACCTCGGATTCCACTTCTACTGATGTAAATTTAGCATCGTAAATGTGCAAAAGGGCTTGATCATATGCAATACAGGATTCTCATCACTGTTAGTGAAATTCTGGGCTATTTAGAAAGACCAGTTCTTTGAGTTGACATGTGAATTAGATTGAGACACAGCTTTCAAGAGTGAAGAATAATAATACAAGTGGCATTAGAAATAAGTGACTGAAACCTTTCCTGAATTACTAGGGAAATATATCTTTTTTAATTATGTTTGTATACACGGATGCAACATGACCTAAATCTTTGGGGTCATACAGGACTCTCAGCAACATTGTCAATCTGATGCATTCAGAAGTCAGAAATTAGCTTGAGTTCATAAATTTTGAATTCTTTTTGCTTGTCTTCTGGCACCTTTACTTTTAGAACCAGTATTTTTAAGTCTGCTTTCACAAAGAACAGAATACTTTAAAAAGGGGAGGGGGGAAGCTGGGTTTTTTTGGTGAATATGTATCTCCCTGAAAGTAAAGAGGTCATTTAAAGTAAAAAAACCAAATCTGAAGTCTCATGATGATACTCAGATTTGTCATAAGATTTCACAGTATTAAGCAGAAGATAATTCTCGTGGCTAGACCTGTGTCTTGCCCATTCCCACGACAGGATTCCCTTCTCTCTCCATAATGCCCCACATCTGGTGCAGCCAAGGCATGTTGAGTTACAGCGTAGGTATTTCCTATTCCAACGGGCTCTTATGCAGAGGAGTGAGGGCAGACATTCGGAATCCAGCTACAACTCATGCTCCGGGTTGGTTCACCTGCCACCATCCTCCCTCCTGACCTCAAATAGCTCTGGCCTCATAACGGGTCCTGGTGTGGGGCTGTCACACACATGGAGACAGTAAGGACTTGCAAGCTTTAAAAAGCGAGGGCTGCACATGGATCGTCTCACTGGGTGTTTCTGCAGAAATACAGGATCGCTGTGATGCCTCTTCCACCATGCAAGAAGTGTAGCTGTTTATATTCTGTGTGGGCCCAGAGAGTTCCCCCTGAGTTATTGTTTGGTTCACGCTATAGCAAGCAAATGACCGATTGAAACATGATTCAAGATCCTCATGTTGCATCACAAGGAAAAAGAAACAACAAACAAAACACAAAAACCTGAGGGGTTTTTTTGGGTAATCAATACAGGGCACTTAGGAGCAAACCAAATACCACAGTGAGTTTAATCTGTCTATTCTCAAACAGCTTTAAAGTTGGAACAGTATTATCTATGCTAACTGTAAGAATGCAACCGAAGCTGTGTAACATCTACAGTTACTGAGTGTCAGAGGTAAAATTGTGTTTTATTAGAATACAAGTATGAATTCACAGCTGCATGTATTTTTAAACATGCAAAAACTCTCCTTAGATTAGGAGCAAGCAAATGGATTTATGCTGTTGAATTCCCTGTAGACTTTGTTAAGTATCACATGGGTAGGATTTTGCTCAAGTGGATTAGGAGTGAAATCTTTTTCCTTCCTTCGCCTGGCAGGTGTGATGTTATAGGTTCAGGACACTGCATTTCCCTGTGATGGCTGGTGAGTTGCATGTACATTAGGCTTGCAATCCCAGATCCAGAATTCGGCATGGATGTAAAGAACAGTATTTTTAGGTGCATTCCCATATGCAGTGTAATATGTTGTACGCTTAAGTCTGTGTTTATAAAGATAGATTATTCCATTTGAAAAAAATCAGATCAGAATAGAATATGTCATTTAAAATACATATTATTTAGCAGCCAATGTTATTTTAAAATAGACTTCATATGTATACATGATATATATGTTTTTTCTCTTCATAGAACAGAAATGAAGTTTACCATAATAAGTTTTTAAGGACAAATTGCAATGTTTGTACTTAAGTGTGTATTAGCACATCATGTATTAATACATCACATGTTATTTATTAGAAATTAAGCCTCTGAAGAAGATTTTAACTTCTTATAGTTTATTACTGATCTTATGCAGTGGCACTTGAATCTTCTTACTTCCAAATGCTGAAAGGGAGGTGGTGGAATGAAATAACATCAATTCACCAGCAGCACTTTATAATTGCTTGTAACTTTTGGCTCTTTTTGTTTAAAACAGTAATGCTTGTGGTGGAAATATTAGATATGTTTTTACGTTTGTCATGGGTGCTAAGCAGCTCTCCTTCTAAGACTGGTCTAAGCTTGCGAAACTGTCTATGCGTTCTTATACTAATGAACTTAATATTAGATTTTATACAATCTGCTTAACAAAACCCAAGTGGGAGTAGACTATCGGAGGTATTTTTCTACGTCCTTTTATCTTGTGCAGTTTCATAGTGATCTTTATCATTTATAGTAAATGAGTATCTGCAATTACTTGCTCAGTTTGCATTCTTTCCTAAATGCCATCTTATTTTTTTGCTTGGTTTGTATGCGGGAGAGGACTTGGGGAGACAGTGGCCGTATGTATTCTAATATTATAATAACACGTTTTAGTTTACTTGTATACATCAGCAAATGTATGTACCATGCCATAAAAGGAAAAAACCAAAACCTTGTTTTCTAGTATTGAGCATCAGTTGCTTTACTTGAGTCTAGGTTTTAAAAAACTGAGTGCTGCCCTGTAAACACATTTGTCCACAATTTACTAACTACAAAGGCCTGTTATTTGCTTCTCCTTCCCATCCAGTGCTGACTGACTGCTTTGAATTTCAGGAGTAAATGAATTTCTGAGCAGTGGTTTGTTCCATTCTGGCTTTAAGGCTTAATGAGACTGTAATGTATCCAGGCTGAGGTTTCTGTTTGATCTCTTAATAGTAGGAAATAGACAAGTAGATTGCACTAATCATTAACGATTGCTAATACATTTGTTTTTCTCTGTTCTGACAGAATGACTATCTAATGCATGGGTTGGAGTCGGGCACATGGTAGAACCAGAAGGGTTATATTATCTTACTTATTTAATGTCACTGGCAAAAAATATATAGTTGGTTATGGAGAAGGCTGGCCATCTCTCACGTCTCGCTCTGTAGGAGCTGAAGATGGAAGGGTCAGTGCTGTTTAGAATAGCAGATGTTTTTATTGGGAACCTCCTCCTTCTGTGAGCTGCTCTGCAGGCATGACAGAGCTGACCCTAGTGCCAGCAGAGGAAGTGGGATGCTCTCAGTCATGCCCTGTGGGAATTAATACTCCAGAGCATTGTGGTGAAATTGGTGGCGCGTTAGTCTTGTGAAAGTAAGAGTTCATTCACCTTTAACGTAGTGACTCTGGTGCTCTCTGAATTCATTCCTGAGACTCAGTCCTTTTGTTCTCTCATAGGTGTTGGAGTGAATTATCTGTCCTGCCAGAACAGTCTGAAATGAATATACTTCCTTTAGGAAAATGGCAAAATTAAATTAAACTTTAAAGAAACCACAGAATCCCTTTTGAATTATTTAACATAAGCCTTGACTTTTTATTCTTTTTTATTTTTTTTTCTCCTCTAGCTTGGCCTGACATGGGACAGAATCAGAACTGAGAAATGGACACTGGGGGTGGGAGGGCAGCCCTGGGCTAGAAGTTGGGTTTTTGGCTGGTGGCCAGTCATGGGAGAAAGCCAAACTGGAAAACTTGCAGAGGTGTTAAAGGTTCTGAGCCCACAATCAGTTTTTTAGCTCACTGATCTAAGCTAGAAAAAAGCTGCTGATCAGGAAAGGTAATAGGAAATGTATTCTTAAACATCATGATGATGAAATAATATATGCAGTGAAATGGGAAACAATCTTGGACTTTTCAAAAACATCTGGGGTGTTCTGGGGTGTTTTTTGTTGTTGTATTTTTAAGTTAAATAGGACTTAAAAAATCCACAGCATATGTGAGCCGCAAATTCCCACCATGTGTTGCTGCTAAGTGTAAGGATGTATAGTTTGTGCAGCAACATTTATTGTTTTTAAAGTGTCTATGTGATTTAGCTGCTTGCTTTACTCCCTCCCCCCCCC
>JAOXJM010000033.1:52256023-52283314 GCA_026413425.1 Tringa solitaria | reverse complement strand
CCCCAAGTGAGAGAAGGCTGTCAGCTTGTGGCAGGAGAGCATTAGAGCCATTGCAGATGACGTCCTGGTGATATTGGAGATGGACGTGGATCTCAGCAGAAACAGACCCTGGGAGCCAAAAAGTTTCCAGTGTAACTTGACTGCCCAGCTCGCTTTCCACAGACCCTGTCAGCAGCACTTAACTGTGGTGCTGATAAGTATTATAAAATGTCATGGATGTTGTCTAGAGCCAAATCCTGATGGTGTTGCATTAGATTTGATCATGGGAATATGCATTCTCTTAGAAACAGTTCTGATATTAAAAATAATCTTTTCTTGCAACAACATTTGGCCGGCAGCTATAGAGACACTTCCCAGTAACAACACAGACCGCTTTATTTGCTTTTGGAAGGTTTTGCTGCCTGAGTTCATGCTCTGTCCCTGCCTTTCTCCACCCCATTTTTTTTGTTAAATAGGACTAGATCAAGGCAAAGTGTTTTTTGCAATAAACCTTATGCTTTTTGGTGTTTCGGTGACAAAACAGATAAGGAAGTCAAGTGTCTTTTCCTGGCGTACAAACATTTACCAACTGTAGGAGACAGTGTGTGGGGAGTATCCAAAACATTTACAGAGAGAAGAATGGCCATGGCAGCTGCATTGTATTTTATAACTGTGATAAAGATAAAATCATTCTGGTGCTTTTTTGAACCTAAGGAAACAATTTAGTTGAGAAGAAAAAAAAATACATTTTCCGGTGTATATGAAGAAACCCACATGCAAACTTCACTTAAACTCTAGTGCAACAATTTTGACAGGTTTAAGAGCTGGGAGTGTTTTCTTTGCGACACAATGTTCCTTGGGGACACATGGAGCAGGGCCTTGCAGCCCAGACAGGGTGTAGAAGGTTCTTGGGGATCCTTATGCCTTGTGATGTCTTTTTTTTTTTTTTCAAAAGGAGTCTGAGATGAGGTGATCTGGATTGACTACTTAGCAATAGGTGAGCTCCTTTCTTTGAAACTTTGTCAGTGTTTGAAACACTGGGGTAACTTCACAGTTCAGGGTGTAGTAGGCACATCTTGGTGGCACGGTGAAGATATTGCCAGATGGGTGATATGATATTGTGGGCAGATGACAGGGACTATGACTAAGACTTGGGGAGGCCCAGCCATAATGCAGACCTTCAATAACAGATGCTATTTAATTTTCAAGTACAAATGCAATGAAGAGTATCTCCCTGTAACTCGGAGCATTAGCATCCTGTTGAGTAGGCAGATGGTTCAGGAAAGCAGCAAATGAAGGCATTAACTACCTGTTGGATATGCTGGTCTTTGCTAGTAACAATGGTTTATTATTCTTAAAAACAAGGCACACGTTTTCTTTGTTGTTTCTTTTGAAAGATTTCTTTGTATGTGATGACTAATATTTTCTTTGCTTGGAGTTTTCATTGAGTTTTTGTGTTTGGGTTTTTTCTGTTGTTTTGTGGGTTTTTTTTTTAACTGCTTTTATAGACACTGAGGGTTGCTAAGTAGCCTGCAAAAACTGTGCTAAGTTAAGAGATGTATCACAGGAGTGTGCTCAGCCCTGAGGAATGAACGCTCATTGGATGAGACCAAAATGCAGTCTATTTTTTGCCATGAATTCTGGGAGATAGAATGGATGGATAAACCTTTAGTTCAGGCATAAATCCTGGGTTTGGCTCTGCTATAAAGTTCGTACGTGGTGTGCTCAGAGGCTATCCAGGGAGCTTTCTCTTGGCATCTACAAAGGATCTCAAAGGCCAGTTTTGTGTATTCAGGAAACACCAAGGCTTCAAGGTCAATATAGTTCTGGCAATTGATACCCTGGGCTGGGTACCCAGCTCCCACCACTGACAGCTTAAGTGGTACCCAAATACTGCATTTCTCAAATCCCATGCAAAGTGCTCACTTTTGTGCAATTCTTTCTTTTTGGGCACTATGCTCTGTTTATAATTTTTATAGTCTCTACCAGAGTCACTTGGAAAACGTTACCTATCTTTCATGTTATATTTTGATGTGCTGAAGCTTGGCACAAACCCCCTGGAACCACCAGATTTGCTATGAAGATATGAACTGTACTAAACAGGGTTTCTGGCCGACAGGAACCATTAGAGGATTTAGTTTTTATTTTCTCTAGAGAAAGCCTTAGCAAAAGATCAATTTTTGTCATACCCATGTACTTCTTTGTTAAGACTACAGAATTTTTGTCTTCTGGAGCCTAAATTATTTGTGCCAGATTGCCAAAGAGATCATGAGACCTCCAATACTTGATACTCTATGAATGACAAGGAATTTATTAGGTAAGATTACATGAGTAAATTAGAAAAGAAAGAGTTCATAGAACCATTTTTTTAGTTTTATCCTTTGCTTGTGCTTAATCTCTGATGCTGCAGCAGAAGCTAAATAGCGTTCTTTCCTTTTCTGCCCTTGGAGTAAGGCTAGATAGCTGCATGGGAGGGAGAAGGTGTTGTTTCTGACCTCATCGGGTGATTTTGAAAGCCCTAAAATATTAGATGTCAAGAAAGATATTTTCTTAATGGAGAACAGAAGTCATCCTAACTCTTTTGGGAGGAAGGCAAGAAACTCTCTTTTCCTGTGAAGGCAGAGGGATGAGCAGACAGAGGTTTTGGAGCTTTGTTTACATTTATAGTCTTTCTGTCCCTGAAAGTCACAGCATTATGTTTCCTGTCCAGTCCAACAAAGCATGTTAACTGCAGAGAATTTCTCCATGAATCTGTGGGAAAAAATGAAAAAGAAGAGGAGAAATATATCCTAGAAGGATAGCATAATTTTCTTTTAAAGACTTCAAGCAATGCAGAGTCCCCTGGTAAAATATTTCAATTTGATTTTCCCAGCTGTGAAAGTAATCAAAAGCTTCTTTCAAGGTTTAACTTGCTAATGAGATCCAGTGACTGGAAGTTAGTTATGCCATTGTCTGCATGATTAACTATTTCCATCCTGTTATCAGATAGCTTTTATGTGTGAAAATACCTGTGCGTGGTGATGAAGTCAGCCTATAACATTCTCTTTGATGATTTGAGTATGTTGCGATTCTTAAGTCTCACATCATAAATCATGTTTTCTAGGCTTGAGTCATTTTCATGGCCCTCCTTTGAATGTTTTCCAGTATTTCCACATGTTTCTTAAATTGTGGACACTATGATGGTATTCCATCAGAGGTCTCACAAATAATATTTAAAAAGTCAGATTATTTCTACTCGCTTAACCTTTATTTGATTTCTGCCCTCTCCCTTCCCCCGCCCCAAGAATAGATGCTTTTCACAAAGGTCTTTCAGGAGTTTATTCTGAAGTTCTCATTCTTCTTTTTCCTTCAGCTTCTCTTTTTTCTCTCACTTCCACCAACACTGTTCTCTCTGTTCTCGGTGACCAACTGATAGCCTTCGGGCGTCCAACTCTGGAAGTACCTATTTCTTTTTCCATAATTCTGTAGGAAGCATAGACTCTTATTTTAAAAATTTTGACAAGCATCTAACCTAAATTCCTTAAGTAGGCAAGTCAAGTACAATCCTGAAGGCACATAAAAACTCCATTCTTAATTCCCCTTGTGTTGCCATATATTTAGTTCTATTAAATGAATTCTGTTATATTCTCCTTGTAGATAGCAACTGAGCTTCTCAGACACCACGTTTTCTTCCCTAACCTTTGAGATACTGTCTCATCTACTGCTGTTACCACAGGAGATCTTATATTTTTTATATAAATAACTTCAGATGAAGAATGAATCCCTTCCAGCTCCACTAAAAGAGGAGTTGTTGGTATCATGAACATTTTGAGACCTGTGAGTATACTGCAATTGAATCCAACTGAAGTACACTCTGTTAATTCCACATCATTGTTTTTTTAATTGAGATGTCATGTTCTACTAAGTCAAATGCCATGGAGAAATCAAGTGCACTATAGCGTACAATTGCTTTTGTCAACCAGACCTGTTATCTCTTCACAAAAAGACAATAGGATTGTTTTACAAGACCAACCTTCCATTAAACTAACTGATTGACATTAATTAGATTTTTAGCCTCTAATTCTTTGTTGATGAAATTCCAAATTAATCACTCCTTTTACTGAATGCTAAATAACTATTCTAGAGGTCTGTGGCCCATCTCTTTTATCTTTATTTAAATATTGGATCTCCTTTGGCAGTCCTTTATTTCATTGGAATTTCCCCAATTTTCAAAGGTTTTTTTTTTTTTAAATTAGTATTAGCAATTTAGAGAAGCTGCTCAGCATGTCCTTTTAACACTCAGGGGTATGTGTTATCCGGGCTGCCGATTTGAACATTGTTTAATTTTAGCAGATGTTGCTTAATATCCTTCTTTATCACATATGGCAAACTTTCCATTCCATCCACAACTTTGCATGAACTGAATGCATTCTCCTGCTTCTTTCTGAATAAAGAACAGAACAAAACCCATTTAAGCATCTCTGTGTACTTTACATCACCTTTTACAGTTTTGCCGCTCCCCTCTTGCAGATCTCCTGTATCTCTTCTTGCCACCATTATCTTTTATGCATTGGCATTCACTTACCTTTCTTCAGTCTTGTACATCCACACACTCTTTTTTTTCCTATGTGTCTTTTATACGTTCTAGTTTCTTTTCTGGTTTTGTTGCTAATTCCATATCTCATTTTAAGAAAGATACCTTCTTGGCCTTTTTTGTGTGCATCTGGGTAGTGATGAGTTCTTGGGAGTTTAGAAAGAAGCTTGTCAAGACACCCTCAAATTTTGCTAAAATTTACAACAAATTTATTTTGTTTGTTTTCAGTTTTTATGCCAACTGTTGCTTTAAATTTTGGAAAAATGACCCTACAGAGATTTCAAATATCATTTAAAAGATGTGCTTGTCCTTTTAGATAGAATTTATTTTTCTTTATGGTGGTGTTTTGCACAAGATAGGTGCAGTGAAGTCATGATCATGAGTATCACTCTCTGATGTTGAGCATATTTTTTTAAACAGTGTTTCACATTCAGATATCTGAAATAGGCGGTGGGTAATGAACCTGGAGTTTTGAGGGTTCTGACATGTTGATTTTGTCAACTGATGAAGGCAAATATTTCTCTTTCTCGGTGGAGCTGAGCAAATCAGCTGGTGCAGAGCCCTTGGAGAGCTGTGCCACTGTGCCAGCTTGGAGGCTCCATGCCATCAGTAAATTCCAGCAGCTGGTATCTGCAAAAATAGCATCCTTTTAACGATACTGAGCAGTATTTACACAATAATATAGTGACAACCGCTCATTCAGGCCCTCTGGTGTGTGAGCTCTTAATGCAACAGGCTAGATCTCCTGCTTGCTGTCCCTCCTATGTTGCAACTGCAATGGTATGAATATTGCTTCCTGCTCTCCCAGTGTTTGAAGAGGTGTGGGTTTGGGTCTTATTAAGCTGTATTGGCTCCCTCTGGCATCTTCACTGGTGCTCTGGCACCCATTCTTGCCTTCAGCAGTGGTGAGTCTCTTTGGCAGCAAAGAGCAATGTAGCCCCACAGGTTTAGATTTACATTTAGGAAATGCTATAGAGGGAAAGCAAATACCCTGAAGCGGTTGGTGCCCACTGTGGACCCAAGACAGATGGCATGGCCACCCTGTAACAGGATCTGTTCATGATGGGGCTCTGATCACTCTTCTTTCCATCTTCTCCATTATTCAATGAGCCAAAGTAGGCTCAGGAAGCTGCTGCGGTGAGAAAGAGTTGTGTGCAGGGAAGTTTTGTGGGTATGATTAGGAAATCTGCTCCTTGGAGAAGGGGCATGTGTTGAGTTATTTTAAGAAGCAGAGAGGGCTTTTTTAAGAAGAGGGGCTGATACTTGAGGGTAGGGGACACATCTGAACTGGGGAAGCTCAGGTGCGCACAGCAGCTTGGTCTCACAGATATTCCTGTAACTCCAACAGGAGTTGCTTCCAATATCTGAGTTGTGGGTACATATTGGTAGTGCCTCTATCATGCAGAACTGACTCACACAGATGTATGTTGCTCTCAGCCTAAAGGAATGACTGAGGATACAACCTAGAGTTTAACAAATTAAGAGAGACTTAAGACAGTGCAGGCTTGATGTCTCAAGTGTAGTTGCCTCCTTCAAAATCTGACACGTTTACCATATTTTCTATGTTACTCATCCACCTCTTCAGATCAGGCTCGAAGTCCTGTGCTTTCTTCCTGTGCTCATTAGTACTCCTGCAGATAGAGCAGTCAAGGATGCACTGATGAGTGCCACGGTAAAGATGACTTTATTATGAATACAATTACAAATGTTCTTTATGGTTTCTTTGACCCTTTTTAATCACTTCCCTTCCCCAGGTTGCTGGCTGCTGACAGATGGACTTTGTTTCCTAGCTGTCACTGAATGTGCAGAGACTAAATAACCTTGTACTTCAACCACATCTTCAATGCTTCCGTCCCTAATACAAATTTGATTGAACAACTAATTGATAAAATCCAGCTAAGAATTCACTAAAGTGCTTGTGGGCACAAAAGAGGTGAGGGAAAATGGAAAACCTGTTTATTCTAATTAACTCTGTAGAAAAAAAAAAAGGCAAAACAATTTTGGGAAACAATACCTGCCTTGGTGGTGTGGAAACCTGCAGTTATAGGCAAAACAGCTTCATATAATGTTTCTCATTTTATTAAGAGGGAGTTTCTGATTTGCCAGAGGGGCTCACTTAGCAGCATTTCTGCTAAACAAGTAAGGTAGAAAAAGAAAATTAGACTACAGTCCTGGCAGCTTGAATGTAAAGTGTACTCACCAGTGGTCTTTGTTCTTCTTGCAGCCCCAAGCACAGAAAATCTCCCGCGCTGATTAATTTCTTGCCTCAATGCATATATTTGAAGGCTGAGAGTAAAAGTCAGTGCCTGAGATATGGGAGTGAAATGGAAAGGAGCTGCAAGACATCAGCTGCATGACTCTAAATCACATTGATTTTACCTCCTCCTTCGTATGTTAGAGTTCAGGAGTAGCTTTTGCCCTTGCCTCCTGCTTCCTCCCCAGCAATGACAAGAAGGTTGTTTTGACCTGTAAATGCTTTGGAGTCGAAGTGTATGTGCATGGGTGGATAATTCGGTCACTTTCTACAACTCTTTGTGCAATACATAATATGCTGCAGTTGATTCCTTGGTTTAAATTTGGTCCTGTAGCTAAGCTTTTATTGTAAAAAAATATCAAACCCACCACCAATGAACAACACCCCACCTCCCAAATAAAACAGCAACAAAGAAAACTCACCCCCAATCCAATCAAACTCCTCTTTCTTCAGTAATTTCTTTCAGTTGTTAGAAATATAGACCAACCACTCTTTGCTTAACTGATTTCAAAGCCTGACTGTAAGAATAGTCTTTAAGGGGTGTAAATATTTATTTCACTGGGAAGCTGAACTTGGAAAAAATCAAATCATGCCAGTGTGAATAGCAACTCTTTCAAGTTTAGTTAATAATTTCATTGCCTAGATTAGACAGTGAAATAATTAAGTAAATAACATGCTTGATTTCCAAACTCAGATGGCTCCCTTAGGTATCTAAACCTTCCAGTATTTCTTCTCCGTCTGTCAATTTTTCTGCTTTTCCTATAGCCTGTCCTGACATGATTTATAATTTCCTTGTGAGTTTTCAGTGCAAAACTTTCTCCATGTTACCATTTAAATCTTCAAAGCCACCTAAGCCTATCAAACGTAATATAAAATTAAATAAGGGACTATTTTGTTTAATATGGGACCCAATTTTTTAATATTTAGTTCGCTTTAAAATTTTTTTTAGCGAGCTACAAGATTTTTCCCTACATTGCAGTAAACTCTAGACTCTTTTCTTTGAATTGAGGCATGTTCCCCACAGCACGTGGTGCTTTCATGCAGCCAGGTTCTTCTCCATGTCCAGGGCTGAGGTGGGAGGCAATGGACACTCACTAACTTGAGCAGCAAGTTCACTTCTAGCCCTAAAGAGGGTTGTTATTATTATCTTACTTTGGCTTCCTTAGCAGATGTACTTTATAGCTCAGGTATGTATCTTTGAAGGGGGGTATGGGATATTTTCTTCCTAAAATTCTTTGCTTCCTCCTCCTGCTTTATGAATAGCATAGGGCTACTGCTGTTACTCAAGTGCTGCATTGAGTGGCAAAGAAGCTCATGCAATACAGCTGCTTTCCATCCGAAAATGCCGTCGCGGTCCTCCCAGCTGCTTGGGATATGCCTGGCTATTGGGAAACCAGGAGCGACGTTGTGCTGCTTTGACTAACCTTAATTTAAAAAAGAGGGATATCTTTTTCAAATTAAAGAAAGAATATATTTCTACCAAACTGTCTTGGATTTTCTAAAAGAAGCATTACTATATTTTATAGCTATATTACAAGTATGAAATAGGATTAGATTTAATACAGACAGACTGTGATCTCTTCAAAGAGTTTGTCTCATTATGCTTCTGTGTACCATGAGCTGTATATTGTCAAGTGAGTATATCGTGTCAGGGAAGTTACAAGTTCAGTTCAGGATGACTTAGCTCAAATTGCTGCAAACTCAATAGTTCTGGTTCAAGGCTCTTATAAGCTCCTCAGTCTGAATGTTCTAGTTCAAGATATTTATATCTCCTGCCTGTGAAGGCCAGGGTAGTTTTTTCTGCAAGAAGTACAGCTTGAGAAGACTTTTCTCCTTTTCTATTTATTTCATAATGTGTTTCTTTGGTTGTATGTTTTGTTTGTTTTATTTTGTTGGTGTTTTTTTTTCTTTAGGTCTTTCTCACTTCTGTGCACTCATGATACTGTTAAATAAGCAAGTCACATACTTGTAACTTCTGTTCAGTAGGGGTGAAAAGGAACATACACAAACACCAAGAAACTGGAATTAAAACATGAATATCCAACTCTAATTTGACCTAAGTTGTATCTGCAGTACAATAACATGTCATTTTGTAGTATTGACTGCTGATCATATAATAAAAATTGATTGTGCTATAAAAAGTTAAGATTGTCAGATACATCATACATTTATTGCAGGCTTTGAGGGCAATATAAAAATTCATTCATTGACAAGAGAAAAATACTCAGCCCGTGAAATGTTTACGTTCTTTAAAGTTACATTCTGCAGACTTAGGGCCTCATTTCATACAGCTAAAAACCTAACTGATATGAATAATTAATATAGGAAATTATATTTAATGTTTGGAATGCAGTAGTAATTACTGATTATTTTAACATGAAAATTTGAAGCAATGTTCAGGTTAACCTTGGCGAGTTGGTATGATGTGAGACAGTCAGGGAGTCAGGTGAAAGCCAGTGCTCTGGGGGATGCGAGAGCCTGTGGGAGGCTGTATAGCATGAGGCTGCAGATGAGCTCTGTAGGCACCACAGACCTCTCTGGTACCCGCAGCTGGTGCCTGGTGCTAGGGCATCACAGAAACTCTGCACCGAGACCACGACTTCCCCACTCTGGGGCAGGGCAGTCACAATCCCAAACTAATTTGGGGCAAGCTGCCAGTTACTCTTAATGCCTTCATAGATTTTCTGCTGGTGAAACCAGTAAGATCTGCTGTGAATCACTTCACTAGGGAGTCGAGAGCAAGCAAGCAGAAGAAAACGCACTTCTGCAGGTCCCCCCTGGGAAAGTAGCTGTGGGAAGGAGGGAGCGGGGTTGCACGATGTGCTAATGCCAGGGATGCTCACACAGACTTAGAGGGAAGCCTTCTCCTAAAACATTGTGGTTTCCTGGTGTGTGGGTCAGGCTCTTGCCTATATTTGTTTTCCTGGAAAAAATATGGTGCATTTTGTTTAAAAAATTCAGTCTCATAGTTTCTTACTTTGGCTCATTTGTATGAGATTCCTGCTTTACAGATGATACAGACAGGAGACCCTGCCCTGAGTTCAGAGTGTTTGCTTCTCAGAGAAGCGAGCTGCTCCACCTTTAGCTCCTGGTGCAGAAACCATTGTCCAAAACAGCATCCAAAATTTGTAATCTCTGTGGGAACTTTACCTGGCTTTGAATTAATGAGACAAGGAAAATGGGGAATGTAAGGAAGTCAGAAAGCTTCCTCTTTTTTGCCCTCTGTAAGGCAGAAGCAATGGTAAAAAAGGGAAATAGTCTTCTGCATGTATTCTTTTGCCCTAAGTGTAAATCCTTGTCAAAAGTGTGTCCTCCATAGCTCAGCATTTTTTTGCCTTGTTTGGGCATTATTGTATAGCATTATTTACATGTATTTATTGTTTGCTGATTAAAGCTGACACATTTTCTTTCCTGTTAGTTTTCTGATACTGCCTTCCCTTCTTCCTCCCTATTCCATTAATAAAAACAAATTCAAGTTCTTGGGGTTCAGATCTAAAAGGTGAAAACAATATCATACCCTTGCACATTATCAGTATCTAATATCCATACATAGATATAGATTTTTACTCTGAGTAAGTCTTTCTGGTGTTCTGCAATTGTCACTGAGAGCTTTTGGTTAAAAAGGAAATTAAATTGAAGGGGAAAATATAAAGTCAAAAATTGAGCTTTGTCCTTTATACCTTACAAATAGGAGGAGGTAGGTATCTGGAAAATGATTGCCTTCTGAGGGCTCCCTCTGATTCAACTAATCCTTTAAAATTGGCACTGATACTCACTTTTGGTAAAATCTGGGAATAAAACCTGTTCTAAGGATGACCTGTGATCTGCTTCTTTTTTTTCCTCTGCTCTTTTCTCTGCCTCCTCCCCTTCATATAAAGCCTGGTTTTAATGGTCAAGGTGATATACACAGCTAGCTTTGAAAAATGTAACTATGTAAAAATGGGTTCACTTTGAGCAAACTTAGCCATTTCCTCTATTTTTCTTTTAATGCCATGCCAACAACTTACACGAGAGGTCCCTATCTATCTGAGGGTCATCCATTAGTTTTTTTGATCTTTCGTTTGTTGATTGGAAAAATATGAAAGACCTAGTGAATGTACACATATTCTCTGTATTAAAATGTGAATTGGATGTGCATTAAGCAGAAACTTGTGTATCTGAGTTCTGGGGAGAATTCTGAAGTACATACACTTTTGTGCAAACTTGAGCCCTAAATGGTAGCTCTCATTTATTTTGATTTCTTTGAGGTCTGGTTATATACGGTTTTGGAATACTTTGAGTGACAAAATTAGTTGATGTTCAGTTCAGTTGATGAAGGGATAAGCATTATTTGTGCTAGTCATGGTATATGGACTATAAAAGGACTAAAAATACCCTCCCATGTGTTTTACAAGCTGCAGGTGAATGCTGGTGAACCATTCCCTTTTACTGGATTAAGTCTAACCAAACTTCTGTTGAAGCAAGCCAAGAATTTAATAGAAAACTTTGGGGGTTAATGTACAGCCAAGACACAAATGATGTTTTGTACGTCCCTGGATTCCTGGGTGACATTGCCCATGAGTAGAGCTGGGCTTGTGAGAGCACAGGATCATCTGGGTTGTGAACAGATGCTGTTAAGTTGCATAGATCTGTAAAAGTGGCTTTATTTCAGTGGTACCCACATAGGGCTTTTGGCTCTGCTGTGCTGCCTGTTCTGTGGGAAGGCAGCATGTTAATGCCATCGGTTAGAAAATTCAGCCAAGCATTAAGCTGAACAGGAGTCAGATGATGAACTTGAACAGTTGTTTTTAGATGGAGGTTTTGGCCTGTTATTTAATGTCTTTGTACAAACATACAGCACTGAGGATTGTAACATTTGCATCTCCCAACAGTTAAGACTTTTTATATGCCGTTGTCTTGATGTGGATGATGATACCCGTGGAGCAGATGCTTTCCGTGCTCCAGCAATCGCTGTTACATCTTAAGATAACCTTTTCCCAGGAGAAAGAAATTTTGTAATCAGGAGATGTGTCTTTCTCAAAGTTAGTTAGCTATGTATCTAGTGTTACTGCTGCAGAAGGTAATATTGAATAACTGCAGATGTGATTACAGCCCTGTGAGTTTTGATATGAAAAAGTGTTTTAAGTTATTCTCTGCAGTATTTCTAGATCCTACTCTCATTCCTTACAATAGAACTGTTATCCTCATGGTACTGTCCTTAAATGGGCCTAAATGGGATTATATTGCAGAAATTGACATGGGTGCACTTTTGTACCAGCAGTGTGCAAGAAAATTACAATCTTAGCATTGTGGCCAATTTCATAGAAAGTTAATTTTTACCAAAATAAGGCAATACAATTGTAGGTGATTTAAGAAACCTAAAACCTTGTAAAAACTGGAAAATATTCAGCACAAGGGTTTTTAAAGCCCAGTGTCCTCTCACTAACAATGTCCAACAGCGGATGCTTAGGAAACAGTATGAAAGCAAACAGAGGTTGTACGCTCAGAGACACCTCCTGCCTCTGCCAACAATCAACATTTTAGACTCACTGAACCAGAGGTTACATCAGGGTTACTGTGGCCACTGCAGCCATGAATCCTCCTTTGCTGATGCAATACAGGGGAAGAAGTCCTACAAAAGAGCCAGTAAGGTCGAAGTCTGTCTGTACACTTTCAGAATTACTCACAGGTACAGGAAGCTGCTACTTCTGCTATGAGCACATCTTTTGGAAAGCTCTCCAACTTTTTCTATAACATACATTGTTATCATCCCTATTTTATGCATAAAAATTTTGCTATACTACCTCTGTGAAACTTCCTTTTCCAAATCATGTTTTTCAAACGGATTTATCTTTTCTTTAAAGACAAAGCCTTGGCTTCTGCAGTGTGTCCCACAAGTACTTCATTCCCAACTCTGCCAATGATTTGCTTTGATTTTGGAAAAGACTGTTTATCCACTTCGTGGAAGCAGAGGTAATAGTATTTTTCTATAGAGATAAGTTTAAAGTTTTCTAATGGTTAAAGATACTGCACTACTAGGTCCATACTATATCATAATATTTTATTCCTGAACTGGGCAGTGAATAAAGCTTATAGTACAGTGAGATCATGAGATACTGCTTGGGAGCCAGCTTAAATTTACCTGGTGACGAAAATGCAGTACACAGGTGAATAGCTCTGTCTGGCATTTCAAAAATATACATCTGAAATACATTGAGCTTTTTCCTTAAACAACACTTCATTGTGGATTTTTTTTTTTTTTGTAGAAGTAAGTAGAAGTTCTTTACATCATATCTGTACTTGCAAAGAACTTGACTATTATGGAATGATGGTTAAGCAGGCTCTGAATTTTCTTATGAGGTGTTAAACCCCTTTTCTTTCAGGCTTTGCTCTCATTCTTATAATGTAAAAAGCCCTTTGGTTCCACCAGCTTTCACTGTCCATATTTGTCTGCTTACCCAGCCTGACACGCCAAAGTAATTTTGCCGATTCCGGCTCTTCTAGAAACTGTTGGAAGAGCCAAGCTATATTTTTGCTTTGTAAACATGTCAGAGAAATAGTGATTTATAGCATTTATTTCCAAGTTGAAGTTTGGTGCAAGAGGCTGGTTTTCATCATGTTTTCTTCTGGTCTAAAGCACACACTAAAATGGGTATGTGCCTTGCCACGCACAGAGAAAATTATTCCCATTAACTGGCATAAGTGGCTACTTGTATGTGGGCGATGCTGAGCAAATGCTTCTAAAATTAACTACTGAAATGTAATAAGAAGAAAAACCTCTATCGTGCCATAAGGTTCCTGTAGGAATCCATTCTCCCAGATCTGAAATGTGGAACGGATGTTATCTCATTATAGCTGCTGCTACTTCCACCTCCTGCCTCACAGGGTGATTCTTTCTCATGAGGGCAACATTTTTTAGAAGATTGGGAAAATATAGAACATGACATCAGAATGAGAGATGACTCGCTTGTCTGGCTATTTTTAAATGGGTATTTATCCTCTGTTGTAGTGTAAATAACTGAAAAACAACGATACTAAAAATAAATGCACTGTTGTGGTAAATGAGTCAAAATTGTATTGTTTCTCCTTGCGTTATTCTAAATGATGCATTTTATCCAATCCTATTCAGTCTTATTCTGTCATGTTTTTTAAAATGATACGACAATCCTTAAATGATAACACTAAGTTTAAATGCACCAAACAATATAGTCAGGAATAATGCGAAGCTGCTGCTGTGCCAGTTACTCTGTGCCAACTTGTGACTGAACTACAGCCTCTGTTTTTAAGTTCTCCATGAAAAAAACTGAGATACGTTTTAATTGTTACCTTTCAGAGTGAAAAAGCTGGTGCATTAACTTATAATGGCTCCCACTATGCTGTGCTTATTGATTTCTTGGGCCAGAATTGGAGATAATAATGAATTGATGTGCTTTAACAGCAATTTATTATAATAACTAGTCATGATTGTTTGATGGAATCTCTTCTTCTTTTCCATCCCTCCTGCAATACTGTCTCATCTTCTATATTTTTGCTTCATCTCCCAAAGTCCATTGGTTCCTCTGACCTCTTTATTAGTGTCTGTTTAGTGCCAAGTGCACTAAACAGCCAATGCACAGTTTTAATCCCTCATTAGATAACCAAAGAATTTTGTATGCATCAGGACAAAACACAGATTTTCATAATAACATATTTGCAGTTCTTCTCTGAGTCGAGTTCAATAGGAAAAGAAAATATTTACTGGATACCTCATTTTAAAAGTTGTTTGTATCTTCAAAATAGTGTGAATCTTGTTTTGCTAATGAATGAAGAGCTGGTGTAGATTGACTTGTATGTGTGCTAAACTCCTTTTTTCAATCTTTGCTCCTGATTTTGGTCATGGCAGGTTGAGAGCTCTGCAGGGAAAACTTCATAACTTCATAAATGCTTTACAAAGCTGTAAGTTACATCAAAGTAACATTTGATCTTATCAACTAGAAAAAGCATGGCTTGCTGCAGACATTAATGGTGATTGTCAAATTAGATGATGTTTTTTATGCTGGCTACTATAATCTCTGTTGATGCAGATGGATAAACCATTATCCAACAGGACATGCATCTTAGGGAGCTGTAGAGTAAATAGCTCAAACTTTGAAATAAGTGCTCAAGATATCTGGGGGAAAAAAAAGAAGCTATTGATTGGTGAATACTTACTTTAGATGCATTTAATCACTCTCATAATGCACATGGTATTAAATGAATCTGGCAGGTTGTATTTTGTAGATATAATGGTTAAAGAGGAGAATCATTTGAGTGTGAGTGGCCTGAACTCTCACCATCGGGGCTTAAGGATGTTCGTGTCTGCTAAGAACTAAAACCTTGGAAACAGACACACTGTGATGGAGGGTTGACTGCAACTGCTGTAGGTGACTAAGCCCCAGTAGGGAACTGCTATAATTGTTTTTTTCATCATTGTGTTAATTCATGAGTCTTTCCAACTTGATGATCAAGCTAAGTTTTAAGGGTGTTTTTTTCCAGTGTGAAGAAGTGTTTCCTTGTCTGGATTTGAAGCCAAGATGGTAGAGTGTCCTCCTTATCATTAATACAAAAAAACCTCAAATTAGTCTCTTCATTTCTCATCCTCAATGAGAAAAAGTAAGCTAGAAAGCTTCTATAGACATGATAGATTAGAGGAGATTTGTAAAGTAGTTTAAAAGGTTGGTGAATTATGTGTAGTATCATGAATTATGTGTCTTTCTGTATGTGTTATTTTTAGGCAAAATTTGACATGTGATTTTTCTAACTGGACACCACCGTGGAGTGATAGGTCAAGGCAGAATTTAATCCAGGTACCAAAAAGCACATCAGACTGTGAATTATTGAGTTACTGTTTTTATTTCAGTATTACAGAACAGATTTCTCTGAAGCTCTGAAATAAGACATGCTGGTTTCATTATCTTTATTTAAGTACGATCATTCATTACTTCTGGTGCATGCAGTTGAGGTCAGGCTCTGGAACCCATAATGACCATTGTGTGTCAATAGAGATGGGTAATACAGGTCTCCAGAGGTGAAATATGTTCCATCACCTGCAAGGGCTCTAGTGATATATCACTAGCATTATATGGTTTATGTTTCTAGTGCTTACGAATTGATTTCTCATGGGCCTTTGTCACTTTTGGGGTTTCATTAGATCATTGCAGATACAGAGATCATCTGATATGGATTCCAGATCAGTTATTTTGCAGTTATTTTATTGGCTTTTGAGTTGTGCAATGTATTGGTTAAAGCGCCTTCAGAAGATCTTCCTTTTCCATACATTATATGTATGGAAAACATTATATGTATACAGAAAATAACATTTCAGTGTGACTGTGCTACCTACTAAGTCCCTTGATGGAAGATATAAAACGGTTTTGCAGAGAGCAGAGAAGAAAGTTCTAGTAATGGTTGCAAAGCATTTATATTCTGATTCTGCCTAAGATTTACTTTACAAAGGGTGTAATTGTCTGTGCTTGGTCTCTGCCCAAGAGTGAGGGTTTTGTTGGGGTGGGTGTGTGGGTCTGTCTGATTTTGATTTTAGACTCCAGCCAAAATGGTTTAGTCATTATACAGAGATGTGAAAAACTGAATAAAACAGTTGCCCTGCTGCTGTTATACAGAATTAGAAAAACTTGAAAAGCCTAAATAAAAAATGGGAGAAAGCTAAAATTGAACAATCTATCCCTTGGAAGGATAGTGGGGTGTTTGATTAAGTTCAGCAGTGAGAAAAATGTTCATTGTTGTGTTGAGTAACACATTTCTTTTTACCCTTGTATGTCAATGTTCCTAGTGAAATACAATGGCTCAAGTACATATGTGTGAGCATTATTCCCTGTGAGTCATGAGCCTTACCACTTTTGTGATGTACTTCTACTAGTCATATTTTGTTATGCATCTAAAAGGTGTTATGCATCTCAGACCAGGAAAAAAAAAATTAAAATTAAGACCTCTGCTTGGCTGCTTGCCTGAGTACAGGGTAATCTACCCACCGTGTGACCAGTTCTCTGCCATACCTTCTTCTAAAGACCCAGGCACATTTCTCAGAAATGTTCTTCTGAGTGGTCATATGGCAGCAGGACCCCTGTCCCTGTGAGGGTGGTCCTTGAAGAACTGGGGAGAAGGTGGGTTCTGAAACATCTCTGTTCCTGTGGACCCTAAAGAAGGGACTGGCCAGGGAGATTTGAACAACCTATGTAGGACAGGAAGACACTGAGTCTGAAGACTGTGACTCTGGGATGGCAACCCCCATCTCATCCCCTTGGTAATTTGCCTAATGGACAAAATTGATACCAAAAAAAATGCCTAAAAGAAGATAAAAGCAAAAGCATGCTTTGCGTTTGTGTATTCCTAATAGAAAGGTTTGATTTTGGTTGGCAGTGGCAGGGGGCTGGGACGTTGTTTGCTTTGATTCTGGGGTTTGAGCTTGGTTTGAGAACAGGCAACTATTGACTAATTGTTTGAGACAATTTAGACTTAAAGCAACCTAGGAAGCCAAGTGATCATAAATGATAGTTGCCTAGTTTCTTAAATAAAGCTATTCACAAAGCTCTTTTGAAGATGTAATTTAAATCTTTGTGATATTATGCTTGTTAGTTCTCAAAATAATATTAATTTCCATTTATAGTACTAGTGTGCAATTGTTACACTATAACACTATGCTCTGGATAGTATTTATTCAATGTTTTTAATTGGAAAAGCTTAAAGCATTTCACAAAACATTAACATTCCTTGCAATTGCCCTCCTAAAGGAAGTATTCATAGCCCCAGTGTCCATATAAAAGAAGACAGAGTCATTGAGTCATTTGCCCCTGGGTTACAGAACAAGCCACTGGCAGAGTAAAAATATAACCTATGGGTCCTGATTTCTGAGAAGTGAAATACATCTTCAAAAAGACAGGCAAATGTTTTTCATTGCATGGGAATTCCTTTATATGAACAGGGGGAATACGATAGATGAGTGGGTTTTATGAGTGAGTGCTTATGGAATTATGAACTAATTTTCTCAATTTATTTTTTTTTAGGTCTTTTTGAAAGAGTTGAAGTAAAATTTGCTAATAGGGCTATATAAGAATGGTTATCTTCTGTATTGTTTTTTCACTATGGTATAACAAAAAAGAAAAGTATGTGCAGTGCTTTTGTGAGCATTTGAATTGTAGATTAGTATTTAACTGTTCAGCTGCAATGGTATCAAGCACTACCAACCAGGGTTGACACAAGTGATATGGAAATATAGAACAATGCCATTTTTGCATCTCTAAGGAGATTCAAATCATTAGCCTGTGTAGAATAAAGTATATTGGAACAGATATCAGCCGTATGAGAATAGACACTTTTAATTGAGTCAAGCTTAGTCCTTGAATATAAAAATTCTTTGTTTCCATAACCAACATTACGCTACTGTAGCATTATTTTTTTTCTGTATATGAAGAATTTTCTGCATTTAGAGCTATAAAAATGTGAAAGGTCAAATTAGTGTTATGGTTTTAATAATTAACATTCTGTTGTAAATGAAGTGTATAGCTTAGTTTGAGCTTTTTATATCAATTTCTCAAGAAGCATAAGAACTTAAAAATTAAGCTTCATATCACAAAAAAGCAATGCTATATTAATAAGGAAATAACTACAGTTAAGAGATTAAGTGTCTGAATGAAGTTGTGTTTCATCTTCTGGTGCAGGGCATTTTATTCCCAATTTCTGCTCAGCAAGTAGAGGTGATTCCAATCCTGTCCATGTTCTGAAATAATATTGATGACTTTTTCATTTTGAAAGACAAGAAAGATGCAACCAACTGCTCTTACCATTTTTGTCTTTATTGTTGAAGGAAAGGTATCTGGTGCTGTATTGGTTTCTAACGTTATGTCTTGCACAAATTCATTGCATTACATTGCTGTAGTGATACAGCGGGAAATGAAGACCATTATATAGCCCCTGTGGAGAAAATAGCCTAGGAGGGTGATCTGCTTCTCAGGTCCTTGGACCTGTGCTAACACTAATCTTCTTTCTGCTGCTAGTGATTTTGGAAAAATGCCATTACTTTACACCACTGTGATGCTTTATGAAAAGAAAAATACTGAGTTTAAAAAATAAATATAAAATAAATATAAGAATAAAAATATACTCAGTGATGGCTTTGGTCTCTTCCTGCAGGGTTGAGCATCTGACTGAAAAGAAACTCATTCTGTGAAACACACTGTAACTGGTTCTGTGCTGACTTTAGGTGATGAGAAGTGCATTGCTGGTATTCAGATTTTGAAATTCAGTATTCAGTCTGTGGTGCTGCATGAAACATGTTATAGATTGAATATATTATGAGTGAAGCTGTCAGATCTGCTTCAGGAGAAATAATTAATGCTAGTTGCAAGGCATGCTGTCATCATGACAAAATCCAAATGTTATGTTGAATATACCTGATCCAGTGACCACTGTTCTTTGTAAGCATCTCATTTGGAGACTGTTGTATGTTTGTGGCCCATGTCTGAGCAGCAGCTGTTCTTCCATACTCAAAAGAACAAAATACCACCAACAAAATTTTTTCCCTTTTAGTGGTATACCTTGGAAGAAAAGCCAAGTATTTAAGAGCAACAGATCCAAGATTGGGGATAGGCATAAGAGAAAGAGAAAGGGAGAATTATGCAACAGGGCAGTTACACTTTCAAGTACCAAATTACTTTTTCTTGCTGATGTAAGAAAATCTGTATGTTGATCTTCAAGCAGCTCATGATTACTAAGTGACCAATGATCAAGCTAGTCCAGTCTATAATGTCTGAGTACCAAATACTTAAGAAAGTGCAGAACGTGTTAAGAAATTTCTTTGGTATCGAAACTGGTTGAGACACTGAAGAATTGGGTTCCATAAGGTTTCCAGAAAGTGCTGGAAAACTTGCCAGCTACTCTAGAAATTGTTATTTCTCTAAATATCATGCCATGATGTAAATATCATTCTTAGTCTTTCTCTGCTTGACTTCTTTATTATGTGACAGAGAAATCCGTGTCTTGGTTACTTGAGAAACATTGTATTGCTTGATCAGGTTTGATTTGATTCTTTCTTTGTTTTGCTGAGGATAATTTTGTCATGGTGCTGCATAAAAAAAAGTGTCAGATCAGCCCTCCGTAGCCTGTGCTTTTGTTATATAGCACGCTTATCATGTTTCCTCTAATTTTATCATCATAAAATAATCTTTCAGTCTTTTAAGTCACTCTTTTTGACGGAATGCTGCTATCAGTCTATAATTAATCTAATACCCCCTCCCCAAACCCCCTTCAGCTCTTTAATAAATGGATTTAGCAATTTGGATTAAGCATAAAGCAGACTAATTCGGCAGCTAGAAATGTATTTTAAACTTGTACTTTAATGTTTTGCTGAACCTTGGCCTTAATGAATACATTGGTTAAATCAGAAGTGTTTCTTAATTAGCATGCAGGCACTGGTGAATGAATGTGATTATTAGCTATTTTTTGGATTAAGTTAATAAAATTATTGAGCATTTCATAAAGGACTATTTTTAATAATTTTACTCTTGTGCACTGCTGTTGGGTTGTTTCCAATCTTAAGTTTTCTTCTGCTCCTTGATGGATCAACACCACATTTCAGAAACAAACTCGTGTTTAGCGTAGGACTCAAATCACACAGTGCTAAATTTTGGCATATATAAAGAGTTCAAGAAAATAAATCCTCCACTTATCAAAGGCTATAAAAGAAACCTCAACTGACCTTTAACTATAATGTCATAATCATTACTACAGAACACCATATAGGGTTTCAGATGAAATAATTTATGTTAAGACAGTTTAGGACATGGGAACAAATCTGTTCCCTTTGGTTCCAACAAGCCACATGCTGTAACAGCTTTGTTAATCTTCCAATATATGTAAGGCACACCACAGTTTAAATCTTTGCGATGGATAGGTACACATACACAAACAATAAAATGATTGTATGAATTAGGTGAAAAAAATTTTATAACGTGGATTTGTTAGGATTACCCTCTTTCAAGGCCTGAGCTGCCTGTGCTGCGGAAGTGCAGTGGGAAATGTAATACGGTTTGGCTGGTGGGTCTCGTTCTCTCCCCACTCCCTCCCCGTTTTTCTTCAGTTCCCAGTCTGAAACCTGAAGCTTTCCCAAATCCAAGTCCAATCCACAGGGATAATTTGCTGGGAGTTGGTTAGCCTTCCAGTGAAACGTGGCTGATCTGGGGTACTGACATCTGTGGCCGTGACCTTCCTGTGAACCCTCTAAGAAGTCTATTGCCATTTTTCTGCTTTTCATTGAATATACGTGGCAAAGATTCACTAATTGCATTAGCTGGGCTATGCTACCTTTAAAACATTATTTTTACAACGTCCTTTCCCCTCATCTGCTTTTTTTCCCCCCTTTTCTGCTGTATCTGGAGTGTATCAAAATGATAGTTGCAAACTGAGTATGTGCTTTTGAAGTCCAGACATTTGGAATATTGCTTGGCTTTAATGGTGAGAATAAGTATGTTATTGAGAGATATTAAAGACAACTGGAGTACTAATGACGTCAGGCCTGAAAAAATGATTATTCTATCAGTAGAACATTTAATTTCCGAAAATTAAATTATGCATCATTTCCAGATTTGTAATAAAATAATTAGTGCCTGCACTTTCTCATTATCGACTGGTTTGCTCCAATTTCTTTATATGAAAGGGGCTTTGTCGTTTAGTGAGGAGTCATATTATAGTCAAGTTTTACACATTTTATTGTCTCGACTTCAGCTCCAAGAATTACATGTCTACTTGGGAAATGAATTCACAGTACCACAGAGGCTGGCAAGCTTCCAGATTTTAATTGCTTACCAGTGAGGTTCAGGGCAGACTGTTCTTCCTAGGGTGGGAAAACGAAAAAGAAACAAACCTCAGTTGTGCTAAAGAAAAAGAAAATCACCTTTATGAAAAGAGTGTTCGCTGATATGTGAAATAAAGAATTTAATTGTAGTATCATTGTGTAATGGGTTCCATGGCTGAATTGGCAAAATTGGGGAATTATGTAAAGTTGGAGCTATCATGGTATTTAGCCAAGTCTTACGGCTTTTTGTAACTAACTTCTTTTAGGCAGACTGAGGTAGCTGATGGGGGGAAAAATGGGACTTAAGATCAAAATGCATGGACAAAGTTGAGAGGAAGGATGGGCTAAAAAGCTCTGTAGTAGCAAACTGAAGGTACCCCAGAACACGGCAGCTGCAATGTAAAGGTCAAGGCACGAGGAGATTGAGTGATGAGATCCTGTTACTGAAAGCCAAGAAATCTGGCTTTCGATCTTGTGGCTCCTGTTGTGCCTTGTTTCTGGTGTGTTCTGTGTGGAAAGAGGGAATGTTTTTTCACCATTTGCCTCTCTCTCTTTTAAATAAGTATTTGCTATTGTATAGCTTCATATCATTGATCATTGCTTTCATGTCTCCATCTTGTACCATGTAACCATAATGATACCAAAAAAGTAGTGAGAATAACAGAGAGTAAAGAACTGGTTAAGGATGAAGTGAAATAGTAACTGTGTCGGAAGTTCTTTGCAATTTATTGCTATCAGGTTGTCTAGAAAGCATGCTATTTATTTGATACAACTTTAAAGGGGATCATTGATGATTTGAGGAGGAGGATGATGATGACATTGTGTTTCACCTGCTGCAAAAGGGAGCAAAAAGAAAAGAGGACAGTATTGAGCAGGCTCAACTCTAGGCTTTTCTAGAAGAAGTCATTCCTTAAAGTGAAGCCGTTAATAGGGGATAAAAGACTGAATTTTGTGTTTGCTACAAAAGTGAGTTGAGAACAGATAGAGCTCTACTAGGAAGGATCTCTATTGCACTGTGTATGAATAGATGAAAAATAACATGCTTGAATTTGGATATGAGCAGCTGGGGAGATTGGGGAGGAGGTGAGATGCAGTAATCAACAGCTGCAGGCGAGCTTGGCAGTTGGAAGGGTGGCTGGATTGGTGCGGGGGGTGTCTCTGTTTCAGGACTTGTTTACTTGGACCACGGACAGGCTGACATCTGGTTGTCTTCTAATGAAACTCAAACTCTCAACTTCATTGCCTCTCCTGAGCTTTCCTTTCATACCTGTTAATTGGTTTATACTAACATTTGAGCAATCCCCATATTTTTCGTTCTTCTTTTCATTGCTGGTGAATGACAGCAAAGAGACATCAGAACGGTTTAGCTGAGGGGAAAAAATATTTCCATGCAGTGCAACTTGGGCACTCCAAACAAAAGGAAACACACTGCTTACACGACTTAAGTTCTGTCAGCAGTCATGTGCTCCAATAGGTACTGTTTAATCTCAAGGTACTAATAGCATGCATGCTAAAACCAGCTCTAGTTAGATTTGTCAGATCCAAAACTTTATAAGCCTTGCTATCCATTCACTAATGTTCACGCTTACCAATGTCCATGCTTGTTAAATGTAACACTCATTAAAAATATATAATTCGTATTCATCATTTTAGTTATCCATCACTAAATCAGATTAACAGATCACCATACAATTTTACATTCTTTTTACAACTTAATGGAAATGATCCATTATTCAAATACTGAGCATTGCCTATCTGTACTCTTTTTTTTTTTTTTTCTCCAGTTGAGTCACCCATTAACGAGTGACAAAAAGAGTGATGCTGACAAGAGTATTTGGAGATCTTCAAAATATTGTTGCCAAGACCCCTTGTTGGGTTTGGTCAGCCTCCTGAGTCACTTCTCTGTGCTTCTGATGTCTTGTGCATACACAGTTGGGGTACTCCTATTTTGGCAATGCCTCTGAAGGGCGGGATCTCTGTAACTGGATTAATGGATTCCCTTATTATGTCTGATGACTTTTCATATTTCTCATTTTAATCCATTTTTAAAAAATTACCTCATGTCTTGGTAGCTTGTTTCCCATGAGAGAAGGTCTTTTTTTTTAATCAAAGTACTTCATTAAAGGAATTTTTTTGTAAATACCTCATTCTTTTTGATAATAATGCCATATAAATAACAAATGCCGTTGTTACATATTTTAAAATTTTGTGTATCTGGGATAGGCAGGACATTGTATGTGTTTCTATGCCAGTTTATGGTTTCTGAGCACACTAAGGAGGCAAAAGGCAATATGATATCATACTTAACTTCAATATTAATCATAACAGTAACTAACAATAAGCATATCCTTCACTGATTTGTTTCATCTAGGTTTAACTCAAGCAAAGCCTTCACTCTAAGAGATTTCTCCCTCAGGATTTCTCCACCTGTCTCTGTTATTAATTCTAATTATTTTTGTCTTGAACAACATCTGCAGAAGAGGTGGTGTTGCTGAAAACCAGTGTGTAGCAGTCAGTCCTTAGAGGACAGCTTCCATCCCCCAGACCTGTCACCTTGAGGACTGGGAACAGGATCTGAAGCCTTCTGAAAGTGTTTGCAGCTTTTCAACTGCTGTCAGTACTACATGATGCAGCTGTAGGAGAAACTCTTGGCAATCTGTTCTATTCATAGTCAGCAGTGCACTAGAAGATCATAGAATCGTCTAGGTTGGAAGGGACCTTCAAGATCATCTAGTCCAACCATCAACCTAACTCTCATAAAAAACCCCCCATCACTAAACCATGTCACTAAGCACTAAGTCAACCCATCTTTTAAATGCCTCCAGGGATGATGCTTCAACCACTTCCCTGGGCAGCCCATTCCAATGCTTGATAGCCCTTTCAATGTAAAAAATTTTCCTAATATCCAAAGATGTGCAAGGTATCCAAAGATATGCAGGGTGTCTCAATTCCCATATAGTTCATGTCACTGTGCCCAGGGATGAGCAATGCTAACCAGACTTAAGAGTTTTACAAGAAATACTAAAGGAGAGGGGTGAACAAGGGCTGGGGGAAAGGTAAGTCTGGGTCTGGTCATTGCAAAAAAAATACTTTCTCGCACCTGTGAAGACTTGTACAGCTCATGATGTTTTTTTTATTTCTCTGTCTGTAGTGTGTTTTTGTTTGTGTGCAATTCCTCTTGTCAAGGACTGTCAGGTTGTACACATAATACATTCTTTTACGAATACCATTTAGTAAATCCAGCATGTTCCCTGTTATTCTTTTGTCCTCCTTTACCCTCCATTTTGCCCCTACACTTCATTCTATTTATACTTACCGAAGAGCTATTTGTTGAGGCTACCGTCGGTGGGGGTGCTGGGCAGGTGATGTGCTGGGGGACGGTGGGGACACCTTTTGCTTCTGGCGTTCCCTCATTCAGCCAGTGCCTAGGAGCTATCCTAGAAGCGGTGCGGTGCCCTCCTGAACCTGCTTCCCACTGGGCTGACAGTCGGAGCCAGGTCTTCATTTTTTTTTTGAACCTGCTCTTTTCTTCCTGGTCTTCCTCTTTCTTTCTACCTTTTTTCCTGCATCTGCCCTCTGTCTTCGCTCCCCACCTGCCTCCTGAGAGCCGCCGTTAAGGGGAGCGGGTGCAAGCTGGGCTTGCCGGCTGTGAAAGGTTTTCACAGAGGAACCTTGTAGGAGGCTGAAAGGTGAGAATTGTTTTCTTTTTCCTCAGTAAACACTTGAAAAAAGCAGCTTGGACAATGAAATAAGCCTTCAGAAGTGACACTGGAAGTAAAAGTGAAAATTTTCCACTGTGTGGAAAACGTATCAGGCAATGTGTGTTTTAATTACAGTTAGAGGAAAGCAAACAAAGAAACCTATGAAGTCCACAGTTTTTTGACTCGAAAATAGTAGCTTTGTGAATTGCTGAGAGACTAGTGTTGCCATGCTGGGAAATCATCAGATTCCCCCATGCTTGTTCTATATCTCAACGGCAAAACCAGCCCCACTTTATGCATTTATCTAAAGCTTACTCACCACTGCTGTAAGCTTCACAAACCGAGAGTGGATCTGAGTTATTGATCACTCAGAAATGAGGTACTTTAATAACAGAAAAATAAAGAAAACAACAGTAGACTTTACATCAATATTTTGAACATTAACCAAACGTATTTCATAAACTTCTTTTCCTAATGATACATTTAACAGCAGATTTTTTTCTATGTAGGTGAGGGTGAGTTGGGTATGTTCGCATGTTGTGCAACAATATTTGGTTTCACCTGCGTGTTTCCAGTTCAGGACAGATAACCTGTACTCAGGATGTACAGGTCCTGTACTTTGTCCTATAACTAAAACATGATGAGCCAATTTGTACTGACCTTTCGAAGTGTTTGGACAGGCTCTTACATTATGAACAATTTCTTCCGATGTTCAGTGGTTTGCTAAGATTACTACTTGCATTTCCTGTTCTCATCTTCCTGCCTGCTCAGCCTTCACATTTCCTTCCCAAATATATTTTTTCTGTATGTCCCTGTGTCTTTTTCTATGTCTTTTTTCCCTGTCCTTTCTAATTTGAATTCCTTTGTTCAGCATCAAATAAGCTCGGCCACATCCTTACCCTGACTCTGTAAAGCCTTTCAGGAGCAATCCTCCTCCAACTTAATGATAAATGTATCTTTCTGAGTTTCGGTATTTAGCCTGTGTTGTTTTGCTGGGCTTTTACTTTGTTCATATGGTAGAGACACTTCCTTGGAGAGCTTACCGCCTGGAAAGCACCACTGGAGAAAGCAATTGGTTAAAGAGGTTACCATGTACAAGCACAGTATGTTGGACAAAAAAAGGCCCCTATTAGAAAAGAAAGATTTTTATAGTGTAAAGGAAAGTAGCGGGTCTTTAGGAGGGATGTGAGCAATGAACAATCTGTAGA
Source organism: Tringa solitaria (assembly GCA_026413425.1). Classification (NCBI taxonomy): domain Eukaryota; kingdom Metazoa; phylum Chordata; class Aves; order Charadriiformes; family Scolopacidae; genus Tringa; species Tringa solitaria. The sequence goes on along the minus strand of JAOXJM010000033.1, from coordinate 52,256,796 downwards.
GGAATCATTTGCTTAAGAGAGCTCCTCGTGTGTAAAGGGCATGGGAAGGAGGAGGGGAGGAAAATTGCATTGTCAGTGGAGGAGGGAGGCAGGGGAGCAACTTCATGAGAGATCAGGACAGTTTTCTGGATGTTCTATTCCAAGTTCAATGGAGCTTCAAACTGGAATGAAGAATTTTGGATGACAGTCTAGCCTTTTCAAAAGATGAAGGGGTTTGTATCCTCCTTAAATATTTAAAGAACACAGGGAGCACTTTGAAAGCATTGAACTAGGCAATTAAAAGAGAGAGGATTCTGCTGAGACCTTGTTTTTCAAGATGTACTGGAGAGATAAAAAAGCAGGCTCGAGCAAATGCTTAGTACACAGAAGACGGCAGATAGTAATTGCTTAAGCAAATGTGTGTTGTAAAAAAAAAAGTGAACAATGCAAAAAAAGGTCAGTGTTCCCAATTTGTCGTTGAGAACCTGAGTACAGTTGTACATGTTTGTATTAGAAATCTGTGCCCTTGCATGGCTGTGTGTCATACCCCCCTGCACTGCTGAAATTAGGAGACTTCCAGCATCGTTCTACTGGGATAAAATTATTTTATTCAGCCTCTGCCCATCCTGTCATTGAGAACTGATGGGATATCACAAGATTTATTGTGCTCTGTAGATTTCTAAAAACTCACAGATTTTTCATGGCTGAAAATCTCTCCAAAGTATTTAATTGTTAGATTTATCAAACATCAACAAACTCCAGCTGCCACCACCTCCCTTTCCCCCCCCCCCCCC
>JAOXJM010000033.1:52237661-52255923 GCA_026413425.1 Tringa solitaria | reverse complement strand
CCTTCCCCACCACCCCGCTAACTTTGCTACCACAGGATTCTTGTCCTGAATTAGGAGATCTTTGATATAGCTAGTGGTACCTGTAATGTGCTTCAGAGATACATAAATGGGAAAGGCATAGGTCATTCAGTAGTGGGTATCCATAACTGAGGGGATCCTAGGAAAATAATTGGCTTCACAAGACTTTTGATTTGTGATTAATTATTCACAGCACAATTTCTCTAGCCCATCTTGGTCTTACACTTTAATCTCTTCAATTTGTCTGGCCTTCATTGGTTTTATTTGTAAGTTCGTTAAAATTAATCTTTCTGAAAAAGAAGTCTGAATATAATCTCGCTTGTGCGATGAATGTGGGATGAACATTTTGCTTTGTTACATGCATCTCTATCTGGGGAAGTGGCATATGAAAGGGTAGTCATGTGGATGAGATGAATGTGCAATCAGTTATCTCCAAATGTAATATGTTACGCAGCTTCTCTTCTACAAGACAATGGAACATCTGCATGGACACGTTCCACACAGCAGCACTGCATTCACAGAGCTGTACGTTTTTAAAAAAACAAGATGAAAAGCACTACTATGAATGGCTTCAAATTATTTGTTAAGTGCAAGTGCAAAGCTTGAGGTGCTGCATTTGGTTTCTTAGTCCTCGTTCCGTCCCATGTGCTTGCTGCTGGTGTCTTAGGGCTGGGGTTGTGTAGGCGACTTCAATGATCAGAAGTTCTTCTGGCACAGAAAGGGGGCAGCTCCTTTCCCTCTCCTTCCCCAATTACACGGTGCCCTGTGCGGGTGCTGGTGTCCCTGCAGCTGTGGGGTGAGTGGGGCAGAGCGTGGGGCTGGCTGGGGACACCTTTTGGAAGGGGAGCAGTTTGCAGCCAGACCTTTTTGCAGCAGTTTCTTGCCGTAGCTTATTTCTCCCACCCGGGGTTTTGGTACAAAGAGGGGAGCAGGGGTACTGGCAGCCTGTATCCGTGCAGAAGCGGTACTGCTTCTGAAAGCATCAGCGAGCAGTACTTTATTTAGAGGAGTCGGGCAGCATTGTAATTTGTCAAAGGCAGCTGGAAGGATGAATAAACATAGGGTGTTGAGGACAGTATTAGTGCCAGCAAATTTAGGTACTAAATTTAGGTACCCCTCTGATTTGGGACTCTGTTTTGTAGCTATTTGCTATGCGCCTTCTTTTGATCTCTTTAGAAGCATTTTTGTATTCACCAGCAGATACATTCTTGATCAGGTACCAGTGTTTCATCTGAGCCTTTTTCAAAATTATAATGATGATCTGATATTTCATATTCCAGGAGGAGTAAGTATCACCTTGTTTCAGTTGCTATTAAATTACTACTTTGTTTTTGTCCTCTGTATAGTTGTTAGTTTTTAAACATGCTTTATGACTCAGCTGAATATAGTTGAATTTGCTAGCCCTTTTTTTGTAAACAAAATAATAAGCTTGAATTAATATTTCTTAATTAGCAGTCTGTAGTTTTTGCTGATAAAAGTCACTTTGAAAATGAATCCAACCAAGGATGCTATAGTGCTGGAGATACTCATTAGGTATTTCTGCCTACAAGACTGTTCCAGTTGTTCCCCCAGGTTTTAGTGCTGATACTTGGAATGATTGGCAGTGGATGGGGGGGAGTTTGGGGTGTAAGTCCTCAAAACAGCGTATCTGCAGTTTTGCAGTTCGCCAGTGTGGAGCCGAAGCAAGTGAAAATAGAGTGGAAGTGTGTAACCAGCGTGAAGGGAGATATGGCACACTGCTGGTCACGCTGTTTAGGCACTCTGCCACCAGCTCAGTCAAGGATCAGTTTGTTATCTTCTTCTTTTTCAGCTCTTTACTTGGCGTGAAGGAAGAAGAGAAAACGTAATGCTTTCAGGGTCCTGTGATAATGACCCTTACTGCAGAGCACTCTGCTTTACCCCATGAGACATCTTAGTAAGGCGTTTCAGAATTGCACAAAGACTGACTTCTGGTTTCAGGTCCTACAATCTGAAAGCACTGGTGAAAGCCTCACCACTCTGGGGTGATGAAATGTCCCATGGAGGTAAGGGGATGTTCTGAGGATGAAAGAGGGAAGTTGGAACTGTCTGAGAGCTTCTGGTAGTCGGCTGGATCTGGGTAGGGGACAAGTGAGGAATCACAAGGTAATCTGGGTGGTATGAAAGGTTTACCTGTAAGACACAAGACGGTGCTGTGCTGTGTGGTCAGCTTGCTTGTTCCTCTATTCTGGGAATTTTAAAAGTGGTTTGTAGAGACAAAGTGGCGAAGGTGAAGCGAATTCATGCCAGTAGCCTTTTGGTTAAAACTTAAGGAATCCTGGAGTGAACCATCTAATACCCAGTAGACAGGTGCCAACCTGTACTGAAAGCAAACAGCTCATAGCGGTGTGTTTTATGGAGGGACAGCAGGATTTAAAATGCATACAAAAAAGGAAGGGGGCATTCACATGGTCACGTGTTTATCTATATCATCTGAGGATTTGATGATCTTATAGGGTCTCCTCTCATGAGATACAAACACTACCTAATAAGAATTTGAAATACTCATTTTGCCTGTCAGAGATAAGTGCCATTTAAATCTGAGCTAAGATTTGAGACCTCTTCCCAGAAGAGCTGTTTGGTAGTTTTTGCTGATAAATAACACTTGGAGCTTTACATGTAGGATGTACCACATCGTTTTCTCTTCTTCACAACATTAATATTAAAGTCTGTAGCATGGAGTGCAGGGGGGACTCAAACCCTCTTGAATTAGCCCAGTATCTATCTCAACATTCATTTATTTGGAATTACAGATACCACCACAATCATACAGGACCACAGGTTAGTCCTAACTTCTTTTTAATTTTGGAGTTTGATTTGATAAAACGAAGTAGCTGGTGACTGCTAAGATATTGACTATATCTGGAACACTGGCAGATTATTCCTAGTATTCTGCTTCAAAAGGAGCAGCGTTTAACTTTTTAGAGGTTTGCCTTAACTCTTAATTTTTATATTCCAGAAGCTTTACTGAACATGAGATTCAGAAAAGAGACATGGTATTATTAGGCAATGAATTGTTTTGTTACAAAATATTGTTATTAGTTCAGTCATTTTTATGTTATCAGTGCAGATTTAAGCAAATATTTAACTTCAGCCATACTTGCATTGCCAATTGCTTTCATGGACAAAATTTTCAGCTGATATATTCAGAATTTCAAAATTTAAAGTCTTGCTAACAGCTAGGGTTTTAATTTGTATGTTGCTTGCTTGTTGGACATATTCCAGACTAGAGATTGCTTTAGAAATCTTCAGTAGCCTGTGTCTAGAGAGTGACACCTGCTTTGTGTGAACATGTTTGCAGCTTTTTCTTATGATGGCATATTTGAAAAAACAGAATATTGGAAATCCATAACTAGCCGTACATTAATTTTCCTCGCAGAAATTCTGCCACTTTGGCCTTTGGGTAGTGGGTGGTAGAAGGATGGTGGTTGTTACTCTTCTGGTCAGTGGCTTTGTCTTGTTTCACTGAGTTTCCCTCACCCCAAACACATTGCATGTGAATCACTATTCACCATGTGTCCCAACCGATCTAGCCAGTATCGTCTCCTTTTTCCAAATGGGCTGAAATTGGGCAGTCAAATGGAAACTCCTATTCACAGTTTGTGATGAAAAAACTAATGAAATGCTCCATTAATCATTTAGTTTGACCTTCATTCCCGCTGTAATGAAGACCGAGAGGCAACATTAGCCCATCAGAAAGGTTTAAGCATTTGGGATTGATCTTGAATGGGATAAGGCCATCAGTGATATGATACAGGATTACTAAAGGCTTAAATAAATAACTCATGTCTTATAGTTGTGTTAACATAACAATCAGTCATACATAGTAATTCTAGGTACTGTATTTCAGTACATTATTGAAATGCCTCTCACTGCTGGGAGAGGCACTGTTTTGTCTTTTGGCTGAGAAACTTGGGAAGGCTATTTCTTTTGGCTATCCAGTATTTTATTGCACTAATTGAAATGCTGTGAATATTAATAATGCTAAGTGAGACAGTAATTATTTTTTAATACCTGAAAAATAAAAAACCTGCTGCTTTGTGCAAAGTTTCATCAGTCAGTGTTGGTGGCATTCTTCTCTTTGTGCCAGAGTATTCCGGATCCAAATCCCTCCCAGAGATGCGGACATCAATTGTCTCAACATCTTGATGTGGTGTCAGGTTTTGTCTGAGGTGCTAAGCCATATCCATAGCTTGGATTCTGAAATTATAGCCATGATATATGAAAAATGTAGACGAATTAAGGATGCGGTGTAATTTATATTTTTCTTTTGTAATACTTCTTTCACAACCTTTGTAATTAGGATGAAGCCTCTGTGGAAACAAGGATTGGTATTCAAAGGGCTTTCCATTATAAGTGTCTCCATTAAGTAAATAGATGTAGGAGTCATAGCAAAGCAATTTGTTGTTTAGCTGTATAAAACAGCTGTGATTTGTGCTTATTGAATTTTAAAGCAGCGCAAAAAGTTAGAGCAGAATTTAGGAAATCGCTATGCAGTTCTTGTTCACTGGTACAAAAAGTTGAGCGATGCATACAAATAGCACTAATTAATTTTTCAGTAGGAAACCAACACTTCATGCATACTGATTCTTCCAACACTGGCATGAAATTGGTTACACTATTGCTATACTGGGAGGAAGAGGCATCGCTGCAGGGAATTAGGATGTGTGTAGAAATGTGTTACGCAATCAGCACTTCTTGGATCTGCAGCCTCATTGACTGAAAGCATTAAAAATAGGAAAATGTATCATTCCGGTTTTACCTGTTACTTTGAAAATGTATGAAATTGAAATGTAATTTTCTGATCATTTAACTTTCGCTAAATTAGGCTATGATCAGTTTGTAACAAATGGAAGGATTACTCTAGTGCTTGAGTTAGGGTTGACGGCAAGCTCTAGGCAATGACAGTCTTTAAATGAGCTGAAGTTGTTGCTTGTCAAATAATATTTGTCAGTAGAGCAGGTTTAATGTGAGATTTTTAATAACAATAGGACTTTGTGGTTTTGTAGAATTCTGTTTAAAGATCTGTAGAGTTTCTTTCTTCCTATTAATGAACAAAGACTTGGAATACATTTTTTTCCTGTATCGGGCTGCAATATTCAAGTTAATAAGCCTTTAAAAATTGTAAGAGGTAGTTAAAGGCTGCAGCTGTTAATGTTACTTCTTTGCATTTAACTTTTTTCAAACGCAGTGAAAAGCAGAAACATACATTCCTGTAGAGCAGGAAGCTGAATTCACTATTCTGATAGAGTAAATTTTCAGAAATGTTTTTACAACAGAAAAATGTGTTAAAACAATAAATGAATCGTGATAAGTAAAACTTCAGGTCATTGAGGCGACACCTCTGCACATCCACTATGGACTTAGCCCATTAAGTACTTTTCACCTTTGGATGATGAAGCATGAGAAGGTGGAAAAGCACAGTTATTGCCAGTGGATAAAGTATACAAATGTTGGTACTGGGCTTCTCGCAGTCACTGTCACTTTACACTTGCCTTTGATATGGCTTTACATAGTTTTTCTGGGACAAAAGTACAGGCTGCAGAATTAACAGTTGATGAGGTTCCCACCTTGCACCAAAGAAATCTTTTTGTAGCTCTTGTATAAATAACTTGGAACTGTCCAAATTGTCTTTATACCTTCGCAAAATGTCTAAATTACAGTCCGTGGCTTGACTGCAGCCTGTGGGATGATTTGTCCAGACCTGGAAAAATTGGAAAGTCTTTTTCTTCCCCTGCCTGTGTCAGAGTGCTTACTCTGCAACCTGCTGCAATAATCTCAGGTTTCCTGGGAATGAGGTTAATGGTTCTTGATACATACAGTAGCAGACATGTGGCTTAAAGATTTGAGGGTTTTGGACAGTCCAACCACAGAATGCAACAACAGAATTGTGAAATTTTGGGTGTCAATTAAATCATCATCATGCAAACTCTGAGATATTCTTTAAAAAGTTCCCCTGTTGCTTAATTGGCTGATAAGGAATGGTTTGGAATATTTCAGAAATTTCTTCTGTAATTCTCTCTGGCAATAGCAGTTCATCCTGCCAGGCAGAGGGCTCGAAAACTGATATGTAGGGACCATTCATAAGTACCAGTCAGTGTACATTGCTGTTGTGAAGCTCTGGGAGCAGCAGGGAATTTCATTTCACAACTCCAGTGCTGTAATGCATAGCCAGGGCCTTTTTAATAGGGCAAGAACTTTCCTCAGCTGGAAAATTTGAGCCAAACTGAGAATTAGCTAAGTGTTTCTAATGATTTTTCAGCACTGGCTAGTTTGTAACAAAACACCCAACCGAACAGACTTACTGTATAATATTACATTTCTTGATCTGCTCTATCAAATTTTGGGTGCATTAAATGATTAAATGACTCATTCATTGTTTATACTACTGAGAATGCAGACTGCTTCGTGGTGGTGGGGCAGAGTTTGCCCTGAAGTAAATAGAGTTCAGTGGGAAGAACAAGATTCGAGTCCTGCTCTTTGAATAGACAACAGAATACAAGCAATTGTTGTTGCTTTTTAATAGGACTATGTTAATATTAGAATGATACAACCTCAAAGTAGCACAATTTCTATCTGAAAGAGGAAAGGAAAATCATGCTGAACAACCCAAACAAAAATTTATTGTCAAATGGTAGGGATGGGGTTAAGGTAACACTGTTGAAAGAGGTATTTTAGTGTTAATGGTAGAGCATTGATGGTGGTATTGAACTTGCAGTAAAAAGTCATATGAAGAATTCAAATCTGTTTTATAAATACAGTTTTATTTATATCCCAAAGCTTTTGATGAAAGTAATTATTATAGTCAAGTAATCCAGGGTACAGTTTGTAACAGAAAGGAGGATATTGTCACTTCTCACTAGATCCTAGACCCATTGGGAAAGCGCTTAGAACAAAAGATTTCTTATGAACGAAGTGAATCTGTATAGCCTGATGGTTTGCTCCCCTCCCTGACTGAGCTGTATTACTAGTTTTATGTCCCAGTATATTTTCTGATACTATGCTTTAAACCCCTATATGAGATCCTGTATCTGCCTGACAGCCTGTTCTATATGTTGTACAGGCAAGTCTTTGTGTAGAATGAGTCCTCTAATGCTTTTTGTGGCCAGCTTTCCCCCTCCTTTCACAACATGTCTCCTTTTATTGAGTATGACACTCATTCAGACTGTCTTATCTGTTCCTTTTAGACTTTTGTCACTTAGATCCTTCTCCCCAGTGTCTTGTGGCAGATGATTACTAAGGTTATTCTTCTTCCATGGTTTTTTTTTTTTTATTAATTGCAACCTAGGCTTTGTAGCTTACATTTCTCTGTAGAATATTGTAGAATATATGAAATGCCTATCTCCCCATTTGTCTGTATTTCTGTCATTAACAATTTTATTACTGTTTCTGTTTCTATTAACTATAGGTTTATCAGTAATTTATTAAACCTATTTAGCTTCCTTCCGAGTCTTTAATCAGCTTTTATATAGACCACTTTTAGATTCAAGCTGTTACTCCTTTAGATCCAAGCTTTTATTCCTTTTAGTTTTCTCTCCTGCCATTGTAAATAATCCCTTACCAGAAGGGATTATTCTTGAAAGCTTGAAAAGTGTACTCTCACCTTTCCTTCCAGGTATAAGTGAAACATTCTCATTCCCTCTCTTCTGGGCTTTATCTTTACAACCCTTCCATTGTTTTGCTTGCCTACTTTAGATTCTTTCTAATTTATTAATGTTCTTTTTGTAATAAGTGCCCAAAATGGCATGCAGTACTTTAAAGTACAGGTGCTAAATAATTTATTTTTTATGAATAATTCAGTCCATACTCTGTTAATGAACTGATCCTGCCTCCACAGTAGCATCCTTTGTTTGTAACTGTGTGCCAAATTGTTTGTGCAAACAAATTTCAGGTGATGGATCTTGAATAGTTCAGCTTTTGGTTTTGGTGGTATATAACTGTTAACATAAGGGTTTGTATTACTAGAGTTTTCCTTAGTTAAATTGGTGCAAAGGGCTTATGTCTTAAGAGGACTTTAATGTGCTCTTGAGTATTAGTAGTGTTAAAAGTATGGCTCATCAGCTCATTTTCATCAATAGAATCTATGTTTTTCGTCCATCACAAATGTGAGATGAGATTTTTGCCTACCTTTCAGATAAACAGCTTTAATCTAAGATCCTGAGTAGAGCTGCTAGTGCTCATGAGCTTTCAGCACATACATCTGTATTCTTGGTTGCATGTCTAAACTTAATTTACCATAAATGTGTTCCTAAGCAACTTCAGCTAAATTGAAATAAATACATTGCTTAAGCTGAAATGAGAGCAGATACAAACACCTTGCAGTAGTGCAATGTAATTTTGCAATCCAGTCCTGCCCATGTGCCAGCATTGCAAGAGTGAAATTTGTCAGTGCAAGAAAGCAGGCTTATGGAGTGCCATTCAGTGAAAAGAAACCAAGACAGGCCTGCTGAAACAAGCAAATATGGGAGTTATCGCCACAATCCTTTATTTGGTCCCATAATCATAAGTTGAATCCTATTCCAAGAATTAAAGCAGATACAACATCTAACAACATAAACTCAGTCTTTCACAGATTATGTGTCGAGCAAAATTTGGAGTGGTTGTATTGATGATTACATCATTTTTAAAATACAAGATTAAAAAAAAGCATGTAGCTGAGACCTCATCATTTGTCAGTGAGTCAATGAAGGATAACAGTGCATTACGTTTTCTGTTATTAATCTGCTTGCCATAGTCTGTGAGACTGGAGACATTGAATTTTGACAGGGACATTGAATCTTGTAACAAGCTATTACAAGAATATCCAAAGGAAAGTATCGCTTAAAATTATTTAGCAAGCAATTTGTTATTTTGACTTCAAATTCAATGGTTTAATTGATTAGACTGTAAGAAGTGTCAAGACCGTCTTCCTCTTCTGTGCTTTGCTGTCTACCTCAGGTTGGGTGATACAGATAATGTAGTGGCACAGATACATAGCAATACTGAAATTCTGTATTAGTTTAGCTCTATAGATGATTTGCATTTTTTTATTCAGCTGCTCTAAATTAAAAAAAAAAATTCAAAATTTCCAACTATAGATTTAAAGCAGTCTTAAAGCATGTAATACATCTGAATTTAGAGATAAAATATCTCTGATACTGTATTTGGAAGGGAAAATTCAACAGACTTTTTGGTCCTGAACATTAGATCTCAACTACGCAAATCAGTTGTAATTCCTCTATCCACAAAGTGGACCATCATTCTGGTCTTAGTTACTACTCTGATTTTAGGATTTGTCAATTGAGGAGGCCATTTCATAATGCATTTCAGAAGTACTAGAAAAATTCTATCCTGTTCCTCATGAACAGTTATAGGAGACGGTATTTCTTTGACTGATGGGCTGATTTTGACTTCTAGTAAAAAAATGATCTGCAGCCGTAACTATGAACTCTCTATTTCCAATTCCCATAAGTGCCCTTCTACTGTATATTAAGGACCTGAGATCTGAAAGAAGATTTAGTAAAAAGGACTATAATTCAGAATTAATAGTATATGTGGAGTTACATCAGGGTATTTGATTGGCTAGTGTACAGCTTATTACTTCTTTAGAGTTCATTTAAAACACGTTGCTTCAAAATAGCGCTGCGTCTATCACATTTAATTTTTTATGACAGTAATAAAGTGAATGCAAGTCATTTCTGTGGAATCGATTGTCAACAAAGGTTAAATGTCCCAAGAAGTACCTTGTGTTTCAATCATTGTGGCTGAAAGAGGTGTACATAACTTAAAAAAGTGTTGGCAAGTACACAAAAGTCTGTTCTGTGACATAAAGATGAGAAACCATATCAAGAGGAAGATGTGGGGTGGACTATAAAGAGGTATTCATGTTTAGACCAAGAGGAATTGAATAAGTGAGAACTGTTCTACCGGTAGTTTCCTGAGAAACTTTAGTTCAGTGTAATGAAAACCAAGCATGTCACACTGAATTGTAGTAAAAAAGCGTAGCTTGGCTTTATTGTGATCTGACAAATAGAGAAAAGCAAAGAAAATTGCAGGAGAAAAAAGACGAAACTTTAAAGTATTCGGAAATGGCAGAAGTAAAACAGAAAGCAACATTTGAATCTTTTTATTGTTATTTGAGATTTAAAAAAAAAACAGCAAACAGTTCAAAGATCTGCTTTAGGGTACCTGTAGTGACATGCAGCTCCCAGAACACTAGAACTCAGCTTTTTTGGAATTCTGTGTGTTTGATGATGACAAAAATACTTAATGCATAGATTTATGAGCAGGGTTATTTGGCAAGATGGTATAAGTAGGTGACAAAAAATTGGCAAAGTTATTTTCCACTTTTTGCTCATTGGGCCCAATTCTGTAGTCCCCATGGAACATTACTGATTCACTGTCATTTGGAGAGCCTTTTAATAGCAGCTAAACATGGACTTTAAAATGTAAAATGTCAATGATGCAAGAATTTTCCCCTGTTTGAAGATAATATTTAGTTAATACCCCATGATTATTCTGTGATTCTGTGATTATCTTTTTAAGACCTGGTGGAATGTGGGTTACTTTCACAACAAAGTCTTTGAAATTTTGTACTGATTATGTTATGTAATCAAAAATTGAGAGCAACAAATAGTAGCATCCTCTGTAGGAAAACACACATATCCTTTTGTTATTTCTAAAGTATAATATATTCTTAAAGCAAAGCAAATTGAAACCTCCAGATTAGATGGATGTTAAGAACTCAGTTCGGGAAAGCACTCAGAAGAGCTTAAGTATGATCTCCTAAATTTTCAGTGTTTTAAAAACCAAAATCAAACCAACAACAAAAACCATTCAACCATCCTAGATTTGTGTGTCCTGAAGGCACCAACTGGCCTTGGTGGCCCTGAACAACCTCTCCATGGGCCTCTCACATGGGCCCAGGAGCCCCATTTCAGCTCAGCCTGGGATCATCAGCTCCTGCCTCAGCCACACCATGGGTGTTCCTGTCTCCAGCTCTGCCATCAATTATCCCTGCCTGGCCATGGGCCTTGACTATCTGGACCCCAATAAATAGGCTGACTTGTGGGCAAGACCTCAGACAGACCTGCCTCATCACTGTAACATTGCCTTATAGTCTGGACTTATGGTTGGACAAGGCCACCATCTTCAGTCCGTCCAGCTCGCTTCACTTGATGTGGTAGGATGGGACCCTGGTCAGTAAGGTTCTTGTCCTGCTGACCTTGTCCTTCCGGGAGCAGTCACCCCTTGGCGCTCCTTGACAAATTAAGGTTAATTCCATGTACTTTACAAGTAAGAATTACCTCTGCATGAATTCAAACACTGTGATTCAGTGTTTCAATAGTTACTTAGGTTTATTCTATTATAAATCCTGTTGAAGGAGGAAAGGAGACAAAATACACAAACTACACGCTCTGTTGCTTGCTTCCACAAAACAATTTAAAGGGAATGTCCTATCTGAAAATGGAAGTCTGAAAAACTACTTTTCCTTATACTGGTAATTAACTTCCTGCTGAGAAAAGTGCCATGTGTCCTGTTGGTTTCTGGAACACAAATTTGACAATGAAGAGAGATCAACTCATCCAGGGACAGAGAATACACTGGGCTTGAAGAGTTTCAAAAGTTTCAAATAAGAGTTTCACTTATTTTCCAATATCAAAACTGCAGTAAGTACAAAATTGCATCCATTTCATAAATACAGTGGCGGTGATGGTTGTACTTTTTTTTCTTTACAGAGTATTTTGTCTCTGTCATTTTTCTGCTATTTTGTTGTGTGGCTCTTAAACCCATTTGGATGTTGCCCTTGATTTTGTTTCTAAAAAAAACCAAACTCAAATAATCGAACACAAAAATGCAAACTCAAAGAGGTTTCTGTTATGAAAGAAAAAACAAATGATTAAGCAGTTTTGCAAAGACAGACTGTACATTAATGATCCCAATTTAGGTTGATTTATAGTAGAAGATACAGAATGCTTCTAATCCAGGTAAATACTGATAAATTGTAGCCTAATCCATGGATATTTCGATAGGTGAATATATATACACACACACATATATATACTGAGCTGCAGGCATCTTTAGTGTGCTACTTGTTTTTCCTCTTTAGTCTTATAATCCTGTTAAAACAAGAATGGGAAATCCAGGAGGCTGGCACATGATGTGGTAGAGCTTTTATGGAAGGCACGGCAACTCATCTTCAGTGGATGTAGCTGCTGAACAATGTTCTGGTAGCAGCATAACTTAATCAGTTCCTTCTCTGGGCTGTCTCTTTGTCTCCTCTGTGTGCTGCCACTGCCCTGGTAATAACAATCATTGTTATTTTTCTAATGGAATCGTTCTACAGCTTGACCAGTTTTCCCATTCTAGTCATCACACAGGCACACAAGCACCTGGTCGAGCCCAACGCTGCATGCCGGGCAAGGGCAGGAATTAAGTGGCTGGGACTGAGGAGGTGATTTCTTAAGCTGCTAAAGGCAGTACTGCTGGTGAATGTGTAATTGCAGCCTGGCTCCCATTGACTTTCAGCCCGTCACTTGTGCTTATGGAAATCTGAATCATTGTGTATCGCTCAGCATAAATTCCTGTTGTAGACGTCCAGCATATTTGATCTGACTACTTGGTTTTTTCAGACTGAAATACCTGACCTCTTTTTGGCTTATCTGTCTTTATGTGACCTCCTGAGTAGACAATGCGAAGACTGAGATGCAGCTGTAATTACTGGCTTGCTTAAACATTTTGGAGGATCTGAGCAGTTGCAAACAATTGCATTTGGTGAGCACTTCTGCTGCTAGCGAAACCACGTGCAGTCACTTTTCACAGCCTGCTCTCACTTCTCCAACTTGGAAGAAGTGAGTTTTTGCAGATTACTGCTGCTTAACAGTTCTCAGTCTTCTTTCAGCTCCTTTGCCCCCACTCCAGAGGGGCCCAGATCCACAGTGTAAGAGTGTAAGACAACATTCCTATTCATAAATTGAATGTATGAAGTGTGTAACTTGAAGTGAAATTGAAAAGAGGAATATTAATTTTGGAAGAGGGGAAAAAAAGCCTTTCAGAATCATTTAATCTCTTTTTGAGGTTCATCATTATAAGAAAATAGCTAGAAGAATATATGTCTTTTATTAACCTGAAGACCATATTGCTTGCACCTTATATTAAGTCATCCTGTTGCTTTCACTGGGGCAATTTAAGAGAGTAAGATGCAAATCAGTATAACCTTCAAATCTTGCTGTATGTAATGCTTGAAATTATATTTTCAAGATATTTTCTTTATAATCTGACTTGGCCTACCTTACAAAGACATTTTTTCGAAATTAGAAATCACTATTTAATGTGGTGTTGTGGTTTAACCCCAGCTGACAGCTGCAACCATGCAGCTGTTCACTGCCCCTCTTGCGCCACCCCACCCAGTAGGGTAGGGAAAAAGTAAAGGGAGAAAAAGGAAGGAGGAAAAAGGAAAAAAACCTCTTGTGTTGAAACAAAGACACTTTAATAGAACAATAAAGGAAGAGAAAAATAATAATGATAATAATGGTAACAGAATGTACAAAATAAAGTGATGCAACACTAATTGTTCTCACCACCCAAGTCCTGTCCCGAGCAGCAATCCCCATTTCTATACTGAGCATGATGTCTATGGTATGGAATATTCCTTTGACCTGCTTATTCTGTCTATGCTCCCTCTCAGCTTCTTTGTGAAGCTGAAAAAGTCCTTGACTTAATAAAAACATTACTTAGCAACAGCTAAAACAATATGTTATTAACTTTATTCTCATACTAAATCCAAAACACAGCAGCTATTAGAAAGAAAATTAACTCTATCCCAACCCAACACTCCTTGTTCTATACCATCAATGTAATGCCCAGGTTTTATACTTTTCAATAAATCACCACCGCTTTTCCTGTCTTTGATATACACATATACTTGATCCCATTGTCCAGATCGCTTATGAAGATATTAAACAGCTTTGGGCCCAATATCAATCCCCAGAGGATCCGACTTGTTACAGGTTGCCAGTTTGAAAAGGAGCTATTTACCACGACCTCCTGGGTGTGCTCTGTCAGCCAGTTCCCCACCCACCACGTAGACTACTTGTCCAGACCATAATACATCAGTTTCTCTAGGAGGAGGTTGTAGAGAACTGTATGGAAAGCCTTGGAGAAATCCAGGCAGACAACGTACACCGCTTGCCTCACATCAACCAAGCAGGTTATTTTGTTATAGGAGGAGATCAGGTTTGTCAAGCACAATTTGCCCTTGGTAAAACTGTGGTGACTTTTCCCAATCATGTGCTTCATTTGACTAGTGACAGCTCCCAGGAGGATTTGTTCCATAACTTTCCCAGGCACTGAAGTGAGACTGAGAGGCCTATAATTTCCAGGATCCTCGTTTAAGCCCTTCTTGCAGATAGGAGTGGCATTAGTGTTCTTCCAGTCTTGTGGAACATCCCCTGATCTCCATGGCTTCTCAAAGATTGTGGAAAATGGCCTCACAACAATGTCAGCCAGCTCTCTTAGCATCCTCAGGTGGATATTGTCAGGGTCCATTGATTGTAGGGGTCAAGCTCCTGCAATAGTTTGCATACAAACTTAGAGTAAGGATGACAGAGTTCTTGTTCTTTGCTAGCGGTGAAGATTAAGAAGCAATATCTCAGTTCTCTGAGCCAAAGACAAAATGTATGTACTGTCTTTTAACTAGTTAAGAGTTTATGTTTATTAATATATAGCAAGTTTCTCCCTCATTTGCTCTCTGCCCAAGGTGATGGTTAGCTCATTATCAGCCGCTAACAATTAGCTCTTGGCTTCTGCTAGCACAGTGTATTTGTATTTTGAGGTGGATAATGCTCTGGTTCTTCTCTCCCTGATTTATTTTTTAATTGTAGAAATCAGATGGAATAAACTTACTCTAGAGATGTCTGGGCTTTGAGGGATCCAGCCAGTTCTTCATTATTACATGCTCTTACATTATTTTTTATGCCAATGAAATATATCATCTGTTAAGGCTTAGCTTTCATTCTTTTTCTTTTAAATATACAGTTACACTTCTGAGCATAGCATGGACAGTTTCTTATAAGTCTGAATTATGATGGTTCCCTGTTGGCTCTTGCAGGAGATGGTAATGGAAATCTTCACACTTCTGTCTTGAGCTTGAGTCGGAGTCTTCAGTCATAGCAGCCATGGGCTGGGCCAGTTGATACCACCCAATGAGTTAAAGGAGCACCATAAAACTAGATAAGAATATTTGCAAGACTTCAGTAAGGGCTGGACTCAATCCCTAAATAAACATTAAACAGTTTGAAAGGGACATAGTCCCAAGATGGACTTTGCAATCATGAGCCACAGATTTTCATATGGGCCAGAAATAGGTTTTGATTAATGAAATGGCAGTAGTTCAGCCAGTGGTGCTAAAAAATACATTGATTTCATGTAAGCAAACAGAGATTTGACTAATGTATAGTTTAGTGGCCACATAGGTTCCTTCCAGGCTTACATAAGTTCTTGATAATGAATATTTTATGCCTCCAGTATATTTTACCTTTCATCTGGAAGTATTTGTGATCTAGTAGTTAGCTCTACTGAAGCTGGCATGTATGTTTTGCCATTTTGGGGGGGGCATGATGTCTGTGCTAAGCAAATGGCTGGTTACATTGTAGTGCAGAGGTAGATGAGTTCTTTACCTTTCATTTTTTTTAGAAATATTTTATGGGGCTTACAGCTAAAAGCCTCAACTACTACTATGGAGTGATAGTTGCTCTATACTAAACTTACGATGCTGTCATGGGATGAAATATATAGATGTAGGCACAGAGTTGAGTTATATAAGTATTTGATTCTGTGGTTTTTTTTGAAGATTCACAGCTTGAATCATGGGCTTTTGTTGGTTTCCTTTACAGATTATATGAGGGAAAGTTGATTCCACATTGTACAAAAAAATACCTTAGAAGGGGAAGAGAGAGATATTGAATATCAAGCACAAAAAGGTTTATAACAAATAGTAAAAGGAAGACAAGCAGGAAAAAGGAAAAATTAAGATACAGAGCTTGTGAGAGTCACTCCATCAAGCACTGAAATAGACTTGTTCTTCTCCAGAGTGCCTGCTCAGGCTATACTGTTTCAGGCTGCTGAATCCTGTACTCTGTTATACTTCCCAGGTCTGTGGCTCGTCTGTTCATTTTTTGGTTTTGTTCACAGCAAAGAAATCTTCTCCATAGGACTGTAGTGATAAATGACTAGAAACCAGGACATCCATCTTAGTTATAATTATGACCTTGCAACTTTTAAGTGGTATTGGAGGGATTTCTTGCTCAAAAATTCCCCAGAAAATGCTCATTCATAGTAACAACACTCCAAATGAAACTGGCAGCGAACTGTTCATAGCACAAGGTCGGTTAATCATCTAATACTAGTTAGTTGTGAAAGCAAGTATTCTCTAATGTAGGTGCTGTTAGCATCCTAATAGTTTCTATCTGTAAACATGGCACTGTATGCCCACTATCCTTTGCAAATTATCATTTATCTTAGATAAATGGAAAAAACTGTCTTCCATCTAATTCATAGGTCCTATCTTTGTATTAGTCATGGTTGACACTGCACCCAGCATGGAGGCTGACTAAGCTGTGCAGTATTGGAAAATAATGCATACATGCATTGGAAAATAGTGACTGGGGTTGCAAAAAATTTTGCTTTAGAAGTGTATGATGCCCCTTTTACAGCAGGAAGCATTTGTATATGCCAGTTGCATTCTTCTTGCTGCACAGGAGCAGCCTTGCTGCCAGACTTGAGGCAAAATTCATCGCCTACATGCCTCATTTTCTCCAGTGCCTTCAGGGCTGCCTGTGAGGTGACCCAGCGGTGTTTCTGGGAACTCCTGTTTCAGCGCACACTCGAGCGTGTATTTATTTGTATGCAGCCTGGCAGTCTCTGTGGCTCTGGCACACATGCAGCAGAAATTCATGCAGTAATTCTTAAATGGCCACCAAGTTTATATGCCAAAAATGTAGATGGATTTCTGTGGGCAGCAAGAGTTTGGGCTGTCCACAAAGGAAACGGGGAAGGATAATGCAAGCCTAAGTACAGGCATGGCCAGAGCACCTCTAGTGGGACCAGAATCTTTGATGAAGTAGAAACAACAATAATAAAGAAGGAATTGGTGTTGAGAGACTGTGTGCCATCCGGGCCTTGGAGTATAGAAGAAATACAAAAAGGTTCAAGCCAGGCTATTGCTTCTTATTCCTTTTCTCTCATTTTTTCATTTTCAATATGATGTCCCCTGTGGATTTCCACATCCACCATCTCTCTGCCTTTGTAGAGCCACCCCAGGTGTATTGTCTCCAATAGTTTTGCACTGTATTCTTTTGTGTAGCTTTCCTTGCTGCTTCTATTATTTGAGCTACTTCTGGCCAAATATATCGGTCCAGGTAAGGGAATTACTTCATGCCTCAAACCCTAAAATAGTAATAAAAAAGGAGTACTGGAGATGGAAAGCAATCTTTTCCCTTAATCATATCTGTTAACTCTTCTCCAAACCATCTTTTGTTTGTAAGCATAGCCCTACATTGGAGTTACTGTCAGCAAGAAAAAACCCCCTCTAAATTAAAAAAAAAAACACTTTTTTTTTTTTCAGATAAAATTATCTCCAAATGTATGGCCTGTGTCTGCCTAAACAGTACAATATAAATAGTGGCATAAGAGTGATATAGCAAAATGTTACAGCAGCAGAATCTTTCACTGAAGGAAACAGGAGTCACATTAGTGTCCCTACGATGATTATGACAGCAGTAGGACTGGCTTGGTTAGTCTGGCTCCCATCCCTAAGTGTGCGAAATGAGATACGGGGACAGAGAGGAAACCTGTGTGTGAAGAAAACACATTTCTTAATTGAGCTGGGACTGAAAGTGAAGGAGCCTTTATAAGAGCACCTTTTATTATCTTTCTCTCTGCATCAGGTACAAGAAGTTACCCCGAGCACTTTATGTTAGGAATATTTTCCACCGTTAGCATAAGCATAACAAACAACATAGCACAGCAGTCAAGACTCTAATGTGCATTGGCAGTATATGCAAATGCTCTAAAAAGAAGTTTTTTATTTATTTAAATAAACTGCTATCAGCGCGGTAGGAATTAAAAATAATAACATTTGAATCACTTAGTTGTTTTCTGGATAAATAAGTGTCAAATGTAGGAACCTGATATTAGATATATATTAGTTTTTTAGATGGGTTCATTAAAAAAATATTTTTATATATTG
>JAOXJM010000033.1:52211023-52237561 GCA_026413425.1 Tringa solitaria | reverse complement strand
ATTTTTATATATTGTTGTCTAGAAGGTACTTTGCAGCTGAAGAGACTTGTTCTGTTCTCTGAAGGATTTTCATGCTAAATGAGGCTCCATTTATTGAGGTGTTATCATTTTTCTACTAGAAAATGGGGCGTTCCTTTTCTAGCTACTTGGAAGCTTATTCTCTAAGGAAGGGTGTCCATTACTCAGGCTAGTTGTCCCAATTCCAAACACCGTTTTCTTACTCTGAGAACAAGTCTTGAATTTGCAGGACAGAAAAAAAGGAGGAGGATTGATGTAACTCAAGCTAGACAAGAAGAAATTAAAGCTTGACTGCTTTGAAAGATGGATGCCTCCCAGCAGGAGCTCAGAGAAGAATTGTATGTAAGAATAGAAAGTGGGGACAGGTTGCTGGGAAACGGATTAATGAGCTGGAAGATAAATTGAGAGGAAAAATTAAACAGCAGATAGACCCTGCCTTTAGTGTCACAAAGACTAATGTCCAGTTCCCTGTAAGTGAAGAAGCTGTGAGTAAAACTTCCATCTTAAATCCTCATGCTTAGTTTCCAGACCAAAGCATGTTGTGTGATCACATCTGGTGGTGAGACAGGTTGGTTTACGTTGCGCTGCACGTGTGGGCTCCTGCCTGCTCATGCTGGTTTCAAGACCTGCCATAGTGCATGGGTAATGACACTCTGATAGCTTTACATGGGGGGAAGGCAGAATTGGGTGCTAAAATGAGAAGAGTTACCTATAGTGTGTTCTGTTAAATCACATTTGGATGCATGTACCTGACTTCTCTTGAGCAGATGGGAAACTGTAATGTTTTCTGACATGTTTTTAAGGGGGGAAATGCTTTCTTAATTATTTCAAAGTTTATCTGTAAAAATGAATGGAATACCTAAGTGATTGCTTTCAAAAACAGACTATTAAGATGCTATGCATGATGTACATGCATTGGTACAGAATCAATTTGTCATCATTTTACAATCTACACACTGGGGACTAAGGTTAAGTCACTAGGGAAAACTTTGGCTGTCACAAAAGTCCTTTTGTTTGTCAGAGTAATGAGGCTTGTACGTCATTATGAGTAAGCCAGTGATGAAACCTGTAAGCAAGAACAACATTTTGGATACGCATGGGAGATCTACTGCAGATTCTCAGACAAAAGGAGAACATGTCCCATTTGGAGAGACAACAGTGGAAAACGCAGATTATGGAAATGGGTCATGCTTGGCAACAATATGTAATGCCTGAGGGAGTATCCAAGAAGCATCTAAGAGCTGGAAATGTAATGACACGGTTATGGATGGAGCAGCTCTGCTCATCCGTTGGAGCAGAAAGCAGATACATCACATCTCAAGAGCAAGAGAAGACAAGTGCAACAAGAACTGAAGGGAATTAAGAGTTACATACTGTGTAAAGTTCTCCTGTGCTAAGGCCTTGGCATTGAGTCCTTTTGTACACATTTCCCAAAACATAAGTCGTAGGCTTTTTTTTTTGGTAAAATCTTATATGCTTCGATTATGCTTTCACTTTAATAAGTGCAAATTTAAGGTCAATCCGTTTAGTGCAGTAGAGTTACTTAACATTTCTACTAAGGTGACAAGCAAAGTCTAGCATTTATGAGTGTTAGAAATTTGAATGCAGCAGAGGGTAGTTGTGTGAAATGATGCTCTTGTCAGAGCATGAGAACAAGAATGTTAACAGGAAGGAGGTCATCCTTCTAAATTTATAAAATTGCATTAAATCAAGTTTTCTAAAATTCTGGCCTTTAACCCCCCAAGGAAAGGCTAACATGGGACAGAATTTTATTGACTGTGTAAGTGGGAAGATGAAGAAAGCAGCCCAGCTGAAAACAGGCTGGCTGGATAGAGAATGATATTACTTACTGGGTTTTGGCCTAAATCTGATTGTACTGATTTCAGTGGTTCAGCGCCTAAGCTATAGGGGCTAGATATGGGTATCTTATGGAAAGTCTGAACAAAAGCTACATGGCGGACAAGTTATATTGGAAACTATTTAGACCATATGGATCTAGTAGGCAAAGGAAAACAAGAGAAAGAGACCAAAGCAACATCTGAAATATAGTATTTTTAGACAACAGGGAATATTTTACCACTCTATTTGCTCATCTTCCAGGTGAGAGAAAGAGGGAAAACACGGGAAGTTCATTTTGTTTAGCCATATTACATATGAAGGTAACTCGAGTAATTTTAGGTTTTGTGCTATTTTGCCACTTGTCAAAATATGTCTTTCTGCTGATAGTTATGTACTGCACAAATTGCAGCCACAGTTGGCCGATGCTTAAAAGGTTGATATTGAAAATACAAATAATTCCTTTGCTGTTTTAGCTTCCCTGGCCTCTTTGGGTAGGCTGGCAAAAGGATGGAGACAGCATCAGCTTTTATAGGGTGCTCTCAAATTTCTACTTTCTCTTCCTGTCTGCTAAGTTATGAACAGTCATATGCCTGGTGAAGCATCTGGTTAATCTTTAATTCTGTAGTGAATAAATTCTCTTGCCTTTAACACTGATGTGAAATAATGGGTCTGACCTTTAATTTCAGACCCTAGTCTGGTGGGATAAAGTGAAGCATGATGCTTTTTTCGCAGCTCCAGGAGGCTCCCTGTTTAATATTGTTGAGCGTACAATAGGATCTCATGGCTCATTATTATTGGGCAGTTTTAGGGATTTTATTAGAAGTATTTAGAACAATAACAAGAGATGCCCTTTGTAGAAGCTCGTGTAGAGAATCCTGATAAAGCTTTTCGACAGAGGGTCCCTTTGAAGCTTCTCAAGGCCTGTCATTAGGAAGACACCTGTCTCTAATCAGGTAATTGCACCGGTTTTCCTCAGTCTATTTTATGTAAAAGCCTTAAGAACCACTCCTGCCCTTCAACTGTTTTTTTCCCCCCAGTATAGTCCTATCATTAATAAGATATTTGCCTCAAATCAGATGTAAAAAAGAAGTTAAGGTGAAGATAAATTTGCAGGCATAATTCAGAGGTCTGAATTCTCAGATCCCTCATTAGGAAAATGAAATTTCTCTGATGCAGACATTGGAAATGTGGTATTAGGAATAACTTTACTTGAAGAATATGAGAGAAACACTGGAAAGAAATGCCAGTGTATTAGGGTAGTATGAAGAAACACTATCAAAGGATCAGAAACGTGCACCAGAAACTTGCTTTTGAAAGCATACTTATCTTAACAAACTTTATAAATGAGAGGTGTTTATAGAGGTTTTTTGAAAAACAGTCTTGAAATTGAACTTTCAGGGGATTTAAATATGAACTTGTTGCGTTTTCATTGTTCTGTTAGGCAGGAACTTTCCAGTCCTGCTAATCTGGAGAGAGGATTCTTTTCTGAGTTTCTCTTCACGCTTATTTACTTATGCTTCACATTTCTACTAATGTGTTGTTTGTTAAAACACAGTGCTAAAGCGTAGTGTGTTAAAAATACAGTCATTTTCAGTAACGCTGGTACAGCTAAAGTAAATCTCAACAGTGTAACCTGAGGTAGTTACCTCTCTGCTGTTAAGAAGTCACATTATAATTACATCAATAACTAATAATGCTTGTGAAGGTTTCTTTAGTTTTGTGAAATACACCATTAGGCATCAAATTGAAGAAGAAATGACAATGCCCAGCTCTGACAGCTGTGCACTCTGAATTCCAACATGGTGATTATGGAAAAATGAAAACTTTCTTTCATTTGTGTTTTTTAAGGACAATGTCACTTATTTTTATGTCATGTGTTATAAAGTCTACCCTTTGACCAGTTTTAAGTTTACTCTGTGTTGTTAGTCTGACATAAAATAGAATCCTAGAATAGTTTGGATTGGAAGGGACCTTAAAGATCATCTAGTTCCAACTCCCTTGCCATGGACAGGGACACTTTCCACTGGACCAGGTTACTCAAAAAAAAATCTAAAAAAATATAACTAAGGTATATATGTCCTTTCCTCTTCTACTTGGAGTTTGATTTAGAAGATGATGCTGATTGCAAAAGTGCCGTTGCTTCCAGTGAGGCCAAAATTTCATGTTTGTGGAAGCTTATTGAAGCCAACAAAGGCAGTTGTCATAATACATTTTTTCTTACTATAGGAGAACTAGAAATTTTAGGGTCTATAATCCATGAGCATGGATAGAGGTGTATGGCCCTCATACACAATCCCCCAAATGGTCCATTATGAATGAAAGTTATAAGGACATAGCTATTGTAACTTAGTAAGAAACATTAATATTTCCTATTAATTTGGCTGGAATTTCAAAAGAGAGTAAGTTTTCAATCAGTTGGCATATTGCTAAGACATTGATAATTGATTAATTTTGCTTCCAATTACTCTTGTTCTCATTTATGGATGTTTCCATTTGTTTGACTGCCAAAACTGTGGTGAGATGTAATTTGTTAGTAAAATGCCTTGAAGTCTGACATGTCTGTCGACTTTAGAAGCCAGTGGAGAGATTCCTCATTAATTTAAATAGGAATTGGGTTGATGCAAAAATTATTTGGCTTTAAGACTTATTTCTACTTTCTTTTTACCAACATGTGTTGTGGGTTGTGCACTTTTTCCATACTTTTTTCTCATTAAGAAACCACATTATTTGGAGACGAAAGCTCTAAGCATTGTGTGCTTGGGAGTCAAGAGTTCTGTTTTTCAACTCTTAGTAAAAATAATTTCTTTCTATCTGAGGAGACTCATTTGTCACCTATGAAGACATTTCAACTTTGTCACGATCAACGGTTGCAGTTAATATTGTTCATTCTTTTGATCTTTTATTTCTCTACAAGAAAGGAAAGATACCATGGGCATCATAAAATTATGAGAAAGAAAGCAAAGAACTGGGAAGAGACATGGAGAGCATTAGGAGAGGCTCAGGGTGGGGATTTACAGAGTTGGGTCCTTTTTAAAATCTATAAACTGACTTCTGCCTTTATAGTTTCTGAATAGCAAACCAATTTTGCTCTACAGGAGTCTGCTTGCCCTAATCTAATCTGCACATGAGTCACAACACTCAAGTTTCAAATGAATCCATAAATTGAACAAAAATCATATCTATCTTTTAAACAATGAAAGTATAAATTACATTCGTTCTGTCTTGAAGAGAAGGGAAAATTCCATGAAATGTGTGTGGTCCAAAGTCTGTGCAACAGACGAGAGCTCTAATTTATAAAGGGGTCATGATTTTAGGGAATAAATATTTATAATCTCAGACGGGAAAAGGTCTGAGAAAATAATTTTACAGTCATGGGATTGTCACTCAGAGAAGAATTACCTTCTTCTGGACATATCTTCAGTTATAATTCAATTAAGTATGTGTGTGTACAGTAGTAATAATTTAACGCCTTCCTTCTGTTGAGCCTTACTATGCTGAAAAAAGGCTTTCTTCAGTGAACTCTCCATCTCTCTGTTTTCCCACCTCCATTGGTTCTTCCAGATGTATGTAATAGATGTCATGAAATGAAAAAAGGATTAAGGTTTTAAGCCATCTGGTGATGTAAGTCTTCCTAGCATTAAGAATTCTAATTAGACATCTCAGTGTAGTACACATTTTCAACACTGCTTTTATTTCATGTTCAGTGCCTTCCTTGTAGGGTCTTTTAAGGCATAGATTTACTTTTTTACTCCTTTTAGAGATCAAACAAATATTCAGTACCTTGGTTATTTGGCAGCCTTTTCTTAGTATTTTCACTTACTTGAAAAGTCCTTACAAATACTGGAATATTTCTACTATCTTTTTGTTACATAATTTCAGTTGTGAAGCATATTTATTTAAGTTTATTCCGTATTCTGGGTTCATTAACAGCATTTTAAGTCCTCTGCCTTTTACTGAAACATCTAAGGTTCAGATTTTTTTAACAGGATCCCTTTGAGGATCTGGGCTTGATTCACTGCAAGGCCCGTAGAGTTCACGCAATACAGTGTGATGGAAATAAAATGAGAGTTAAGCTTCTTACACTGCAGCTCATACAGTTGCTTTAATTAGCAAAATGCTTTCAATGTAACCAAAGCAGGCAGTTCACAAATGGCTGGAATGGTAATTGTAAAATTATCCCGTCCTTCAGAGTGGATCTTCTTTGCAAGTGCTTCTGAGAAAAAAGTATGTGTGGGGATTGATTCTGGGGAGCTTGTAAATGCATGCCGCGTTTCTAGGGCTCACTGACAACACCCAGGCAACAGCTCCCACTAGATTTTCAGCATGGAAAAATATCTCATGGGTTGTAGTGGTGAAGGAAAGCATTGCAGGCACAGGAAGTTTCTAAATATAAAGTGGTCTCAGTTCTTCACAGCCATGTTTTGGTATTTTTACCCCAACTGAGTAATTTTAACAAGCAGTAATAATTTGGCAATATTTCCCAAAACCTCCTTTTTGGTATAAGAGTATTGCCATCAGATGCTTGATGATCTAATTTAAATGTCATCAGTGTACTTTGTTGTCTCGATTCCTGTTTTATATGTGTCTGTATCAAGATTGTCTATGTGCTACTAACGTAATCCTAAACCCACATTCCAAACCAGAGCAAACCATGCAAGCTCCCTTCTCAGCTGAGAGCGCTATATAAAGGCCACACAGAATATAAATTGTGAAGTAATTTATTGTAGTGGCATCTCATAACATTTTTTACAGAAGAGTAACTTTGAGTTCGAACATTAAGGCTGTAAACCATTGGGGAATCACATCTGCACAAGAAGTCATCAAAGCAGCTACGATATGAGAGCCACTGACCACAGTGCCAAGTGAGTAAGAACTTCTTAGGCCCATAGCCACAAGGCCCATTACCTGCAACAAATCAAGGAAAGTTGTCAGAACTCTAAGTAAAAGGAAGACTCGAACAATTAGAGTCTCCTTTCAGAAATGCCAGTCATACCCATTCATAACAGAAATGGGGGTTGATTGCATGAATTCAACTGCAGCTGGAGTTTCAAAATTGAAGAATGATGTTGTGGGTAAAACCGAGATACAGAGTAGGTTCTGGCTGATCTTTACAGAATAAATTACTGATAGGTTTTCCTTGCTTTACTACAGCCAGTTAATCATGTGCTATCAATTGCTATGTTCTATACCTAGACTCCATCTTACTTTTTCTTAAAACTGATCAAGTCCTAACCTGAGGCATCTGAAGTCAGCCAACAGGAAATTTTCATCCTCTTTTAAAATTCAAATGAAACCACTATCCCGTCAGATACATGAAATTCTTTCCAGCCTTATTAATGAACTTCAGCCAGGTTTTTGTTTTGGGAAGGTTGACTTTTTCTAATCTAAGCTGGCTATTAAATATCTTTTTCTACCCTTAGGATTTTGATCAGAAGGCTGTATGTTTGTTTTAGGCTTTAGGATACCATTCATTCCGAAAGACACAGGATATCTCTTTGCTATAATTAGGAAAATGGGTCCTTGGGCTGGGATTTACATGCAGCCCCCGGGTGACTGTCAAAACCAATCCATAACTTTTGTAATCCCTTTCCTTTGGGAAGGGGAAAATGTTTAAAGCACCCCTGCTCAACTCTTCTGTTGATCACTTCAGTATTTTCTCTAGGCTTAACTGTTCCCAACAGTCCCAAAAGGAAATGGATAGACCTGGATAGGAAATGTTACCAATCTGGATTTGATATAGCACTGAAATATCAGAAAATGTGTTTTAGAAAACTATATTAGCAATATGAATTAATTAATTTGTGGGGTTTTCTCCAATTTTTAGCTCGGATGGTTCTGTGGCATATACTGTTTGTTTTCTCAGGCTCCCTTTTATAGATTGAGGATTTGTGTGCATGCTTTAGCATTAAACTGGGATAGGACTTGGTCTCTGTTTCTCTTGGGCTCAGGTTTGCTTTTCTTTGGAATATCTCGACTTTTTAAAAATTTAAAAATATCCTGACCCATTTCAGTAAAACTGCAAGATCACAAGGAAGGGCATTGGCCAGTTCCTCCTTCCTCTTCTAGTGAATCTGAAGTTTTACAGTCTCTAAGAAGGCTTTCTCTCCAGAACGTGTCATCCTTTTATGCTCAAGATGTCCTAATTTTGCTCAGGAAAGAATATAGGAACTGCTGTTCTCGTCAGGGCAGGGGTCCTGCCAGCCCAGTTTCCTTTCTTCCGGAAAGATCAGTACTTTATGGAAAAACAGAAGAAATGAGACATTGAAAAGAAGTTTCAAACTACATAAATTTGTTGAATTCATTCTAGCCCTTGATCCAAACAATATAATTCTCCCTTTCAAATAGCACTCTCGTACGGAGTAGTCTTTTTATTGGTTTTAGCAGTCTTACACAGTCATTAGCTCTATTTTATGCTAAAGTATAATAGGTACTTACTAATTTTCTCTTTAGACTCATATAAATGGCTGTATGAAATATAAAATTTTGATAAAAATCTAAATATAGCACCTACCCACTCATCTGGTCATAGTAGAAAGTTTTTAACTTATTAGGCCCATGCACAATAAATCTTAATCTGCTCTATTTGCTACATACAGAAAATATTCTCCAGCTGTTGAAAACAAGTGTAAATAATGTTGGAGAAAGCAGAAGCTGACATAGATTAAGTGACCTTTCCAATAAAAGGAACAATAATTGTAAATTAAAGTTTCAATTACCCAACATACCTATGGATCAATATCTACAGATGAGTCTCCTGCTGTGGCAATAAATACTAAGGGAAAGGTGCTATATACAAGAGGAGTTTCTTTTTAAGTTCTCTTCTTTCAGCCACGCAAATTATATTTTGCATTTTTTCCTCTGTAATTTCTTGCATGGATATGTGTTTCTGTCCTCCAAAGTAGAACTTCTTTTCCTTATCTTCATTTCTGCTGATGTGCCCTTGGCCTCTCTCCTTTCTTCATCCTGCCTCCTGCCCTCACTACTGCTCACTTTCATTTTCCCTGGATCTCTTTGCTAGCAAAACTAATGCCATCCATTTATATTCTGCTCTCTGCTGCTGTTTACATTTCTGATTTTCTCACTTTCTATTTCCAGAGCGTGGTCTTCATATTAAATCATTTCACTTTATTTTATTTCTCCACTCTGACCTTTGATCTCTTATTTACACCTGGAAGATTTTCCCCATTCAGTGGGGAAATAAGCTCTCTTCATTCAGACCCTTTCCAAGAACTCGTCTCCCGTGTGTGATTGATACTAATAAGCCATGCAAATGATTTTATGTATTCTTAAAATGATTTACAGCTTGAGATAAAGTAATCTTCAGCTCTGTAATGTCTTATGTGTCTGTCTTGTATGTGATTAGAGCTGCCTCAGGGCAGGGTTCCTGTCTTCGTTTCTTTTGCATGCAGCTTGGAGCATGTTACCATCACTAATCGAGTCATGTTATTATTGACTAATAGATGGGGTATTTTACTCGTCTGGTTTCTTAATTTGAACCTGTATTAAAGGTGATTCCCTTTTTTTAAGTATTTAAAAATTATCTTACAGCTACTTTTATTCTCAGCCCAGTGGAAACAAACAAGGTATTTTGTTGGCAGAAACATTTCAGATAAATTGTACTTTCGGCATACTCCTGAATCTTGATTTAGAAGATTTTAGAAGAGACATTTTGAATGATTTCTAAGTGAAATGCAGTGAATGATATGCTGTGTTTGCTTCAGAAAATGATTGACATGCAATCTAGAATTTCTTCACCAGTTGTATAGTTACTGCTTTTGATTTTAATGTGAAATTCAAACCACCACTATCAATTTGATTAATGGGGTAATACAACTTGTGACATTAAAAAAAAAGTTAAATGTTGATAAAGATAGAATTTGCCTAGGAAGCTGAAAATATATTCCAATTATTGCTGAAGAGTTATGAATTCAGTTCTCTTGAAAATGTTAGCACAATTCTTAATGTTACAATTTTAAATAATACTTGTCATTTAAATATTCGTGCAGTTCTCCATTCTGTAATACTTTACACTGAAATCTTAATCTCGGCAGGGGCAAAGAACTTTGTTACATAAACTAATTGGTTGTGAAGAAAGGAAAAGGGCATAAAATTGACAGAAGAATAAGCAGAAATGCCACTCTCTTTGAAATCCACTGATTAGAACAGTTCTGAAAAAATTACATCTGCAATACGAATATGCAAAAAGCATGTTGGCCTTTTTAATTTTAACATTTCATTTTCTTTTTGTATACAGTATGTAATATTTTTATTATATTTAACTATTGTGGTAGAACAAAATATTGTCCATTTATAAGCACACACACCATTTTCTGTATGGATAGAGTAAAAAAAATGTGATTACAGAGGGAGGCAGAAGTAGTCCATACAAAATATAGTTTAACCCACTCCATTCCAAGAGATGATGTGCTTTCAACTGTAGAGGTGAAACAGAGAAAAAGGAGGAACATTTATCAGGAGATTAGTGTGTAAGGGTAGGGGAAAGTAGGGTATAGAATAGGGGGAATGGTGAAACTGAAGCACTCAATATCTGTCAGGTTTATAAATTGTTTTTTCTAGAGATAGTGGTAATAGTACCAAAAGAGAGACCTCCTCAGTGATGCAAGTCTCTACATGGTCCTTCTTTTCTGTAATACCCTCTGAAGTATTCTAGCAGTGTTTTAAAATACAGCCTCTCTTCTCTCCAAGGGTGATTGTTCTGGCCATCACTACACTGTAGTCATCCAAAATAGTATATTTTCACAGATGGAGAAAAGCAGTATTGGTGGGAGGGAAAGAAGATCACCAAACTAAACCCTTGTCTCAAGGGGAAGAAATATAGCCACATGCAATTAATTCATTTATTTCATAGTAGAGTAGAACTATACTCTGAGAAACATGGTTTTGTTAGCTGTGAAAACAACACCGATTCTCACATGCTGGATTAAATTGTTGATGTATGTTACTTAATGTTTCTTAGTATATGTTTACATGAAGTGCTTCTTGGTGTGAGAGGGGTTCTTGTACGCCAGAGAGTGTAGGTGTGCGCAAGTAAATACTTATATGTAAACGTCTGTGTCTATGTGCAACTCTGACTTTGTGTTCTCATCAGGCAAGAGGAGTTGTGGTTGGGAAAACCAAAAATTTTACCCCTGTTTGTAGCTGCAAAGCTGAAGAACAGAGAAATTAAGTGATTTGAGGCCACAGAACTAATCTCAGGTGACAGAAGTAGGACCTTCTGAGCCCAGAAATTTCCTCCATAGCACGACTGTTATTGCTGCCACTCCTCCAGCTCTCCACTTGCAGAATTACAAGCCTTGGACTAATCTTGTCCATGAGGAATGCTACTGGGCTCTTAAGATTCATATCACAAAATTCTTCAACTTTTTGGAAACAAAATTGTCCTAGCTGCTGTCATCTTGTCTCCCATCTCTTCAATGACTTGATTAATCTAAACCTGTCTTTAATGTAAGACTGGTACTCCTTAAGGATTTTGTGGTTTTAATTATCCTTGCTTTAGAGAAGATTGGCTTATTGTTTCAGTGCTCATGCAAATTCTTTACAGAAAACAAGGCACCTCAAATGGCATAAATTGCATGTTTTATCATCAGTTTTCTCCAAATACATCAACGGTTTCAGAAATTTAAATACTTATAGTCTTACTCTCAGTTGAGACTGGGAGCAGGCCCAATGGCATTCATGACCATCTTTGAATATAATAAAATATTGCACAAAATGAATGAACATGGCAAATGCCAGCCCTGTGCTGTTACTAAAACGTTGATGCACCACAGGCATATAAAGTTGTGGCTGAAAAAAAAAAAAAGGCTTTGAAAGGAAAGCAGAGGATAGACAGCTATGAATGCAGCTTTAAAAGAACAAAGCAGATGACCTGAAAGCAGAGCAGATTTAATGTACACCTTGCAGAATGAAAATTGTATCCCTCTCCTCCTCCCCACTGATATTTTGTTCACGTGCTTTTAGAAAACAGCAGTGACACGTTAGTGCTTTACATGAATTAACATTTTCTCTATGTTAGACTTCAAAGTTTCTGCATTCTTGATGAAATCTAAATAGTGTGGTAAAATATTAAAATTATATTGTTTAAATTCTGTCATCTTCTTATGCTTGAGACAATTTAGAACCCATTTCCTTCTGTATTTTCACTCATTTCATTCAATAGTTGCTATAATATTGACTGTCAGTTCCCATATGTACTCGTACTATCAGGCCTTAAATCTGAAATATATTCCAAGGTTGAAGCATGAGTGTTGCATTTGTTTCACTGAATTTTTCATTTTCTCGTCAATTCAAAGTCCCATGGGGTGGGTTTCTACCGTTCTTGGTCCTGTATAAGAATTTCTCTTAAGACTGTTGAATCTAGTATCTGTCTCCAGACAAAATCCATTCTTCAGAGAAGCTGTCGGTGTGATGGCTCTGAATTGACTGATGCCATCTGTATGTTGATTTTCACATCCTCTATGTGCTTGTGCCCTCAAATATGAAAATTTTCTTTATTATATAGATAAAATCAGGATCAGAGGTATGTGGCATTATATTGCTTTTCTTGGTGTATAGTATTCAAGTGTAATAATTCTTTATTTTTTGCTTTTTAATCACTAGCTACTGGTATGGCAAACTCAAAAATAAAGTTGCGCACCAATATGTTTTAATGTAGCAGTGCATCAGGTTTTACTGTTGTATGTTTATATCTAAATTATTTCTTCTTCCTTTTTCTGTCCTTGATATTCTGCATTTTTATGTCCAGATGAAACAGGTTTATGGTTGAGAGGTTTTTTCTAAAGCAAATGATGAATGTAGGTTTACACAAGAATTTTAATGCAACAGATGCATTCACTTATAGTAGAACCTCAAAGACTCTTTGACAGCAAAATGAAAATACATTAGTTTATCATTAAAAGAATTTTGAATTTCTTACTAATTTAGATAAATGCAACAAAGTCTTTTTTTGACATCTCATTAGTTGAGTTGATTCAAATAGAGTTGTACATTGTTAAATGTTATGAAACAAAACATTGGACCCATGACTGATAAATACAGTATAGAACAAACTGGAATTGGTTCGTTGGGGTTTTTTCCCCACCTTTGCTCTTAAATGTAAATAAAGCTATCAGATCAATCACTCTCATATGGTCATACTAAGTCTGCTACAACCACATCACCTTGCCAGCAGACGGGCACCAGTAGTAAAGAACAAATTTTTTAAGATTTTCTTTTTACTACTTTCATATCCTGCTGACTTTTGGTTCATCAGCAGTCCTTACTTTGTGGTCTTGTTTTTGGAGTTTGTCTTCTGTCAAACATACCCAATACTGTCAAGCATATGCCAGTACTTTTGTGCTTTTACACTGTATTACTACTATCATAGAGCCTTCATCAATTGATAGGCATTTTGGTAGTGGTGATGAAACCTTGAAAAGATGAAACACTTTAAATGCAATAAAAATAAACTAAATTATTTTTAAGAGTAGACCCCGAATTCATTATTAAAACAAGTTGCATAAAATCCTACTTTTTAGAAACCTGAGTTGAGATTTTTATGTATTTGGGATTCACAGTGCAGTATCATGCTGTACCATTTTACATGTCCTCATTGATTTTAATCAATATCATCAGTATGTTGAGCATTGACTGTTATTTCTCACTTAAATAAAATGTTTATCTCTGGATCAGCTTCATGCAGGTACAGCCTTTGCTGGACAGCTGGCTTTTAAGGACATGGTATGATACAAGGATGATAATAACACTAAATTTTTAGCTGACAATCAGGAAACAGTAACACAAGCAGACTGAGTAATTTCAGCAGGAAAAAGAAATAGTGAGAATAACATGCTTGCTCCAGAATGCCATTTATTCATATGCTGCATTTTTGCACCTATATGAATTTGACTAAAAGTTATGTTACCTTCAACTATTAGTACATTCTTGAAACTACTTCAAAGCTCTGCAGGTGCTTTTGGACTTGCATATTTCTGTAGCCGTGTCCAGTCAGCCATCTGTATACAAATCAGATGCATCAGAAGGATCTAAGAAGAATTAGGGTTGGGAGGTTCATGCAAAAGGTGTGCAATGTTTAGTTTGAAATTGGTATGTTTAAACATTTCATGCCAATTTCTGTTAGTAAATATGGAAGGCTACAGTTTAAATTGTCCTTTGTGAAAATGCAAACACATGGAACATATTAGGCTATTAATATTTTACATTTAAGCCTTCTGCCAAAGACAAACTGAGAATAGGTCCAGTTCCAGACAATACTGCTTGTCCTAATGAAAATATTCTGAGGATCATCTGATGTTTGGACAGCGCTAGGCCTTTTTTGGCTTTAAACCAGAGGATAATTACTATCTTCTATTCCTTTGTCATCACTAATTAATAATTGCTGGTAATGTTGTCCCATGAACATCTTTTCCCTCTTTCATTAAATATAGTTAGGGAAGAGGCACATACTCTCTTTTCAAGGTTGCCCATACCACTTAGGACGATTGACTGAACATACAGGTTTCTGAAGAGCTGGCAGACTGGTTGGTAGTTGATGTTATCTCCTGGGAACTGGCTTTATGTTGGAACAGCTCAGAGCGATTAAAGTTTAGGACTTCAGGAGCACATTGCATAAATGCATCTATACTTTTGCTGGGGGAAAGGGAACACACTTGGCTCCAAGCTGACTCTGCGTCATCTATCACCAGCTTCAGTCAAAGATGGGTTCCAAACTCCACCTCAATCCTGACCACAGTGACCAGTTGAAGCTCTTGCCTTTGCCACACACGCCTGATTTCCAGACAGTGGGGGACTTTGGTAGGGCTTCATCTTGCAGTTTATAAGTGGTAAATGAGCCGAATGTCACAAAGCTGATACTTATCCAGATCGTGCTGGGCTGTCTCTGCGTATGTTCCCATGCTCCCATTTCTAGGAGGATTTTTGTTTGCTCACTTTCATGATACTGTTCGTGTGGTAACATAAAACCCCAAGCCAAGCTGGCTTTCTACAGACAGGTGTATTTATTACAGGAACAAGTCAAACTTCCTACAGTGTTTGGTTATTTGGGGCTTTGCCCTTCTTGGGAGTGTGCCAGCCCTCTTCCTTGCCTTAGATGATAATTGGCTCATTTAAAGGATCTAGTGAAATGATGGACTAGGGACTCTTTCAAAGGTGATAGAAACAATTATTGGTACGGGTAGTTACTCTCTTTTGTCATATTTTCCTTTACAACCTTGAGAGATGTGGAACAGGGCCTAAGAAGGAATTTTTTGTGGGGGTGTACAGAGACTTTTTCACTTTCTTTAAGAATATATGAGGGATATATTGCAAAACATGGTATTGAGACATATTTGACAGAATTCATTCTTTCCAATGCAGACAAGATTGAATGGTGCTTCAGGTATGTCATTGAATCTTCCCAAGATGACATAATGTTCAACTAGTCTCATTCTTTATGTAAAATCAAAAAATGTGCAGAATTACTGAAATTTTCATTGCTGAAACATAAAGCATAATTAAGGGTAATGAATAAAATGCAGATCTACGTACACATCAAACTACGTACACGTACTAAATTTATTTTTATTCTTATATGGCGAACCCACAATATAGTTAACAATGTGTGCAGGAGCATGGATGTAGCTCTCTATAATATGATTTAATAATTGTATAGCTTGGTTTTATCATTTCTCTGTGTATATGTTTCTAGAAATAAGACAAATGAAGAAACTCAAAATGGCTTATTAAACAAATTAGCTAAAAGAAAGAAATAAATTTGCCAAGCTAGAGATGGACGTTGTTTTCACAATGCTGCAGAAAGATGGGGTGGACAGCATTAGAGGAGTGACTCGTTTATGACAAGAACATTAATAAGCAGGAAATGAGGCAGCATAATAATAAG
Source organism: Tringa solitaria (assembly GCA_026413425.1). Classification (NCBI taxonomy): domain Eukaryota; kingdom Metazoa; phylum Chordata; class Aves; order Charadriiformes; family Scolopacidae; genus Tringa; species Tringa solitaria. The sequence goes on along the minus strand of JAOXJM010000033.1, from coordinate 52,221,807 downwards.
GTGGAAACGAGTAGATATGGAAAGAATGATGCAAAAAGAAGGTATGCTGTTTGGCGAGAGAGAAATTACATGATGATCTACGAAATTAGAGAGGAAAGAAATATACGATGAAGTGAAATTGGATTTAATGAGGTAGAAGAAAGGTGATTAGGGACAGAAGAAAAATAGAATTTAGTGATGAGAAAATCCTATTAAATTATCCAATAAATCTTCTTGCCACTCAAGGATTTCCTTTCTTTCTCCTCCTCCTCCCCAGGATATTTTCCAAGGTAGTTGTGTCAATATGTACCCATACAGGAATGCTGTTTCCCTTATGAAGCACCTCACCACATCTCCATAGGACCAACAAAATGTATAAGTGTACTCCTGCATGGAGTCACAGCCTTCAGGACTGTAGTCTACATCGCGTGCTAGCACCTTGTCAAGACTTTGTTTTAAGTGACTGGGTTAACTTATTTTAAGGGCTCTTTTATTTAGGTTGGTTTTTTTTTTTTTTTTTTGAGAGAGGGATTATATCTGTTAATTATATTGGATACTGCCTATAAAATACCATCTTTCTGATAATCTCCATTGCATAAGTTAAATCTCTGGATTTTGGACCATTCACTTGCTTTTAACATCGTTCAGTTCCATATTATAACTTTTTTAAATCTGAGCAAAGTAGATAGGAACAGCAATATAGTGCATGTAGCAGATGGCTTTCAATTAGGAGATGATCAGTTTATCTGAATGACACTCAAAAGTTGTCATTCCGATAAGCGCACAGTATTTGTGCAGTCTCTTTGCTTTATTTTTTTGATGGATAAACAGGAAAATTCAGCACTTCATGCCTTAACAAAACCACTCCTAAGACAATCCATCAAAACAATTCCAATGCAGCCACTATTGCATTCTCAGTGTGTGAACTTTCTGCATTGATGTCATGTCCTTGAGACCTCATTTGGCAAGAATTTGCCTGTTGGTTAGAATTGGTTATGTTTGGACAGCAGGATTGAAATGCCAGCAAAATTACATATTTTCCACAAAAGGTTGTTTAACAAAACAAGCCTGGGAAGCCTTCAAGGACAATTCATGCTTTACTGGTCTGAAACAGGGCTCTCTTCATGTCAGCGAGCTAAAAGACATGGAGGGGTGTGATGGAGGGGTGTCCTGAAAAAGCAGTACAACTAAACTGTGAAGTTTTCCTGTAGTTTAGTTTGCATATAGAAAGCTTCCCTGTGAAGTTACAGTAGATGTGATGTGCACTAAAGCATCAGTATTAAGGTGGTGTGTTTTGCAGAGTGGAAGGCAGAGTTGGGCAGTGTTTCTGGAGATCTCCTGACGGTGATAACTAGTCACCACTTTTTAAAGGGTTTTTTATTTTTCCTTGGCAATAGTTTTAGATCGTCTAAAAGACTTTTTTTGAAGACTATTTCACAGGAAAAAGAAAGAAATCCAGGAACTAAAGTTAATGTAGTTGTCATAAAACAAATATGTTAGTTTAGTCAAATCATAAAACTTATTGGAGTGTACTGTTATGCTTATCCTAAAAACTGGGAATACTGAGCAGAAATAAATGTATACCAACTGAGTTTTCCAGCTCTGTGTCCTTCATGGGAAAGCATTTTGAATGTTGCAATGCCACAAATCTGTTTGTTCAGCTTGAAGTACGTTTCAAAACTGTTCTGGGCAATTAGATAAGCCTGTTGTTGCTCACCAAAGTTCTTAATTTGGAATGCCACAAGGAAGTTCCCTTAAGCAGTAGTCCCCGTGACATGGGAGGTGCTGAAATCAAAGCGGAGCAAGCTGCTTTCCTTTCCTATAGTCTCTGGCTGATAACCCCGTCTCCATGAATTCATGTTACTTGCCCATGGTCATGCTGAAGTTGCAAATGGCAGTGTTCTAGAGAAACAGAATTGTTAACTTATTCTAACAAGAGAACTGATACCTGAACAAAGCCTGTGTACCAGGATTTTGGAAATGAGAGTATGAAGTAATATCATTCCTAATGACTGTGAAAAAGAAAAATGCTCAAGTAATGACACAATTTAAAGAGAGAAATAAATGGATAATTTTAGCTCTATGCTCTATCTGTTTCTTAAATACTTGGTATTAACAGCAAGGACTCTGCATATTAATCCTAAAACCTCTCTTTCCTGGGAAGATGATGCACACAGAGGCTGCTCTGCCAGGCCTTTTTCCAGCCATGTGAGTATATTCTGTTTTTAGGGATGGACTAAACATCCGTGATTCGTGCATTGGGTTCTCGGCTGGTTTTTGCTCTCTGTGTGTCTACCAAAGAGTCAAATTGTGTGTGAAGTGAAATTTGAAAAGAAGAGAGCAACAAAGAATTTTTTTAAGGAATATAAAATAAAACATGATAGCTGTTGAAAGCTAAAGGAAGCTTGAAGTGGCAAGAAGAGAGGAAGTATTCTAAATTTATAATGAAAATTAATTATGCATTCATTGCATTTGAAGAGGTCAGACATGATGAATTTAAATAGTACATGAGACTGAAGGCCATCTTTTATATTAAGGGCATTACAACAGGGTGATGTGAGGAGAGGCAGAGAAATAAAGGAAGCAAAGGGAGAAAATTGCAACACTGAGGCAGTAAGTAACAAGAACATTAAATCGAACAGATCTGCTTTGTGACTAAATTGATTCATGATTTTCAGGCAATTCAAAATAATGATAATATATTAGCCATAAAATTGTACTGGAAAAATGTTTAAAACTGCTGAGAAAGTTAATAAAAGAAGGAATTTCAAAATGGATTTTCACCAGCTTGCAGCAACCTTTACAACTTCTGTACATTGGAATAATTCTTTAAATTTTGTTCCTTTCTTACTTATAGTTCATATTGGTTTTTTTGAAAAGTAATATTTTTCTTCTGTGTTTTTTTTCCCGTTCTTCTGTCTCCTGCCACGTCTGTGCTGTTTTCACTATCCTGTTTCATTTCTGAATATAGTACATGAGCAAAGAGATTAAAGACAATCCTGTGTAAATGCCGCATGGGATAACTAGCTGTAAGGCTAAAGCAGAGTGTCTTGCTCTACTTTCTGTGTTACTGGAGCAGAGAGTTATTCTTAGCAGGGATAGACTATACTGAATAGCATTGGTAGAAGTATAGTGCAACCTTTCTGCTTAACACTGGTTTAATATATGTATTTTGGAGGGTATTAAGATACTGCATGACTCAACCACCTTTCTGTTTAGAGCTGGGGACCCTGTGCCTTCCATGTGGCATTGGGCAATACTTATATTGATATCTAAACACTGCTTTCAGACACCATAGTTTATTTTGACTCACAGTATTGCTATGGAGCTTGAGGAGACACAAGGAATATGTGCATAGCAGCATGTCTGGGGAGTCAGAAACTCACACCGACTTCCCTAGCAAAGGCATACTTTTAATTATGGAAATTGCAGGTGAAGGGAGTCCTTCAACAATTTTATTTCTATGGCCCTGAGCTAAGCATTGTTGATGGAAAGTGAAATCAGAGAGGCTTAGTGGTTAAGAAGGGGGGAAAAAAAAGGTATAACAGCAAATAGTAAATTGTCACCTCAGGCTTTTACAAAATAGCACATAAGAGAAATAAAGAGTATTTTCCCCTAGAGGGTGGTTTCATGTACCTAGTTGTCTATGGGGTGCAAGGTTACCTGAACAGGATACTGTACCAGATAATTCCCCTATGGCAGCTATTATGATTCACTGGTTTTAATAATATCCCCAACTTCACTTGAGGGAATTATCCAGGCAAGCTTCTAAAGCATAGTGTGTAACCTAATAGCACTATTGTTTCTATTTTTTTATCATAGGCAAGTGCTTCATTTACTTACAGTCAATCTTGATACTGAAAATGGTACCATAATTCCTATAGCCACAATTAGATAACCACAGTTAGATTGAATCAATACCCATTCTTGTGAAGAATATTGTACTGAAATTGTGGAGTATGGCTCTCTTCTTCCTTCTGACAAATACAATTATCATTAGAACCCTGGTCCAAAGTCCACCTAATTCATGTAATAAGTTATTTACCAATGAAATAACATATCAATAATAGATCAGTTGGTATTTAACACATGTATGTTTTCCTCCTATTTTAGAATGCTGAGTGTTCATTGTGGTTACTTACTGATGACTAGCTGTTGCACTGTGTTTGGTGAAAATCCTAACAAATTTAACAGGCAAGAAGGGGTTGCTGGGCTTTTAGGTCATGGGATTTTTCATACTTAGTAGAGGAGTGGGGGCTTTTCATGTTATATTTCCCTTTCCCTTTTATTTCCCTTATTCCTCACGCTAGAAATGAGGGTAATAGTCATTTTTTCTTTGAGGTCTTCACAGTTCACTTCCTTAACATTGAAAAACTGATTTTAATTGATTTACCACTAGGAAGTTTTCCTTTGCAAGGCACTTCAGCACAACTGTGTGTTAGTCTGCTAGCATCTATGGATGTTCCTAATTTACTGATGAATTCATGGAGCCCAAATATATTACCAGGTGTAATTCTTGGTGGGTTCCTTTTGATGAAATCTGAGACTCTTCACTGTGATTATACATTAGCTTTAAGTCAGCTTCCTTTGTGCAGCAATTAGTGCAGTATATAAAATGGGAGTACATACAGGAGCTGTACTGAAGGGAAGCTTACTTTGTCAAACAGGCAAGTCAAGCACAAGGTTACAAAACACACCATCACTTTGGATTCAGTTATCTTAGTGCCTTTGCAATATCAGCCAGGTCTGTCACATTTAATTTGGCCCAGAACAAAGTTCTGGGCGTGAGGTCACCAAATGGAGATAATATCCTCCCTTCTCCATGAAACTTATAGGTGGGCAATAGGTAGTTCTGCAAAAAGCAGTAGTAAATGTCCACGAGAAGGAAATAATAACAAGAGTATGGTGGGCAATCAGCAGACCAGAACATACAGAAGTTTGTTTCTTGGAGAGGCATGCATAAAATAGGACAATCATCTCTTGTTTACAACTTGCTATTTTAATGCTATCCAAGGGCATAATTCAATTCCAGTCATGACGTAAATTTTGCTTTTGGTTTGGCTTTAAAATTAAAATCCTATCCTTTTTCAACTTCTTTGGGGTTTTAAAATGTTTCTATGTGTTTTCTTTCACTTCAGTATTTCTGTCCTCAACCAGAAGTAGATTTTTTCTTTTAAAAAAGGTGCAACAGGAAAAAATTCCTCCCTGCTAGGACCCATTTTCCTTGTCAGTTAGGTTGACAGCAGGTTTAGCACATTTATTAATTATGAGGGCAATTTGTTAGAACAAACAAGCTTCCAAACCTTTAGGAGGTCTGGCGTGATTATAAATAAATAAAAAAAAAACTTGGAAAATGCTTCAAGGCAAGAACTCAGCAAATATAAAGAAGGGACTTAACTTTGAGACTATGCCTGTAAACTGGAGGGTCCCTCCTCCTTCTGAAAAATTATGCTGGGTATGTGAGCAATACATTAATGGTCTACAAGTGTATACATAGGTTTTTGCTTACTAGAGGTTCATTAAAACAGACCATGTTATGCACTTGAAAATTAATCTCCTTGTGAACATCTTCTACCTTAAGGACTGGCAGTACTTCTGTCCTCTTTCTTGTGTGCCTGATTATGTTCCCAGCCTTGGAGCATCCATGTGTGACTCAGCAGATAAAATTCTGCAACTTCAGTGACTACTCTGAGAAGTTGGTTCTGGGTTGGCAGATGCTCTTCTTTTTCAGGAGGATGAATGCTTTCCAGGCCCTTATAGGGATCTCTGGAAGTTATCTATCTCATCAAACTCCCCTCTCAAAAAATGCAACCACTTCTTCAAAATTACCATCCATCATAATTAAACAAAAGGGAAAGGTTCATTTTCAGACATGACTTTCCATGTTGCATTTGTTACCTAACAGACTACTTATTGAGCAGAACCAAAATACTAATCCTGGGGACATCAGCTGTCATAAATTACTACAGCGCTGCTTTTTGTGTGCCAACAGATCCAAGAGATTTGGGTGCTAATCAGCTGTCATGATCAACTACTGTATTTAGAGAATCTTGGCTGTTATGTGTTAGAGGCAGGCAACGTGGCGATTTAGTTGGATAGCACTAACATTATTGATTTTGGATTTTGAGAGGCTTGTTAAATACATCATGAAGGCTAGTATTATTTATTTTTTTATGAACAGGCATCAACACTGAAACAATAAATGTGGAGTGTCCAGCAGCAATATGAATAAACCTCATGTTAATGTCTTCAAAAGAAGCAAATACCTGTTTGTAACAAACACAATCATATTTTCTGTCCTGATCTGCCCTATGTCTCTACAAGTATTTATGATTTCCATGAGTGTATATATGTACCTCATCATGTGAACATACACCTTCCAGTCCTGTAGCCATTCTATTCCTTGATACAAAACCAGTATGAACAGTTGTGTCTTGTCTTACTGTCTCAGGATTAGTATATCTGTGTTTTCTTCTATGGCAGGGAGTTTGAATCCAATAGTAGCCATACCTCTACCCCCCTTCTGTACATTCTGCCACGAGAAGCAGAAAATACTAGTTTGTAAACAAATAATCTGCTCATCTCTGACAGTAGAACTTCAGAAATGAAAATACTTTTTTTCCATAACTAACCTGGATACCCTTTTCTCAAGGAAATGGGAAAACACTTGTGCAGTGAACTGGACTCACCTCTTTGTTACACTGATGTTAAGAAGTGTTCTCTGGTTTTCTGCATTTCTAGGGCAGTTCCAATGAAATTCATGGAGCTACTCCAGCTATACAGCTTTGTAAAGCAGAGCTGCTTTTGACTCATAAACATGTTTTTCTTCAGATGTAAGATTTGATTTCACCCCTGTGCTACTGCAGTGTGCTGGTTTTGTAACTGCATTTGTTTCTTTGAAGTTAAATACGAGAATGACGTACTGTCAAGGTAGGTCAGTCCCGCAGAGGTGTGTAAGGTAGTCAAAAGGAGGATATTGAGGGCTGTGAGAGTGCCTGTGACCCAGAAAGCAGCACAGAAGTTCATTTACTCTGTGTGCTGATGACATGCTCACTTTGTTTTTTCAAGAACTCGGTTACTCATTTTCCCACTCTATTATGTTTATTGGACAAGTTCCACATAGTTCATGATCAGCAGAAAACTGAGGTCATACCATTAACATTTTTTGGCATTCACAGCTAGATATGTTTTTTTCCCTTTTAACAGAACAAGTCTTTGAAATAAATAAACTTTAAAACCCCAAAGCCAATTGTAGTACCTTGTAGGTCAATGACTTGGTTTTCCAAAAAAGTGGCAGTGCCTGACAGTACCTATTGGCAATTGCTCAGCCATTCTGAAAATCAGGACATCTGCTTAGGTACAAGTGCAAATATCACCATCTGACTTCAGGATTATATGTTACTTGTATTTTTTTTCCATATTTTTTTTATGGCTTCAAAGGTTTTTTCCCTGACGCAGAAGTTAACAAAGAAAGAAAACAGATTCACATCTCTGTGTCTGAGTATAAACCACCAAAAAAGTGAAGGAGTCTCGGATTTTGGACATTTAATATCTGAGCTGTTCATCTTTGTCTGCCTGTGATTGACCCAAAGGTCTGTGGGATCAGCTGAAAGGCTGATATTTATGTCACAGTTTTAGAAGAGCTCTGAATGCTTTGTGCACCAGTCCTGATTTTCAGTAAGATGTATTCTCTTTCTGAATATTTATATTGAGGTTCCTAAAGGACCAGATGGTAGAGGATTCACTCAGTGACTGACTTTCAGGCTACCCTGGACTTTATAATTTGTGATTTCAATTCTGTTTTAGATGTGAACATATTTACAAAGTATGTTAGTTTGTTTCAGATTTGAAGTCTATATTGTTCTTTAGAGTTTTAATTAGATATATATTGAGTGTAATTACAAACACAATTGCTAGTACTTGAAAAACTTCTCCCAATAATTTTTTTAAATACAATTTTTTTAATTCTCAGGTACTCAGAGGAATGTCCTATTAGCTGGTTATTCCAGAGGTTGCATTGGTTTATATTGTATTATGTTTATGTCATATTCTTAGAAAGATAATTGTAATATTAAAATGGCTAACATGTAATGAAAGAGCTGTGTTAGGAATTTTGAGATTAATTCAATATGCTGAGGGATGGCCCTTTGTCTCAAAGGTTTGCGCTTTCCCTTGGATTTGCTGTGTGGAGTCCTCTTCCTCTGCAATCCTTTCCTTCCTGCCATTGTCCTCAGTGCCTCTGGCCCACCCTGGCTTTCTCCTGTGGTCTCTTCTTGCTTTTGCAACTGTTTGTAAAGGCTTGAATTGGGAAGGAGACTGTTCCACATCTGGGTGATTTCAGGTGTGCAGACCAGAAATGACACTTCCCAGATGTAGATCATTTTCCCCCTCTGTCACATGCCCCGCACGTGGTCTGTACTGCAGGATGGCTACTTGGTCCATACCAGGAGCTGCTCCCGCTCGTTACCTTTTCTCTGGCCTGGAAGCCAGAAAGTCATCGTTGCAGCCGCTGCCTGCTCCTGTGGTTCAGACAGTACAGAATCGGGAAGGTTTCACAGGACTTGTCTGTAGACAGCTGTGTTTAATGATGCTCTTCTGTGGATTTTTGAAGATCCTCTAGTAAAAATGATCCAAATTCAGTCTTTACAAATGCTTTTGTGAACATTTCATAGCCATGCCCAAGCCATTTCCATGTTTTGTGCAGACAAGGCGAGATGATTTCAAAGGAAACATTCTCTGCCTTTCTGGATGACATCCTGCTGCTTCCCAACCATTTTTTTGTTTGCCTTTTTTTTTTCCCCTCTATCATATATTAATTCAGTCTCTTCCTCCTTCAGAGACAGATGGTGAGCTGGTGATACTAATGAGCTCCCTGCTGCCCAGGGAAGGCAGACTGAAATGCTTTGTGTTCAGAGAACTAACAGGCTGAGCACCCTCACTAAGGATGTAACACATGCGATGAAAGGTTTGATGCACAAATACTGTAGCACACTTTCTTCACATGCACCTATGAACCACGTTTCCCCAAGAGAACAACTTCCCGAAACAGCCTGCCTAATAGTCTGATCCTTACTGTGTTTATTGAGGTATTGCTCTGAATGGTACAATAATCTCTCTCTTTTATGGAGACGGAGAGAGCATTAGGTTGTGGACACATGGCAATTGAATGCCCTGCTTCTCTGGCATTAGCACACCGAGAAATAAAAACAAAGAGCACCTGCTGTTCCTCAGAATGAGTCTTTGAACATTATAAAAACTTTCTTGGCAGAAAGCCATTCTTTTCTCGCTGACTTTAAAAAGAATGCAATTAATTATAGGAGCTGCAGACCTCTAAGGTAACAAAATGCAATTATCCAGGGATTCATGATGTATTCAGTTATGGCTTGTTTAAAATGTTAACAGAATTGTCAAAACTGACTTGTATGTAAGGATGTAATTAAAGATGGGTCCAGTTGCCCTGGAAGTCTAATGGTTGCTATCATGTGGCCAGTTCAAGGCAGACTATGAGGTTCCCAAGTGGTAGTGTTTACGTGGATTCAACATGATCCTGAGGAGTTTTTCAAAGCCTAATGAATTGGTTATGATTCTGAGAACTTTTGTAATGGATTCATTAAATGTTCTCTCTCCAGCGGAGATCACAAAGAGAGATGTATCGCTTTCTCCACACTCAGCAGAAAAACTGCAGCGACACAAGATTTCTAATTGAGTGAATATGAAACATTCACTTTTTGTGTTTAAAAACAAATAAATACTAGTATCAGGGTATCTGTCTTTTAATGTGAGATCTCTTTCCCAAGAAACAGCATTTTTCCACTGGAACGGAGAACATTAAAAAACCCAGTCTTTGCTTTCAATTACTACATAGAGATATACCACATACATTTAAGGGATGGATGGTAAATATAACTCTAACCTGACCAACTATCATAGCTGATAAAGAGATGCTGGTATCTTATCAAAGCAGGTGCTTTGATATCTGTTGATACAGAATGGTACCCAGTCCACATTTAAGTTAATTACTGTATACTAGCAAGTAACAGATGTGCTGCAGATGGCTAGAGTGATTAAAATAAAAAAGCTCAAAAATAAAGATTTTACAGGTTTGGAAGCTAACAATAAATAAATGTGTTAAAAAGCACTATATTAAAACTCAAATATTTTAGTAATTGAACTAAAACCGTATTTGTTTCCATATTATCAGTCAGTTACTGTGAATAGATTTTAAACAAAATAATGAGTTACAGACTTAAACAGAGATGTTTTTCCCATTAGAATTTACTAGTATGCCAACAGCTACTCTGGGAAAATGTGTGTGTACTCTCATCTTGGTTCTGTGCTTTCGCCAACTTTCAGTAAGAACATAACATGAGGGTCAGTCTGAAAGTGGCTGATGGTCTTTTTTTTTAGAATGTACATTTACTGAAAGGAAAGCTTTTTACAGGAATATTCTTGTTTCACCAAGAATGCTTTTACAAGCATTTCAAGTTTATGACTGGAAATTCCACCCTGAAAGGAGAGGGTGCCACGTATCCACGTATAGACAAGCAAACACCTATCTCAGAAAAAGCGAGGTGGTCCTGTAGACAGTATAGGATCAAGAAGTTGAACCAGAAGTTCCCACAGGACTAGTGGATGCACTTGGGCCACAATAACCCCATGCAGCGCTACAGGCTTGGGGAAGTGCGGCTGGAAAGCTGCCTGGAAGAAAGAAACCTGGGGGTTCTAATTGACAAGCAGATGAATATGAGCCGTCAGTGTGCCCAGGTGGCCAAGAAGGCCAACGGCATCCTGGCTTGTATTAGAAA
>JAOXJM010000033.1:52195098-52210923 GCA_026413425.1 Tringa solitaria | reverse complement strand
GGTAGATGGTTGGACTCGATGATCCCAAGGGTCTCTTCCAATCTAAATGATTCTAGGATTCTATGATTCATCATAAGTGGTTTTTTTTCTTCTGGGATGTTGCTCCTTCTTCAGGTTTTGTTGTTTTGGGTGTTGGGGTTTGTTTTGTTTTTTTTTGAGAAAAGCCTTGGCAAATCTTATTTCATCCTTATTTTCATCCTAATTCAAGTTGTGGCAATTTATGGAGTCTCAAAATTTTCATAAGACAAGAAAATGGTTTCCTGTCTAGCTGTGAAAGATGTCATTGTAAGGTGAGAAAGATTATGAAACGTCAGTAAAGGAAATGATAAAATCTCAATAATTTAAGCATGTATGGGTAGGGTGACCCAATTTCTAAATTAATAATAAATAAGTAGACCACCTTGCTGTGAGATCTGATCAAGAAGAACCACTTAGACAGATACATGATGTAACATTGAATTAGCCTAAAGGAGCTTAGTATATTCAATGCACTATGCTAAGTAATATGTGTAAGAAGGCCCATCATACTGTGGTAACTCTGGACTGGATTTAAAAAAAAAAAAGAGAAAAAGAAAATTAATTTTTTCTAAATTGTTCATAAGTACATTTTTGTTTCGTTGGGTTCTTTTAATTTACTTTTTTTTTTTCCTCATGGGATTGCAAGTGGTACTTAATCAGCACGATAGTGTATGAATGTTTTGTTTTAAGAGGGTACTTTTAATATTAGGTGAAATAACTACTTTTTGAAATAGGTGACTAAACATGGGTGAACTGCTTATTTCCAGAGTTTGCTATAGCTATTTTTGTAACTATTTATTAAGGATGAAATAATAAGAAATAAGAGAATAGTCAGCTTCTACTATTTGTGGTTATAGACTGCTATGTGCGAGTGGGACACCAGGTAACCTCACTCATTGCACAGGAAGGCCATAGAAGTTTCTCCCCATATCTTAAGGCATTCTACTTTTTATTATAGTAAACCTCTGCACTGTGTAGTCATTTACACCTTATTCACATGGAGGTAGCTCTGGTAGTAGAGTCAGAGAACACTTTGCTTATGCACTGTAATAACAAACTTCCTCACTGTGTTCCCCTGACCTTTCTCTTTGAGTTTTGTAGTACCCCATAGTCTTCTCCACGTGCTTCTTGGAAGGACAGGAGGCAGTACTTGCTATGGCCGATGATGAGCCACGTGAGCCAGCCGTCTGCTGCCTGCCAGACCCTCTGATGGCCTCTCCCATTTGCCTTTCCCTTAGTGGAGATGCTAACTGGGTCTGTATCCTTTATCCAGCTCTTGCTATTCATAAAACTTGTAGGAGTTCAGGATTTTTGAGGTCCCTCTTCCTCTGAAATTTGGGTCCAAAAGCCATTTTGGATGGCAAAAGGAACTGGAAGAGAAAACAAATGATCATGTAAATCTTGTTTCCTTAGGGAGCCAGACTAAGGATGTATATATAAGACTTGTCTCACACGTTATAGATCAAGCTGAATGCATCCTCTGGTGTATAGGTGTATAGATATACTTAATTACAGGGGTGATCAAGGGGTTTATATTATTTCAGAAATGCAGTTGTCATTTGTTCAGTCATATTTTCGTATGTTCCAGGTAGTTATCTGTTTCCAACTGTTTCCTCTCAGGTCATAGCCAGAAAGGACATAATTACATGTTCTGTCACATGAGAAGGTAAGCACGAGATGTGCTACAGGGTTATTTCCTTGCAATGTTCTCTCACTTATTAAATTTGTTTTCTGTTAATGCTTTCTATTAATTTGGATTTCTGGGTATGGTGGAACATTATCAAGTATAATGCAGTGTTGTTGGTCAGAAAAGTTTTGGGTTTGCATCGTCACAGACACCCCCTTAAAGAAATAGACAGGAAGGAAAAAGAACAATGCTGTCTTTTCCTGAATTTCCATCATGAAGCACCTCCTTAGATAGCACCTTTAAATTTCCGTCACATCATATGAAAAACTCCTTCCTTTACCCTAACACCTGCCCAAATATACAGAAAGATGTTAGTTGAAGAAGTGTTTAGAATTGTTTAAACTTTCTAGTTTCAGCATATGCTGGTGGCACTGGGGAAACCTGGGAAGCTGTCTCCCTGTAAAGATAAATTGAGAGAAGATGCCTTTTCAATGCTGAATAAACCACCTCTGCTTTAAATATGGAGAAGCTTTGGTGTTTTGGATTTAATGAGGCCTAAATATGTCAACATTGGAGGCTGTTTGCTTTTGTTAAATAGTTGGCACGCTAGACTGGCTGGCAATGTTATATTTGCTCTCTCAGAATCCTCTGCAACTCATTGTTTCCCAAACTGTATGGATTCAGCTCTTCAGGCCCACCTTCATATTAGGTGGTTCTGTTTAGTTTTAGGATAACTACTTCTGCTCTCTCTCTTCTTTTTTTTTTGTTTGTTGTTTTTTTTTTTTCCCAAATGTCTTGCTATTTCTTCTGTTATACATCCTACAAGCATTGACACAGGTAAATTAATGTGAATAATTCTTTTGAATAAAGCGAGTGCAAGAGAAGTGACATATTTGAAATGTGAAGAGTGGAAGTTTAGCCCACACAGATACTCTGGTGCAGCCTGATGGTTATTCAAAATTGGGTTCTGAATGTCCAAGACTACAGTTCTTTTGGCCAGGGGCACAAGGCTCTCATGCATATGGAGCTGGATTGCTCTGCAGTCCCAAATCTCGAATCTCCTGAGCTCACACTGCAAGGGATTATACTTGTTACAAATGACAGCTCTATAATCTGCCGTCAGATTTCTCCACCAAAAATAGTTCTAGTCACGAGGCCTACTTGAGTTAGTGTCTAGAAAACATATTTTCTCCAGAGTTGTTGCAGTTTTTAATTTCTCTTTCTGTGGTTAGCATGCAAAGGACTACAGTAAATCATCTCCTTTGCTGTTGTGTACCACATCTCTCTTGTATGTACAATGCCAGAATTATAATGTGAATTGTTAATATTCCAATGCTAAGCACTGAAGTCAATGGAAACTTGGCATGTAGGATGATGGGATTATCAGTATGAGTTCAGTAAAGGGCATGTACGTTTTATTGCTTTACTCAGTGATTTTCCATGGAGTAATTTTGGAGTATCCAATTCTCTTATTTTTGTCCAAAGATTTTGATGGCCTCCTGAAAATACCCCAACATGTAGGGGATGATAATCAAATGAAGCAACTGCAGAGGAGGTGGAGAGCTGGTCTGAAGACTTTCTCAGAAAGAGTCACTACTGGTTCCCTGGGAATACAGAAAATTGAAAGAAATTAGATTCTCTAGAGATCTGTGTGTTTGGGGTCAATAAATTTTTATTAGTGGTCTGGTTGATGGTGTAGGCAGTGTATATATTAAATTTGTAGATATCATGGAGTCTGAAGGGGTTCTAAGCATGTTGGAAGATAAAATTTGAATTTATAATGATCTTGGCAAACTGAGGAAATGATTGGAAAAAGAGAGAAGATTATTTAGTAGGTGTAAGTGCAAACTATTGTGCTTCAACAGGAACTGAAAGCCTCACAGTGACTGATTAAGTGGAAATTTTACAGAAATAAAATTTGAGTATTAAAATGGATCACAAAGTGAAATTCAGTCCTGTCTTGGTTATGCAGAAAACGCAAACCTCACACTGGAATATATGCATACTTGAGTTTACATGCAAAATGTACAGGTTAGTCCTTCTGGTCAACTCAGCTTTGTGGGGCATCAGATGGGAGCCAGCCTAGAGAAGAGTATCAGGGATGAAGAAGGGTCTAACACATGATCTATGGCAAAGACCAGAAGAATGTGGGTAATTTATTTTAGAGCAGAGCAGTCAGTGGGTGATGTGTTAACAGTCTTCAAGTACATTCAAAAATGTCAGCAAAGAGGATACAGTCTCCAAATGCACGGTGCTAGATGATGAGTACCAGGCTTACGTGTTAGCAAAGAAAACGCAAGTTAGAAATGAGGGAAAACTTTATAAAATGATATGCCATTTGGATTATTTGCCAAATGAGGTTATAAAATCTTCATTACTGCAGGTTAATAAATATATAAACAAACATCTGTTAGGGCTGACAGTTAGTATAATTTACTTGCCTTGGCAGTGGTGTAAGCAAAGTAGGCATCTTTTGAAGAAACTTGCAGCCCTGTTTTCTGGATTTCTGTGTGGTTTTGTTTATTTTGATTCTAATGGCAAATAGATATTATCAGAAAATAAATTTTGGGGTTTAGGACTACTTATTGCTTTATGTACTTAAAGCAAAAAAATTTCACTCCAACAGGTAACATTGCTTATATTTAAGTGATAAGAGGGTTTGTTAAATTAGGCAGATGATTACTGGTATGCTGATTGATAATTATTCAATATATCTGCAATAGATTAAAATCAGATGTTATTATCCTTTTGGTATGTGGTAAATTGTGTCTTCCTTCTGGAGAACTTCCTTTTATGACCGTGCCTAAAATAAGCACTTTTATCTGCTCTGACATCTTGATGGTAAATAAAATCTATTGTTAGTGTTACGGCTCTTTTTTAAGTGTCAGATTTATTCTGATTACTATTGTGACCTCCCGAAAGCGGTAATTTGAAAAACACAGTAGGAATGTTAATAGGCTCCACAGGCACATTAGCCTACCTGGCATTAGAGTTTATTTCTAAGTTCAGTAGAAGTTTGTACAATAAAGCAGAATTTTCCTCTGTGCCCTTGGTCTGGTTCATATTGATGTGCTGTTCTACGTGGCATGACAGTTCTGTGTAAAGCAGTATAAACTCAGATTGGAATGTAACGCGACATCTTTATCACAGAGAGAAATAACCTACAGCAGGATCTGATGGAGATTTGGGAGAGGCAAAGGATTCAGGTTCTTTTGTCCCGGTAACTGCCTTAGCCATGGTGGAGATGGGCATGGCAGAGTAGGCAGGTCACCCTGCAGTCTTTGAGGTGGATGGGACATCTGAATTAATCCTCTGTAGAGGTGAGCAGTTCGCCAGTAATCCAAAGGGCAGCAGCTGTTCTGCCTGCCTCCAGGACCTGTCATTTTTCATACAGAAAGCACATTTTTGATCTTGTGAGGTGCTTTCCTCACTGTGGATTACAACTATGCTGGAAATGTGTGTTTAGATCCACAGTTCAGTAATGGAAAGATCAAAGACTTTCGCTGAGAAGAAAGCTATTTTTACAGTAGTTGCATACAACAGTTACATATTTATAGACATTGTGACAGGAAATTGGAATCCTGACTGCTAATTGTGATTTATGCTCAAATCAAGAAGCTTCTTTTAGAGTTTTCATGCTTTGCATATGTTCAAATTTCTGCCCTACTTTTTTCAATTTTCAATTCCTTTTGTTACCTTAACTATCCTACATCTTTTAGATTTGGAAAAATGGACAATTTTCAGCACACTCATTTGTTCCGAGTTGCAGCACTACCTCATGGTTTTATCCCATCAAATATAGTAAACAGTTAACTCTGTTAGCTCTTCTGGATCCCCATGCAAAGTTGTAAATGAATTTGATATTTTACACAGATGTCAGCTCTATTATAAAGTTAGAACCCTGAAATCAGATCCTGTTATTGCTGAGTTTTACATTCACTATCATCTTAAAAAAAAAGGAAAGGCTATCATTTGTTTTAGTATTAAGAATAGCCCACTGCAGTTACTGGAGGTTGTGAGCATCGTGTATGGCGATACTTGCAGCACCAGAGTTGGAGCTTGGTTTATATGGCTGTTGTGTTGTACAACCATTGCATGTACAGACATTTTCAGACAAATATGAACACTGTCCAAATGTAGATGAAGAAGAGGAGCCAAGAAGTGTTTGTATTACTGACTGATGACATTTGAAATGTTCTGTAGTGAAATCAATTTTTTATGAAAGCTGGAATGTTCCAAAATACATTAGAACAAGTAATTCCAAGGTTAAGATTGAATTCGGGATGTTCCCAAGTGGCAAAACATTGCCAAAAAGGCACAAGTGTAGACCAGATGATGAAGCACTCGTTCTGTGGTTAGTTTGGTTGGGACAGGTATGGTGACAGTTTTGCATCTCCAATAAATGCAGCTCGCATCACTCATGTGTCTTACAGTTCTGTTCCATTACAATTAGGTTCAGAGAGAGGAGCAGTGTGTTTTGGGGCGTACATGGGCAAAAGAGCAAGCATTATTTAGTGCATACACAGTGTACGAGGATTAATTGAGAGGCCTCATTAAAGGGTAGAGAGCTCTGTTGCAGGTGGTTCATTAGGTGGACTAAGACTGCTCCCCCTGCACAGTTTTGTTGAGTTGGACTCAGGTTGTTGGTGAGAAGAAACAATGATTTTTGATTACCAAAATAACTTTTTCTTTGAATAGGAATATGTTCTCAATTGAAATTATTGTTAATCACTTGGATAAGCAGATTTCAGGATGAAATAATATATTTATAAATGTCTCTCTATATTGAATGACAATAGGAAAATAATATTTATATTTTGAAGCACTCTTTAGAGAATTAATTGTTGAGTTAAAAAGTATTGTTGTTCTGCATCAACAGGAATAGTGATAGCTGGTAGAGAAGCGGAAGGATAACACTGGAATCTTTACTTGGCTCTGGACAAGTGACTAGGAGCTCTGGCTGCTCTGATAAACCTCTGTGACTGAGAAGGACTGCTGTCAGTAGATCTTGTCTCCTTCAAGTTCTGCCAAGCTACTATGTGTACTTAGGATTCACACTGTTGCATTCAAACAGAATCAGCCCTGCTAGTAGTTGTCACCACATATTTTATGGCATATAGAGCAAATTCTATTTTTCATATCACAGTTTTTCAAAACTGAATGTTTTCTGCGAGCAAACTGGACTAAGCATTGGTACTCTGCTTCCTCTGCAGGTGCTTATTATGAAGTTAGGAGCTGGCATCATTTTGTTCTGTGGATGGTGTGGTTTGATTGACAATATTCCCTGTTAGCAAAACTAGCATTCCTCTCACACCAAGGATTAATTGACAAGCCAAACAATACCATTGTGGAATGAGTTAGGGTGAAACTCAGAGGAGTGACTATGGCCATTGATTTTCCCTTGGAAGTCTTCCCTCTATTTGAGTGTGTTGGAGGTTGCAATTGAGTTTGGTTTCAGATAGGAAGCCTATGGCAGTGGTCTGGGGAGCAGAGACTTGTTTGGGGACACAGAACACTCAAAGAAGCTACACAAGTCATTGAATCTCCTGTTCTGCTTGAGACTAGCAACAGAATATTGCAAGTTTTCTGTTATTAGCTCGTAGTTGAGAATTAATTTATTTCAGTCCTGTCTAGACCCGTCCTGTGTTCATTTTCTACAAATAGACTCCAGCAAATGGCAGGATTTGCCAAATCAGAACATTTTAACTATACATTACAGAACACTTGAGGATGGCAATTGGAATTTATAATCATAAATGCATAGGACAGAAGTCTGATTCCATAAATCGCAAGTTGATCAGGCAAAAAAATGGACTGAACTTGTTATTTTATGCCCTGTCAGAGCTCAGGTATTTTACAGCTAACAAGCTACAGGTCAAGAATTACTTTACAAATAATCTGAGACAACTATTGTTGATTTTTCAGGTGATTTGCAAATTTGTCTGAATAAGTAATGTAATGCAGTGTTCTGTGATATTCTTGTGTACTGAGATGAGTTTAGTGCTTATATGCATAGAAAGTACATGCCTTGATTCCAACTGATTTACTTAGGTGCCTTTTGATTGGAGACTTAGAGGATGGACTGTTCTCTGCCTCTCGGCATCTCTTCCTTTCCTCCATATGTCTTCGCAGAACATGTACCATTTCCAGGAAATGCAATTTGTCTCACCGTTCTCAGAGCTTCACCTTTTCTCTGTTTTAATGAAACTAGGTTGCTGAAGGTGGCAAGTGAACAGAAAGGACAGGCTAAATCCAGGATAAGTACATAGAGATGATGCAGTTAAATAAGCGGACTACTGTAAGTTTAGATGAACAATTTTCCAGCCCTCTGCCCTATATTTCCAGAAATGATGGCAGAGTATCAAAGCTGTTGACTAGGTATTGATAGCTGCTAGAGGTATCTGTAAGCTCCCTATATAGTTGTTCACAAATGGTGGCTATGGACCACTGGTGGTCTGCAAGTTCATGGGCCAGTGCTTCAGAGCTGAGCTGTGGAACTACATTGTGGGCATGTTGCTTTCAATTGGAAGCGTAAAGTATAGGGATATTAGAAATATTCTGATAGAGTTCCACTTACCCAAAATTTCTGGAACCAGTTGCCTGCAGACAGCATACCCGATATTTAAGGCATTCTTTTTCTCTTCTCTGAGATGGGGCAGTAAATTGACACCAAGCACTGATATGCTAAAAGAGAACATAATAGAAAATTCCAAAGCAAATACAAATAGGCCTTCTTGTCTGTGTGCCAAGGATGCCTGACATTGCTATCAGTAGTGTTAGTGATGCTGTACCTGAAATTTAGATGAAATCTGTGCCCAGCATGTCCAGCTTTCAAAATACAGAATAATGCATTTCTCTCTCCTTGCTTATGCTACACACAGAGTCTTGTGTAATCACTGCCAAAAGATAAGAATGAAATGGGAAGAAAAAGTAACCAAAAAAAGTGTTCTTCTGATGGGGAAGGCAAAGAAAAGATAGCTATAAAAGAAAGTTTGTATATGCTGTGATAATAATTTGAAATATAGTTACTAAAGGTCAGCCGTCTCTAAAGGCAAATTTTATTTTACTGCTTGTGAACTTGTAAGCTTTTGGGGAGAGAATTATAGGAAGAACAAGTAGGGATGGGGTGGACAGCAGAGGATAGCAGATCGTCTTTTTCTCTTCAGGACCTGAGATCTTCTTATGATGAAATCACGTACGTCTCTAGTTATCATATACCTGATTGCTTATTCAATACAGCTTCAAGCCATGGATGACTCCGCTCCATTCCTGTTTGATTATACCTCTGCCTTTGAACATCTGCTGCTTGAAGGATGGGGGAACAGCAGAACTAATTTCCTCCCACATTCTTCTATGCCATTTGACACATTTACTAACACACACAACTTATTTTTTTCCCCAAAATCTACACCTGAAGATTTGAAGAGACAACTGCAAAGCATAAAGTTGAAGCCTGAAAATCTACTTACAGTATGCATAACCCAAGCTGTATTTTCTTTAAGATAATCAATTGAACAGATGACATGAATGTTCTTCTTTTCTTTCCTTTTACACTTGACAGTATGTGCGTAACGATGCGAAAGTCTGAATGTGGTGTTATTTATTATTATTGTTGTTGTTGTTATTTAGTAAAGCCACAGAGCTGAAATGATAAGTAACCAAAACCTCATAATCATAAGTAGGCATGACTCATGGGTTGCTCATACAGTATTTGCTCCATTAATCTCACTCTATCGTGTGGTTTGAAAGTAATTACAATTTGAATATCACTGTGAATAACTTAATGGTTTGGAATCACTTGAAATTTCTTATCAATCCATCAGCTAATATCCCTTACTTACAATTTGCATTCTTAACAGAGTAAGTGACTCAAAGCTACTTCTTATTTTACTTCTTTTTATAATAATTTACAACTTCCTTTGATCATATGGTAATATCCTTTGCTTTTACATCCTTCAGTGTCTTAGAGGCAACAGGTACCAACTTTGTTCTATTTTTATGCTTTATTGAGGCAAACCCAAAAGTTTCTCTGACCTCTTGAAATATCTGAGGAAATTTGAGGAATCTGAAGCTCAGTTGAGTTAATGCACATTTATTTACTGTGTAAAATACGTGAAATATTACAAGAATCTGAGACAAACCCAAAAGCTATAATGAAAAAAAAAATTAGAAACTTTAAGTGCTAATCAAAATGCTGTCCACATGTAGCTGCTGAATAGGCCATATGTGGCCAATGCAAATACAGGTGTGACGTGACTGTTCGTTGTTCTGCTAGATTAGTCAGTTCCTGAAGACACAGCACGAATGTTGGAGGACAATTTCTCTGGGATTTGATGGGTCATCTGATTATCATATTTTGTATTATTCTTACTAGTCTCATGCTTTAGAATAGATGAATTTGTAAGCAGGTAAATAAGGAGAGTGGAACTATATTGGAAGGAGTTGGAACAAAAGATCACTTTTCCTCCTGAGACAGTTGTGCAGCAAAGCAGAGTCTGTAAAAAACACAAAAGAAAATTATTGCCATATTTTTTTTTTCCTGTAATATTGCTAATGAAGGAACGAAAGTATTGCCACCAGAAAAGATTTCCTTCCTCCATCCCCCTCCTTAAATCTAGATGTCTCATTTGCATGAATCTGAAGCGCAGGAATGCAGGCCCCTTGTTAGTGACAGAGGGACAAATAGCTCATTTTTATACATGGTACATAATGATGAAAGAGTAAAGCAGCTTTGAGTCATGAAGACTGCTTCTCAAACTTGTCCAAAGCTTGCTCAATATGAGGTGACTAAGCTTTTTAGGTTCTGTAGCTGTTTCTGGAAAGGATGTTGCATCTGTCAAGTCCTTTATTTGATAGTATAGCTTTTTTCTTGTTCTCAAGCAATGTGGTCTATGTTGGCCTCAAAAAAATGATGTTCTTCAATAAAAAAAAAACACCAAAGAATAATAGGTAGTTTAAGAATTGTTTTACTTGTCTTTAATCACAAGGTGGAATAATGAAATTTGTCTTCCTTTCTTTCTTAAAGTACATTACAGATGACCCTACTGTCCAAACTAATTTCCTATTATTAGATCTTTTCAAACCTGAGAAGTGCTGACATCCTGTCATTAATACTCTTGTAAATTCTGAAGTAAACAGATTTCAAAGACACTTGACTGTTAGTGTGAAGACAAGGTCAAAGAGCTGAATGACAAGTCCTCCTGGTACAATCAGACTACCCATCAATCAGTTTTACTAGCAACTTCTTAATAAAGAAGAGAGATCAGAACATGAAAGATACAGTCTTGGGAAATATATGTGCATGACGTCCATTTTGGTATCCTTGGACTAGTAGTTAATGATGAAATACTATTATATATGATCCAGAAAGATGGTAGCCTCCTGTAGGAGAACCTCTTTTGCAGTATAAAACTTCTGAAATTCAGAACTTGAAAAAATCTTTTATGCCAAAACTTCCTGAACAAGATATATTAAAGTAACTAAAATAAGCAAGATACATTTAATTTAAGAATTATCAGGTTTTAATATTGATAACTCATTTATAGGCATTAAAAACAATTTTATTTCAGTTATTACGTACTCTTTTGCGTGAGTGTGAGCTTCACTGTCAATAGGTTCAGCAAATACACAGCTCAGAAGCTAGGTCTTTTTCCTCTAACTTTCTGCTGAAAGTCTTTGGAACTCTTTAGCCTGCCCTGTGGTGCCACTGTGTTTCATTTCCTTAAATCTTCTGTGGCATTTATTCTACAGGGTTAGATGTTACAGACAGGTTAATCAGTGGTAATGTTGAATATAGCCAGTCTACCAGTTTAATAGTAGGACATGGTCTAAAGTTAGACAGATGGGTCTGGAGGAAGGAATTCTCTTTCTCTACTAATTAAATGTATAGGAGCAACAAAATTATGACTCAGATCTCTCATTTTTGATAGCACAGGATATTAAAAATTAGGGAAAATACAAAACGCCTACATGTGAAAGGACCTCAGATGCCTTCAACAGTCAAGATATTACATGTGTCTTTAAGATATATTGTGAGGCTTTTTCACTTGGTTATTATCTCATGATGATAATGAGAGTTTGTCTCAGTAAAAAGAAAACAAGTCTCAGTTCACATCTGGAGATCCAGTCTAATCCAGTCGGAACACAAGATAGATTTACGGGTAAATTTACAATATGAAGCTGAGAGAAGGAGAGCAGACTGCAGTCTGCTGTGTTGCATGGGACTACCCACAAATGTGGAGCAATAGGCATTGCATGGAGTGACTTGTCCTGAACACCCTCCTTTTGCTTTCTCCAGTGGTAGCTGGAGTCTTGATTTCTCTGAAGAAAGGCTGCCTTGGAGTGGATGTGACTTGGAAGTAAGAACAGCAAATGTAGCTTAGTTTCTCTTCCCAAACGCTGGCATGTTGGTTTTTGTTTTATTGGTGTAAAATCAAGCCGGTTTCCGAGTCATGTATAAAAGGTACTTAATAAAATATGCCTGCTGGGACTAGTGGCAAGCATTTGGTTTCTGTACATTTATTTGTAGAGGAGTGGTGTGGTGCTGAAGTTCCACTATAACCTGAGGCTTGACCGCATACACCAAAATGTTTGCCAAAGCTTTCATAGGTTAAATTCCCCAAAGTGGTGGTTTTGAGTGGAATCAACAACAGCAGAAAAGAAAAAAAATTGCTTTCATTGGGCAAAACCACATGTTTTTTTCATGTAAGCTTGACTGCTTTGGGCAGTTGAATATAACTTAGTTATGTGACTGCAAAAAGAAATGTAGATAAAATGCTTCTGTGCCACCTTTCAAACTGCAAATGTAGAGTGTGGGATATGACTATAATTTCAGACTTCATATCCAAAGATTATGCAGGTCTTGTGTTGTAGGTACTTTGTTATCAGTAAATGTGAGATTGTCTTTTGTTGGCTTAACCAACACTGCTGCACAGCTGGGCACTTCTTTGGCACAAGCAAACTCCAGGCAAAGTTCTGATTCCACTAAACTTAAAACAAAATGACAAAGTATGGTCGAGACTTTATGTGAAGTTGTAGATTTCCTAGAAAATATTTAAACAAGTTCCTTCTGTGACTTGGTGATGCTCTAATTGTGTTGGTTGTCTGCAGAAAATTATTTTTGTTACACAGTATCTTCAACAAAATAAAACCATGTTATATGATTTTCAATAACTGCAGAATCACGAACTGATTGAGGTTGGAAGGGAACTCTTGATATCATTGAATCCATCCCTCTTACTCAAAGCACAGTGGTCTAGACCTTGTCCAGTTGAGTTTTGAATATCTCCAAGGATGGAGATTCCACAGCCTGTCTGGGCAACTTGTTCCAGTGTTCAACCACCCTCATGGTAAAAAAGGTTTTCTTCTTATGTTTAAATGGACTTTAATGTATTTGTGCCCACTGCCTCTTGTCTTGTTACTAGGCACTGCCAAGAAGAGTCTGACTCCATCTTTACTCCCTCCCATCAGGTATTTATACACATTGATAAGGTTTCCCCTGAGCCTTCACTTCTCCAGGCTGAACAGCTCTCAAAGCCTTGCCCTGTGTGGTAGATGCTGTGGTCTCTAATCATTTTTGTGGTTCTTGTTCGGCTTATTCCAATATGTCCGTGCCTCTGCTTGTACTGAGAGGCCACAGTACTCAGGTTAGTCCCACCGGTGCTGAGTGGGAAGGATCACTTCCCTTGGCCCACTGGCAATGCCCTTCCTGATACAGCCTGAGGGACTCTTGGACTTCTTTGCTGCAAGGGCACATTAGTGCCTTGCTTACATTCAATTTGATGCCCACCAGGACCCTTTTCTGCAAAGCTGCTTTCCAGTCTGTTGGCCTCCAGTATATACTGGTGCATGGGTTATTCCTCTCCAGGTGCAGAACTTCCCTTTGTTGAGCTTCATGAAATTTCTGTTTGCCCATATCTCCACAAGATTTATCACTGATGTATCAGCCACTCCTCTGTTTTGTATCATCTAAAAACTTGCTGTTATCATCCCATGGATCTCTTTCACATCTTCTCAGAAGCTGTGAAGTCTGATGACATCTGCCTGTATTTCTTCACTTGGTGACCCAGACCTTCCTCCACCAGAAAGCTCCTTCAAGGAAGAACCCATGTCCTGCTGTCCCAGCCTCAGTGAGAGACCCTAGACACCCCAGCAGCTCCAGACCTACAGATCTGCATCCTTTTGCTGGCAGCTCCATCTGACCTTGAATGGTAGATGCTAAGGCAAGCAGAACATGTAAATAACCTTCACTCCTACAAAAAGAACTCGTTTTCAGATACTGAGTCACTTTTTTCTCCTCCTCATCTCCCTTAATGCCGGAAAAGAATGTGATTGAAGTATTTGACTCCTTGAGTGCTTTGTGTTGTTTTGAATGTAGAGAACTATTTTTATTCTGTGGGGGTTGTTTTCACTTGCATTTGAAATTACATGGCAACAATTTATTGTGGACCAAGCTTCCCTTAAGAGCAGTTACTCATCATCAAGTGAACGAATGTATTAGCGTGTCACCCTGGTATATATCAACCCTCTCACCTATAAAGCAGTATCTGCTGTGAACACACTCTTAGTGCAGCTTTCTTTTTACAGAATAGATCCAGAATGGCATGTATTCAGAAGACGCCTTCTGCCAAGGATCATCTCCTTACTGTTTTATTTTTAGAACATTCATTACCACGGCGTGGAAGCACTGTAGATCCATGTGAAAGTGTTAATGGCCATAAAACCGCCTGCTTCCTGCACTTGTTGCTATGAAGCGTGATCTTCTCAGTTTGGAAACTTCTATGTAAATGCATGTATTTGTGTTAAGATTCTGTTTCCTAGCAAACTGCGATGCAGTGCAAAATGTGCTGCATTTGCTGTGGCTGGCCCTCACAATCTGTCTGCATAATTTATGGGAACACTTCACGGCGCCTTCTGCTGCTAATGGTCTCTCAGAGTCCTGCAGAAAAGGCTGGTTCTGCCTCCTAATTTTTAGAGCCATGATGGTGGCACTGTTTGTTTCTTTTCTGGATCTATTTTGGATTTATGTCTGGCCAAGGGTTTGGAAGAGCTGCTATAAAAGCAGAAACATCTGCTGGGGCTTTATGTGCTGTTGGCTTGCCAAGTTCAACAGCAGGCCAAACTACAGCTGATGGGCTCAGCCCTCCCCAGGTGTCACTGCTGTTACAGGAGAATGACTGCAAGGGAAATTTGGCTGCTGAGAGTGCTAAACAAAATAAATTTAAAAAAAAAAAAAAGCTTCAGCAATTGTAGAAAGCTATTAGGAGATTACAACTGGGGTCATTAGCAAGTAACAGAGACAAATGGTGCTGAAGCAAATGGTTGTGAGCACCTGAGTTTCTCCAATTACCCTGATTTCAGCATCACCCTCAGGTGAGCCCCTGGTTACTGGGGCACCTCAGGTCCCATCCTTAACTGAAGGTTTTCCCACTGTGTTCTGCAAACTGCCACATCAGGTGGCACAGACTCACAGTGATTTTAAAGGCTGCCAGGAAAAGCTGATCTTGTTTAACTCTGAGTGTTTTCATGACTTCAGATGCATCATGGCAACCTTGTTCATGGGAAGACATGGGTGAGGAAGGGGGTGTTTTTGACACAGACAATGAACTTCTGTTGCAGGAGAGAAATTCAAAATGATGCCTTAAAATCTCTTGTAATGGCTTTGTTCCTGATGCAATTGTAATAACTTAGAATGATTGCTCCTTTGACCTGAGGATGTAGGAACTGATATCCTGGATGAACTTGAGCTGCATCTGAGCACTGCCCAGCCTCCATCCACAGTGTCTACTAGCAGTTTCAGAAAAGCATGCTGAAAAACCCACAACAGGCAGCACTGGGGCAGTTGACGAGTCTCTAATACACTCAGCATAAGGCTTGATACCTTCCAGACTCTATTTATCTGTATTTACTTACTGTTTAGGATATTTTCATTCTTTATAAAAATGTCCAGTTACTCCCTTAGTTCTGCCAAGCATTTGGCTTCAGGTGCAGAGTATCACAGTCAAATTACTGACAAAACAGTGATTTCATTTACCTTTTTATAAAGTGCTACAACCTGGCCATATAATTCACTCCCCTTCCTGCCTCCCCCAGAGCAATCATAAAGTTGAGGTCAGCACTTCAGCAGCAAAAGCAAAAACTTCTACGAATGGACTTAAAAAAGAGTTCCACATACTGAAGAG
>JAOXJM010000033.1:52145992-52173881 GCA_026413425.1 Tringa solitaria | reverse complement strand
GGTAGATGGTTGGACTCGATGATCCCAAGGGTGTCTTCCAACCTAAATGATTCTAAGATTCTATGGTAGTATTTATAAGTCTGAGTTTATCTCAAAGCTATAATGTATTCTGCTTTACTTACCTATTTTTGTCTCCGTGGGATTCTTTGTTTCGTTAATGAGGGGATTATCTTCTTCCTTTATTTTTTTTAAACTGAGATGTTAAGAGGCAAATTCATTAGGCTGATGCTCACAGTCTGCAGGTGACACTGCAGTATTTTTATTTTTTCCTGTATTGAGTGGTCCGTGATTTAGGTAATTGCCAGTTTTTGGTAGTTTGTTGTTTGCTTTTTTTTTTGTTTTTTTTTTTTTTACATTTTGATAGCACACTGTGTTTTGTTTGTGGTGGTTTTTTACCCTCTCTTGTCTGCTATCTTTGAATGGAGAAACTACTGCAGATTGTCAGCGGCCGAGGTTGGCACTTCTCTGTTTCTTAATACTACTGTGCCACCTGCCACTGCATTTAAGCTGTGTTCGAAAATGTAAACTAAATATCACCCAGGTAAAAACCAGAAAAAGGCTAAATCTCTAAATGTTCATGCTAGCAAACAAGTTTATTTAAAAATCACCAAGTGAAGTGGTGTCAGAACCCAAGAGTCCCCCTTTCTGCCTCCTCTGCAGGTCAGCTTATAAGCTTCAGCTAACAAAGTTATCCCCAGAGAACACTGGTTGTAAACTGGCAATGACAACTACTGTGGTAATGTCTACAGGCTTTTACCAGAAATCTCAAAAAAAGGTCTGTTCTCAAGGCTGTAGCCATTTTTTAGTAGGTCTTAGAAAGGTGAAGAATAACAGGAGAATACACAATAAATTTTCAGACCACTGTTTAGTCCAGTAAACATATGTTGATGGCTGAACATTAAGATCTTATTGTGCTTTCTCCCTGAAGGGTTTGAGTTTCTAGCTTACTTTGATTTCTTAAGAAACTACAAAAATCAGGAGAAAGTCTCCAATTTAGGCTTGTTCAGCTCTGTTTTAGTATATGATAGGGTAATCAGGGTACTCCAGCTTGATGACCTTTCATCTAGGGCTGTTGTTTAACAGTGTACAGTGCTGCAAACTGGGCTTTCATGTGCTCTGAGTATTGATTTTCCAGATAGGGAGAACCGCCGTAATAACCTGGGGAGGTCTGGCATCACTGTGACCTGGTTTGCTTGTATTCCTTATGGCTCTAGGCAGAGCAGTCAGTTCCCGGGAGCGGTGGGCTGCTGGAAACAGCATGTCTCTCCTCGCTTCGCTTGTGTGAAAGCCCTGAAAAAGTGTTTCCCTGGTGTAACTGGTTCTCCCTCCAGCTTTCCTTTCCAGCTTATTTCCATCCCACTTCTCTTTTTATCCTCCCACCCTTCCAGTTGCAGGTTGGCCTGGAGGGGACTTTCCCTGGCACCCTCACCCCAGGAGCAGCAGCATTCGGCTCAGCCTGTATCGCTGGGCAGCCTGGCACAGGCAGGCTAATGGCTGCAGCGTTGGAAGCCGAGGGAGCTGCATGTCACATGCAAAATTGCTAAACAGATGGAATTTTGGTCATGAATCACCTCAAAATGGTGCTCTGCTCTCATAATGTATTGTTTCTTTCCTTCCACCAAAGAAACATGCTGGCATTATCTTGTTCAAGTCTCTATGTAAATTCACTTTTTCCCTTTCTAAAGCTCTAGGGTATGAGTCCCGTTCACACTGGGGTACCATGGTGATGGGTGGCTTCCAAATACAAACACAATAAGTGTGATAATGGTTGCTGTGGTGTTCTTAATCCCCTCATGATCCTCTTTATATGAGGCTAGTTCTACGTGAAGAACCTGTGTTCCAAACTAAATGCTCTTCGTGCCAAAGGAACGACAATACGGGGAGTAGTAATGTCTCATGGGGTTGAGTTGGTGACTGATGTCAGTACTCCAGGTTTCTAAAGCTATGTGACCAGATGTCTTTGTAATCCTGGATATGTTTACTTAATCTAAAAGACTCTTTGTAGATGGGGTTCTCTCACGTGAAGGAGGTTACTTACTGACTATTTCAGAATACAGTATATTGTCAATATTTGTTCATCACATATAATGGTGGGTATGAAATATTTATAGTCTTTCCATAAGGATTACCATCGGGAAAAGCAGAGTCACAACCAATTGCCTCAGCTGCTACTTACAAAAGTCAGCTCAGTTACCATACCTTGGTTGGAATAATCTAGCTCTGCATTAGAAGTGTATTACCCAGTAAACACAATGCAGCTGATGCCTATTTGAAGAGACCTCACTTGTTTCCAAAGTCTCAGGAGACAAAATAAGTTATTTGTGTGGTTGAATCACTGAGCAAAAGAGAAGCCGTTTGTTATCTGAAGTAACAGGACAGCATATGCTTCACTGCAGTGTGGCTGGCAGCCTAGAGCCTTGAAAAATGTGTTCTTGTCTTCAGGGGAGCATAGACATCAACTTCGTGCATCTCAACAGGTGTTAAAACAGCATCTGATGAGTCAAGTTGCAATCAAATGAGCCTTGCTAGGGAAGAGCAAGCAACATATTCAAAATTTTGGTAACTGCCATTTTACTTTTGTCTTCTTTAATCAGAGAAAATCTGCTGCGATTTCTCACAAGTTTTCTTGAGCTTTAGAATAAAGAAAGATGCCCTGAGCTATTTTCTGTCTCTCACCCAGCCATTTTGAAATTTTAACCTTAGAAGTGAAAATAAAATAAAAAGTTAAAATGTAGTTTGTATTTTTGTTTCTGTTCTCTTACCTATTAAAAATTACTGAGTTAGTCATCCGAGGGGAGACCTGTGGAACCTGTCTTTATTCTGGAAAAAAAAAAATTGTCAATTTTTATTTTTATCATTTTGAAGAACATTTGACTGCCAAACAAATATCCTGAAGAGTGAATTCTGCAGATGTATGTGGTCCTAAATTTGTCATGTTTGTGTTCAGATATGCCATGCCATTTGTCGTCATGGTTGTAAGAAGCTTTTTACATGTAACCCTCTGAGTAACTTAGAGTTTGTATTTTGTGGTAGAAGATATCAATGATGCCCAAAGTTTTAGGACCCTCACTCTGGTAAAGAAGAAAAGATGATAATCATTAGAGACTTTTTATGCCCAGCAGCTTGCAAATACTGTGGAAAATAGTCAGTCCTTGTAGAAGATAAAGCTGAAAGGTGTGTGAAATATTTTTCAAAGACTGTATGTCTTCTAGAAGGTCAAGCAATTTCATCACCTGCACTAGGCAAGGATGAGGGATTTCATTTGCTGGTGATGAAAACAGCCTGGTCAAAAAGGGACTGCATCAAAAGAAGTGTGGCCAGAAGGTCGAGGGAGGTGATTCTGCCCCTCTACTCTGCTCTGGTGAGACCCCATCTGGAGTACTGCATTCAGCTCTGGAGTTCTCAGCCCAGGAAAGACACAGACCTGTTGAAGCAAGTCCAGAGGAGGGCCATGAAGATGATTAGAGGGCGGGAGCATCTCTCTCATGAGGACAGGGCTGAGAGAGTTGGGGTTGTTCAGCCTGGAGAAGAGAAGGCTCTGGGGAAACCTTCTTGTGACCTTTCAGTACTTAAAGGAGGCTTATAAGAAGAACGATGGCAAACTTTTTAGCAACACTTGCACCAGGACAAGGGTTAATGGCTTGAAACTAAAAGAGAGTAGATTTAGACTAGATATACAGAAGACGTTTTTTATTATGAGGGCAGTAAAACACTGGCCCAGGTTTCCCAGAGAGGTGGTGGATGCCTCATCTCTGGAAACATTCAAGGTCAGGCTGAACGGAGCTCTGAGCAACCTGTTCTAGTTGAAGACATCCCTGCTCATTACAGGGGGTTTGGACTAGATGCCCTTCTAATGCAACCTGTTCTATGAATCTATGATTTAAAAGAGGTAACAGTCAAGTATAGAATCATAGAATCACCTAGGTTGAAAGGGACCTTTCAGATCATCTAGTCCAACCATCAGCCTAACACTGACAAAACCCATCACTAAAACATATTTCTAAGCACTATGTCTACCCATCTTTTAAATACCACCAGGGATGGTGACTCAACCACTTCCCCGGGCAGCCTGTTCCAGTGCTTAATAACCCTTTCAGTGTAAAAATTTTTCCTAATATCCAATCTAAACCTCCCCTGGTTCAACCTGAGGTCATTTCCTCTTGTCTTATTGTCTGTTACTTGGAAGAAGAGACTAACCCCCA
Source organism: Tringa solitaria (assembly GCA_026413425.1). NCBI lineage: Eukaryota > Metazoa > Chordata > Aves > Charadriiformes > Scolopacidae > Tringa > Tringa solitaria. The sequence goes on along the minus strand of JAOXJM010000033.1, from coordinate 52,169,679 downwards.
CCTCACTACACCCTCCTTTCAGGCAGTTGTAGAGAGCAATAAGATCTCCCCTCAGCCTCCTTTTCTCCAGGCTAAACAATGCCAGCTCCCTGAGCCACTCCTCATAAGACTTGTGTTCTAGACCCCTCACCAGCTTCATTGCTCTTCTTTGGACATTCTCCAGCACCTCAATGTCTTTCTTGTAGTGAGGGACCCAAAACTGGACACACTACTCGAGGTGGAGCCTCACCAGTGCCAAGTACAGGGGGACGATTACCTCCTTAGTCCTACTCACCACGCTGTTCCTGATACAGGCCAGGATGCTGTTGGCCTTCTTGGCTGCCTGGGCACACTGCTGGCTCGTGTTCAGCCGACAGTCGACCAGCACCCCCAGGTCTTTTTCTGCCATGCAACTTTCTAGCCGATCTTCCCCAGGCCTGTAGCTCTGCCTGGGGTTGTTGTGACCCGGGTGCAGGACCTGGCACTTGACCTTGTTGTACCTCATTCCATTGGCCTTGGCCCATCAATCCAGCCTGTCCAGATCCCTCTGTAGGGCCTTCCTTCTCTCAAGCAGAGCGTTACATGATTTTGTTGGATCTGTAATTCCATTATGCTTTCTGACTAAAAAATATGTGGTAAAGGTGTTTTACAGCAGAGCCTGAACCGCTGATTCCTCACTGGAAGTGCAGGGAAAGATAAACCACGTCCTGCCCAGATTTGACTGGCAGAGTTTGGCAGCAGAGGTTGGTTCCACAACACCTAACTGTGGATGGTTCACTGGAGGAGCCTTAGCTGGGAGTATGACACATTCATTAATGGAGAAATCAATAACCATTTTGATAGCAAAGGCTCAGACTTTCCTGGTCTTCTGGAGTAATTAGCAGCTTCATCGCTTGAACATGTATCCACCTAGTGCTATTGTGAACCAATCAACTGTTATGATGCCATGCAGTACTATTGAATATCCATTTAGAAGTAATTATAGCATCAGGTAAATAACCTGATCAGGTAGATAACCTGATCCTGTTTATGTTTTGCTTGATCTCAATCAAACTGTGCTTAGTTTCCTACCTTATCCTTTACATTAACTTATCAGTATTAGTGCTTGCTGAACAGGGTGTAGGCAAATGAAAGGAGATGTCTTAGATGGGAAACTTCTAAATTCTGATTATTTTTAACCTCAGAACTCTTTTTTCCTCACAGAAGTCATGTTTATAATGGAAATAATGAAGGATTTAAGGAAACCCTTTCATGTTTTGTCTTCTTGCCACGTTGAGAAATTACCACCCAAATTGGAAAGAGTGACCTTTTCTTCATTCAGAAAAAATATGGAAAATTAAATCAATCAGTATAGATTGTTTCAATATATGTTGGCTAAAGCTGCTTAGTTGTGCCATGACTATTACATCATGGGGAAATTGTTACATTAGGAAGGCTAATAATTGCCTTGATGAATGATATCCTATTTTGTTAGCATATCTCATGCTGTTGCAAGTTTATTGCAATTATCAAGGTAAATGAGTGATTTGTACATGTGACATTGCATTTTGTTGATATATTTACATCAATACTTGGTAACATTCTCAGGGGCAGTGGTTTGACTGGTTCATGAGTGACAGTTATTAGTAGGTAAGATAGCACAGACAAATCTTTTTGATATTTTTACTTTTTTAACCTTTCCACGGCTGTAAGCAACACGCAAGAGCATCAAAGACAGTGTGTTGCTCCCAGTGCTGCTTTATGAGCTGACCTAAAGAGACTGGTAACTAGCTGAATACTGTTCAAAAAAAAAAAGAAAACAAAAGTAAATTAGGTGCCTTTACTCTTCAGGATATAAGAGAAGGGGCATTTATCAAAATTTTGTACAAAACTTCTGCTGTCTTTACTTGTGTCATTTCATTCACTCATCACCCTTCTCAGAGCCTAAACCTCTTCTCTGCCACCAGAACTTGAGTTTTGCAAATAGTTTCTTAATTGTTCTATTCACTATGAGTAGCTTTATTATCAGATTACGTCCTTATGACACAGAATATAGCGAGAGATGTATGATATGCAATATAAATATGATAAGAAGTGTCACTAGAGCTCATCCTTGATTAAGAATTTATTTTACTCGCCTCTTAACAAGGATTGACTGGATCACAGGCCATTTCATTTAGGAGGCTGTATGTGAGAGCTTTGTTGATTTTTAATTTTCCTCCATTGATTTTCAGCATCCAGAGAGCACTTGTTCTCTAATGGCTCTCTATGTTGGTGTTTGCTTGCAAATTGAAGTAAAAGATAAATGGCTTTCAGGGTAATACCTCTCCAAGGGCTTCTACTTGAGGGCTGGTGGCTTTTAGCAGAGCTGCAGTGTGTTTAGAAAAGTTCTGTGCTCGAACAAAAGCATTCCTGAGTCTCTAAGGGTGGTAAAATTGTTTTAGGCCTAGTGTGACAACAATCTCTAGCTGATTTATAAATCTTTACAAAGAATAGTCCAATTTGTCCACAGTTTTCTATGAAAGCGAAATACTCTGCATTTTTCTTAATAGAGATTCAAATGTTTTCCTTGCACATGTTTTTCCTCAGCAAACAATTGATTTTTCAGTAAAAGAAGGAGAGAAGAGCTGCTGGTATTTGCTTACTTATGAACAAGTATTTGTGCTAAAATGCAGTAGATTTTTGCTTGTGCTAAGGTTGAAAGTTTTGGCCTGTCTATTGGATAACAATATTTTGAAACATTAATTTTCAAAATCTTTGCTTGCTTAGGAATAGTAAGCTCATCTATAGTGTAAACTTGCTTTATATTTGGATATTTCAAGCCTGCTTGTACACTGTTGCTGTGATACATCCTTGGATTGTGTAACAGTGTTCTGTGTTTTATAGCCACTGCTAGTGAAAGTGTCCTGCCTAGAACCCCTTACCCGTTGTCTTCTTAGACCTCGCCTCACTATTTCTAAAAGACATATCCTTACTCTAGGCTTGAGTTAGAAATCCATGGAAAAGGTGTGTGAGGCTCTTGGAGCTCCAGGGAGATGATCCCGTGGATGATCCCCTCATCTTCCACAGCTGCTGGGCAGCATCTCTTCCCATCGGCTTCTGCGGAAGTGATTGCTATTCGTTGCCTCAGAAAGTTGCATTTGTGTCTCAGATAGCTTTACGCAGCATGTACATACAGACTGCAGTATGTATTTTCATACATTCAAATTGTAAAATTGGGCTAATACAAAATTTTAACAGAGTTCAGTTATTAAAAATATGCTGCTTACATAGCATCCATGTATGTCTTTTCTTGATAAGGCTTTCAGCTTTTCAAGTGTCCTTTAAAATCAGTAAGAATCTGGCTTAAGGAACCTGTGATACATTTTTGTTACCCTCTGCTTCTTATGCCACTTACATTGAGCTTAATTCAAACAGCTTCAGCAAAGGTCTGGAGTAAGATACGCATTCACATGTCTGGATCAGTACTGAAACAGCTTGACAACCCACTTCATTAGCATATAGGTCTGAGAAATTAAAGACTCAATCTGAAATGAAGAAGAGCTACACATCCTGGGCTCCTTTCTCTGTTCTGCTCTGTAACATTTTTCATTTTTTGTCTCAGAGATGGTTATTAAGGGCTGTCTTCTTAACAGTCCCCTAGTCCTGCAGAGTCCAGCATCGGTCAGAGTTTCATCAAAACTGAAGAATGGAGACCTGAATTTCAGGTTGGTTTCTGTGTTCTGCTTCAGCAGAAGTTTAAACTGTTCATGTTTGGCATTAACCATGTGGGTGATGCCATTGACTTCAGTTCAGTGCATAAGGTTAAGCATTTGCACAATTGCATTTGGGAACTGGGGAATAAACTAGAATGCACAAAAATTAGTCTTTACCAGAGAAGCGGGACAGTAATCTCTGCATATGTTAATTTATAAATGAGAAGAGTAGCTTTTTTTCCAAGCAAATGAAGTCACTGTTTTATAGCAAAATGCTGTTTATCTGAAACCTTCCCGTAGCTCTTTTTAAAAATGCATAAATTGCTGATGGCTGTGTGTGCCACAGGGCACACAAAAATCTTTTGCTGGAGGCTTTGTTTCAAGCTTGTGGGGCTTTTCCTTCTCAGTAGCCAGGCTTATTACATCAGATGTGCTTTTGTTTTGTTTCTTCAATGCAGCTCTCAGGGTGACCTCTGCTGAGATAAAAGGACTAAAACCACTGTGCATTTTCCTGAAGTAACATCTTCCGCAGCGATGGGGCAGTTCATCGCTCTGAAAGCAGCTGTGCAATCCAGAAAAGACCCCAAACTAGATGAGAGCAGACCTGGCAGAGGTCTTGCTTTTCTCTGACCCTCTTGTATTGCTTGTGAATCAGGGCAATGTTAAATCTTAAAATGTAGTAGTACGGGTAATGACCACAGTAATGACTGAGAAAAAGCATTGTCTTGTTTTTTCTCAGGGAATTTAAGGAATATCACAATGTTATTACATTCCTGGTGAGCTGTTCATTGGGGGATCTTCTGGAAGAGCTTGAATTTTGGGCTGTATCTTCAGTACATAGCTCAGTGCTGTTAAAACTCAGGCAAATCTAATTTGAAGGGGTTTGAAATGCTGCCAATAGTAAGGGATGGCTTTAAGCTACTGTTACGAGAAGTACCACCAAAGAGGGAAGACCATGGGGCTTTGGACCATGCAGAGGTGCCACAGCTGCTCTGTAATGAAGAGTCACGTATATACTGGGGATCCATGCCAGGGTCTGGTTTCCTTATCAGTGAGTTTAAATATGGTTTTAGGCCAGCACAGAGCTCCAGAAAAGGATCTTTCCCTGCCCCATCCCTCACCCCTAAAAAGGGGGAGCTGCAGGTTGGGCTCGGAGGAGCTCTTTGCAAATAGAGAAAGGTATATCTGCCAAATGACTGAAGGGCAAAGTTGCAGACCCAAGGGGCGTTAGATGGAGCGTGTCCTGATGTTTCTGGCTTTGAAGTAAAGCCTGATGCAGCAGCCTTCCCTCAAGAGAGGTGGTGGTGCCTGTCGCCTGGGATGGTACAGATGAGGCTGGCTGCTCTGTTCGCACTGTAGAAGATTGGTAGGGATCCAGCAGTTTTTGGTGAGAGGGTAGGGTGCTGTGTGTTTAGCTTTGCGTAACTGTGAATGGCTGAATTGCAAGGCAGGGAGTAGAGAAATGAAACCTCCATCTCTTGTGGCAGTGGCAAATAATAGGCTCTATTGTGAAAGTGACTCTTTGTTTACTTTTATTGCAATAGAAGGTGGGAGATTTTGTGAGCAATATTAGACCATTTCGCAACCCATAAATCAATCCGTATTCTTTGAAATTAGGGTGGAGGCGGAGGTATATGTGTCTGTTTATCAGCAGTGGATACCCTAGAGTATTTCCTGGGTAACAGGTAAGGCTAATATTAGGGAATAGTCCTGGAACAAGGAATAAGACTCAAATGAATAGAATAGTGAATATTCTTCTTAATAATGCTTCTTGTTAATAAGATGCCTAACAAGGGAGTTGAGGGAGGGCACTGGAGTGGTTTGAAGCTGAAAATCAAACATTTTTATGGAAATAGGCTAATTAAAGCTGCCTGTTATAGAAGTGCGACTGTTTTTCTATGAACGTGATATTTGTTCAATAGTTGAAATATGTTTCTTAAAAGCAAGTATATTCAGTTTTCTTTTTTTGGTTACGTTATTCTGAAATGCCATTTATAAGTAGACTAGATACCTTGTCCCAGAAAGCCTGGAACACATGCACCTGCTTTTTACTGGTCTGGTAATGTAGTCAACCTGCAAAATAAAGGTTTATTTTATTAACTGGGTAAATTACTAATGTGAATCAGTAAGTAGATATGTGGTTCTGCCCCACAGCATGTATTGGCTAATGTTGATGAACCAGACTCAAGTTGCTTTAAATTCCTTCTATGAACTACTAACTTATTTTACAATATATTTTTTAAAATATTTTTAAAAATCAGTTTTTTTTCACTTGAAAACTTTTCTTAAATCTTAAACAATCGTCCTGACTATCACCTTTGCACACAGGTTTAGGGAAGTTACTTAATTACTTATTGTAGTCACACTGTCATCTTTTTAACTGTGGTATTAATAGTTCAGTTTTACAGGGTGCTACTTCTTATTTCTACCATGCAGAGTGAGAGCCTTGGCTTAAGGAAGTCTATGGAATTTATTCCAGGTTCAGTGCTCAGTCTCAGGACACATCACAAGGTGACTGCTCCCTGTGGGACAGGGAGCTGGAAGCCAAGTGGGTTTCTGCAGCTGGTGGGGCAGGAACAGTGGTGGCCAGGCACATCCACGGTAGTGAGGCCAAAGTCAAAGGGGTCAGCCCTGGCTGTGTCCTCCCCATAGAGCATCTTTGTCCCTCCCATGCCAAAATTTTCACAAATATTTTCAACCCAAGTTAGCTGTTCTGCTAATCCAATCGGTCAGCCCCCAGGCTGGTCTGCTTGAGCAGGAGGCGGAACCGGAGACCTCCTTAGGTCTGCTGGGCTTCTGGGGTTACTGAGTGCCACACATCTTCAGAATTCAGTTTCAAGGTTCTTCCAGTCAAAGGTTTTGATTTACTTAATGTGTTTTTACTTTACATGTCCAGTTCTTTAACTTAAATACAAAACTGCTTAAGATTCTTTTTCGGGTAAGACGAGCAGTTTGAATTGGACCATTTACGTATCAATCTGGTTATATATTGCAGAGTTAAAGACACCATGAGAAAGGAAAATGCTATGAAACATGCAGTATAAATCCTTGAAATAGATCCTCCGAGTCTTGAAGTCACTGATTTCTCACTGCTCGCTATACAAAAATGTGTTGGTTCAATCCTCCAGTTGGCCACAGACCCCATTTTAAACATTTATTTCTCGTTTCCTTGATATTCTTTCCCTTTTGTAAATATCTGAACTAGACTTTTCAAAATTGTAGCATTTCCTCCCTCCTATTCCCCTGATGGGACAAAAGATTGCTCCTGTTGTGCCCCCTCTGGAGCCCAAGTCAGACAAGAATCAGTGCCTTTTTAGGCTGAGAGCATCCCAGATTCTCCAGGGATGGAAAGCCATGCTCTTGTAAGCAAGATGACCCAAGTTCACTTGGTTTTGTTGTATTATGTATATCGATATTGGTTCTTTTGTCACTTGGCTGACTTGTCACTTAACAACTTTGCTGTTTTGAAGTCTAGTGGCACACTGGAGACCAGTTGAACCCGAGAGGCACTGGTGATCTATTGTGTGGGAATCGAGGGTGTCTGAAGCCGTGGCTGCAATTCAGTGAATGCTGATCAGTTCCTGTGGCAGATGCCATTAGTTATGGTTTCCCTTTAAGCAAAAGGTTTGCAGGCGCCTTTGTACCAAGTTCATTGGTAAAAGAAAAAGAGGTACTGTGCACATGGGGTATTCATCCCTTCCGGAGTAGCCTGCTCTTCTGCAGATCGTTTTCTTTTTCTCTACATTACATACTTCGCTGTTTACTGATGGATTTTTTCACCTCTTCCATCTAATTTTGTTTGAAATATGGCTGTCTGAGTAAACTGCTCAATACTTTTCACTTCAGCTTGTTCATTCGAAGACATCAAAGCATGCTAAAAATTTGTCTAAGCCATGGCAAAACTGCATGTGAGGTGCTGGAATGCAGTTTTTCATGGAAAAAGAGACAGAGGAAGGTAGAGTCCGTCGAGGTGGGTCACACCCCATGTGTGACAGCATCAAGGATGCTGAGCGCTGATTGCATGCCACTGAATAGACCATGTTCCTAACCTGTAGTTTCTTAGGTGTACATCATCATTGTCAGTGCATTAACTGCTGGATCTTTGCCTGTTCATACAGGGTATTGAAGGTAGACTTGAACAGGACTCTTTTTTTTTTTTCTTTTATTCCCCCCAGAAGTCTTTTGAAAGCAGGCAAGCTGTGAGAATCTGCAGGGTACCTATAGGCAAAGTACGTTCTGTACAGCACACTTGGTGACCCCTTTCAGCTCTCCCCGTAAACAGTAGCGTACCTATTGATGGACTTTGTGTTGGCATTTTCATCAGGTTTCTGAAGAGGCAACGTTGCTGGCTCGATCAATACAACTCAGTTAGATTTACTGATTACACAATTCTCTTTTCCCGAGACAAACAGCGAGTTCGTAATTGCTCAGCGTACTGTATTTTCTAGCAGCTATATCCAGCCACACCTGTCAGTTTGCATGTGTCACAGGACAGGATTCAGATCGCCTCAGATCTCTTTTTTCTCCCACACTGCTGTGAACTGGTGGACTTTCTTCAGCAGAAAAGTGGAAACACGCTTTTTATGATCTGAGCCTGTCACTGCAGTCCTCAGGGCAGTGACCGTAACCTGAAACAAATGTTTTGAGATTTTAAAAGGGTAGATGGTGACAGCTGAGTGTGCTACCTTAAAAAAAACATAGATTGTCTCAATATAGTATACTGATCCTACAAATCAATAATAACAAATGAGGTTATCATAGTATGTGCAACTGAGGAATGCTGTCATTGATCTTAATTTTATTTCTGAATAGAAATATATAATGTTTGTTGTTTCCAAGACTATGCTAGGAACCGTGAGGTACACTATGTATTGTTACCTCTACAACTGTATGCCTGCTCTTTTCGTGCACATTGGCAGACATGTCGGTCTTAAGTTTTGGAGTTTTAAGTCTCCAGTACACGTGAAAACTCTGGGCTCGGTGTAAGTGTTGGGCCTCTTGTGCAAACTAAATGCCAGTCAAGAAAAAGTGATAGTTAAAGTCTTGGAGCTGAGGGTAATTAATTCATCTAATCAAGCCGATCTGGATGTCTGCAAACCACTATGCTACATGTTAATGGGCAAGTCTCTCAAAGTGCCTTTTTCTCTCTGGATTTGGTGAAGTAGTTATTCTCCTCTTTGAAAATGCAGGTCATGTACGACTTGGAAAATACGTGCTAAATGACACAAAACACTTAGATGAGAACTTCCATTCCCGTAATCACAAATTCCCCAGAATTGCTGTTGCTTTTTAGTAATCTATTTACTGCTGTAAGAATGCTGCAATTACTGGACTAAGGCGTACTTACTGAAGTACTTCCTAAATAGCTCTGTTAGAGGTATGTCCTTCTTTAATTTGGCTGCCTGGTAGGGAATTACAGCCATTCCCTCCCTATTTCATTTCTTCTGAAGCACAGATTCTCTGCTGAGATGAATAGACAAAGCTTCATTGATAACAACACTTGATTTTGAGCCTTGTCTTTGCTGTGCCCTCTCCTGCGCTTTGGTTGTTACTGCTGCAAGAAACTTCTCATCAGCTTGTGTAATTTGTTTTAATAAATGTAATAGCTTGACCATCCCTCTTGCTGGGTATGCAAACCTGATATCCCTGGAAAATCCGTGGAAAAAGAAGGGAAGGATACAATGACACTGAATGGCTGGAATTGCCTTCATTTATAAATAATTTTTATACTCTTGGGGCTTGATTCTCCACTGTCCTGAAACCCACTTAGTGACACCTGAAACTGTGAGGAGAAGCTTCAAGTTCACAAGTACTCCATCAGCTCTGTGACAACACAAAATGGAGGTGGCAAAAAACCAGGGTTGGTTTTACACAGCAAACAGAAAGAATTTGAGGATCCTAAAACAAGGATTAATAAATGTTCTCAAGGGTAGAATCAGCCCGAGTTTCCTAATGAGTATTTTATTGCAATTCAGGCAACTGTTTCACCAAAGTTATCATCTTTCCTTACTTTGAAACAGACTGACCTGCAGCTGAACTGTGCTAAGACACAGTTTTAACAGAATTATACCAGCTGTTAATAGCGAGTTACAAAAAAAACCTGTGCTAGATTCACAGCTGGTATGAATTGATGCAATTACATTGTGTTCAGGGGAGTTCTGCTTGTTATATGAACCTGAGGGTCTGGTGTGTGGGGCTTTTCTGAGGCTGATGTGCAGCATGTCGCTGCCGTTTTCCCTAAATGTTGTGCAGTTTTGCTTACTGTGAGATGGTGCAAATATCTAGTTTTAGCCTTAAAGATTCCTCTCTGGGATTTTGAAGAGTCTCCTGAATTCGACCTTTTGCCACTTCTAATGCTTCCCAGTTCTTGAGGAGCACAGTGTGACAACTGTTTGCCTGGCTGAAGTGCACCAGCTGGTCACAGATATGGAACCTCCCTGAGGTAGGCATAAATGCATGTAATATGTTATTTCACCGCATAATGTCAAAGCACTTAAAAGGGGGGCTCATTTTCAAGGAGAAATTGTATTGTGATATGTTGAAGATATCTACATGTGAGCAGTATCTGCATTGTGGTCTTAGCTGCTGGTTTTCAGGTGGGTAGAAGGGGAAGAATTGCTGGGCTCACCTTTTCCAGGTTGCCTGCTCCTTAGGAAAACTGTAACTAAAGCTTTCTCCTTTAGACAGATTTGTTTCCTCCAGAAATCAGTTGGTTGGTTGTTTTTTAGTATCAGATAAAATTTTTAATGAATAACTTAATCTCTTTAAGTAGTTTTCCTGTAGTGCTGTTAAATTATAAAATTCCTATCAGATGGGTGCTATCTAAGTCCAAAGATACCAGAAAAAAAAAATGAAAAATGCTAGGCTGCTTTTGTCCAAAACTACATTTTTCAGTATCTGTCTATGATAGTGCAATGTCTGTGATAAGTTGAGGGTTTCCCCTTGTTATTTTGGCACTGTGAAGCAAGAGCTTATGATATAGGTGCTATTTATTAGCCCTTCATTACTCCTATGTGTCAAAGTAAGAGTCTTCAAAGAAATAAAGGTAAATAAATATATGCTAAAGACATTTTGAACATCTTTACTTTTTTTGATGTCTAAACTGAGTCATTTTTTGAAACGATTACTCTTTGCCATTTTCTAGAGTAGGGATTGTCTCCAAGTGGATGTGCTGGAATGAGATATCAAATCCATTTTGTCTTTGCTTCTTAGGCAGCTTATTACAGCTAGAGGGAAGGGCAGCCAAATGTTAAATGACATGTCTCAGTCCATAGATACTAGTTTCAGATACAGCATTAAAATTCAGAAAAATTAGTATCCTTCTTTGGACTGATAGCTTCCAGTGGAGAAAAAAACCAAAGCACAAAACAACAACAAAACCACAATTTTTTTTTCTCCCCCGTTGCAATACTTTTATTGTTTTGTAGATTTTGTGTGTGTGCACCTCCATTAAATATATGATTGCTTAATTTACTTCTCTCTCCCAGTATATAGCATCACTTATGACCAAGGGGTGAGACAAGAGCGTATATATTTCCAGCCTATTTTAATATGGTTTAGCAGGTGGAAGAGGGAGCAGAATTACCTTTAGGTGGTCAGGTACTCCTGGGTGTAGCAGCAGCAGGTGAACTGCTGGCCTCTAGTGGTTAATGGGGAGTAATCTGAGAGTCTGAGTATCTCGTCCTCAGAGAATGTTACTTCATGTAAGTTACACCAAAAATCGAAGTATGAGGAGACCATGGATATGATTTAGTTTCAGTTATGTGAATTGTTTTCAGTACGATTCAGATAATCTTGAAATGAAATACTCTCCATTTGTACTGGTGTAAATAACATTCAAGGTGTGTGTGAGCACTGGAAGGATGAAATTCTTGTCATGAGAGCTAAGGGTAGCGTTATTTTAAGAGACTATGCAGTCAGTATTTTTTAATTCCTGTAAAGAGGAGAAGCCTGTGTCAGTCTGCTTTTGACAGAGATATAAAAGTTGTTATAAAACGTAATCCTCTGAAGATGTGTTTTGGTTATTTTCTTTTCCAAGGGAATCTAGAGAGATGTGCCTCTCCCTGGGCTATAGGGGCAGCTCTCTCTCTCTCTACAGTTAATGAGGAAAATAATATAAAGTCCAGTTTAGTGGCCTACAGATAAGGGTTGCGTTACAGGGCTGATCTCTGCCCTCCTGAGATGGCAGAAGCCACAGAGGGGGAAGCTGCAACATTCCCGTTTTTAACACTTCACTGAACTGTGGTTCAGTCCAGCAAGCGTTGCAGTGGTGCTCACGTGAGATCTCCTTATGAAATTTAGTAGTTGTCACATGGAAACTAGAGCCAAAACATGCTAAATCTGTCTGGCAGTCTCCAGGACAGATGTTGATTATAGCAATACCTTAGAGGGAGTGAAAGAAGGGAGGAAAATGCAAACCTTTCAGCGCAGGTGAGTGGAGATAGGTCCTTCATTAACTCCAGAAGCAATCAGCATGAGAAGCAAGGCATTTACTCTTACTAATTTGTGTATTAGCAGATATTTTTATGTTGCTTTGATTTTCTTTGATAAATATATCTGAGTTAAAAGTTACCTGTCGCTGAACTTGTATTAATACCAAATAAAGTTGCTCTCAGCTTAGTTCAGTCCTTTTTTTAAAGGACAGAAATAATGGCCCTGAGTCCTAATCACAGCAAATGATGTAATTCAAAAATAGAACCAAAACATTTGTGCCACAGTAAAACCAGAATGGAATCTAACTCCCTTGCTCTGAATCGTGTGTTAGGCTTTGCTGTTGAGGTTGAGCTAGTGTTTTCTGGATAGCCCGGAGTAGCGGCCATTTCTGCAAGGATATCCCCTTCTGTAAGACATCCTTCATCCCCTTTTTCCTCCTCAAGTCACTGGAATGACAGAAAGGATCTGCTTACGCTTGTGTGCACCTCAATAACAGTATTTGCCAAAAGTTCTTTGGCAGGACATTTTGTGGTGACTAAAATTTTCTCTTTTTGTATCCATTTACTCCCTTTTTTTGGACTGTTTGGAGACATGTAGGGCGACTGCTGGGTTTCTGATTGTGTTCTATCCAGCAGAAGGCGGCATAGCAGACAGAGAAATCCCAGGAATGCAATTTACGTTTCTTCATAAAAGCTAACTTTCAGTGCAGATGGTTTTGCTGCAGACCAAGGGTGGTAGAGCCCAGCTTCTCCCTGCCTGTCCGGTTGTGGACTGGCCAACAGCATGGGGGTTGTTGGGACCTCAAGGAAGAAAATGGCAAAAGCAAATGAAAAAGCCAAAAACTGCAAGAAGCTTGAACATCCAGGTGTTGTTTACACAGTAGAGTTGTTCTGAAATTTGTATTACTGTAGAAGTTTTAACATTTAAGATTTGCCTCTGAAAACTTCTGTATTTCAGCAGCTCCTGAGTCTTTTGGAGCTTTTTCCCCCTGGTGTCCCCACCTTGGAAGAATGTGTGGCTTTACTGTAGCTGCTGGAGATCAGGCTTTGTGTTTGGTTCTTAGTGTTGTTCCCCTCATTCACAGGGAGCAGTGGCTTGGAAGAAAAGACTGATGCCCCTCCTGGCATTCATAATAGGATTTCCTTCCATTTACAGGCCCTTAACATTACTTACTCAGCTGTGCAGGGGTTGATGTCAGTGAATAGCTGGCTGAGTCATTTTTGAGTTATTTAATGTATTGAGAATAAGCCTGAAGCTGTCAGACAAGTAACATCTACATAGGCTTTTTCTAGCTGCAGCTATTCTTAATTTCTGTGCTATATTAAAGCTAAGCTAATAATAGTACTTTGGGTGATACTTTGATGGGAAGCTTTGCTAATGCATTTGTGAGGACCAAAGAGGCTGGTTAATTCAGTGCTAGAAGTGTTAGAGAGGCAATGATGCTAAACTGGAGATTGAATGAATAGATGGAGGAGCTAGTTGTTTTGCTAAAGAAGATAAAATATCTGTGTGTAAGTCTTTGCAGCACATTAGCTGCACAATAGCTGCATTGTCATAGTTGGAGCTGCCTCTTTTTTTTAAAAATGGATGTTTGGTGTTTCAAGTAGAAACTGATTGTTAAAAGTGAGGCTAATTTTAAAAAAATGGCTACAGATATTAAATTCCTTGTTACATGTTAGTGGTCATTTCCACGCTGAATCTTTTTTTCAGAAATATCCTAGTGTTTAGGCTAAGTTAATTAAAAAGAAGGAGAGTGATGCATCTCTGAGCTGTCAGCACATTGTACATGATGTACAGATGGCATCCATGTCTGCACTACTGTGTGACAAAATGAAATTGGGCTGTCTCTGAGCTGATTTGGTTACTTGAGAAGGTTCTGAGGAGAGTGGTGGCAACGAGAGCTGCAGCTGAGAAGAGCAGGTGAGGATGGGGAAGGAAGCTGGAAAGCTTGATAAGGGCACCATTGTACCAGACTTATATGAAATACATCTGTGTACATCTGGAAAAACAAACCCATTTTAGGTGGCACTGATGGAGTCAGTGGAGCTGTGGGGACTCGCCACATTTGAGGATTTGTCACGAGTGGGTCAGCTGCCTTATTGAGACTTCACTGAACTCAAAGATGTGGAGAAACTGACATCCACTGCTGACTAATCTGGTGATGGTTAGGAAAGATCAGGAAATGTATTAATAAACACAACGGTAACTGCAAGACTAACCCTCTAGAAATCATTGATTTTTTATTAAAATTAAGCTCAGTTAGATGTTAACTGGTCAGAAAAGCAAAAATTACAGACATATCCCTTCTAGAAATGCAGATTTTCATATTTGTATTGGTAAGCTGGTAATAAATGTTGTATATGTTGACTTCTGTTGTTATGTGTTTATGTGTGGGAGGAGTTGCAGAATGAGAACTAAACATATCCTGCCAGGATTATTTTTGTTTACTTTCTTTGTTTTCTTTACCCTTTGGTGTCTCTGTGGAGTAATTGTATTGTATTAGATAAATTCTGTTCCTCATATAAAATTGTTTAGATAAGCTTGAAAACTATTTTGAAAGAAAATACTGTACTAAATTCTGTGGACTGGGTTTTATTTCCTTCATTCATACTGAATTAGGCCATAGAGGAAGAATTGTATGCTATATTGTATTGTTTAGTATCAGTAATAGTGGCAGAAAACAGCTTCATATATTTGAGTAATATTTCCTTGGCTACGTCTGTGAAAGCGTCAAGGGCAGCACAAAGGAACACTCCAGGGTAAGAGCAGGAGACAGAAATGCTGAAAAAGATGATAAAAAATGAAAATACATTAGTGCAAAGAAGCTAAGCTTGGGACAGCCTTTTGCTGCCTTCTCCATAGATCCCCACATTTAAGGGATAAGTTAGCATGTTCCTGTGGTAGGAAACCCAACACACATGTGCTTGTTGCTGACTACTGCTCTTGGCTTGTCTGTGACACTTTCCATCCAAGCATTCCAGTACAATTTTTGTATGATTTCCAGTCATTATATAGTGAATCCAGCCTGTGTGAGGCTTTCTTCTGTCCTCCCTTGCGTAGCGCAGTGTGGCAGCCTTGTGGTGGGACCCACAGCATCTTTGCCTTTGGGCTGCATATATTTGATTGCAGGAGATTGGTCAGTGTAGAGTCACAGAATGGGTCCTGTAAGTTACCTTCACAGGGGTGTCGTGGTGCTGATGCATGTTACCTTGTGGAGATGCTGTCTGTGTTCTATATACAATAAACAAAGGGAGCAGAGCCAGATCTTCTGCCCACTTAACAGTGACAATTTTCCGTCCAGATTGCCTCCTGCTTTGGATATGAGGGAGGCAAAGGGTGTCAATGCCCTGTATTCTCTGCCTCCCTCTTTGCTCCAGTTGTGCACTTTGCTAACAGCATACGTAAGCAGAGAAGCTCCTCTTTTGTATTCTCTTTGTGATTTCTTTGCATGTTGTGCTTTTTTTCCCCTTCGTACATGGACCAAGTGATAAACCTTGAAAGCAAATGTGCAAGAATAAACAGATCGTCCACTCTCTGTATCCCTTACAGACAACACAGACTTTGAAATGTTTTTTTATTTCAGCTAGAAATGTCAAAATAGTCAGTGACTGGAAAGCTACTGCTTTGTATTAAGGGAAAATGTTGACACAATCTTCACTAGCATCAAGTCTCTTAATGAGCAACTGTTAAGGAAGAGAGGACCAACACAAGTAATTGTATTGCTCATTGGGATTACCCTGTCAGCTGTAGTTCTCCTTTTCAGAAAAGCAGAAGAGTATTCTTATGATAATTAGAAACATAAGATATGCTGAGGACTGAGAGTCTCTCTTTTACACCTGGAATGTGAAGCTTCCAGTCATCCTGAAAAATTAAATAACCATTTCTGCCACTGCATGTTTAGAGCAAGCTTGGGGATGTGGTGCCAGGCCATTAATGAGTCGATGGTAGATCATTGTCTTAACCTTGTCTTGGCCTCCATGTCATTCACGGGTAAGGTGTGAATATCTTTAGATTGCGTAACTGAATAGGATGCTGCCTCTTGAGATTTCTAAAGCTCAAATAGTCTCTTGCCTAGTACAGTTATTCTTCCAGGGGCACTGGAATGAGGACGTTTTTAGCAGTTAAAGCATTGTATAATGAAAGCTAAGGGAAATGCTTTCACTTCTCTTTGTCGGATTTAAGCATGCAAAGTCTATTAATACCAACGATGGTAATACTTTTAAATTGTGCTAGTACTTAAATGTAAAAATATGCAAACTGATCTAAAATATATAATTTTTTGGCCAGGATTGTCTGAAAAATGAAATTTTGCAGTTCTAGAATTTACTGAAATGATTTTTTGGCTTTTAGTGGTGGGGAGGGGAAAGAGCCATCACAAGCTTTACTAAATGGACATAATCACTCATGGGTCTATGTACTGTGTAGCGGTCATGCTTTGTGCTTTCTCTGCTGATTCTACTTCCACTATCCTAGATATAAAGGTTGTTCATGTAGGACCTGTACACAGTGTGAAAGCTTTTTTTTTTTCTGTCTAGACCTATGTCTAGGTCTGTGCAAGAATTGGTTTAATACTGGGACAGTCAGAAGAGAACACCAAAATCCAAATTCGTGTTCTCCAAAGACTGAAAAATTTGGTAGGTAAACTAACTTAGGCATCCTTAGACATTGTTTCCCTCAGAAAAAATTTGTGTCCTATGTATTTAGAAGTAATTTTTGTTGTTATTGTTTTGGGGATTGTGGTGGTTATTATGGAAGCAAATTTTTGTATTGCAAATAGAGCTGATAATATTTTAAGCAACACACAGGAAAAAATAACACATCAAGGGCCTGGATTAAAAAAGCCAAACACTTATTTCTCTCTACTGTCTCTCACTACTCTTCCTCTGCTTCCTAAATTATGCTTCCTATTTAATTTCCTGGTTATATGATGATTTTAAAGAACTGTCAACTTGACAAAAGGTGGAAATTGGATTTTCTTATAGACATCCAGAATATTTGGATTCTTTTTTGTGTTAAAGCTTTTGGATTTACTTTTTGTGATTATAGTATTGCTAATGGCCTAATTCTAACAGCTGCCATTTTTATTTGGCTTATATGTTCATTAGAGCCTCACCTGTAGAAACTAGATTTAAACCTCATAGCAGTAATAAGGACTGACTTGTTTGCTCCTGAATGTTTCAGTTGTATGTCCTCATCTCTCAGAAGGTCACATGCTGTGGCTGTCCCTCAGGTTTCAAACAAAATGAGATCCTTTAGATGCATTTTATGTTTTAGCCTAACAAATAATATTTGGTTATGTACTTAATGAAAAAGATTGCTGGTGGATGCTCTTGCTCTACTTCCAGTTGTTATCTGTGCTCATTGATCCATGAGAGCAGTTTAATTACACTAAAAATGAATGTCGGTGGATGTAGAAAGAAATAAATATTTTAAATCTGTATAGCATAATTCACTGAAATAACAGAGTTTACTGCCCTTCTTAAACTACCTTTAAGAAAGGTTAAAATGGAGATATAATGTGCTGTGTGTCTGCGTCCTTCAGCACTCACATTTAACTAACCTGTTTGTCACTGCTTCTAGAATCAAGGGCTGGGACAAAGAGTTGATTTGTAGATGAGAGCTTTGTAGACTTCAGGTGATCTGTCTTTATGTGATGTCTCATGTTTATATTGGGTTGACTTCCTCTGCATTTGTTTTAACCGCGATTCAAATGGGAAGAATTAGCCTTGAAAGGGTATGAAGTGAGCTTTACTGTAACCGAGATAGCATACCAAAGAGTTATTGACTAAGCATGGCTCTGTCTCTTAGCTCTCAGTGTGGCAATGTTTTGGTTGAGTGGGAAACATAGACTTTATTCTGTTGTGCTGCAAGGAAACGCATGCAGGAGCTTTTTCTTGAACATAACATATTGTTCAACCATCAGAATCACCAGCTGTGTTCTAAATTGTGGGATTCAAGACACTTATTTGTATGCATGTGAAGCAGAAGGATAATTGATGTTTAGGTCAGTACCTTGAAAGGTCTCTCAAAATAACATAGTAGTAGTGTGATCTGATTGTTGCTAATCTCATTTCCTGGTCTAAAAAGTGTTTGAGATTTTTTGGCTGCATTTTCTGGCAATCGTCTGAATTGCTGGGTGAAAATACAGTAATTTGGAACAACTCACATTTCTTTAACTCTATTTGTAAGTGAAATTCTCAAAGGGCTTGATAAAGCCTTTAATTACAGAATAGCTGTGGAATAAATACCCATAGGACAATGCAGGTACCATTTAAAGCTCAGCTACATCACGTTTATGGCAATCAAGCTTAATGTCAACTAATGAGCATGGTGTTCATGAGAGAGCAGATATTGGCAGGATAATACAGCTGTTGCTGCAACTATAAAAGGTCATTGGATTTTTAAGCTTTCAGTTAGCAAACACCTATTTAAATGGACAGAAACCAGGACTGATGTTTCAACCATTCTCACTGTAAAGTCACTTAAATACATATGTATAACCAGTGAAAATCTAACTCTGACAGCTTCCACCGTCATGAAAATCAGGGGAAAGCAGACCTGACCTTGGTGGCTTTTGCACTTAATGCAGGGAAGCTAAGGCAAGCACTACTCAAAGTAGTTCATGTTTGTCACTCTTCCCATGCCCTCACCAACTTCAGATGCTGACTCACATGTTCAACTGTCCATTTATTTAAAACAAAACCCCAAACCTTTCTATTAAACAGTAATCAAACCATTTTAGAGATTCTTTTTTTTTTTGCCTCCTTTTCTCCATGTTACAGTGTTTGGTTTTGAAGCTGATACTGAAGTGGTCTCCCTGAAGTCAAACAGGAGCTGGGTTGTGGAGACAGAAAATATAACATCTCCTGGTACACATTTGATATCTTGCCCATTGGGCTTGGTTGTCCACACCAGTGGTGTGTGTCCAGTGCTTCCAGCTTGCTCCTGTATCTGGTTTTATAGCCACAGTAATGAGCGTTGCTTATCTTGTTTCCTGCTACACTATTTATTGTATTAAAATCTGTGTGCTGTGTTATCCTCAAGTTGAACTCGGGGGTTGGTATATAACAGTCCAGTATTTATGGCTCATTTAACTTTGCAGTTTTTAAACGCAGTTATTGATACTCCTCTGTCCTTCATTTGTAATCGCTGCAAGGACTTGGTGGTGCTGTCTGCTCAAGTGTGTTGTACACAGAAGTAGCTTGCAAAATATTAACAGAAAGATGAATAGGAAAAAGGAAAAGTTGCTTGCTAAACTGCATCGTTAGTTCCTAGTGATTTGGGAAATGGAGAAATTCTGTACATGATTTTTTTTTTTTAATGGATGGCATTTTCTCCATAATTATTTCAGTGATTTGTAAAGAGGAAAAAAAAAATTATTGCTACTGTAATTCTGTAATCTTGCACACAATAGGCCAGATCCAGAAGTGATATGAACGTTGATATTAATGAAGGACTCACTTCCGTCACTAGCAGCAATACAAAAAGTTATGGTGTTTAGTACATTTTAATTGTCAAAATTAATGAAAATCCAATGGCATCTCAACACGACACATCATAGAACTGGAGTGAGAGACAGTTGAAATATATCATTGAATATGGAGGTGACCAATATATCATTGAAGTGCAGGGGTGGCCAGCTTTCTCTAGAGACTGAGGATGTCTTCAGTGAGAGACATTTTTTTAGAAATAACCAGTAAGAAGATTTAGAAATTAGTCCTTTGTTGTCATTATTGACTACTACTTTGTGTGTGTTCGCTGTTAAAACCTTAAGCATCTAATCCTGTGTTAAGTTTGCATGTCTAAATCGATACTACCAAAGGAGAATTCTGCTTGCAGAGTTTATTCCATGTCTGACAAATGAAAACTATTAATCAGGAGTTCCTGATTTCCATATACATTTCTACTGTGTGTCGTAAACTGGCTTGAAATGATAGATGCTCTTTGTTGCTCATTTGTTCGTATGTTCTGATATAAGTTGCCATTATTATTAAGAATATGTTAAGTGGGTGTTTGGGTGTCTGTTGCCGTTGGTACTTCTCCTTGCACCAAGAGGCATGTTGAATACCTCTCAAAGCAGTAAAATATGACTTCTAAATCTGGGGAACTGTGCTACAGATATCAAGTTGGCGCAATGAGGGTGCGACAGTGCAGAAAAGACAGTAAAAGTAGAAGGATCCTTCTATTTGGCAAGCTTGTAGCATGCCTGGAGATGAACAAAGTGAACTAGGGATATCTATTCTAATTTTCAGTTTGTTAATAGGTGATCTCTCTGAAATCCAGGTTTTTTGCCTTTGGAAAAGCTATGTTCTTTCCCAGTGGTCTATGCATTGTTAACCTTCGGGAATAAATTACCTGGAAAAAAAAAATCAATTATGTACACACACGACAGATTAGACTTGAACTTCATCTCTACTGAAGTGACTTTTCACTCTTACTAACAGTAATTTGGTTGGTTTTCTTTTTTTTAAACTTAATAGAAAATACATGACAAGATGATGTGACACCATTTTAAATAGTCTTCATTATCCATGGCCATTTCCTGTTGATTACAACGGCATAAAAATGTTTGCTGCATGTTCACCTCAGAAGGGCTCTATTGAAGTACATTCTATCCCTTTTTCAAGACTACAGTGATATTAATATTAGGCAAGTTTTCCTGCAGACATGGCAAATAGAGGATAATAACAGTTTTGCGTCTATTGTTAATCAAATGGAGATGTTAAATAGACAGGGGTTCTCTTGTTAAAGGTATCTCCGTCTTTATAGATCTAGACAACTTGGAGGTTGTATTGAGCTATGCAAGAATTTGTAGCAGGCATTGTTTTAACAGAGCATAGTGGTACGCTGCCTGAGAAAGGTGCCAGTCCTGGTAAGAAACTCTGGTTCTATAAGGTATGATTGAACTAATTAACTTCCTTTAGAATTAACCTGTAATGAAAATCTCAATGTGATTAATAAAGAAAGGAGATTCTTCATAAATGTTATATGTTAATAGTATTACCATTTAAGATGTACTGAAAAATACTGTGATATATTTGCAGAACTTGAGTGTCTTCCTCGGTTGCATACTAATACATGCTTTCTGAAGTACATAATCAGTGGACTACTTCAGTGTGGTACACATCAGATTTGGCAGCAGGTGTGATTATCATCTCCTTTCTGAAGCAAGTTAATTGTCAGTCATTCAATTTAACACATAGGTGTTTTCCACTGAAGGTGAAATATTAGAGTGCTACCTGCTTGATGAGGATATTTAGATTCCATGGCTCTTTTATTAAAGGTGGATTTTTTTCTGTCATTAAGATTGTAATCTGGTGAAGTCTGTAATTGTTAGGCACAATTTTTAGCTGTCAGATGTCACTCTGTTGAAGAAGCTGGAGCTTTTCATTGGCACCGTACGTGACTGAAGTCTTTGAGGTGGGCAGAATTGTGTTAAAGTATTGCTAATAAAAATGTATATACTGAAAGACATGTTATCCAGGGAAATTCAGATCTGCAGAATGTGCAGGTCTATGCTGTGAACCTTTGTGAGGAGCGGTGGCAAAAGAAATTTGGTTATTGAGATGAGCAATGTTGGCTTGTGACTCTTTGAAGTGTCACAGGTGGCAGGGAGACAGATTAACAATTCTTTGAGAAAACAGTTGTGTGGGCTACCAGGCTTTTGACAGGTGGGTTTCTGCAGTAAGGCCTGCAAGCTATAGTTTCCGCTGATGCTTTTGACTTAGGAATTCAGGGGAGTTAGTGGTGGATCAATAGGGATTTCAGAAGGCTTTAAAGCTTACAGTGGGAGGTGAGCAAAGTGATATCCTTGGACATCCAAGAGGTTACTCAGTAATAAATCAGGTAAAGATATGAATTTCTACCACAACAGTGATATGAACAACTGAACTTTGTAGCTTGAAAGACAATTTTTCTCTCCTCAACAAGTGCTCATATGACCAGGATTCAGTTAATCCAGTTTGGTAATTGGATCAGAAGTTTCCATGGTAAAGCCTGACTCCCAGTAGAGCGGACGACAAAAACAAAGATCAGTTATTCTTCCTGAGAGCCAAAAGGCTAATCCCTTCAGTGCTGTTTTCCATGAGGTGGCGGAGCCCATCCCAAATGGCTCTCTGGATCTTTGGGAGCAACCCCTCATGGATCTGCCACGTGTCTGTCCTGTGACACACATGTTGAACCACTTGAGCTCTTGGAGGGGGAAAGAAGTAAAGGCTTTCAGGAGAAGAAGGGTAGTGCAAATTGGTACTGACTGGTTATGAAAGAAATTGGAAGGGAGTGAAGTCTAAAGAATTGATTAAAAACTAGAGAGAGGGTCCAGGGCAGGGTCTTAGCTCTATGCATGGATGCACACCAGCTCATCTTATAGCAAGAAGGGAAGGCAGGTGTATGCTGATGCTCTGTCTTTAAGATTCTTTTTTTCAGATGTATTCAGGTGTCTGATAAAGGCAAAAAAAAAAAAAAAGAAGCTTGGATTAAACTGACCTCAATTCTGCTACACAATGTCATATCCGATGCAGAGGGAGAGTACTTCTTAAGAGAATTGTGAGTGTTTATATAAATGGTTATATAAATTCTTGTCATGTTAGATAAAGGCCAATGTGCAGAGATGAAGAATTAAGAAGCAAGGAAAAAGCCTAATGTAAATAAGAGTCCTAGGATTTAGTGGTGTCAGAGATGTCAGTAAAAATCTTGTGTCACTTCAGGAGGCATGAAGATGGTTGTGTGGTGGGTATTTCCTCTTTGATTAAAAATTGTAGGCAGAATACAAGCCAACCTATTGAGGTTTCCAAATGTGGGGGGAAAATAGGAGGCTGAGGCAACAAGAGCAAATTGGGGCACAGCAAACCGGGCTATGTAACACCCTTGCTGTTGTCCGTGGTCTGCAGTGGGTAAAGTCCTTTATCACTCTCCCTGACCACCTGTGAGTGGCCAGAACCTTTCACTTCTCAAATAAGTATCCCAGCATCACCTTTCACAAAATCCTCCTTAGAGTTGCAGGACCACAAGTTGGGAAGGCAAATCTATTGGAAAGCAGTGATTTTGCATATTAATGCATGGCTATGTTGGAGTCAAAGGTCCTCAATGTCAAATTTTGACTGAATGCCTGGCAGAAAGGGAACCTGGTTGCGTGTGGACCACTATACAAATCTGCACCAAAATACAAATATATTAAATTTAATCTTAATAAAAGCAGCAGCTACAGATGGCATGAGCACCTTCAGAGAAAATTTTAAAGAGTTACTGTAGGTGAGTTTTCATAATCTAAAATTACTGAACTTTTAAGTAACTCAGTTTCCAAACACTTGTAATTCTTCTTATTGCACTGGATCAATCAGCAGAATGCCTAATGCCAGAGAGGGGATGCTTCACACTGACAGGCTGAAGGAGAGAGGAAAAACTTACAATACTTTCCAAGTAAGAAGCAAGACAATTCATTGCTGATGGTACTGTAGGAAATGTTAGGAACAGCCTGTCAGGTGCATTGGTGAGAGCACTTTCTGGGCATACTGATAGACAAGGCTAATAAAGCCAGGGTGCAAGAACATCAAAGAATCACAGAATCTTCTAGGTTGGAAGGGACCTTAAAGATCATCTTGT
>JAOXJM010000033.1:52124646-52143167 GCA_026413425.1 Tringa solitaria | reverse complement strand
GCTGCTGACAGTTTGTAGAAGTCAGGAATAAAAATATGCATTTTTAGTCAAAATGTGCTGCCTAACCCCGCTATGCTGTTACCAGGGTATCCTATTTCTGGGTTGAATGTAATAGATTTGATTGAATAATTCTATTTTGAGTTTAGTATTTCATCTTTCTGCCTGTATTTTCAAGATTATAAATAAATTCATGTGATCATTCAGACATTATCTTACAATAAAAATCTATGATAATTCCTGGATAACAGATAAGGATTCGTTTGTAATTTTGGTCAAATGTTAAATCTATATTTATGTATATTCATCATTATGTGATATAATATTTCTGTCAAAATATTACAAAAACTTATAATTGCATTCTAAGACTGTAATTTCAAGAAATATTCTTTGTGATAGTGTTGACTGGTGCTATAACAGGTATATTATGAAAAGGAATCTATTCTTGGAGATCATAAATAGAATAACAAATATACCGCAATAATACAATTTCTAATTCATATTTCTGTGTAACTATAGAAAACATAGGTGGTTGTTTGTCCCCTGTAATTTTCTAGCTGTATTTCCTGTAAATGCCAGCTGTACCTTTTTTCTGTATATTTTCATAGCTGAAGGAAAATGTCATTTCCCAGTAGACAGTCTTCTGTAAATAAAGTAAAAACAGAAATATAAAATGTCAGCAACTGTTTTCTTTTAAAGAAGGCCATTTTTCTTGTGTGTTTGCAAGCAATGAGAGTAGGGAAAAGGAGTTATATCTTTTTTTTTTTCCTAGTATTGCTGATAAGGATGATATTTCAAGCAGCATTTTTAATTTGCTCTTCTCCAGGGGCTGACTGGTATAAAATGGTGATAATGAATTATTAACAGTTTTTAACAGAGAGGCTGACAGTTCACAGTGTGCCTGTAATCCACGGTCGGGTCCTGTCCTCCTTGGAGGAAGAGGACTTTGTTCTGTGAAATCAGTGGGATTTCAGCTGTGGTCATATGACCTTTGAGAAACAGCTGCAGTGGTTTGAGGTGTTATCGACCCTGTTATCATTCGTCCTTTGAGTCAGAAATTGGGCTGGAAGACAGTTGAGGTAGCAGAACAAATTGTTCAAGGAGCTTTTGTGCAAAATCAACTATCTTTGTTTAATCAGGTTGGACCAGTTATCCAAGTCAAGCCATCTAAGTCTGTTCTGAAGAGGAGGAGGAATGTTTATACAGTCAGCTCCTCAGTCAATAGTAGGAGGGTGATCTTCAGCCGAAGAGTTGGCAAACAGCTTATACACGGGAAGGGCTTACACCTTGACATGTAGTCATTGGAAATGCCAGCCTTCAGTTTTTCTTGGTTGTCATGGTTTCAGCTGGGATAGATTTAATTTTCTTCCTAGGAGGTGCTGTGCTTTGCATTTAGCATGAGAACAATGTTGATAGCGCATATTGTTCCAGTTGTTGTTAAGTGATATTTATTGGTCAAGGACTTTTTCAGCTTCCCATATAAGCTGAGAGGGAGCATAGAGAGGATGAACTGGCCAAAGGAATAGTCTATACCATAGACATCATGCTCAGTGTAAATATGGTGATTGGCCAGCAGGCAGGGATCCACGATACCTGCTCAGGATGAGCTGGGCAACCGATCACCGAATGGTGAGAGTGACTTGTGTTGTATCACTTTACTTTGTGTATTCTTTTACTATTGTTATTATTATTTTCCTCTTCCATTACTTTTTTGTTATTAAATGTCTTTATCTCAACTCATGAGGTTTATTTTCCCCTCTTCTCCCTACCCTACTGGAGGAGGGGAAGTAGGGAGTGAGCGGCTGCATGGTCCTAGTTGCTGGCTGAGGTTAAACCATGACATTGGTTTATTTTAATCTTGGAGAAATAGGTTGGTGAGAGTAAGATTTGAACATTGGGGTCCAGATTAATTCCAAAAACTGCATAGATGTCTTTGATTTACCTTCCTAAGCTACCACCTTAGTCTTTCCCTGTAGAGAACTGGCGTTTTGAGGGTGCATTTCCTTCCATGTAGGATGTGAATACGCCTGTGCTTGGTCTTTTCACTCCCTGTAGAAGGGCCACGTGCCATTTTGTACTTATAGATTAAGAGGTTGTCTTCAATTAGATGAGATTAATTTGGTGTTAACAGCTCAAACACACAATCAAGTTATTGTGCTAACAAATTGCCTCTGACAAAGTCATGCAAGATATCTTTAACCACTGCCTTCTAATTTGTAGTGCATTAACTTGCATTTATTATGGTCTAAGACCATGCACACTGATAGTTGCCATGGGTTAGCTGATATTTGGTAGCTGAATAAACTATAATAACTGGATTTGGAATCAAATCCCAAGCTGAATATTGGCATCAAGACAATTGTTGTTACTGAACTTCTTTATTAGAGTAACTGTGTACTAAGCAACCAAGTATTACATTAATAGATGTGATCTGCTTAGCTTAATATCCTGTCTCCAAAAGAAACTTGAGTAAAACATCAATCTCGCAACAAAAAGTGAAGAGGAAAGAGTTAATGTATCCTATTTATTTGTTTGTTTATTTTAAGAAATAAATCACTACTCAGTTTTTTTTGAATCTTACTTTTCTGTCATGAGACAGAGAATGAAAGCTCCCTCTCAATGTAACTCATTATTTTTGATACATTAATTATGCATCTTCTTGTTTATTTCCCTTCTGGGATAAACACTATCGATGTTTTCAAATCCTACTTCAAAGGAAGAAGTTCTGTTTACAAAGAATTCCTAAAAATATGGCTAATCTTAAAAGTATGTTCCAGACACAAACTCTTTGATAAATGTAGCATTACTGTTACAACAAAGCATCATGGAAAAAGATTGAGTCAGAAAATAATACCCTACCTATTCATTGACCTGATGCTGCTACCTTTAGACTGAAGATAGCTGGAGTTAGTAAGAGAAAATCTGTCTTGTTATGTTTTGGAGGATAGGGAAGGAGCAACATATTTCCTATAAAGTGTGCGATTTGTGTATTCCGATTTTTGAATGGAAATCCTGGACTTCCCTGTTCCTCAGCAGCATGTTAGTATTGGATTACAAAGGGGAGCACAAACCAGGCAACGCAGTCACTGGAGGAACAAAGATAATCTACATATTTATGAGAATAAATAAGGACAACTTTTGGACTACTTCTTTTTGCTGTCTCAGTTGCTGCTTCCAATTATAGCTTTCCTTTTTTATCTATCTTTGTCTTTTTCTTAATTAATACTGCTAAAGTCATCCTGATCCGTGTCATGTCTTTTTTCATTCTTAAACATTTTCATTTTTAAAAAATTTATGTTGCCTAATGATTGCAGTATACTCTGAGATGGTCTGAATACCCCTAATAATGTTTGCCTTAGGCTACTTTTTTGGTATATCAAGGACCTGTAAGGTAGGAATGAATCGGAGCACTGGAGTTAAAGCTCGAGTATTCTATGTAATGAGCAATGAGAGCTGTGTGACCTTGACGATGGATGAGGAATATATCAGGAATTTTAACAGAAAAGTGGCTCCTCTGAAAAGCCTTAGACTTTTTTTCACATCTCAAAACTTTAATATTTCAATTAGAAGTCTCTTAAGGCAATAGTGGTCTTTTAGATTAGTTGTTTACTGTATTTTTTTTTACTTGAGCACTAGCACTCAATTTATTATTGCAGATGAGAAAGAGAGCATTAGAATGCATGTCAGGATGTTCTTCAAATCACAAGATTTGTTTAGTTTGCTGCTGCACAGGCACAATGATATTCTGAAAGGACCAATGCATTAGAGTAATTTTAAATTATGTTTTACAGCTTAATATATTTCTTGCATAGTGATAGATGACTTGTTTTACAATACAAATAAAGCTATTGGAATTAATTATAGGGTATAAAATTAAACATAAACTTGCTGAGTCCTTGCAGAGTTGTGCCCTAACAATTATTACATCCTGGAAAATTACTACATTTAAGTACATCTCAGAACTTGGCTTTCAGTTTGGGAGATGGATCTGAACTGTCTGAGTACTTGATGAAACACATTTATATAAAGATTGAAAAAGCAAGTTTGATAGGAGCAGTTGTTTCCGTATATCAGTGTTCATTTAAAAAAAAAAAGCTTCTGATTATCAAATTTTGTTTAATGAAGTCTTAGTCAAAACTTGGTAACTGTTATGAAAAGATAGGTCAGAAAGAGGCAACTCATGACCAGCCCAGGGGCAAGTCAAAAGTTGTTGGTACGTCTGCCTATGTACTGCATTTTACTGTTTGTCAAGGAGTCAGAAGATCCTACAAGGGGAATGAGTGTCTTTCCTAACTGGTGTCTGTGCTGCCAGGCTATGGCTGTGTGCAGCAGAAACTGCTCATACCGTGTTTGAGAAGTCTTTACACAGTGAAGAAGAGAGCAAAGAAGGATTTAATCTTATTAACTATGTCTTTGAGTGTACATTCTCACTGTAACCTGCAATGGGTTGCTGTGTCTGCTGTAGAATGACAGTAGAGGTTTCTTGAATTTTGTATTAGATAAGGGAAAATCAGGTAAAATGAGTGCAGATCAGAGCATGTTCAAACTTGTGTTCTATAAATATAATTGAACTTTTAAGATGCATTTTTGTAGACTTTTCATCATGATTATATTTATTAGTATTATTTTTCTGCAAGAAAATAATTCTTGAAGGATAACTATATTTGTTCTTCTGTTAGTGAAAAGAAAGCAAATCAAAGTTAATTTGATAGGAAAATGTAAAAATAGGTGTCCTCCATTTTATATATGAAGGCTGAATAAACACCAGTTTTACATATTCTTTTGCTCATTGATATTAGGTAGAACACCTGCTTTATTCAATACACACAATTGTACAGATAAATTTATCCATAATAATAGTGCAGTTGTCCTTTATTTGGGAAAGGAAACCGTGGCAGCCTGCTGCAATATTGGCTTGTATATTTGGACCCAGAACTCAGGATAGCAAGGCTGATATCTGAGTAACGTTTAAATTGAAGGATCACTGTTCCATTTCTACCATATAAATACATGAGTGCTAATCGCTATAAAGATCCTAAGAATAACACTACACCTTCTCATGGGTAGTATCTCCTTTTAGTGTTGGAGAAATCATTGTAACTTCAAATGTTTCCCAAGGTATTCTGAGATTTTGAGCAGCTCTAGCTCTTCTCAGTTAATTATTTAAAAGATATTGAAGCTGTAGTAATGGTGTAGTAGGAGAATTAAGTAACGGTGGTAGTAGGAGAATTTAGGATAGTTTTTATTCTATTATAAACTATAGCGTATTTGATATACTTTGGGATGATATGTAATTCTCAGGGGTTTTTTTCCCTTTTTTTTTCTTCTTTTCTAAGAGTTCTCCACTGTTAACCAGCAGCTACAAGAATTGAAACTTTGGTAATAACTTTTTGGAATTTTCATACAGGGAGAAAATAGAGAACTTCTCCCTTTCATCTTTTATTTTAAAAGAGCGATTAGTTCAGCTTGGAGCACTTTCCTCCGTGGCTGGATAATCTTAAAGTGACTGATCTGTTTCTCTTAGCAGAGGCCAGATGAAGAGATGCCAGATCACAATTAATACAATTTCAGTAGCAAAGGCCTAAACCCAAGGTTTAAAGTGGACAGTACTTGCTAACCCCACAACAGGTTGCTATTGTGTGTTACTCTACTGATGCATTTCATGTTTATCTGAGGTATTGATTTCTTTGCCAAAATTCTCTGTAAGAATAGCAAATATACTTAAATCTTATTGATAATATTTGGCAACTTGCCTTTCCCTTTTCAATTCTTTTTGTAATTCCTTTTTGATTGCGTGGCCATGTACTTCTGAAGGTCAGGCTGCTGCACTTGAAGGACTTCTGCTGCTGAACTCGGTCAACAAGCTAATCATGATTGCAGTGGATGTTTGATGTATTTGAATGCATTTTACTGAGCCTGTTTTGCTATTTGTTGCTATTGTTTTGCTAATGTCAGGACCAATCTCTCCATGTCCAAACCAAGTCTTCTAACCATCTCCTTGCTGAAGGCTGATGCATCTTTGAGTTAGAAAAGAGCTATGCCTGTTGTGAGAGGCGTTTGACTGAAGGCTGCCTTTTAGAACTAGAAACTTGAATGGGCAGCTTGGTGCTTTCACATATCTAAAGGTGTTATATTGCAGACCTTAAATCTGACCATTGACTGTACATCACGATTATGTCATATAAGTGCAGCTGGAAGAACATTTGTCTGGCATCAAACCAAACGGCTCAACTCTTTCAGCCAGCAGCACACATATAACAGTTTCAGATCATTCATCCATCTAGATTTTGATCTACTGTGAAAAGAAATGTCAGGATTTATGCACTTGGTCACACTGCTGACAGATTCCTCAGGATGCTTTGAAGAAATCTGACAGCTCCAATTTAAGTTTATTAATGTGATAAAGTGTTTTTTAAAGGGAATAAACATTTTATAAGGGGAGCTGCAGTTTTGCCAGAGAAAGTGTTTGGCTTTACAAAAACATAAAGCAAACAAACTCCCCTCCATAAAATAACGTGGCTTTACAGTAATATCACTAGAGAAATCAATATAGTTAAATTTACTGAAGAAAATAAGGAATTCCATAGGCCACTGGATTTCTGGGCCAAAATCTCGAAAGTCCAGAAATGCTTGAATAGAAGGAACATTGAATTGTGTGATTAACAAAGCAAAACACAACACCTTCTAGTTTTTCAATAAAATATTCCCTAAATTAAACATGAAATATTGGCTTAAATATAATTCTTTATGGAAATACCTTTACAAAGGTCAATTCCAGTTGTTTGATATTTTTTAATGAATGGTTGATATGTAACTTTGTATTTAAACCCTGAAAGCTACTGTGTGTGTCCAATCCAAGCTACTCTGTTCAGGACTACCTCCCGTTTTACATCTGAATAACTGACTTAATATCTTTCTTCCATCATTTTGAATATACGGAACCAGAGTGAGAGCACAATCAGTGTAACTGCTTTGTCCAAATATATGGAGCGAAGAGTGGTTCAGGAGAGAAAGCTGCTTCAACATGTCTGTGGCTGTTGTGGTGTCCCCTATGTTCCTCGACAGCAAAGAATAAGAGAACTCCTCTCTCCCTTCCCATTCAGATTGGTCCAATTCCCTTAATGCTTTTAACATAGCATGGATAAAATAGATTTTTAACGTGAGCTTGTGAAAAAAACTTAATTGCTGTTCAGGATAATTACTTGTTTTCTGCTGTGCTGTAATACATAATGTCTTTTTTTGCGGTAAAATAGCATCTTAGAGTGAGAACACTTATCACAATTACTCTGATTTTAAACTATAACCACCAATGGGAAGGTAAGTATCAAGTTGCTTCTCACTTCATAGATGTACAGTAAAGGTAATCAATTGGTTTGATTGTGCCTGTTGCGTCAAGTGGAACCTTTGAAATAATCAAGAGAATGGAAGAAACTTTTATTGCCTGAAATGAGTAAAGCAGTCCTCCCACCGGCACCCTTGTTCACAGGGGATGTCCTGTAGATGAAACTGAAGTGCCAGTAGAGGAGATATTAAAATAAATTGCCAGGAGCTGATGACAGGGATGAAATAGCTCTGCCTTGTACCTGTTGGTGAAATCTGATGTGCTGCCAGAGGACTATCAGGTGTCAAATATACTTCAAAATTTGAGGGGGGGGAAAAAAGGGAGGATGTGTGATCTGTGGAACTACACAGTGAGCCAAATATCCATAACTAATCAAATAGAAACACTTCTAAAGAATAAAAATAATAAATAAAATTTGTGTCTAAGGGATTCTGTATGAATCTGAATGTCTCAAAAATGTTATAGGTTTGGGTTTTTTTTTGCAGTCTATTTGGATTTTCTAATAGTCCTACTTTTACTGCTGCTGTGTGTGTTTCAGTATTGGCACAGGAGTCTGTGAATGCAAAACATTTGCGATGGTTCAAACAAAAAAAAAAAGCATTAAGAAATTCAGGGAAGAAGAGTAGATCTAGACTGTTAAACACAAGGCTGCTGCTCTTGTCTTGGAAACCACTTCCATCTTCCATCAGCTCGTGGTTCAGTATATAAAAACTGTAGGGCAAAAAGTGTTGGGCAAAGATTTACTTTCCTGTAGTAGTTTTTCTCAGAAATCTATTCTTCTGCAGTCCCAGAGAAAAGATATTGCTGTGAGCCCTCTCTCAGCACCAGTACGGCTAATCTTATGAATATTTGAAGAGTATAAAACTGCAAAAGCCCCTGCATAGCATCTTCATCATCCACTGGCGAGTGCTCCCTGGGGCTATATATTTTTATTTTTTTTTAAATGTGAAGTGATAAATGCACCAAATATATATATTTTTTTAAGATAATAGTATAGTTATTCTCTGAATAGATTGTTATTCAATATTTACTTTCCTGTAACTCAAAATGCTTACTTAATTTAAAACTGTTCCAACATGGTGTATGATTCTGTTCAGAAGGAGATGTAGCAGAATACACCTGAATGCACCTGAAATGAATCAACATACTCTTTATCAACATTCTGAATGGAATTCCTTTATAGCTTTATCATGTGATGTTTTCTCTATATTGTCTTTTAACTGGTGGATTCACTGGATGGACATGATATTGGGTGCTAAACTTTCTCATAGCTTTCTAAATCTTCTCATTTCTTTCAGCAGATAGATATGGGTACAGTCTTCTCTGCAAATATGCCTCACACATCTCCCCAATTATTCATTTCTTTGTTGCTTCTTATAGCACACTCATCATCTTTCCCTTAAGCCTAGCTCAAAATTTAGCATATAATACAATTTTGGTGGAATTGAAGTGCAGGAGAATAATCCCGAGGATGTCACTGGGTGACTTACAATCCCTGGAAGTCCAAACTTTTTTTACTAGTGGAGTGATTAAAGTGCCTAGGCTTCTACTTCTATACAAGCCAAGAGATGCCTCTGAGTCTTGGCACCTGCCTGGTGCCTGAGGCAGTATGTGATTCACACAGCTGGCATCTTCCTGTTTAATCCCCCACACAAATAATCTCGTAGGTATATTCAGTACATGTCTAACCTACACTGAAAGTGTTGTGAAGTTATGGCTACTGTAATTGCTACGAGTGGTGGCTATACCTGTATACCTGTAAGTGAGCGATAAGGACATCTGTCCAGGATTGTAGGATTGCTTTAGCTAGAGGGAATTCAAGCCAAAACTTGCACTTTTCAGAAATGTCCCCTAAATATGTGTTCTTTTGGGAAAGTTTCTGTTTTGTGTTAAGTGATCAGGGTATATAAAATGTGCTTCTGAAAGCCAGGGCCAGATCCAGGACTTTACTTTCCCAGATGATTACCAGAAGCAGGGACTTAAAGTCAGGATCCTGCTACTCCCCCCTTCTTGCCACCCTAAATCTCCTCTTCTTGCTGACATAGTGGCCAAGCATTAACGTGTGCCCTTGTGCAGTTTGGTGGAAAGCTGATGTGTGACATGCTCTTTAACCTTGCGAATAGCGTACTGTATAGTAAATAACAATCTTATACCCATTCCTCCAATGTAAAAAAGAAAAGCACATGTCACTTTTGTCTATACAAAGTGAAACGTTTAATTTAGGGGAAGCTGATATCCTGCTCTTCTGTCACTATCAAGCTGGAGGCTTTTGCTAAGTGTACCATCTCTAGAGGTGGTGTTTTTCATCATTTAATCTCATTTACTTTAGGTGCACCCTTCATCCTTTTCCCTTTTCATTATAGTGACAGTTGTTGAATTCCACTCTAGATGTCTCAGTTTCTGCATTCAGTACAGACAGTGTTCAGATTTAAAAAAAAATTAAATATATCAAAAAATCAAAAAAATTAAAAATTAACACAGACCCAAGGGAAATCCAAATGTCAAGACACAATATACACACATTTACTTTTTTTACTCCTAGAATCAATAAGTCTGTGTTTGCATGTTAGGCAAGAGTATCAACTCTAAAGTCTTTGCATCATGCCTCTGCTTGCAGGGCTGGCTCAGGAAGCCTCACTGGGGCACTTGGTTAGACAAATTTTTTTGCTCCTAAAAAAGCTGGGTTTCAAATTCTGCTTTGGAAGGTAGGTGTCTTGACTCCTCTTGTAGACATGACCAAAGGACCATGTTAATACCTATGCTCAAGAGTTCAACACTCTTTTATCCTCTTTTGCATTTCTAAATTATTCCCAAGCATTTTCCATAAGGAAAGTAACTCAAGTTGTGGGTGTTTGAGAAGTAACTACATTAAAAATGCCATATAGTATGGCAGGGTTCAATATTTTGTTTTAAATGGATATTATTACATATGGGGATTCTTTGCTTCCACAGTCCTGAATGGGACAGAAGGAGAAGAATGACAGCATATGTGGGGATATTGATTTTATATAACTAGACTATTAAATGATAGCAAAAAATGCATCACTCAGTAAATACTGCTAAAGACCATATCGCATACATCTGTCACTGTAAAATGAAAAGTTTTAGACTAATACCTCAGCTTTTGATATAGATTTTATGGACTTTTTTTTTCTTTTATAATTGGATTAGAATTGTTGCCCTTGTAACCTTTTTAGTAACTACTCATTCAAGTATTGACACGTGTTTTATTAGTATCACCCTTGTTGCGCAAAGGGCTGTGCTGCAAACAAATGGATATCTGGCTCCCTAGAAATGTCTCTCAGTGACTGCAAATTCCAGGAAAATATATAATTTATAATAATATTGATTTCTATTTCTTCCCTTTACTTGAATTTAGCAACATCTCTTCAGGCTGACAGCGCTGGCTATTAAAACCCTCTGCTCTGGTTCAGATGGAGCTATAGTTCAAACAGCCTCCCTGCATGATGTTTAAATCACGTCAGCCCCTGTGCAAGGTCTTTGTAACTGTTTAGTAGAGTTGGGAGGCATTATGTTGCCTGTAATAGTTGTGTCCAGTGAAAAGTGCAGAACTTTTCTTAATAAAATGACTTTTAAATTTTGTTGAATTTAAATTTGTGTTGAAATAGCAGCATCATCAAAGAGGTTGAAAAAAGTGGCTCTGATATTGTGAGGTACTGGTTTATGTTTTATAATTGATTTTCGTTTTTACATTGACCTTACAGGGTGGGGGGAAGCATTAAGGTAGGTGATTATATTATGCACTAGTTATTAATCCCTTTCTGACTTCAAGTATCTGGGAATAAAAGAAAAGTGTCTTGGAGTAATTTTTTTTAATTATAATTTTTAAATCTCTGTAATTTAGAGATTTAGAAGTTCATGATCATGAATTAGGAATTAATGGCATCATGTAGATACGACACAAAAAAGCATGGAAACCAGACATTTCATCATATTTCATCTGGAAATATGATAACAGACACTCTGAATTTTCATGTAGATACAGTATGTATTTGACTGGGTACAGAGGCAGTTCTCAAAAGCAAATGCCTTTTATCCAAAATGTATAACTGATTTGAGGGTAATGTTGATCCAAATTCGGCCTTTGTGATCTCAGAGTAATTTGTTTATTATTTATGCACAAGATGTAATATTTTGACTTTTTTTTGGAGTGCAGAAAACCATATAGCTGTCCTGTATTATAGTATCCTGAGGGATGAAGTCTAATGCATCTTAGCCCTGGTAACACTGCGGGGAGTTTCATGTGAGAAGGTGATATAACACCTTCCTAATGCAGAGAAATAGGTGGTTTCCAAACACAACATATTAAGACCTAATCCTATACTTAACTTGTGAGGTGTGTCTCAAGTGGAACCATTTGTATAGGCAAGGCTAATAATTTCCAATTCATTCTTTCCCCAAATACAAGCATCAGGAGTTAGACTAAGTGCAATGCCAACAATATGAAACTACTCACTTAAAGAACACTTTTTATTCAGTTTATTTCATGTTTTTTATTCTTACTTTACATAAAACCATACCTTTTTTTCTGTATGTTTTGCTGGAAATGTCTGAGCTCAGCTGGGGAAACCATACCGATGCAAACAGTTGTGTAAGTGTAAGATGTAACAGTTGTGTAAGGTTTGTGGCTAATTATGTTACAGAATAACTGAACAGTGGTGCAGGATCATGTTCTCATGGGGTTTTTGTAGGGGTAGGAAGATGTCTCTGATTTTACTCCCTCCATTCCACCCACTGCCTTTTCCAGTGGTTTTCTAGTGAGTTTTTTTGGTTGTTTGGGATTTTTTTTGCTTGTGTCAGCCTTTAAACTCTGCATATTTGTTCCCTTTAATATAAATGGTAACTTTACGTATGTGAATAATCTTTTTAATTCAGTGGGGACTACCTGTGAGTTTAAGACTGCACATCACCTTCATTCTCTGGGGCAGAGATTAGTTCTCATCCATGACAGTGCAGAGCATGTTGTCAGCACCGTAAACAGGCAATAAATAGTAACTACACATAAAATATTAGACTTAGATTTATCAGTGTGCCGAAAGAATTGTTCTTTTTTCTTTCTTAGAAAAAAAAAAGACACAACTGCTTCTTCCCTTGTGCTTAAATAACTCAAAACTGGCAAAATGATCTTGTGTTAACCTTTCCAAGGTATTTTCTTTTAGAACCAAGGCAAGACAAGAGAAAGATCATAGAATAGAATGGAACAGAATCATCCCAAATGTATGCTTTTTTAGAACTTATACATGACAGAAAAGACCCAGTTAGAAGAGAAAATACACTATTTCAACTTGACCTTTAACATCGATCCCTAGATGATGCTCTGTGAATAGCTCTGATGGTTTTCACTTTGGAAAGTCTTGTTTTAACCTAATGCGTGGCATGAGGCTCTCTGCAGTCTGCATCCTCATTATGACAATTTTGATAATACAGGCTTTGGATAGAAATATGCTGGCAGAAGCTGTGTTGGTGATGATCTCTGTTTGCCATGGTGAGGGTCAAGTTATGGTTGTTTAGTGGGGAGAGCAGAGGTTGTTCACCTGGGAAATGTGGATGAGGCGTGACTGTATTTGTCTTTTGTTTTTCCTAATGCATTGCAAGCATCTTTCTATCAGTGTTTCCAAGATGTGCCTCTCTCCCACAAGACCCCATGTGTGCTGCACACAAAACAGAAATGACCTTTCACTGAATCAAAAGCTGACTATCTCCAGAATAATCACAGTCTTTATACCCTAAAAAAAGCTTTTTTGAAAACAAGTCAGGTAGGTAAGAAATAGGTCTTTTCTGGATCGTTACATGTTGCCTTTCCTGCTCGCCCCTCCTCGATGTGTTGTGCATCATCAGGTGTGAGGTAGTGATGGGAACTTAAGAGCTTCTGCTTTGGGACCTTGGTGATACGAACTCACTTGTATTTCATACAGTGTGTGATGATAGTGAGAATGAGTTCCACCGTGATCACCTCTCCTTTCCTTCCTGGTTGCATTCCTAAATTACATACTTGGCAACATTGGTTGAAGAGACTTGGAATAATAATTTAGGGATTTTTTTCATGGTTTTTTTTTTTTTAAATCTGATATATTTGTTTTCAAATGACAAAAGGTTGCATCAGGAAGCGTATGAGAATGTCCAGCAGCAGATGCTGCCTGCTACAAAAAGGGGCTGAAAGGGAGTTTGAGGACACTAAATGGGGATAAAGGGAAAAATAAGCTGCAAGTAAATTGTAAAAGCTTTTGAAGCGATAATCCATCTCTGTCATAGGATTTTGTGGTGTTTAGAAACCCGTGTCAGGGCAGCTTTTTGGCTTCAGATA
Source organism: Tringa solitaria (assembly GCA_026413425.1). Taxonomy (NCBI): domain Eukaryota; kingdom Metazoa; phylum Chordata; class Aves; order Charadriiformes; family Scolopacidae; genus Tringa; species Tringa solitaria. Next base: position 52,129,503 of record JAOXJM010000033.1, on the reverse strand, counting down.
CTGGTGATCGCATAAGGTTAATTTAAGATAAAAAAACACAAACACCAACAACAGAAAAGTGGTGTGAAGTTATAGTGACTTTAGTAGCGGAAAAAAGTTGAAGCCACAGGGGTGAACAACAGCTGACATATCAAAGTGTAAAGTACGTTTTATCTTGGTTCTCAGTCCTTTTGTAAGATATTAATGGTTTATTTGAAATGCAAATGAGAAAGAACAAAATTTTATTTCAAAACCATATTCCACATCAAACTTTGATGTCTGATTATACAGAAAGAGCTTCTAAAATTTTTCTGTAGTTTTTAAAATCACCTCAATGTATTCTTAAAGGGCCTGCATTTAAGATGAAAGACTTGGTAAGCAAACAGTGGTTGCTGCATAAAATGCAGTTTCTTATTCTCCAAAGCATCCCCAAAGTGGGGGAATCATTAAGTCTCCTTTGTTTGAGTTGGGTGGAAGGAGAGGGCAGGAGGTGAGTAAAGACATTATGGTTATTTTCACAGAGACTATTTTATACAGCCCCATTGTACCACCTGACTGGGAATCAATAGTACTTTATTGGAAAACAAACAAGCAAAATGAAAACTGAAGAAAGCTCCTGAGCACGAATACCTGCATTGCCATTGGGAAATAAAATCTTCCCTCAACTTTCACCATTTGCACAGAAAGGCAGCAATGCAGTTGGAGTTTTGTATTAGATTTGACTTCTCTTTAGGACCTTTCTAGAATTATTTTATGAATCAAAAGTGTAGTCTGCTGTTTTCATGGAATATAAATCATATGTTCTTGTATGTCCTGTACCAATACAGTATCTTCTACATCGAAAGCTTTTACTCTTTCTCTCTTTTATTTACCTCTATGGTTTGCTCCCTTTCCCTCTGCTCCAATCCCCAATTCCGCTTCTTTACCATGGTATGAATAGCAGCCAAATTGCAAGGAAATGGAGAAGTATTCTTAGATGGCATCATCTCAGAGAAACTCTTGATCTCTTGGTTTGCACTTTTAGTGTCTTCTCTGTGTGCCTTCCTCCACTCAAAAAGCGTTACCAACTCAACAAGGCAGCAGAGAATTCAACTCTGTAGTTCAGGCTGGAAATTGTGGAACTGAAATAGAAGCCTTTATCAATGTGAAAGGAAAAAAAACCCTGTTTGAACATGTCATCAGAAAAACGTGACAAAGCTGTGATAATTTGTGAATGGAATAAGTGATTTTGAAATGTTGTCATCAAAATAAACATTGTTCACTCATCCTGCTAATCCTCATTTTCTTTTGTTTGGTAATGACCACTTCATGAAACACTGGCTTCAAGCCTGGGAGGAAAGTCCCCTAAAATTATTATTGTGATTTTTAGGTCTTTCATGTGCTTTTTAGTTCGTTCATTTTTAAAAAAAATATTTTTAGAAATACAAGTGGGTAGAATTGTAAAAACTGAAGATGATTAACTTTTTGGATAGGATTCCTCAGGCCTGAAGCATAAATGTCAACATATCCGTTGACTGCACTTGAAGGGTGCAGTTCACTTCATAGAATGGATGTCTGAATTTGTGGCCTAAAAGTACTTATTTCTCTTCATTGCCTAAAGAAACTTAGATAACTAACTCAGGTCTAAGTATTTATGTGGATGTCTAAATTTAGAAATTAATTTTATGCTCTAACTTGACAGCATCCAGTCAAAAATAGACCTTGGCATCAGTGTAGACAGCTGAATTCAGACTTTATGTATTGTGCAACAGCTGCCAAAGAATAAACAAATATTCAAAAGTTAAAGGAATGGAAAAGAGAAAAATGCTGAAAATATGGCTATGATTTTATTTAAAGAAGAAAGAAGAAAAGTTAGTGCTGTGCCCTCACCTGGGACACTGTTTGGTTCCAATTGCCGTATCAGAAAGACACATTGGAGAAGTAGAGTGGTTGAGACAGGAAGAGAATGACAGGTGTATGGAGGAAATGTTCTTACATGAAAAGGTATTGAAAAGACTTGGACTATTTAGGGAGAGAGGAATAAGAAGGAAACAGGAAAACTAGCTAAAGTAATGATTACAGTAAAGAAAAGCAGGATGGGAGTTTGTATTTTATTTTAAGCTTGAATAGAAGAACAAGGAATAACTGATTGAAACTGGAAGGGGAAAATAGAAAACTGATGAAATAAAAGACTTTATTCATACATTGCATAATTAACCCATGGCAGTCATTTCCTTAAGATGGCATCAAGACTAATGTTTTACCAGCCTTGGAAGTGGGGACTGGAAATATTTATGGGAACAAGGGAAACATCTATGGTGATGATAATATGCAAAATCCCACCCTCAAAACCAATTTCAGTGCCCCTCTAGAACAGCATGACTTTGTGATGGTTTCAGACTTTCACTACTGCTGAATAAATTATAAAGTAAATGGTTTTGAGGAGGTTTTGTCAATAGTTAATTTGTTTATGCAAAATAAATGTACTGTTTGAAACCATCAGATTGGATAGTGCTTTGTTATCATCTGCTCTCATTTATTCAACTTTATGCAAAATCTATTGTGGCCCTCTATCAGAATGAAAGCATATTTTTGTTTGTGATATATTAAGGACAAAATAGCAGCAATATTTCAAAAAGAGTGGGCTAAATCAGTTTCAGTACATTGTCTGGCTGGGAGATGAGCTCAACGGAATCTCAAAGCAATTCAAGCAGGTTGCAGCCTTTAAATGCTAATTGAGTTTGTCTGCAACGTTATTGATAGAGCCTCTAAGGAAGAGAATGAGAATTCATTATTCTTTATATGAATAACTGAAGGAGGAGAAAGTGAATTAAAGGCAGATGTACTTTTTCTTCCTAAAGTCTAGATTTATCAAACCAATTTCACTCATTTCAGTCTTGTGTCTAGTGGTCAATGTAATGTGTTAGATTTTGTTCTGTTTGAAGGTCATTCAGTATCTGTTGCAAATACCAGTGGTTTCTTTTAATTAAGCAGCTAGCAAAAATGTGATTTCTTGTTGATTGCCCCAATTGTGGGATGAAACATATAGCCATGCAGTGCATTTCCATATACACTTTGGTCTATTCCACAAGGATTATATGAAGTCCTGTTTCTCTGAGTTAAGAGGAGCTAAGTTTTCTGAAAATCTAAAGATTGTTTTAACCAGGACCTGCCATTCAAGGTGCTCCTTGAACCCTGTCTTAAGTAACGTTGTGTCTTTTTTTTTTTGGCCAAGGACATCTGGAATTTCTCCCCTTGTCTCATCACCCACTGTTCTTGGTGGCATTTTGTTTTGCTGTGCAGTTCTCTGATTCTCAGCTCAAACTGGAATGTGGTTGGGGCTGCGTGGGATTGGTGTGTGAAGGCAACACAGCATCTTCCTGCAGTTATGCTGTGGTCCGTGGATAAAAAAAAGTAGGGGGATACCACATCTGGAAGGGTATGACAAATATGTTTAAGGTAGCATGTTATTTGAGGTGGTGGGAAGCAATGAAAATGGAGATCCTTGGAACTAAATTATGGAGTTTTTTACTCCCTAACCTGGAATGTTATTCTGGCTGTGTGCACTTCTGTCCCCTTTCTCAATGTAGTTTGCTGTGGTCCAAACCTTAGCGTTGTTTCTAACCGGTAGTTTCCATGAAGCTGCTGCTACTATGAGCGTCAAATTGGGTTAGAATGGGACTTGGAGTGAGCAAGGAGTTGTTTAAAACTGGGAGCGATGGGCTATATTCATTAGTGCACACCAGCTGTTCTGTTTTGATGTGAAGGGTATGAAAACATCATCAAACCAGGAGATTAAACTAGGTTTGTGACTGCTTTCTGTTACTTTCAAAGAGACTGCTGTACTGTACTGGTGAATCCCTGTAATTTTGAGACTGGTTTGGAAAAGGAAGGCTATTAATCTTTTAGACTTATTTTGTTAAACCCTGGGAAAATGGATGTCATTGTGAGGCCCATAATTTTTCACAGACTTGCAGTAAAAACTCGAGAGCAGCGGTAAAAATTGTGCTGGATACTGTATATATGTACTGTGGGTAGCTGTGCCCCAAACATCTTAGGGATCATTTGCTGAAATGACTTTATTAATTTTTTTATTTCAGTGATGATCTTTCTATTTTTTTCTTCTTTCATTAAACAGATTTAGAACAAAGAGCATGCAAGCTGCCAGATATTCACTAATGAAGTGTGTTAATTTTTCTTAGCATTCTTTTTTTTTTTGTGGCATTGGAATAAGCAATTTAATTATGCCCTCTTAAACCAACTCAAAAAAACATTTCCATGGGCAAAAGTTAGTGCCCTTCCCCACAGCACTGCGGACCAGAGCCCATATGTATTTCTTGGCATTCTCTCTTAATCTTAAATTTAAAACAGAACAACATCAAAAGTTGTGCTAGTACAGAATTTTGCCAGAGTGATTCTGGTTTGTCACAGTCCCTCCCCACTGCTTTTGCAGGGTCTCTCCAGGGATTCTGGATATATTTATTTCTCATATGTCTTCATAGTGTTGATACAGGTATAATGGCACCTGTCAGGGCAAAACAATCCGGCACTATAGCTCTTTATCTTTGTGCATTGCAAACCTGTCTTGAACCTTCTGTCAAATCTCTTAAATCCTTATAATAAATGGTGTGCACACAACAAATAACGCCTGGATTTGCAAGGGTCCTGATGAGGTCTTGTTTCTTAGGACTTCTATGGAATGTAATTCTGGCTCTCTCCCCTGAAAATCAGCCCTTATGCTTCCAGGCCTTAATAAAAATAAGTTAGACTTAGTGGGAGCTTCTGCTTGAAGTTTGTTAAACTGCTTGCTGTCAGATGCATCATTTCTTAGGTACTACTAATAATTTCCTCTGAACTATTTCATTCTCACAGCAAAATATATTTTATCTACGTTTGTCT
>JAOXJM010000033.1:52090410-52101220 GCA_026413425.1 Tringa solitaria | reverse complement strand
TGTCAAATTTATACCAAAAAATTAAACTCGGCTTCATTTGCATAATTAAAGCCTTTCTTCAGTAGATCTGGAAAAACAGGGGACTTGAAAATCACAAGCTTTTCATGAGATCTTGGCAGTTACATCTGGCTTGTTCTATGCTCCTACATCCCAAACAAAATAAGCAGTTGCCACAAAATCTTTGTTACAGCAAGTGGAGCCATCCCAAACTTTGTATCCAGATCTTTAGAAGTGACTGAACATTTTGTTTTCAGTTTTAAATTTTCCAAGTCTAATAGCGAGCTACCTCTTACTCTTCATTTGTTTTCTACCAGACTTGACCAACTCTGACTTAAATGGATGACTGCAAATTTGTCCAAATTATCTCTTTTAGAAATTATCTTCTGAATCTTTTCCAAGCTAATGATGTTAAGAGTTGATCCTGTAATAATATGGCTGTCACTCTTATCACTGCATCTTGGACCCATCTCTTCCTCAGGGGTTAACTTTTTCTTCTTATTCATGCCGATGGTTTCATTTCTATGGGTTTAATATTGCTTGAGCTGCAGCTGCTAGAATAGGCTTGTCAATTCATCAAGTTTCAGTCACTTTCTGTCAATCATTGGTATTTCTTTGTATTGATCACCCTAAACAGGGATATTTCTCCCTATTGAGAGAAATAAATTGAGAAACTATTGTAATATTGTTGTGATTTATTAGTTGCCTGCTAATATGTGAATGGTATTGAACACCAGTCTTTCCTGTCGCACCCATCTACTGCTTTTCACACCATTGGGAGAATTTTTTGGATTTGTAAAGGTTAGGGAAAGTGATATGAAATGAATGGTAAGAGCAGAATATCCCAGGAGATAACAGACATAAAGGAAATTTCATAAGAAAATGCTTGTGTCTAACAGAAAAAGCTATCCAAGAAATGAAATGAAGTAACAATCATTCAATAAAGATATCAAGAGGAGAGGGGGGTTCTCCACCGTTCTCATGCTGTGTAATATAAACCCTAGTGAAATATGTCAGAACTATGTCGTCTTTTTTGCAGGAAAATTGCTTTTGACATCTAGAATTCACCAAGTCACCAGGCCAAACTTAGACCTTTTTCGGGTAGAAGGAGTTATGATTGGTGAAGAGCATGAGACCTGAAACATTTTCTGAGGAAGCTGTAACTGCTGCTGTTGTGTTGCCTTTTAAGGGAAATGCATAAATTAGTAAATCTTAGGCCTGAATGTTCACTGAACTCTTTTTGTATAATACAGATCACAGAATGTCACCAGAGTGATGAGCTGAAGAGCTTGTCTGGAGTCTGTAGGCAAAGCACTTTGTTTACAGGATGCCTTGAGTCTTATTAAAATATTAGATTATTAAATCAGAAAAGTCTTACTAAAATATTCTGATTTATGAGGCGTATAATAATAAAATGCAGAAGTATTTTGGATAATATGCATAAAGATTATAAAATGTCTGTAATAGCATGAGACAATAATAATAATAGCTCGTCTTCAGTAAGAGACATTTCCTGTTCATTGCAGGCATTTGTTTAAGTTTTTAAATAATTTATTTTCATGTTTAAATATAATTTTATTACAGAGGTCTCTGTAACTCAGAACATCTATAATTTCAATAGAAAAACCAAATCGATAATAACCAAAAAAAGAAAGCTCTCATTAGAGTGGTTTCCTCATACTGCTAAGCTGTTATATCTGGAAATTGCCTGTTTCAGAACAAAATCCAGCACCAAGCTATACATGTGTACGAAGACAGATGTTTTGTTTGTTTGTTTGCTTTTAAATTCATATACTGAATTAGTGCTGCTCACTCTCCGTCCTTGACAACTTCTTGATTTTTCTCTTTTCCCCTCACCTTTTGCAGAGCGCAGTATTGACTCCCATTTGGAGCAAAGGGATGCAGTTTGTGATTTTTACCTGTAAGCTTTCTTTCCAACTGCTTGTCATTCTCAATGATGCCGAGGAGTCTGTTGCTACCTTGCTGCAGTTGTTTTTGGAAATGTGCTCCATCATTTTTACACAACAGTAAAACCCAGAATGCCTTCATGTCGTGGATTTGGTAAATTAAGGCAAACAGATGAATTGCGAAGGTGTGTTGCTGTGTACTTGTCAGTGAGGTATTCTAAAATACTATTCAGAAATACTCCCTTTGCAACTCCATTGTGTTTCATGGGGAAATATTTGTACGGGAAAGACTGTAAATCAGTTTGCTAAGGAATGCCATACATGATTCCTAAATTCCTAGTTCTCAGCTGGGAGCAAGTTTTTATTCCACGTGATTCACTTGAGAGGTTTATAATAATCTGTCGTCATCTCCCTTTCCTCCCCACCTGTCTTGTCTGACCCTTTTCTCCTGCTAATCAGTGACTGAAATGCTTTTATTTCCTTGAATTTTGTCATCTTGGTGACTCCTCTGGAGGTAGTGCTGAGTTCAGATAATCCATTTCAATCCAGAGCTCCAGACAAGTGCAGAGGAAGACAGCAGGGAGTGACAGAAAATGGCATTTGGAGGAATCGAGGATAAGCAATAAATTTTTAAAACACAAGCAATGAAGAAGTGGGGGCACATAGGGAAAGAAATAGTAGGAAAACTGTTTCTGGAAATAGGACTTCTTTTCAAGTCATGGATTGGAAACAATGTGTCATGTTATGATGTCCTAAATCCTTGCTGCACCTTTTAAAGAGACATCACATATGTGGCTTAAGAAAAGACCAACCAAGACACTGAAGTGTTAACTGAGTAAATTCTTTATTAGATTGATTCCTCTTTGATAAACATCTACATCCTTTACTACAACATTATTTGTGTTTCATTGGTAAGCTCATAGATTTCTTAGATTCAAACTGCCAACTAGAAGGATGTTTACTTGTACTCGCTATTTAGTAAACTGCAGTTTGCGCTAATTGAAATTCTCACAGTGATTTCTAAGTTCAGATTGTAAATTTAAAGAAATATAGTGGTTTAGCAAGCTGGCACTGCTGACTTCTCAGGATTACACTTATATCTTCTTGCAGTTTATGGCACACGTAATTTATGAAATGGAAATCCCTGGAATGTGCTTAGCCCCACAATAGGATGGTGTTGGAAGGTGAGCTCAGCTGACATGTCGCCTCCAATTTTCTGCAAGACCTGAGGCTTTTTTACACAGGGGTTTGGGTTTGGTTTCTTTTAGATAAATTGGACGAATCACAAGGAAAAGGTGTTTAAGGTCACCCAGAAAAGTTCACGGTTCAGTGCATAATTTTACTTAGGCTTTTTATCCTCTAATTTAAGTACCTGATTGCGTGGTCTTATTAAAAATGAAGCGGAAGTAAGAACATGGAGAAATCCTGTCAAAAAAACCTGCTGCAATTTGGAAAGTTAGTCTAGCCAAATGATCAGTTTTAATATTAAATAGACAGGCAGTGGCTTTCCAACACTTTCATTGGAGAACAGGAGAAAATAACTAGTAATCAACAAATGATTACTTCCTACTCAAAGTGATAAAACCTATTGTATGATGTAGCTAAGTGCCTTTCAAGCAGTGATGTAGTAGAGGGTAGATGAAGTACATTTACTGTGCCTCCCCTCTTGGATTATTGTTGCAAAAGAGTATTAAGGAAAGCAAAAAAATTATTACCATGTTTTGATCTTGAACCAAAGTTATTTAGTGGCAGAGTTAATTTAACTCTGCTTCATATGTAAATATGATTGTTATATCCAAATCCTTTCAACTATGAAAAACTCAACTGACAGCCATTGGTTGCCTTTGTAGTCAAGCCTTTAAGAAAGCATGAAAATAAGTAAATGTAAAGGATATCTTTTAGTAATTGAGTTGGTAGGGCTGCTTTGATACCTTCTCTGTAGTAAGTGTTTTTAAGCATGAACAGTGCTGTTCTGGACAAGGCAAAAAAACTCTGCAAAGTTTTTGGGCTGAACCAGGCAGCCATTAAGCAGAGAGCTTCAAAAAGCCTGGAGAGGGATTAATCAATGCTGATTTGCTTCTTGTGAGTCAATAATCCACATTATCAGACAGTAAATTCTGCTAATATGCAAATGAATCAGTTTCTTCTTCTCAGATGTCAGAATAATGCCATGGTTTTGGTGTTTCATGTATTTGTGAAGTAACAAGGCAATAGCAATATTTTCTTTCAGTTTCATTTTTGCACAAAGCATCTTTGACTCTTTGTTGTGGCTATTTTTTGTGAGGAACAAAAATGAAGGGAGGTGGGTGGTTAAGGCCCGATCCTACCACTTTTGAGGTCAATAGCAAATAGCCTGCTCAAAGAAACTGTTGTCACTACAGGTCTTTCTATTGACCTCTGTGAATTTTGGACTAGCTCCATGAGAATGGGAGTGGGTTCCTAGCAGGAGAAAAGCAAAAAGCAAATTAAAACCAGTTTTCATCACAAGTTAAAAAAGTTGAAGCCTTGAATCCCCTAAAGGGACAGTGAGGCATATTTACCTTCATTCCCTCAAAGCATATAGTATCATATGCAGATGACCTAGGAGAGGACTTGTAACATTGCTGAATATTATCTCATTAGACCCCATCTGAAGTACTGTGTCCAGCCCTGGGGCCCCCAACATAAGAAAGACATGGACCTGCTCGAGCAAAGGTGACGTTCAGGGGGTTGGAGCACCTCTCTTATGAGGACAGGCTGAGAGAGTTGGGATGGTTTAGCCTAGGGAAGAGAAGGCTCTGGGGAGACCTTGTAGCAGCCTTCCAGTACCTTATGGGGGCCTATAGGAAAGATGGGGAGGGACTCTTTATCAGGGAGTGTAGTTATAGGACGAGGTTAATGGTTTCAAACTAAAATAGGGAAGGTTTATGTTAGATATTAGGAAGAAATTATTTTCTGTGAGGGTGGTGAGACACTGGAACAGGTTATCCAGAGAAGTTGTGAATGCCCCACGCCTGAAAATGTTTGAGGACAGGTTGGATGGTTCTTTGAGCAACCTGGTCTAGTGGGAGGTGTCCTTGCTCATTGTGGGAGGGTTGAACTAGATGACCTTTAAAGGGCCCTTCTGACCCAAACCATTCTATGATCATCAGAGTTGTTTTTTGAATATCCAGCTCTAGGAAGGGAGACCATAAGCCCATCTTCTAGCACCTGCTTTTTATAAAGTGCATGAAGACTGTCAGGTGTTCCAGCATGTGAACTGTGCAGGAATGTCTAAGCCAGGTCAAAGCTGTAGCTGGTTGCCTGGGGCTGCAGGAGGTAACGCAGATGTATCTCAGGAGCAACTGCAGGCTGCCAGCTGTATGATGAAGTAAGGGGAAAGAACGATATCCTAGAAAAGACATGGTTAGGGTGAGGAGAAAGAAAGAGATCTGCATCCATCTGCAACTTGAAGGACTGTGATCCCTGGTCCCTCAAACCCAGCTCCTCCAAATCATGCACATCCCAGTACTCTTCCTGCATCCTGCCATCAGCCTTTCCACACAAGCCTCACTAGCCCCTCCTAACCCTCTAGCCCTTGAAATGCCAATGACTGCTTCTGCCTGTTCTACAATACTTAACTCAGTGTGTTGCCACTGCAAAATTGAATTGTGCTAACAATATTGAAGCCTGCAATCACCTCTGAGTCATTCGACAGGAAAAGCTGAATAAAGACAGGGTTGCAAAAATATCTCTGTGGCCTGACTAGAGTGTTTCTGGGGCAGGCATCTGTTGCTTCAAATTTCAGGAATTTGATGTTGCGTATCGCTGTTTTCTTAATTTGTTGGGATGGAAAGAAAGAGGATTCTGCCATTTGTGCAGTGGGCTCGTGGCTGCACGCCCTCCCTGCGAGCAGGCAGCCGGGTTAAGCTGCATCCCCTGCATCAGCAGCCCAGCCCTGCCTCCCCTCGAGAGCAGCAGAGAGGATCAGGCTGCAGCTTCTGTCTGATGGTGCTTTATGCACTTTATATTTTATTCTTCAATGAAAAATGAATAAGTAGTTTTCAGGTGAAGGTCTGAGCTTGTATTTCCTGGGCAGGGGCCCCAGACCCGCACACTATGAGGAAAATGTAAACACTGATGCTTGTCTTCTGCTCTTCGTCTCCCTCCTTGCTGAGCTTGGTGCTGTCCGTGCCCATGGGCACACACTAAGTACATCTCACAGAGTACTAGACACAAATTTTAGGCCCATGGGTGCCTGAATTTATGAATCTGAGCTTGAGTTGCCATGCATTTACATATACAGCTGAGGAAAGATGGCAAACGCTCAACAGGAAACAAAGCACCTCAGCAATTTTTCTGGGAAAATCAGAAGTTCTCAGGGATCATTAGATACGGAAGTTGTTACGATGAAAATTATTTTGTAGCTCTCAAATTTGGACTCCTAAATTATTATTTCTTATTTTTTTTTAAGTTGGATGCCTAAATTTTGCCTGATTTGAGTTTTGGATGCCTGAATGCTGTTTTTTCCCCTTAGATATGCACAGATAAAGTATGTCTTGGGGAAAATTGAGGCACACACAAGTAGTACATTTACATTGCTATGAATGTTTTATGCTAGAAATTACAAAATCTACAAATGGCTAATTTCTTTTTTTACCTTCCTTTTCATTACAAATGTATTAGGATACAACAAGAAGTAATGATCTAAAGCTGTAATAGGCTCTGAATTTTGCAAATTACTGAATATAAAAATTCTTTTCTTTTTTAAGAAAGAAAAGATAACGCAGCTCAAAATGTATTTTAGTTCTTTATTTGACAAATGCAGATTAATATTGAATTAATGGTTTCCTAGAATACTAATAAATATTATTTGATAAATTTCAGTAAAGCTTGGGATTCTTAGTGTAATGTACAGTAAATTGCAAATCTCATTATGTTCATCTTTAGAAATCCTTTCTGAGAAGAAAGTAGATGGTGATTATAATGCAAATTGTGAAGTGCAAACTAAATATTAGCTAGTAAGGTGCTATTCTGTTTAGATTTTATGATTCTTATTTTTTCAGATAAAGCTACTGCATTCAATTTAAGAATAAATAGTTATGGAGTTTCTATGCCTATTGTACATTAGGTTAAATCACTAATTACTTTTTTTTTTTAATTTTAATTCATGCTGTTGTTTAATATGATTCCATTTATATGTGGGATACGGAAGAGGGCTCTCCTTTGCTCTTTCCTCCTGCTCTGAATTTTTCTTTTTTTTTGTACTGACTGCTTACTCTGGAGAAGTGGAAGGAAAGGTGATTTGAACTGGTGTGACATGGCTTTCTGGGTTCCCTGCCTCATCTTGTGGCCTTAATTTCTCTAGATTGGTCATGACTTTCCTATTGAGCTGTCATCCTGTCTCTCCCCAAAGTCATGATGTTCACAACTGCTTTGACACCCTTTTGTGATGACGCGGCTGTCAGAAACATAACTTTTCCTCAGCGTATGCAGTACATAATGAAACTGTCTTTATGTCCAGGGTGGGTTCCCATGGCAACAGCAATGTGTTCGCTGAAAGGTTAATTACAGTCATATTGGTAAATGAAGAGCTCCAAGAGCTGAACGGTGACTAATCCCATCTACCTGTGCCTGCCATTGAGGCAATGCTTGGTTTAAGAGAGCATATAATTCACTATGTTTTTGAATTGTGAACCTATGAAACGGCACCTTTTACGAGAATCAGGGCAGAGCAAATTTTATCAGTGGTATTTCCCTCAGATTTGGACTAAGAACATAGTCCAGGGAGCAGCCCCACTGATGTCTGGTCCCACAGGGCTGTGTACAGCCAGTGTCTCTGAAGCACCTTATGGGGCTATTTCCCTTGGCCAGCTTGGGCACCTAACAGAAAAAGTATTTTACTTCTAACTGAATATTTTGTGAAGGTTTTATCTGGTTTCATTAGTGCAGAAATCTAATGTTGAATTTTGTAACTACTCTTGAAAACAGACAAACAAGGCAGTAGCAGCCCAGAGTTTGTGAGGCACCAGCACGTTATCCCTTCCTCCTTGTTTGACCCCATCACCAAGACTCTGTAAGGAACTGGTACACAGAGTGAAAAGTTTCAGACCAAATCCTTGCAGACTTACTAGAATCCGTTTTATTGGTATCTGACAACAGATATGAGAAAGTGTAATCTCTGCATTAGTCCTACAAAGGTATCAACATATGATAAATATATTGAGAGAAAACTCCTCTGAAACACTGTAGAGGGAAATCTACAGCTGTCATCTTTAAGCTGCAACTAAACTTTTCAAGGACAAAAGAGATTGAATCATCAAGTGAAGTTTAATAACTACATCTTGTATTCAAGTTAGTTAATTTTTTCCAGTTTCACTTGTTGAGTATCATAGAATATCTCAAATTGAAAGGGATCCATGAGGATTATTGAGTCCAACTCCCTGCTCTTTGCAGGACTGCCTGTATCCTTGAATAATACCTGTATCCAAAGATACCTAGTATCTTTGTTACTCTGGTCACCATATTGAATTTCTACAATTACCTTTTGAAAGATCAGTGATTTTTTTTAATTTTTTTTCTTTCATGGTGTAAAATTTAAAACAAATCCTTATTAATGTAACTTGAGAAAAACACAATTGTTTTTTGTTTTGTTTTGGGTGGTTTTTTTTGTAATATGCAGACTGGGAATGTGTTCAGGTGAGGCAATGGGATACTGTTCTACCATTTAGTCCCAGCATAGATGATACCAGAGAGGATTTGTACAAGTTGCTGCCAACCTTTTGTCAGACAATTACCTTATTTACAAGGAAATGTGTGCAGATGGGGAAGGAAAAGCAAATATAGTTGAGCCAACAAAATGTGTACTGAGCTTAGCCATGCTTTTATTCATTCTCTTTTTCCTTCTTTACCAAGTTTGATTTTATGCCCTTCAGAATAGCATCTGTCTGTCTGTAGGAAGTGGATCACTGCTTCTTTTTGACATTGCACAAGTGATAAATACTAACAAAATTTCACCTGACCTGCATTGAGAAGTCAAGGACACTTGGTCATAGAAATTTAGTCAGCAAAGTAGGAAAAAAAAATATATATATGAAATCGGAATTTTAGACTTTGGAAGACTGTAATCACAATTTCCTTGTGGAAATAATTGAGAAGATGTAGCATGCTTAAACTGGATGCACAGAAATTATTGTATTTATTTTCCTTTACAAGGAAATGTGTTTTGCAGAGGTCGGTCTTTTAAATATATTTACTATGAAATGAGATGGCTTGGTGCTTATTTCTCAGTAGAAGATTAGATCATTCCAGTGATGGGTGCAGAATAGTTAGATATCCTGTTTCTAGTGTGATTGAAGCCTTCTGAGACATGATAGCTGCTCATCAGTAGGAATAGCTAGCAAAATGTTTGAAGGACATGACAGAGGTCACTTTTTTATAAATCTGTCTAAGTTCTGTCAACATTTTTGTGTAGCCACTTAGTTTATACTGCAGCATTTGAGTTTATTTAGTCTCAGGAAAAAAAGAATGGAAGGAAAAAAAAAGAGATAATTAATAAGAGATAGATACAGGGATTTTTTATTTATGGGGTGCTCTCATCCCTTGAGAACGGAGGCAGTCTGATTTTTGTGGGGACAAGGAGATGAATAGTAATAAATATGGCATGTGCCTGTGAAAAAAAACCAACCCGTATGAATGTAATAACGCTATTCCCCAGTTTTAGTTTGGTATCTGGAAAACAACTCTAAAATCTGCATTGAAAGGACATGGGAAAGACACGCCATGGGTTACTGCTCTGTGTGGGTAATGTAGATGCAGTGTTGAAAAATGCTTTTGGACAGCTAAACCAGTATGTAAAAATTTGTGTATGGTCTGTCTAACGGTAATTTTATTTCCAAAAACTTTAAAAGTTTCCTTGGGGGGACAGGATATGTCCAGCAGAAAAAAAAAAACCAACCAGCCAAACACTGTAGCTGTGTGTGGTTATAATGATAAGAAGCGACTTCAAAGGCAGGGACCCCTGTCAATAGATTTTGACCCAAAGCTCCACTTGCCCTTAGTAAGGTTTAGTCTCCAGACTTGTATGTAAAGGCTAGAAAAGTGCTAGGAAAGCACATATGTTTACACCAAAGACATGAACATTGGCTGCTAAGTAAGTGGTTGGACTGCTGCCATCTTTGGGTAATCTACTATAATAGCATATGTTGGCGAGAAAACATGTTTATGTAAATGACCAATTTGTAGACAAGGAATGCTGAGTGGGATTTGTCTCATCTGAGCATGCCTGACGATAGAAGACTGGAGATTAGCCTCGTCAATAGTAATTACTCACTCTTCCTCCAGCCCTTGCAGGGAAAGAATGATACCCTGAACACTTCACTGCTCGCTGCCTGCTGCCGTGTGATAATTGCTTTGACTCAATCAAACCTGATTTAAAATGTTATTGATAATTTTTTCTGCAAAGAAACACTCACTCACATTTCTACTAAGAAATTAGGGAGGTCAAATTGTGTCATAGCTTACCTTAATCAGCTAAAACTTTAAAACTAAAATTTACCTTGGTGTTTTTGCTTTACTGTGGAAGTGTTGGTCAGTAAGTTTTCAACCCGTTCATTTCTATATGCAGAACTAACTGGTGAAAGCAAAGAGTACAGGATCATATGCAAGGAAATCCAGGGACGGCATGGAAAAAAAAATGTATGTAGAGAGATAACACTTTACAAGTAAGATAACATATCGATTGCTTAGCAACAATAGCTGAGCAAAGCTCAGAAATCTTATTTCTTCTGCATTTGTTTAAAGACTTTCTCCTAATTTTTGGATCTGAAGTGTAACAGAAAACCATTTTCATTTAATGTTCCAGTAGAAAAAACCCAAAGATCCTTATGGTAGAACTCAAAAGCACTGAGGCTGACTCCACTCAGGTTATTTCACGAGCAAAGATTTAT
>JAOXJM010000033.1:52034095-52080415 GCA_026413425.1 Tringa solitaria | reverse complement strand
CAGGGAGGTGGTTGAGGCACCATCCCTGGAAGTGTTCAAAGGACAGGTTGACGTGATGCTGGGAGACATGGTTTAGTGATGGTGTTGTATTTTATTTGTTGTGTGGGTTTGTTTTTTATTTGTCAGAGTTAGGTTGATGGTTGGACAAGATGATTTGGAAGGTCCCTTCCAACCTAGAGGATTCTGTGATTCTGTGAAAATATACTGTACGTATATTTCTGCTTGAGGTTTGTGCATCTGTTTTTTTGGCAGGTGAAACATGTTTCATTTCATAAATGTCAAATCACAACCCAATCCAATATACATTGTCATTTAATCTTAATCTTAGCATTTTCTGTTCTTTGTTCTTGAAGATTCTATTTTGTCTTCAGTGGCTTCATTCCTGGTTTTGGAAAATTTATGTATAAAAGCATATGGATCTCTGTGAGCACAAAACTCTAACCTACATTTGTAGTGATGATGAAAATTTAGCAGTTGCTCCTGTAAACATCCAGTTTTGTATCTGCATCTACTTGTATACATAATACATGCAACGTTTTAAAAATTAGGTCATTCATAATTTTGCTTACAGTGCCACTGACAAAATGGTCATTCATCTTAATGTTTCAAGAGAACGCTTGACAGTATATAGTTAGGAAGGTTATGATTATAGAAATACTTTCATCCTCAGATGGCTGAGAAAGCTGATTATTTGTAGATGGTTCAGGCAGCACTTTGGAAGTGGGAGCACCTAAGTCCTTCTGCGCTGAACTCAAAGGTTGGAACCATATCTGTCCTTTGGAGACCAGTTCTTTGGAGAACCATTTGCTTGGCTTTGGTTTTTTGGTGGGTTTTCTTTTTCATGGAAAAAGGTACAGAAAATTAAACTTTCCATCCTATGTTCCATAACCAAGCTCAAAAAAGAAGGGTAGAATCCTCTTGTGTTTTCTTTATAACTAGATGAATTTTGTTAAAAGACTTAAAATAACCAATGTTTTTTGAAGACTCCTTCTTATTGCAAAACTCGGTGGAGGGTGTGCCAAAGTTATACTTTTCTTGAGGTTTTCTAGCAAGTACTTCTATTCTGCTGGATTCTCATAGCAGAGCTCACTGGGGAGAGCTGGGTATCTTAATGTTCATCATTCAAGCAAGTCCTTTGTATCCTACTGTGAGTCTGAGGGGACATCCTGCCCATTGCCATTTTTTTCCCCCTTGGTTTTATAAAATAGTATTGAAGTTAAGGATATGCTCAGTGATTCATTTCTGCCCCTGTGCGTTGCCTCTATGTATCGAACGATAAATTTTTATCTGGAATTTTGGGGGGGAAATTAGTCTTAAAGGTTTAAAATCTATTCCAAAACCGTGATTCAGTCAAATTTAACAGTTCTCTTCCATCCATCTTTTCTGAATACCTGCAGAGGTGGAATCTTATTTTTATTTCTTAGGTGGTTTTTTTCCTGCCACCTTGATTAAAAATGTGAAATGGCAACAAATTCTTCTCTCCAAATGTATCTGCACAATATTTGATAGTAATCATGTAATCTGTCTGATTGCATATGCTGATTCCAAAAGCAGGTGTTGAGATTGATTACATAAAACAGCTTCCCTTTTGCAAATAGCTGTCATTAAGGGCCGAATTGTGCTCTCATGCTAGTTTAATTCCAAAGTCACTCCATTAAAATTAATGTAAAGTCTTTGAATTTCAACCAATATAAGGTGTTTAGTGAACAGTTCACATGGGAAAATGGCCTCTTACTTTATAATTATTTTTTTTTTCTCCAAATGTTCTAAAGCCAGGGAGGATGTTTTGGGGTGATTGTGCAGGGGTCATTGTCTGAGCTGCAGGTTAAAGAAAGCAGCTATGTGAAGTGGATTTTTTGAATGTTTGTTTGTTTGTAGTGGGACTTTCAGGTCTAGGTGTTATAAACAAAGTATTACATTCTGTTGGTATCATTAATGGCACTGAGAAATTGCTTGGAAATAGGCCTCAGGCAAAAAATATAGTGTACTTCAGGAGTGCCATTTATTTGCCACAGCTTCCCCTGCAGTTCCTAATGTGGGTAATACTGTTCTGTGACACCTATGACCTTTCTTCAGTGGAAGTATGATTCCGTTAATATAGAGGTGCGTTGAGGTTACTTGGATACTAATAGTGTCCTGATATGTCCTGGTAAAACCTGAAATATTCCAACATTCCCCCATAAGGGATTCATTTACTGTGATATTGAGTGGGGTGGTGTTAGTATGACTCTCACCAGCCCCTCTTGATCTTTGGGTTGTTCTGCTTCATGAGATGAACTACATTTGACAGCAAAAGCAGAACACATGCAGTGAACCCTAATCTAGGAAATGAAGTTGCATCGTTTTGAGGTTTTACTCTACATAAAAGTGGTTTTATGTAACAAGTACTGGCAACATAATATTAAAGAGGTAATTAGTAAAGATCTGGGGAAAATCCAGCAAGCCATCAATATTTGTCCAGTGTAAAAGCCATGTTAGAAATCTGCAGTACTACATTATGCAGTTTCAGCAGTGTTGCACTCATAAGAGACTGTTGTAGTGGCCTCTTCCAGGCTTAAAAGGTGTGAGTCTGTGAGGGTCTTATAGTTAAGAAAAATACAGCAATTGTTCTGTATTTTTATGGTAAATAAGTACTTATAAAAATTGTTTGGTGTCAATAATGTAATGCATAACTGACTTGCCTTTTTACATATGGCTTGCAGTCTGCCTTTTAGATCAATTCCTCCAGCAACTGGAAGCCTCAGATATATTTGAGCACTGTGTGGTGCTCAGAGTTAGAATTAAGGCACACAGCAAAACATTTTATGATTTTCTTACAGGGCTTCATTGTCTTTTTTTATATCACAGAAGGAGAGATAAAGGGTTCTACCCAGGTTTTCCAGTTACTTGACTTTCTCAAGCGTGCCCTGCATTTGAACAGGGACGTTGCTTAATGCTATATCATATTGTAACCCAAGTTTATTGCTCTAAAAGCAACGCTGTCATGATTTGAGCACAGCTGAGTTGATTCTGTTGTCTAATCTGTAAATTCACAACCTGCTGTGCAAGTGATAGCTTATCAAAACTTGATTAAGAGGTAGAAACTGGGGA
Organism: Tringa solitaria; assembly: GCA_026413425.1. Classification (NCBI taxonomy): domain Eukaryota; kingdom Metazoa; phylum Chordata; class Aves; order Charadriiformes; family Scolopacidae; genus Tringa; species Tringa solitaria. Next base: position 52,077,325 of record JAOXJM010000033.1, on the reverse strand, counting down.
GACAGGGTAGGAATCTCAAATGTTACACCTTTTGAACTCTTACTTGAAAACGCTGGCGGCAAATAGCTGATAGCAATAGGTTGCTGTTGCAAAGGCTTGAACAGGTCCAGTAAAGGGCAGTGGTGCACATCTGTGTCAGCTGTGTCTCAGCAGTGATACCTGCCTCTCAATTACACTTATCTCTGAAGTTTTGTAGGTACACACTACCTTCATAAAACATACTAGACGAGGATATTGCATACACAGAGCTCAGTAAAAAGTTGACTGTCTTGTATGATGCTGAGTAGGAAAGTTACTCATGGAGGATCTGTAAAGGGTGATGAAATTCAGAACAGAAAAACACTATAATAAATCCTATCTCTTGACTCTAATGAATGTTGATTGACTGTGTAACTTTTAGGTAGGTTTGACTTGGAATAAATGTCAAATATAATTCAGTTCACACAGGAGTGTGAAAAGAACTGTTACTTCCCTTGGAGAAAACCTGACAGCCCAACTTTCTTAAAGGGCGCTTCTGTCTTGCTCGTTCATTCTCTCTTTTTAATGAAGCCTTTCACAATTGACACTTCCCTAACAAAAGGTAACACAGGTCGTTCTTTTAAACAGAATATTCTTCCATCAGCAACATCACAGCTGTAATCTGAGATCAGAAACTATTATTTCTCTTTCATCTGATGGAAAAGATGAGTTGTTACTCATAAGAATAGTGTGGTGCTCTGAAGTGATGTCTACAGATTGCGGGTGCTTGGTATTAATGGCACGTGTTGAGAACAGGTATTTAACTGCCATAACTACAATATATGTATATGAAACTAAGAAACGTATGGTATTAAGTTTTTGAGTGAAAAAGAAAACGCACTGCATTAATACTCAGCTCTGCAACACAGATGACATTTACAGAAGCCTTTTGGGAGCAGATTTGAGGGATGGTGGGAGAGGAGAGAAAGGATCAAAGTTGCTTAGTGCCTATGATTAAGATCAGATTTTCAAGAGCTCAGAATACCGATTTCAGACTTAATTGGAAAATGTACTCATGGGGTCCCAACAGGAGTTGCTGTACACTCAGCAGTTTTAAAAGCCAGGTATTTATTTACATGCTTCAATAGAAGCTAAAGTTTTTTGAAAGCTGGTCTTTGTTTTTCTCCATCAATTCACAACATGGAGAATGATGGTAATATTTTCCCCTTTTACTTCAGTCTCTTTTTCTTTTTCACATTACAAATGGTGGTCAGGATCTATCTCCCCTTCTCTGTGCTCACATATCTGATCTACTGTTGGTTCAGAGTCACAGAAGTATTCAGAAATCCTTCAGATTCATCTGTTGTATTTTAGTCTTGTTGGGTAGGATCACACTGCTTTAAATAGTTGGGAATTTCTAAGGAGATGACCAGTATGTGTGCCAAAATCAGGAGAAGCAGGAGTGTTAAATTTGCTTCTAACAGGAGAAGGAATAAGGCAGGGTGAGCTGAAAAAGGAAGAATTTACGTCCAAGAGCAATCAAGAAAGATGTAGGAGCAGGGGGGGAAATGGAAAAGCAGGAGCAGAAAGTTGTAGGAGCTGGGGATTGCTTTTGACAAGTGCTTCAGGAAGCAACTGTCATATCAACAATTCAGCCATGTTGAACTGAATCCTCTACAGCACTGCCCCTTGTTGAATGCTTGGATACGTGTTAATTCAGCATTGTAATGAAAATAAATAAATAAACGTGTCAGAATAGCAGGGGTGGTGGGTAGAATTTCTAAGAGCCACTACTGAAACATAAAATGTTTATCCCTGTAAAATGTAGCGAGGTCTGTTCTGGATGTAATTAAACAAGACTGACAGATAGTAAAGAGACAATGGAGGAAAAAAGCAGATGTATTGTTCTCAGGTAAGACTGAGATTCAGTTTGTATCTGTGTTTGTTACAGAAAACAAGACAAATAGAGATTCAGTTTGGTGAAAATTTAGTTATTTAGATAGAGAGTGGCAATTGTGGAAAAAATATTTTCTATTACTGGCAGTGGTTTTTTTATACTTCTCTTGAGATGTTTAAGAAAATCATTTTAGCAGTCCAGTTGGAAGATAAATTTTGACACTTTCTGATCATTCCATAATTACAGCAGTTTAAGACGTGGGGGAAGACGGCTATGCGGTGTCAGTGAGGATGATATCCCCAGTGATTATGTAGAAGGCAGCAGGACTTGTTTCCTGCAATTCTTGTCTACACGAGTTTTACAAAAGCCACTGGGATATAATATTTCTCATGCAGCAAAATACTGTTCTCCAAAGGTTCTTAAAATTACTCTAGTCGTTTCACATTGAATTGAGTACCCTGTGATAATATGAAAGTCACAGAATATTGGTATGCTGTAGAGGATAAACCAGCTCCAAAGCCTGAATTCTTACACCTCTGCAAACCAAGACACTCGTCACAAATTGTTTTACTTCAACAGATGGTCACAGCAAACCTGATTCTGCAGCTTCCCCTTCTGTAAGAAAGGATTACTTATTTCACTAAAACTCATATGTTAAAGAGAAGAAAGACTGTAGAGACCCCTACATCTAACTCTATTTTTTTTTTTGAAAGGTCAAAATAGATCTGCACTTCATAGCTTTAACCACAGTTTTTACACTGGCAAATGTGGTTGGACCAGATTTTATAGCAAGACGTTTTATTTCTCAGGGGAAAGATTTGTATCTGTTAGACCAAGCTTTAGACAATTTAATGGTCTTTGTATTTCTAGAAGGAAATCTGAAGTTGAATGGGTGAAGGTTGCACTTAATTAATGGAAAATCTGCTTTTGAGACTTCTTTTGATAACACAGATGATTTTTATTTTTCTTCACCATATTGTTTCTTTCCTTGTTCTGTGGCTACTATTTTGATCTACATTACAGCAACAGTTTTACATTAAATGATCAATATGATAGCATGCAAAATGAGAGGAAACCTACACAGGATGAAACCTGTGTGCTTTTTCAGAGAAGTGCAAGTGTGGATATTCGGAAGTACTTACAACAGAGGACAGTTTAATATTAAGTCATATTTTAATACCATCATCTTAGTCCTACAGTGCACATAAGTATTATCTCCATTATGTTGATGGGTGTTATAAAGCATGGAGACTCAAAGTAGAGAGTCCTCAAGTCTTATAGTGAATTGCTGAGAAAATCTCAAATACAGCTTGGGAACCTGAGTCTGTAATGCTTGGTTATGCTGCCTGCCCATCACAGCCACATCCTTGTTGGGATCCAAGGGTCATCTTTTGGTGAATCATGTCTGAACTACCAATGTGGTAGTTTGTCATGGTATACAATATATATACAATATACAGGGAAATTTGCTGTTCCTTTTCTAGAACGTAACCTTCAGCAATGAGGTTGCAGAAACCCATCTCAAAATACAGCAGAGTTGGCATAGCTTTAGGGTCTTGTGCTGAGGGGGGAAGGCTTTGTGAGTGTGTAATTTTATTAAAAATCTTTTGTTGAGAAAAGGCCGTGTGCCTTTTGCAGCCGTGATCTGTGTTTGCGTAGCGCAATGTGCTTTGGGAAGCAGTTACTGTACCTTGTCAGCCTGCATCATGTTCCAGCATTCACAGCAAATTGTTTTGTTACCGTCACTTTATCGCAAAAAGTACTCTTCAGTGAATGAAACTTTTGAAGGTGTTTTTCCCCCCCTTATGTTTGACAAAGTGAGCATTGAATAATAAAGTTCACAGCTGATTATTTTGCCTAAAAGTGCAATAGCTGGATCTGGGAATAGATATGAAAAATGCAGTGCATTCCGAAGCTCTGAAAGCAAGTGTAGACAGGATACTGACATAAAAGCAAACCATTTTTCATTGTATGAGTATTCAGAGTATCACAGGATCAGCTGCTGCTATTGTGCTTCATAATGGTAACTAGAGACCATCAAATATTTTCTGTGGGGATCCAAAGCTGATAGAGATACAGGGCAGCACAGAAATTAATTCAACTCCAATTTTTGATGGAAGTGCTTATATGAATGTTCAAATTACATATAACCTGCACTGCTCATTTTCCTTCTTCCATGATAGTTCATCAACTTGCAGTTTCGCTTAGACATGAATAACAGAGAGAAGTCAAAAGATGTACCTGGGAGTTGGAGGAACGAAATACAGAAATTCCCATCCTGAGCATGGTAAATCTTGGACACCAATGACAACACAGACTTGAAATGCATGTTGTAACATGATCTTTATCCCATGAATGTTTCCAAAGCTTTGCAGACATGTAAAGACTTTTTCCATACTCATTTTACTGGTGAAAACCAGAGATAACCTCTGGTTAATAGGTTATGATATGAACATATGAGTAGGCTGCAAAATGTAGCTGTTTCATGTCTTTCTGAGAAATGTCTTAATATGAGGCAGACTTTTTTTTTTCAGTGGAATTATTTTCTTGTAGAACTTGTTTTAGTTGGAAACCTTATCTGTGCTATGTTGAGCAATATGGGCCCAGTTTACTGCAAAAGTGTTTCTCTGTAGCAGATGTAGGTTCCACACTCCATAAGAAACTGTGTCCTAAATCTGAATTCACAAATTCTTTCAAAAAACAAAGACTAAACATACTCACTAACTGTAAAGTTGAATATGGATAAAACAGATGTCTGCAATTGTTTTGTATTAGAAAAAGATTGACATCATGCTGCAGCTGCCCTACCCCATTAGAATTCTATAAAACCTTCTGCTGATGACCTGCACCTTGTTCAGTAGAGGGACCTGAGAGTCCCACAATGTCACTGAGGGAGACATGGGAACCAGATGAACAGGTCTTAATCTGGGGCTTGATGGGTTGAGTATATTGTTATTGAGTGTTTGCAGGGATTTTACCATTCCCCAGAATTGATATGGACCACTCCAAAAACAGCTTCAACTTCTTGTTTCATCCTGTTTCAACTAGCTGTTGGCAATTTGACATTTCTTAGTCAGAGCTTGTTTTCCAGGTGAACAGTTCAGCTTCTCAATGGCTTGCAGTGATTACTGTCAGTTAGCACGGTGCCACAACAGGTTGTTCAGGCAGGAACCTGTGCTGTTCTCTTTTACCCTTTTCCTCCTTGGGTGCAGCAATTATAACAGCCTGAATCACATCTAACCTTTCATTAATACCCACTGCCATGATTGTTTGCAAAGTCACATTCATAGCTCCAGGATACTGAAAACACTCCCCAGTGATAAACCTTGGAAAAGATGCTCAGAATAGGTTTAGCAGACTCAGGGTTCTCTGTAAGCATGGATTTAAAATATCTGAAAATTGTGGAAGGCATGAAAGATTATGATACAGTTGGGAATTTTTGGTGTTTATCAGTTTGAAAACCACACCACCATCGGCAGTAGTACAACAAATGAAATTAATGGGTTTGCTTTCTGTCTATGATGGTGGAAATGAGGGCAGTGTAGCTCATTTGAATTAATTTGCCATAAATATTTGATGTGTCTTTTAAAATCACCAAATTCTCATTTAGGGGTTAAAAAACATAGAATTGAGTTCAAAAAACACTCAGCAGATCTCAGCACTCAGTGTGGCCAGTCTGGTTTTTGCAGCTGTATTTATTTACTTTTATCATGATTGCACCTACAGGCAAAGGTATGATTTAGCTTGGCACTGTCCAGATGTGAAGCAGAGAGACAGTCTTGCCCTGGGCAACTTGTAATCAGGCTGACAGAGAAATGGATGTGCTGAAGCCTTTTGAAAACCTAGCTAGGACTACAGCCATGCTGATTGTGTTTCAGATGGTGGGATCCTATTGCTGCTTTGTTTATGAATCCTTATTCAGTATTATTTCTGCATCCCCAATCATAGCTTTGATTTACGTAGCTAAAACTGGCAGAAATTTTGGTTATTACTTTCTGGAAAAATTTGATTTAGGATCCTTTGGCTCTGTGTAAACATGTAATAATAGAATGAGAGAATTTAGTAATCACAGAAAAAATATTTCACAGACCACAGAGGTCTGTTTGCAGGCAATTTGGGAAGACTAGCTATCCACCTGGGCAATCTTTCCTCTTGAATGAGGGTTGTTTTTTCTTCATATTTTGATGTTTTGGGGGTATTTGGTGTGGGGTTTTTTTTGTTAATGTAGCATCTTTGAAGTCTTTTCAGTCCCATAGGCCCTTTTATTTTCAGTAGTATTAAATGAGTTATAGCCTATTCCTCTACAATCTTTGTCTTGTCTGTGTATTAATTCTCTCAAAGAAATGTCTAGAAGCAAGCTGATGAAGCGAGGTAGATTTGACTGTGAGTGTCAGGCAAGAGAGTAAATAACCTTCTCTTTTTTTTTTTTCTTCTTTTTTTTTTCTTTCCCCCATGCCCCCTGCCTGTCACTGAATTGTTTAACTTGAATAAATTATCAAGAACTTCTAGTAAATTAGTATGCCTCTTGGGACGGGCTGTTGATTATTGTGTGATTTCTATTTACTTTTCTGGAATGGGCTGCAGTCTTGGATGAGTGCTTTTTTCAGGAAACTCACTCGTAGATATGACAAAAGGCCATTTTTTCTGGATATAGATTATACTGAGAGTTTTTAATTAACTTTTAATTATGTGAAAGAGGCTCCTCATATCTCCTAGTGTTTCTTTTTTTATGTCTCATCCTTTCTGGTTAACTCACACCATCCTGCCTCCACCCAGTTAGCTGTGTTGTATTACAGTGAATTTGATGGTGCTTACAAATTTTTAGGAGCATTACCTCACATACAATTGATATAAAAGACCATAAATCTTTTTTACGCTTTTTATCAGTGGCTAGCTATGGTCCAGGGCTGCAATGGATTAAAACAGAAGAGGTGAAGGACAAGGGGTCCTGAAAAGTTATATTGGAATGGATTTTATAAACATGAGAAAATACACTATGTTGTTTGCAGGGCTAGTACCAACAGGAAAAAAAAAAAAAGGAACAATAAGGAAATTTTGAAATGAATCTTGAGGATCAGAAAAGGTCATTTGAATGTATTCTAGAGCAGAAATGAGCAATTAAATATTCCTAATTATTATAGAAAAATCAAGGGTGGAATTTCATCCTTTTAATTTAGGAATCTGAGATCTTGCCTCATCAAAATGTCAGAAGCTTGGACAACTCAGGGCAATAGAGCCTACTTTACCTAGGCAACTGGCTTTCTCCAACAAGATAGAAACCTCTGAAAAATCCAGAGGTCAATCTAGTCTTCCCAGCTTCAGTGCTTGCCCTTCTCCATGTGTTTAACAGGGAGCAGCATTTGTGGGGAACAAATTGGGTGGCTGTTGTTGAGGCAACAGCAATTGTTAGGTGCCTCTACTTACACACTTTTTTTTCAGGATCGTACTTTCAGAGCCATGTTCACTCTGTAGGCTGGAGAAATGAGCTGGTAGAAAACACGTTCAACATGTTTTAATGTTCAACAAGGGCAAAAAAAGTGTAAAATCCTCCATCTGGGGTGAGATAACTCCAGCAACTGTACAAATGCGGGGTGACTGGCTAGAAAGCAGCTTTGCAGGAAAGATCTGGGGTTGCTCTTTCAACTCCCAAAGGCAGAGAAATGTCCCTTTGCTCCAAATAAACCCATCCGCATACTCTAGAAAGAGTGTAGCCAGCAGGTCCAGGGAAGTGATCCTTCCCCTCTATTTAGGAATTTTGAGATTGCAGCTGGAATAGATTCTCCGGTTTTGGGTTCCCCAGGACAAGAGACGAATTGACATACCAGGGGGAGCTCAATGAAAGAGCAGTTAGATCCAGCACTGGGGCACAAAAAATGTGAGACAATGCTCAGGGGAGATCCTATTGCTGTCTAAAACCAGCTGTGCATGAAACTGGACTCAGACTCTTCTCAGCAGTGTGAACTGGAGGTAGTGCCACCAACACCAGCTGGAACACGGCAAACTCCAATGGCTTACAAGGAAACAAATTTTTATGATGAGAGTCATTGAACACTGGAACAGGCCATCCAGACTGTGTGATCTCCACCCTTAGAGGTATTCAGGGCTGGAGGGGACATGGTCCTGAACTACCTGCTCTACTTGGCCTTACCTAGAGGAGGAGGTTGGACTAGATGATCTCCAAAATTCCCTTCCTACCTATCTGTTTGTATTATTCCATTCTCTTCAGTGTTCTAGGACTTGTATTGGGAGTTATTTGTCCAGTGCTCCCGTCCCTTAGCACAACAGATGATCTGAAGAGCCAAAGGAGAGGGAAAAATAGTGACATAAGCTGAAGTTCTTACCTAAGAATAAGAACACGTTCATTTGAAAGAAAAGACCATAAAAGCATGCAAATTCTAGGCCAAAGAGCTATTTCTAATGTAACACCTGGGCAATATCCGTCTGGGTCTATCAAACACTGGAGCTGAGTCTCCCAGAATGATGCCTAACTACCAATTGAGATGAATTGTTTTTATCCTGTCTAACCCAGGTTATTTAAGACTGCCAGTTCTCATTGGAAGACATACAGGTCCATTCTGTTTGCTGTATGTGTGTTCCAGCTGACCAGGAGATTTAATCAAAAACATACACATCTGCACAGCTGAGATTAGAAATTGGCTCTGGAGCAGTAAGGTGTTATTCCCTCATGAAAGTTAACTCTATGGTACTGAGAGCACTGGAAAGAGCAGTATACTGTGATCCTAGTGTACAGTAAAGGGTTGAAACTTATTATTTGGTCATTGGAAGTGGATGGTACTTTAAACTGAAAGTTTGAGGTTACATTGCAATAGTTTGTAGGGTTTTTTTCATAAGAACAACTCCTAGTATCAACATTAACATTTTTTTCAGGATTAATACCTCATTGGCAGCATTTGAGGGTGGGATGTAAGAGGGAGGAGTTGCTTTTTTATTTACTGCTACAATTGAGTTCGTCTATCCTCAATATTTTGTGCCAATTCCTGAATTTCTCTGTTTTTGTAGTTCTTCCATTTCCCTTTTTAAACAACATATGTATTTTTATTCCCATCCTGTTGGTATTGATGTGAAATCTAGAGAAGCTGTGGTATCTGTAAAGCCTCATAAGAAATTTTGTTACAGCCTCAAAAACTACTATGAAATATTGTAAATGCCATCGTGGTGGTATGACCAATGTTTTGTTTGGATTCTGCTTTGGGTGGGATCTGTCCCAGCATCTGCAAAATGGTCAGGTTGCAAAGTTCCTGCTGACTGAGAACAGAATTGATACCCCAAGACTAATCTTGGTCTGATTTTAGAGCTCAGCGTAGCTGTCTGTCTTAGAAGAAAAAGTAACAGTATCACCTGGATTTTCTTTTTCAGTAACAGTCATAATTCATAGCTAAATCTATAGCAATGTTCTTGCCAAGAGAGAAAGCTCCTGAAATCTTCCTAGCTGCCTTCTGTCTCTGTAAACACACTGCAAGGATCAGAGCTCTACAACATCTCATTTTCAGCTAAATACTATGTTTTTAAGAAAAAATTATCCACTGGATTAATTACAAATATTTTTTGAGGATTCAGTGTTAGTAAAAGTGAGAGGAAGGGAATTAGTAGAAATGTTTGTGTGTTTATTTCATTTACTTTCCTATTCACCTTTCAACTTTTCATTAAAATGTACTGAAGGAGAGACAAAAGAACATGCTTGGGAATAAGCAAAGAAACAGTAAACCTTGCCCTAAATTTTACAAATCTAGCAAATGAGCAGAAGAACATTGTTTCTATTTCTGTCTTGGTTTTGATGATGTGCAGCCTTTTCTCTATATATACATATAAGAATATGTAAAAAATTGCTTAAGGTTTAGTAATCACAGCGTTCAGCTGGGAAGATACGACTCATTCCTGCAATGACGCATGCAAGTGCTCTAACCATTGATCAACAAAGTCAGTGTCTCTCCCAACAAATATTCTTTATATCTGCATAAGGTGGAAAGCCCCAGAAGGAATATCCTCACCCCATAATTCCCTCATAGGCCTTAGGAATCGTGCTGGTAAATCTTCTGATGGAAGATTCAGCAATACATTTCAGTTATGGCAAAACAATGCTTTTCAATAGAAAAAAAAAGTTTTATACATCATCTTTCAAAAGCTCAAATGAACACCCATCCTAAGTTCACCTGGAGAAAACTAGTGCAATGAGTGCCAGGTATGTGCATTTACTCTAAAAACCTACCTCAATATAAAATGGGTACTTTACAACTGCAAAAATCTAAGCCTTGATGGAAGGAGGTTTATTATCTACAGTGCTGCTAGAATCAGGCACAGCAGTACAGTATGCTTCCGAATATAAAAGGTCTATTCTTCAGTGAAGTCCTTTTTCTATTAATGAGATTCGCCCTAATGGGACCAAAAATTACTTTAAAAGACATTTCCTTTCTGCTTTTCAAGGGCTTTTTTTCCAGTCCATTTGGACTGGATATCAAAGATAAGGGGAAATATTTCAATAGCAAGAGCTTTTATAATTAAGCTTTGTAGCCTACATAATGGAGATATGGCCAAATTCAAGTGAAAAATAATTACTGTTTTTCCAGCGCTTGCTTCTGCTGCTCTGTCTCCCTTTTTTGTCCCCCTTCCATTTTCCCGTTCAAAACCACATAATCAGTTGTGCCTTACGTATGAAAGGCCCGCTCAACACAGCTCTCTCCCCCAGGTTTGTATTTTCCCCTGTGGTCTAGGAGGGAAGAACTGTTCAATCTTTAACTATACCCAGACCTCCATTAAGAAGAGCACCTACAGTTCTCAAAAGGAAGCAGGTGCTTCCTTGAAGGTTAAAGACTTTAGGAACTCAGTTCGTAGTGCCAGGTACCCCTTTAGATATGGGAACAGATGAGTTCAAAGTACAGTGCAAGACACATGGGACAGACTTTGCCCCATCCCTGGAGGTGTTCAAGACCAGGCTGAATGGGGCTTTGAGCAACCTGGTCTAGTGGGAGGTGTCCCCCCCCATGGCAGGGGGGTTGGAACAAGATGATCTGTAAGGTCCCTTCTAACCCAAACCATTCTATGATATTAAGATGGACATGATGTTTATTTTTTTCCAGTCTTCAAGAACCTCTCCTATCACTAGAGCTTTTCAATGCTCTCAGTGATGTCAGCCGGCTGATTTAGCAACTTTGGATGTAGCCCATCTGGTTGCATGAACCTGTGTGTATTTGCAGATGTATATGTATGCACACACATATACACACACACAACTCCAAGTTTGGAAAAAGCTACTTATTCTTTATGATTTGTAATGGTCATTAAGTACATGGATCTCCATGAGAAGTGCTCTGTAGAATGGGGAGAGGGTAGTAGAGGTGCTTGAAGTTGATGCATCAGCTGGCATTACGGAATTCTTGGGAACATTGTGGTATGGCCTTTCGCTGCGAGAACACCAGAAACCTGCTGAATATTTAGGATTGGAGGAGACAATTTGTACAAAGAGAAGTTCCCCAGAGCAGTGTTTTAAGAGCACCCTTCCCAGAAAATTCTTACGCAGCCTTATAATAGAACTAAGTTTCATAATAAAAGACCAAAGGGCACACTTGTAATATTTTTAAGGCAGACTAATGTTTTACGTATTACACAAGATGATGAGGTCCTGATCGATCCCATATGACTGATATTTTTAACTACCACAACTGCCTGCCTTTCCTTTATATTTTCCCCCCATCCACTAATTACCGTCCACATAATTTCCCTTTGAGCTTAAGAGCAGTTTTAGCTGCTGACAAATTAATGGCTGGTGACTAGGAATAGTATGACCTGTTTCTTCATTAAATGAGATCAACACACATATGTAGTCATTTGTTGTGCATCCATTATCCTGTTTGGGAAACATTGTTTCATATTTTTGCTCTGTAATGTTTGCAGGCAGAAGATCTTTGCAGGTTTATTGGAGGTCTGCAAAATAACTTCTTGAATTAGATTAGTCTGCAAATACCCAAGCTAAAGAGATTGCTGCGTGTCTGTTCTGTCTGTGAAGTACTAAAGTTTGTGGAAAAGTTGGTGAGAGGGTGAAACTTGCCCATTTCTGTTGTGCAGTCCAACTGCCTTTTTCTTTTCCTCCAAGTCACGCAAAATGTCCTTATTTTATGAGCAATATAAAACCTGGATAGGGAGCATTCCCCTGCTGTGACAAGAGTTGGCGCTATGCCTCCCCAGTGCTGTTCCCTACTCAAACTGCTGATGTTGAACATACTGGGAAAGACTATCTGAACTATTTTGTTCCTGGTATACTCCAGTGCATAGTTTTGAATGAAGCCATTTAAATATGTAAAGATAACAATATGATGATCATCCCACAAAACGTCTCAACATTAGGTTTTGCGCTTTTTAGATATAGGAAGTGTGCAAAGGGGTCACTGTTGCCAAAGAATTACCAATAGTCAGGCTAACATTTGACCTTGTAGAAAGACCAAAGGACTCTTCTATTTTCACTTTAAACAGAGACAAAAATTAGTATGTGTAACAAACGGTATTAAGTTCCTTTATGTCAGTCTTAGGTACCTAATAAAGCTTCTGTTCCTCTCAGTGTAAGTTCAACCTGTGCCAAGAGATCCACTGGATATATTAAAGATATTCCTTATTAACTACTTGTTCATAACAATACCAATGTGCAGAGGATAAATAAGGTATGTATATCTTAGCTCTGCAAGATAGGTGCAAATCACACTAGAAGAATTAGCTAAAGACTAATGTTGAGTACTGTTTCTCCTCTCCCTCTGCTGTGATCTTTGATATATTCACACCTCCCTCAGTATATTTCAGGAATACCAAATATCTTAATATATGCCAGGTTTTTAAAATTCTTGGGCTGGTGGCATGAGTTACTGCTCTGAAACGTTTTTGAACAGAGCATCCCTCATGAAAATTTGGCCTGCCACGCTAGTCAAGTGGCAACTATTTTTTGGTTCCAGCAGGTTATAGATGGGTGAGATTTGTTCCCATGGTTCAGCTTGCTTACCGTACCCAACACTCCTCTAAACAAGAAGACTGAAAATTTGAGCTGTAATTGGTATTCCCTAGAGTGCTGGCATAGTCAGCATCTTTGAGGTGTTAAGTTATAGAGATCTGGCAGATTTAGATACATACAGGCTGCCAACTAGCGCAACAGGGCAGGATTTTCAGGCCGGTCATCAACATCAGTCAGAACTTTTGTAGCTGTTTCTCTGTGGGCATTCATTATTATGATATGTAACCACCCTTAAACTTGCTTCCACGATAGTGAATGCTCTAGAGAAAAGCCAACTATTTCGTGTTACTCTCAGATTTTATTATTTCAGGCTTGCCTAGTTGCAGTGTAAGCCAGCTGTTCTCCGTCCAGTTGCTCTGAATGCATTTTTCTGTTAAGGTGCTAGCTCTGATGTTCATTCCCCCTTTAGCATGTCTCATGTGTTACAAACTGCTGCAGTTGGTAACCAGATCCTGTTAGGATCCTAACCTCTTAATATTCACTCCACATCCTAAAGTACCTAAAATGTTGCTGGTACTAGATAAATAACATTACAGCTTCCGTTGTGATATTCCAAATGATTAATGAGCTGACCACAACACAGGGGAGACAAAACTGTAATACATGCTTCCCATTAGACCCACCAGGATTGCTTCATGTGGCCTTTGATTGTGTCCTGAGATTATGTGATCAGTGTAGCAGATGTTTCTTGGGAGCCATCCTTAACATTCCTACCTTCCCTTCTCTTATGGCAGTTCTCATAGAGCCTAGTTGCTGTTTTGTAATGCATCTGTGACAGCTTGAAAGAGACTCTTCAAGAGAAAGTAAATATGAATTCTAGAGGAAGCTGTGAATGCATACCATGAAAAGAAATACACTACATATATGTATGTTCATGTTTATAAGTATTCCATCAATGTGCATTTACACAATTCAGTTGCATGCACAAGCTGATTTTCTAGCTCTTGTTAATTTTCAGTGGTTCATTAGTGAATAGATTTGCTAATAACTAACATTTGTGAGGAGTGATTTTGGGTGCAACTTCCAGGAGAAATCTACAAGATTAAACTACTGTCTGGAAGGCATTTTATTTTATAGTCTGCTTGGAATTACTCGGAGTTGATTCTTTTGATATTGTTTTTACCATCATGACAGTAAAGGGACTGTATTTCACTCTGCAGCTTTGCCACTCTTGAGTTATCAGGTCTTTCATACCATCCAAGATAAAAATCATAACCCTTGGCAGTCCCCTTTGTGTGTTTTATGAATGCCGTCTGAGAAGCAACATCTCATTTACAATTGCGAGCAGGAGCTAGAGTAATTTCTGTGTCAGCCAAGCATATCTAATAACGTATAAATAATGTAAATTGTAAAACCAAGAAAAATAGATGAGTTAGTTACTTAATCTGAAAAATGTTGAGGGTGTGACAGCAGTGCTATGAACCTCTATGAATACTGCCCTGAGATTGGCAGTATTGCCACAAAGACTGTTTATCTTCAACACTCATGTAGGTGTGCGAATTTATGTGATGGTATCACTAGGAGTTTGGTGCTGTCCTGTGCCCAGCAACCTTGTCTCCAGTTTAGCCAAGAACCTTCATCTAGTCGTTAACATTACATGTTCTTAATGGAACCTAATTGACCTTAGTAGGGATGGCTCATAAGTTTGGATCGTTAAGGTTTTTGCTGGAGGGAGTCCAGAACTCTTTAGGATTGAATCCCCATAGCCAAGTCCTCTATGTCCGTGGGAGTTCAGCCTACCGGAGGTGACTGTAGAGGCCTAGGTGCTTCCTGGGCATGCTTGGCCTCTCAGTCCATGGATGGTCTGTGCTTAAATGTAGAGTTCCTCTATTTTGATTTCTTGCTTAGCCCAAGGGATGTTTCTTCTTTCAAAGTCAGTTTGCAGTGCTCAAGAATATCAGGTATCTTGATTTCTGACCATATGCAGGATTATAGAATTAAAAAACTGGTGTGTTTCATCTCTCTCAACACTTACTACACAAATCTCCTGTGGCAAGTCAGATGCATTAAGTCTACAAATATTTTCATGATGGAAGTTTTGACTTTTTTTTCCCCCTATTTTAATACTAAAAATATGGAAAGGAAAATAAAAGCTAGAATTAAAATTAATATCAGTTGCTGAAGCTGAAAGAGTGCAATTGTAATATCTTAGAAGATTGCTTTGTTTTAGAGAAAGTGCTGATTAAGATCAAATTTATCTTGAGTTTACATTTTGATTGGACCTAAACTGAGGGGAGGGGGGTTATATTTCAGACACAGTGCAAATGATGCATGTTAATATCCTGTGTTTATTGCCACTTGAAATTACAGCATAGCTTTGAATTGCTGCCAAATCTGCAGTTAAGTCTCCCTAGTAATCACTATGATTATTCCAAGTCTTCATGGTAATAGTGGGAAGAAGAAGTATGATACACAAGCTACTGTAGTCTAAGCTGTCAGGGTCTTTTTATCCTTTGGGGTTCAGATTGTGACTCCACCCAGTAGAGGGAATGGTTAGATATGCATGTTGGCCAATCAGTCCTGAAGGAGAGATTAAATAAATGGATTTAATTATGTTATTTTCAGATTTATTTGGCTTTTATATTCCCTCCTGCCTCACTAATTTTTCTTGAAATGAAGAAAAGCATAGCCTTTCTATATTTTTGGAATGCTTTAATTCATATGTTGGCATGATGTAGTATTTTTCATTTTTATTAGAAATCTTTTTTTTTTTTGCTTTCCTCCCCGTGCTTCTATAGCATTCTATTTGTACTCATTTTTTTTACAATCCATGGGATAGTTTATCTCCTTGAAATATTCTTTTACCTCTGCTTGACTATTGAAAGTTGTAGATTTACATCTGATCTGAATGCATATACGTGTTGTTGTGGTTGATGGGAAATCAAGCTGATGGGAGATTGAGAAGTGAGGTCAGGGATAAACAGCATAATATAAAGTTACAATTTACTAAAAAAATATTAGGAGAGTCTCACAGGAGGGAGAAGTGCTCTGTAAAAAGTTGTTTAAAAGAAGCTTAAGTGAAATTTAGATGTGATTAAAAGCTGTTCTGGTTTTTGGATACACAATTATTCAAGCAAGTAGTTGTTTATTTTGAGTTAAAACCCTCAGCAATCACTGTTAGTCAGCTCTCCAGATAGTATGTCCCAGTTGCATCCCTTCATCAGTTGCTAGCAGGAAGGTTTTGCTATTTGTTCCACTTACAAAGTAAATAAAACTTGTTATGGAAAGCATTTAATGTGGATACAATATTTACTCTGGAATATTTTTCTCAATAAGTAGTGTTAGCCAGCAGGCAAGCCTGAGCACCCAGTGTGTTAGCTGTGGGAAGCATATCTGTATGCCTGGCACATAATGATCAGTTTAAGCTATTGAAATATAAATCAGAACACTGAGTGAAATTGAAAAAATGTTTCATTAAATGAATTATGATGTGTGTGTGAATAAAAGTATAGTTAGGGACTCTGCCATATATGCTTAAACATCTACAATCTTTAGGCTATTTTTTTTTCTGATAGTTTTAACGCAGAACGATACATAATATTTTTGAAGGACAGCATTAGCAAATATCACAGCATGTTTGCATTTCATTATAGCTAGCATTTTTCTTACAACTTCAGTTTCTAGAATGATGTTCTCTGCAAGATGCTCTTGGGTCCTTATTATAAAACTTAGAAGTGCCTAATCTAAAGGCTCATTAACAGTGAAAACCGCTCCCAAATTTATAAAGCTCATTCCTTTATTATTTTGAAGCCAATCACTTTGGTATTTTTGGAAGTGTAAGGTTTTGTTGGACCAGAAAAAGAAAGCAAGACAATAGCACTGTCATCCAGAGATTACTGTTCTGTACGAGTGCAGTTTATGCCTTTTCTGGAGTATATGCCCTACTGATTTGTTGTCTGCTGTATACATTTTTAAAAACATTGACAGGAGATAGTGAAGATAAGGATATTTACAGAATGTGTTATTTGGACTAGAAGACTGTATCCAAAGATATTAAGCTTTGTCTGTGGAATCACTGCTGTACTGCTTCTAGCGATACAGCGTGGAAGGACTTAGCTGCCAGCTAAGCATGGGTCTCAGGACCAGCCTTGTGCATGCATTAATATGTGAGGATGTACCTGGCCACAAATTTCAGCAGGAATTGTGGAGCCCACATTGCAGCCTTTTGCTTGTGGAGTTTAGCACAGGACCAGATCCTTCTTTCTGTCGTCTGGTCAGGGACCAAGAGGAATGAGCACTATACAGCTTGCTTAGCATGCAGATAGTTTGAATTCATTTATTTCCGAGAAAAGCTAGACATTTGACCCTGAGTTGCCGATGGCAGTGTGGCAAGGAAAATACAAATCTCAGCAATGGGTGTAAATGCTTCTTCACTCCACCTTGCAACACAAGCAAAGGGACAGGGCAGCTCATTCAATTTTAGGTTGGTGCTGTGCCCTCTGCAGAAAATCTGCCAAACTGTGTGTGTTACAAGAATCTTTGAATGCTATATGTAGGTCACCAACAGCATACTTGGGGTGTACATAGTAATAAATGAAACAGCTACTATTTCAAGAGTTTACGGAGGCCGTTGGATACACTTGGAATAAGAGGTGGCATATGTGTAGGTGTCATTTATAGAAGCTTTCCAATTTCCTACTCTTGGGTAAAGCATATAGTTAAAAAATAAAAGATCATAGCAACATTATGTGCTATTATGGTGATCTTCTTACTGACCTAGTCACACAGCTAATAGAAATAGGTTTGGCTTAATATATGCTTTAGTGTGGGGTTTCAGCGGTGGACCACAGACCCTGAAGTATGTGCAATTCTCTCTCTTGTTCAACAACGTACTTCACTACGTGCCCCATTTTAGATATATAAAAGCTCTACAGAAATTAATGCAACTGTGTATGTGCCTCAAGTGCACATGCTTAAGTAACCTGTCAAATTACAGCATCTACAAATGTGGTATTTAGAGTTTTTCCCCCCAAGACCGATTGCAGTAAAAGCTCGGTCCAGCTGTCATATCTGTGTAATTCATTAGAAATTTCAAATCTTTAACTTCAGCTTTACTCTGAAACAAAAATGACTAAATAAAAAATGTACTGTTTTGCCTAATATATTTACTCCTCTGTGTTCACATTATTGTAATTCTGGTTGCAAAACTCGTGGCCATTTATGTCTGTAAGTAATTTACAGTCACTGTATCACACTAATCAGGATTCTGTGGTGACTTCTGAATCATTTGCTGAATATTCTAAATACATTTTGAATTCAGGATTTATTTATTTTTTAATTGTTCTTGAAGTGTGAGCCAAGTAGAGCCCAAGTGGGCTTTGAAAATCCATGTTTTGTTTGTAGGCTATCAGTTGATAAAGGCACTTTTTTGAATGCAAACTGGACCTGTTTGATCTGGAAAGACAATAAAAATGGAATCACACTGGCATTTTTAGAACCACCCCTAACACGCTGGACAACTGCAAAAGGTGAAGAAGTTGAAAATAGTGAAATTCTAGTTAAATTATGTGGGGATAATTTCTTTGTTGCTGATGCCATGACATGAAGCTCGTGCAAGCAGACAGCTCAAGCTATTAGTGTGCTTGAATCAAGGTATTATCTGTAGCTGAGAAGGAAATGCAAATAATTGATGGGCATATTTTTCTGTATCAAAGTGCATTGCCATTTTATCCAGAATGTGTTAGGAGGAAGAGAATGGTGAAGCAATGTTAGAAACTAGTTCTTTCTCCTGGGTCATTCTTTTAACTGTAACACTGATTCTTTTTACATTAAGTATTTATAAAGGTAGCCTCGCTAAATAAAGTGATGTATTTATATGGACATGTTAAAATGAGTCATTACTAGTATTAATTCTTTTTTGGTTATTCTGAAGATTTTCTCATGCGGCCTCATGAACCTTGTAGAGAACCAAAATTCAAGGCAGTCATTTTGAGTAAAGATGAGGAGTGTGATCAATTTGATGTGATTTGCAAGAGAAGTTATAGAATTTAACATAGACAGATTTGGTCAGGCAAGATTAATAGGATCTTGCAGTCCTTATCTCTTTCATGCTTTTGAATTTCTTGTCCACAAAATTTTGATAGGTAAGGTATGTACAAAATCTGATTTTTACACAAGAAAAATATGGCTGTGATGTCTGAATATATGTTGGGTTTTTTGTCTTTTAGATTATTCTTGTAAGTTCTTCCCATAATGACCGTGACCAAAGCCTTTTCATAAGCACGGATGAAGGAGCCACCTTCCAGAAACAACCCATTACTTTCTTTGTGGAAACACTCCTTTTTCACCCGAAAGAAGAAGATAAAGTACTTGCTTACACCAAGGAAGGCAAGGTAAAGCTTGAAGATACAGCGTTTGTCTGAAATTTAGGAATTACTTGGTTAAGGGGATATGAATAACAGTTCTGATATGCTGATATTGGGTTTTATGACATATCAGTTTCCCAGAAAGGGAATAATATTCTGGTTTTGAGGTTTATTTAAATATTTATTTTCTTCATCTCCAAATCTTTGTTTATACAGCCATTTCAATTGTGGCAATTTCAGTTTATGTGGATATTGGTAATATTTATCCTCCTGCACAATATAGTTATATAGTACCTCTGCAACTTGCTCCTCCCTAGAAAGTGACCATAAGCAATTGCATTGTCATTTATAGTGCAGTAGAAAGTTAATGAAGCTGAAATAGTGCGTCCAAAGGCCGTACATGAGATGTAAAATAAAGTAATATAAAATAAGCAGCGCACTTGTACAGCAGAAGAGGAGTTGGGGAACCAGTGAATCTGTAGAAATGTAGAATAATTTTCTCTTATGTGTTTATACCACTTTCCAATTCAGGACTTGTATCATGGGGCTTGTAAATTTTGGCCTTCTTTCAGATTTCTTCTGGTTGAATTATAAAATCATTTTTGTGAATGGGTTAGGCTAAGCACTGATGAGTGTTCACACAGTCTGTGAATGTGTAGTTCATTTCTTTTTTCTCAGTCCCAAAACTGCAGTTGCAAAGTCACTGTGATTCTGGTCCTGGTAGTGGTCTTGACTCACTTCCGTCGTTACTTCTGTTTTAAACTAAAATTAGTAAACTCCGGTCCATTTTAATCCTTGTTGACTTCACATCAGGTGTGTATTTAGGTGGTGAGATTAGTTGAAGTTGCTCATGCTACAGCTAAATACTGCACTGATTTCAATGACAGAATCATAGAATTGTCTAGGCTGGAAGGGACCTTTAAATCACTGGACTCCAGATCACTGGAGTCCAACCATTAACCTAACACTGCCAAAAACACCACAAAACCAGATGTCTACCCGTCTTTTAAATACCTCCAGGGATGATGATTCAACCACTCCCCCAGGCAGCCTGTTCCAATGTTTGATAACCCTTTCTGTGTAGAAATTTTTTCTGCTATCCATCCTAAACCTCCCCTGGCATAATTTGAAGCTATTTTCTCTTCTCTATCACTTGTTAATTATGGGGAAGAGCCTACCTCCTTTCAGGTAGTTGTAGAGAGCAATAAGGTCTCTCCTCAGCCTCCTTTTCTCCAGGCTAAACAATCCCAGTTCCCTCAGCCACTCCTCATAAAATTTGTGTTGTAGAGCCCTCATCAGCTTTGTTCCCTTCTCTGGACATGCTCCGGCATCTCAACGCCTTTCTTGCAGTGAGGGACCCAAAACCGAACACCCTACTCAAGGTGTGGCCTCACCAGTGCCGAGTATAGTGGTACAATCACTTCCCTAGTCCATGAAGTCATACAATTCATGTTTATAGGGATTTTCAAATGAGGACAGAACTGGAACAAGAAGCATAGCAAAACAAACTCAGTCACAAATTACATTAAATATTTTACTTAGCAGCTTCAATTTGAAAGCCTAACACAATTACAAATATGATGAATGCATGTTATGTCAACAGAATACTTCAGGGAAGCCTGAAGTTAGGAAAACCCTATGTATGAAAAACTCTTTTTTTTTCCGTTTGTCTTTTGTTTCTGACAATAGATATAATTCCTGAATTCTATTCAGTTTCAGAATGACAGACACTTTAAGTGTAAGAGTCCAAAGAAGTGTACTGAAGAAGTTGACCAGCCCTTAAGAAGTGGGTAGAAATATTTGCCAGGGAGAGAAGGAGGCAGAAGCACAAAGTGAAGTGCATGCCTTGTGTTTTGTTGAATTATGCATGATAGGGACATTTTCACGCATTTTATACTCAGATAATACTCCTAAAAGAGTAATGCTGCTATTTGCGACTCTTAAAATGTGATTGGACAAAAAAACCTACAAAATATTCAGTAAAGCTCTGTGGAAGTAGCAGGAAGGGTTAGATAATCTGATGGACTTTTCTCAGGCTTTCACCGTGGCGCTAAAAGGAGTCAACCATAAAGACTTACTGGTTAAGTCTCACATCTTTACCTAATATGCGTAGGACTAAAGGATGCCCTTGACTATAACTGTGTCAGTAACCTGCTTAAATTTTGTAGATCTGATATATTTGGCCTAGGGGGGAGAAGAAGGTGAAATGATGTTGGCAAAGGAGGAGCTGAAAATTAAAATTGCAACTTGACATAAAAAAAATCAACGGTCTTCAGAGATGGTGTTTATCTGAATTTGGCCTAGGGAGATGGTATACTCCAGTATACTTTACCTTCACCGAAAGAAAGTAGTATCAATCTAAAACTCAGGAGTTTTAGATAACCCAAACCTCCTGTTACTCAAATGATTTCTTACAATCACACTTTTAAGAATATAAGAAATACGGGATCTCATCCTTCATAAATAGTAATCAGGCTTCTCTCTCTACTGGAGCATGGAGCATCGTGGCCTTTCTCACAACTTCTGATTTAATTTAGGGCTTATTTTGTATTGCAAAATATGCATTCTTCTTTCATTCAGAACCCTAGATTTTGTTTAAATAAAGCTCTAGCCTCTAGCTGACACTATAAATGAATGCAAATCCAGTCAATATGGTTGGATTAATCCATTTACTGCCTCACATCTATACTTTCTTTTTCTGGCTACCTCAGTTATAATGAATAACAATCAGCTATTTACTGAGTCTATATAAATGCTTCTAGATTTTTTTTTAAACTCAGTGGGAATGCAGTAGATTTTAATTGTTCATTTGGAAGCTGAAAGCATGAAAAATGGCAAAACTGAAAAAAGCCTTTTCACACATTTATTACATGAGTAGCAATAAACAGAATTCTACCATCTATGAGATGTATTTGCTGAATCCAGAAATTTTAGCTATCCACTAATATAACTGTTTCACCTCATATCTAATCATGTTTAGTAGTTTCATCATATGTACCTGTTAAAAAACAAAACACATTTGGGTCATATGTGGGTCATATTTTTTAATTAAATGAAGTTGAATGTATGTCTAAACTGGGTACACATTTTGTATTTATTTCAAATAGTGTGACAGTTAAAAATTCCTCTCAGTCTGGATGTGCCTTATCAGTGCTACTTCGCTCTCCCTTACAGTAAGATCGCAAGAGTTTCCCTTTACACTAAACTGTTCATTCATTAGGTCCCAGACTTTAGTCTTAAATGTATGTGAGGGCAGGTAGTTGGGTTTGGTGGTGGGCATTTCATTTGGTCTTTTTTGCCCCCTACTGCACAGACATCACTGTTGTAATGGCAGGAATCTTCTCTCATTTGCTTCTGAAATTCATCCATGAAAAAATTATATCCCTTCATTCATTTTCCAGTGTGGTCCCTTATCCTAAGTAGCTCTTTTACTTCATGCCAGGAATCTCTTGAATTCTTGGCTTTCTTTGCAGCTTGGACACCAGGGTTAGGGGCAGTGCATTAAATGATCAGCTCTTCCAGATTTATAGCAATCTGCTGAGGCTGGTAACTAATTGAGCAGGGTCCACCCTTTTAGAAAGATGGTCAAACCAATGATTATCTTTTCTGTAGTGCCAGTGGTGATAAATGTTCAAAGAAGTAAGAAGCTTAAGTTCTCCGCCTTGCACAGTCTGGCGTGTTCCAAGCCACATCCCTCCCTCCCAAGAGCTACGCGCTGTAAAATACACTGGTTACAGCAAACCCTAACCCACATTATAAACCTAAGATCAGAGAGTTAGCAGGCAAATCAGGGGCCTGGCTCTGCAGCCCCGTCATTAACGCATTTAGCTCTGAGGTTGAAGACTTTTTGATCCTTGATCATTTCTGTCTATGCGTTGACTGGGAGAATGCTGAAGTAAGCAATCTCAGTCCTGACTGTAGTTTCTTACCCTGTGGTCTACCTGCTTAAATGGAGCATACAGTGGAACAAAACCCAGTCATTGTGAAGTGCAGAGTAGTTGGTAAATACTCTTGTATCTTTAATTCAAAATTTTAGTAAATTTACCCATAGAGTTTTTGCTGAGATAAGTTACCTCAGCCTTTATCTTTATATATTAATACTGCCAGTTTTCTGTAGTAAAACATAATACATAATCGTGGTGGTTTTGTTTTTTTTTGATTTGTCATTGAACCTGTCATTTTAAAACAAAAACATTTTTTACTAATCCTCATAAGACACTTTCCCCCCAGAACAATCAGTGACTGATCTGTAACTTATTCCCACATCAGAGAAGAACAGTTTTACTTGCCTTTTTTTTCCCTATTAGAGATATTAAGAGAAAACCCATCATATGTAAATTGGATCAAATAAGAAATGCATGCAGACAGCAGGGGGCTTTAAATCTGTCTTTTTAGAAGTCTGATAGATATTTTGTATTTCAACCAGAGGAAAAACATTATGAAGGGAAATGTTGAAGGAGTGAGATTTTTGAATACCTATCTTATATCCCACTTTATTCTGAAGGAAAACAGCTTTCATCTGCACTCTTGATATCCATCCACATTATTAGCATTTGCTTTTTTACCAGGGGTGAACTGTTCAAAAGGAAGGTGGAGCTGGAGACCTCCTCCTCCAGGCCGTCATCTGTCTCTCTGCTAAGTGACCATTTCTCATGGGTCATAAACTGGTATCCATGAAGCAAGCACTTAAGTGCATCTCTCCTCATCAAATCTCTTAAGCATTTCTCTAATATCTTTTGGTCTTATTTTAGCAGTCTTTCAAATCCACTGACTTTCCTAGCTTAAGTATTTTTTGATGGAATAAAGGCTTGAAGCATAAACTGAGTATTTGTATTTGTTTGGTCAATGACTGGGAAGAAGAGGAAGAAAAGTGTCCTTTTACCAGTCCTCGGTGTAATCATGCTGAAGTAAAAAAGAATCTGACCCAAAAGGAACAGTGAACTGTTTTCATGGTAAACAAGAAGACATTGTCACTGAGTTTTGTTCATTATATATTATATTTTAAAAGATTCTCTCTATGAAAGGTTATTACTCTGAAAGACATTATAGAGAGCTCCTGGTAATGATTCTTCTTCTTATTGGTGTGCAATCTGTCATTTTAATAGTGACATAGTGCCTGTCTTTGAAGATGTACAACATTACCAGATTCCTTTCATCTGATTTTATTTTTTTTTTCCTTTGGTAGGTTTATGTATCCATTGACTTGGGGAAAAAATGGATCCTTTTGCAGGAACGAGTTTCAAAAGATCATATTTTTTGGTAAGAAGTCTGTTATTTTCCAAATAAAAAAGGAACAGCAAAAATATTTCATTCTAATCAAGAAAGATATTTCCGGGTGTTCTGATGGGGACAGTACAAGCCTTGGTGCCTTTTACAGATTATGTCAATGTTGCTGCAGCCACAATTGCAAATGCATACTCATGCCTGTGATCATACTGAGTGTCAGCACGTATAGGGGTTATAGGTCTGGATCTATGGAGCCCAAGATTTAAAGAGAGCTGTAATGTCCAATGAAATTGGTCTTCGTTTTACTGGTGAAATTGATCTTTAGAAAGGAGAGCAGTCTTTTTGCAGAGAAAAATCTATAACATTTTTTTAAGAGAGGTTGAGTCAGACCTATTAACTGGAGTCATATATAAACTTTAGCTATTAAAGAAACTGGTGAAACATATGACTTTATCGAGTACACGTATATCAAATGATTTCATGTTCAGCTCAAATATTTTGCAGACTCTCAAAATGTTTAAGAAGTGATTTAAGCAGGTTGACAAAATGAATAAGTCAAAGCCTGGTTTTTATACAAATGAAGTTAATTTGAAAAGTGTATAACTTCTTCTACACTGAAATTAAACTTTTGATAGTGTTTTTAATTGATTTAGTATTTAAAAGTGGTCAGTTTGCACATTCAACATTTATCTGATTTCTACTAAAAAAGCCAAAGAATTCCCCCTTTCACTTTTTGCTTCGGTGTGTAGGTATGGAAAATGCTTAACTGTATCATTACCAATAATTGGTATTCTTTATTACAGGATTAGTTATAACACAATAGACACTTCTGTTCCTTAAATGACTTTGATTTTAGTTCTAGAAGGACTCCTGTCTTTGTCAGTTACAAAAAATATAATTATCCACGTCTGCGGAGCCGTATCTGGCTTTTAGCAATATTTTTGTGGTTTGCTAGCGGTGTTGCCAGTATTGAAATGGGTTTACCTGATCTTGGTTGCAAGATTTGGTTGCAGCGTGTTTGGCATTCGTGCTGTGATCCTCATTGTTCTTCACATAGTTGCTTTTCTCTTGAGTTGAAATAGATACTCCTGTAGTTGGGGAAAACCAAAGCAAACAAAACCCCAACCTGCTTAAACTGCTGGAGTAGAGGTTACAGAGCGCTCGGAGCTCTTACGTTGGCCACTGGCCAAAACCTGGTGAGTCCAAAGGTGTGCTGGCATGTGTGCTGCTGCTGAAGCTTGGCAGGGGGGGAGGTTGTGACCCGGGGCAGAGACCGGTGGACAGGTTAAACCGTGTTTCAAAGAGCTGGGAGCACAACACCTAACCTGCCTTGCTGCCCTGTCAGTGTATCCCTGGACATATCAAGGGAGCTTTTTCACACTTCCAAGTGCCTCTTCTTTGCTCTGCAACCTACTTAGTGAGCATACATTTATAACACCAGCCTGCAGTTTGTTTTTAGTAACACCCATCTGATTTACTTCAGTTTGTCTCGAACTTTTCTGCTGAATTGCTTAGATGAGTGTGACGCTTCCTGCTTACTTACTCCTGTAAAATACAGCCTTCTTGAAGAACTTCTACTCAGCAGCTGGGGTTTCATAGGCAATACACTTTACAGGCCTCTTTACCATGTGATAACGACTTAGAAGCAACACGGTGGGTCAGAAATGTCATATCTGCCTTAAAACTGATTTTTCCTTAGCAAGATTATATTAAGTGGAAATCAGGAGAGCATGTGGCGCTCTGTCTTTAATCAAAGAAAATTTTCAAATGTATTAGGTCTGAACACTGCCAGAGTTACTAACAGGTAAGGAAGAACAGTGGAGGCCTCTCTCTTGCAGATTGTGTAAAGATATTTTTCTTATCTGAGTCTAGATATATTTAGCACACTTAAATTATGAAAAATGTAGCATACCACTGAGATATGTGTCAGTTTTGCTCTGACTCAAACAATCTCTCAGTGATTTTTGTATGGAAGAATTAATGCCGGCAAGTGCATGTTTAATATTTAGTCTGTATTTTGCTGCGTGTCAGAATCCTTAAATCATGCAGACACAATCAGGGAAGTGTCCTGGAGCTTTGATAGGAGTAACTCTCATGTAGTACTTCAAAGTCATAGTTATTTGTAACATCACAGTCCTCTCAGATAAGAAAATAAATTCTAAAAATCTATAGATTTATGACCATTAGAACTATTTTCTAGGTTTTTGTTTTCCCCTTTTCTGTATATAGAGCATTCTGATTTCTCTCAAGAACTGTATCAGCCAGAAACTGCAAGGATTTGAGAGTTTAGTGCCTCATCAGTACCAAATGATCCTTCTCTTAAACTTCTATAGGAATAAAGATATATAAATTTATTTTACTTCTAATATCATATGGAACATTGCAATATATAAAGAATGTGCTGCAAGGGGAAGGGTTGGACATGATGGCCTTCCAGTGGGAGTTACTCTGTCATTATATGAAACTTTATGGCCTTCATCACCTGAGTTATCTGAGTGCTAGATAGAAACAAGTATTTGTGGAGTTTTCAACAGATGTGAGAATACTTTTTCATACCTTGACTATTAGGACACTAAGTCCAGTATTGTTTTCTTGGCAATATATAACATCTGATGGGTTAAAGATAGGTGAAGTTAATTCAAACTAAGTGTACATCTCCATAAATGAGGGTGTGTGTCTTGCTGATACTGGCTGTTTGTGCCAACAACATTTCACTGGGCAGATCTTTAGCAAATCTTTCTTCTTTGATTTCAGTCAAGCTTTGCCACTGAAGTTGATCATATAGCCTAAGAGTATTAGTTCAGCCTGGTAACTACAAATATTATTAATCATAATATTTTCCTGTGCTTTGTAAAAACAATTTTTTTCTGTGCCTCCAGCAGCAGTCAGATCTTCATGCATTTCCTGAAGAAGCATTTTTTTTACTCAATGATAATCCAAATGCAATTAATTTAATGGCATATCTTATATATTTTTACTGAGGAAAGGTCAGTAGGGAGTGAGTATTTTAAACTATTTATGTTCAGATCTTATACTGCAAGTTTATAAGCAAAATATTAAAATAATCTTCTAGGCTTTATTTGCTGTTCAGGTGTTCTGGACCATCTCTGAAGTATCTTTGCAGATTTAATGCATAGAATTTGGTCTTTCATGATAGTGGAACTAATGAAAAGATTATTGATATCAGTGGGAAGTGTATACTACAATCTCTATTTCAGGAGCACAGAATATTTTCTTCCCATCTGTGATACAGTGTGTAATTTTCTTACTAGCCTTTTTCCCAGTTTGTTTCGTTTATTCTTTGGGAAAGGCAAATTGATCAATCCTTCATAGTAGGTTGTCTTCTCTTAGCAACTTACGAGGCAACAGGCTTCCTAGAGAGGTGGTCATTGCCCCAAGCCTGTCAGTGTTTAAGAGGTATTTGGACAATGTCCATAACAACATGTTTTAACTTTTGGTCAGCTCTGAAGTAGTCAGGCAGTTGGACTAGATGGCCATTGTAGGTTCCTTCCAACTGAAAATATTCTAGTCTAGTCCATTCTATTCTAAAATCAAAAGAGCTGCAAGGCTGCAGATAGAATCATAGAATTGTTTTGCTTGGAAGAGACCTTTAAGATCAAGTCCACTGCCAAGTTACCATTAAACCATGTCCCTCAGTGCTACATCTGATAGAGTTAAAGATGGTTTCAAAACATATCCTAGAAAATTATTTATTTTGCTTTGTTTTCTCATTCAAGTTGAAATGAAAAATCAAAATATAGGGGGAAACCCCCTGCTCATAGAATATGGAAATACTGAAAATAATTGCTCTGACATTGTTTATTAAAAAGCATTTTTTATTTTTCAAAGCAAAATTGCGAAATGTGGATTTGAAATTAACTTAATAAAATGAAATGCTGAGTCACACTAATTCAAAACAAAAAAGAATGATTATGTATCAACATTTAGAAAATAAACATTTAATTTCTATATAGACACTAGATAGGAAGATTCAAATCCTTTTAGGTTTTTTTAATCTGAAAAGTTTTAATTTTGAGCAATTTCTTGTGCTTTCAAATTAAGAAACTTTGATTGCTGTGACCAGTTTTACTGCTGCATGTAAACTGCAACTGGCCACATACTATTGTGCCACTGTGATGCTTTCTGTCTAGGGGATGTTATACTACCCATCCTTTATAAATACTTTTTCCAGTTCTTGGTGTGTTTGTAGGAGGGAATGTAAAGAGCTATGGCCTATCCCAGCCAAACATTAAGCACCCACACATCACATGGTATGTAATTGGTTTTATGTATCAAGCCCATTTGAAAAAAAAAAAAAAGGTGTATTATATGGTAGTCCTTGAGAGGAAGAGAGAGTAGGCAGTTTGGGATTCCTCTGGCTCTGCTGCTATTCTTTTCAGTCCCCAAGGCTTATGCACCAGTTCAGTTCCTTCTGATTTCTCAAAGGAGAACTTAGTAATACATAAGCAAAAAATAGATTGTGAATCAGCTGTCTACACCAGCACAAACATACCCCAGGACAGTAAGTCATGAATTGATAATTAACAGAGAATTAGGCCCAGCACATTTCCTTTATAACTCTGTCTAGAGCCTTAGAAATGCTTTATCCTTGACACACTAGAATATGCGGATCCTATGCTGTGGATATCTGTTACTCTTATTTTTAGCTGTAGGTTCTCCATTTTCATGAGAGGTGAGAACATAAAAATAAAAAATGACGAGTTTATTTGGGTAGAGCAGTTGTTCTGAGGGGACCGAAGTTCTGTTCTCATCATGAAATCCCACAAGAGTAATCAATCACAGCCCTACCCGTTAATGTCAAGTGTAGTGGGTTCCTGGCTATTCAAGTGTCAGGTGAAAGAGGAGATTTCAGTGATGTTATGCCCTGAAGGAAAAAGAAATGCAAAGAGGATTTCATTGAGCCTTTAACATTGAATTTTGTGGGAAAGGCTCTTGCGTGGGAAGCCAAGAATCCTTGTGGGCAGTCATTCTTATGTGTGATTTAATCACTTGGATGGTATTTGTTTCTCTTGCTTTCTGTGTGCTGATGTGTATGGCTCTATTGGGTTTATGTGGCAAGGTTTGGTAGCAAGGGTGTTCACGGCTTCTGTGCGAAGAGGCCAGGAGCTGCCCCCATGTCAGACAGAGGCAGTTCCAGACGGCTCCAAGACAGACTCACTGCTGGCCAAAGGTGAGCCCATCAGTGACACTAGTGGCACCTCTGTGGTAACATATTTAAGAAAGGGTAAAAAAGCTGCACAACAGCATCTGGGAGATGGGAGTGAGAAAAATGTGAAAGAAACAACTCCGCAGACACCAAGGTCAGTGAAGAGAGAGGGGGGAGGAGGTACTCCAGTTGCCAAAGCAGAGATTCCCTTGCAGCCTGTGGTGAAGACCACGGTGAGGCAGGCTGTTCCCCTGCAGTCTGTGGAGGTCCACAGTGGAACAGATATCCACCTGCAGCCCATGGAGGACTCCATGCTGGAGCAGGTGGATGCCTGAAGGAGGCTGTGACCCTGTGGAGAGCCTGTGCTGGAGCAGGCTTCTGGCAACACCTGTGATCCCGTGGAGAGGAGCCCACACTGGAACAGGTTTGCTGGTAGGACCTGTGGCCTCACGGGGGACCCATGCTGGAGCCGTCTTTTCCTGAAAAACTGCATCCTATGGGAAGGACCCATGCTCAAGAAGTTTGTGGAGGACTGTCTCCCATGGGAGGGACTGCTACCTGGAGGAGGGCAAGAGCATGAGGAGGAAGGAGTAGCAGAGGCAACATATGATGAACTGTCCGCAACTCCCATTCCCCGTCCCCGGGGCTGCTCAATCAGAGGGCTTAGAAGAGTCAAGGAGTGAAGCTGAATCTGAGGAGAAGGAGTTTTTTTAGTTTTGTGGGTTTTTTCTCACTATCCTACTCTGTTAATAATTGGCAATAAATTAAATTAATCTTCCCCAAGTCAAGTCTGTTTCACCTGTGATAGTAATTGGTGAGCTATCTCTCTCTCTTTCTATCAACTCATGAGCTTTTCATCTTATTTTCTCCTGTCCTGTTAAGAAGGGGGGGTAATAGAGTGGCTTCCTGGGCACCTGGTGGCCAGCTGAGGTCAACCCATGGCAATGACAAACCACTCCAGGACATTGACTGAGTCATTAAAGGTGTGTCTTTCAAAGCAGATATAAAGGTGGCAAGGCCTGCAACACAAATACAAATAAGTCATAATCAAATGCATTTTTAGCCTGTATGAATCAAATCAGTTTTGTTTCCCTGAGTAACCAGGTTGCCAGGAGTCAATACCATTTTAAGCTACTCAGCAAAAACTTTTGCATGCTTTTGACTTACTTTCTAAGTGAAGCACTGCTCTTAAGCCTATTGCTAGAAATCAGGCAGTACAAAATGAGAACTTGTTACTTTTTGGATAAACTTCATATTCAAATGTTATGAGAGAGGCAGATTGAGGAGACTGGCAAGTTTCCATGTGGCCTTTGATTGGAGGCTCCTGCAAGGCAGTGAGCAGGTTTGTTTTGATTTGGTTTTGATTTCAGATGTCCTGTTTGAATATGTCTCTTCATTAATATGCACCCAAGTGAACTGCATCAAATATTTAACGATGAAGAGATCCATTGGTGGTAGAGAAGATATATGCCCATAGCAAATTCTACTTGATTAGTGTTTGCAGACAACTGCTCCCCTGCAAAATGAGCCCAGACTACTGGAGACAAAGAAGTGTTTCCTGCTTGAAGTAAAATATGAATCATAATTATGCAGTAAGGGACTGATGCTTATGAGTCACATTTTGAGATGCATACTATTATGTCAGTGGTAATATTTGTTCAGGTATATTAAATAAATGTCAAATTTCAGGTGAGCATTGGTGTTTTTCTAATACTGAATGCAACTAGAATAAGATACTGGGGCAGTCTGTGAAGAACAGAGGTAGCTGAATAAAAGAAAAAATAATATTAAAATGATACCAAGGGTCTCATAATTGGAAATCTTAACAGAAAATTCTAAATTCTTAGAACTGTACCATGGTTATTTAAAAATATAAAATATCTAATGATCATATCATGGAGCATACATTTATGCACAGATCAAGGCAGATGCAGAGGGTTTGTTTGTCCCCTCCATTGCACCATTTTCATGCTGATGTAATGCTGTTAAAGTCAGTGGTATTACCTGGTGGAGCACTAGTGCAGAGACATGAAGAATTAGAGCATACAACAGCTAATCTTTCAGGAGAACTTCCCTAAAGTCTAAAAAGCTGTATAAGAAAGGTGTCCCTTAGAAGACCAAATTGAGGCCTGAGTGGAAACAAAGGTGCCCTGAATTTCCTTCTGCTTCTCGTTGTGTTTTATTAGATCCAGCTTTATGACATAAAAGAGGTTAGGCATGCACAAAGCCTTGCTGGCACTGTGACAATTTCACCTCTGCACCACCAAAAAGGGATATCTTGCTGCTTTTCTTCCACAGGGTTTGGGCTCAACTGTGATCTGATGACTTAAGAAGCAGAGAACTAATCCCTCCAAAAAGTTCTAAAATTACATTCTGCAGGATTAGTTTTCCCAAGAGGCTCAACATGGTGTCAGACAAGCACAAGGGAGATGATGGGAACTTGTGTTCACAGGAAAGGGAAGAAGCATATTGAGCCTGCCTGTATTTATACCACCCTGCAATCAAGTTGGGCTATTTTCATTCTGAAGTGTTGTAACCACAGCATTACGTGATCTGAAGTGCTGGTGTGTTGCACTTGCTTTATCCAGCATGATATACTTGGTCAAGAGACATTTCTTGCCTGATCTAAAATGAAAGCTTTTTCTGAATTTCAATGGAAATATTAACAGTTGAATGTAAAGCGCTAAAATAACCCAAACCATAAACTCATGAATTCAGTGGCAAGCCCTCCTTTACCCAAGTAAAACAAATAAAAAAAGGAATGGTCCCAGATTGCTGAGATATGACCGTTTTCTTTGCAAACTACTTGGAGAAGAAAATTGGGGAATTATAACCAAGCCAAAACAAAAACCCTACTGAAATTGAGAAAAATAGGTAGTTCCTGAGAAAGTGCTTGTTCTGATTGGGGGAAAAAAAAAAGTTAAAAATTGATGCTGAAATATCAACTAAAAAGGAAGAAGCTGTTGGATTATCAGAGTCTATAGTATCTGTGCTTTATAAGACAGAAGAGGGCATGTCCTAAAGCCAGCTGAGGTACACTGTGCTTGTGAATGGATATGTGGACACAATCCTTGCACCGGTACAATGCATTTATGTTGTGGTAGTAGTTAGTTTGTAATGAAAATGAAAAAAAAAATTGTCTTACATTTCTCCCTCAGTATGAAAAAAACATCTAATTAACCTTTCGTTTTAAGTGGATCATTTACTCTGTGTGTTCCTCTGTATACATTTTTTGTCCATCATTTTAAGAAAGCTATATCGCATGGGCAGAGGTACCCAGACTGTTTAGCCTGCATAATGTCATACGACTTTTCTTTGCTTCATGATTTAAGCACAAGTGAAATAACAGTATTGCTTTTTAAAGTACTGTTGGCAGAGGAGTCCACTGAAATGAGTAGATTAGTTTATTCTTCAGGGAAATAGCTTCAAGTTCTCTGTGTTAGTTATACTCTGTTCTGAAGATTTTCTTAGTGGCTATAGTATATGGGGTCTTTTTTTTCAATAAAAGAAGAAAAACCTATTTCTAAGTGTTTGTAAAGCTGGGTAAAGAGACTCAAGAGTTTGGAGACTGCTCTAAAGGTGACATTGTAAAGAAGACTTTGAGGGTGTAACTGAGTAAACAGAGTTTCTGCTGTGATAGCTCATCTGTACAATTACGGTAAAGAAAACCACAAAATATATTTTTGAAATATTCTGTTTACTTAATTTATTCCTTTCAGAATGGATAAACTCTGCACTGAAAGGGTGGATCTTACCTGTTAGAGTTGTCTAAAATTAGAGACCTACAGGTATGGCTTGATGATAGTTTCGTTCATCAGCCTTGTATCTTCCGTCTTTGTAGGATCACCTTTAAATTAGATAATTTGCAACACTGGGACCTGGCAAGCTCAATGGGATTTCTGAGGCAATGAAGGAGAGGCACGACACAGAATAGGGTGCCTTAGTCTAGTAGAGCAATGAGGAGAAATGTTTGTCAGCCTGCAGTGTGGGGCTGTCATCCTAAATGACCGTTATTTTCAATGGCACCCTGTTAGGTGATCCAGCTGGTTTAGGAAGAGAGGACTTTGGAAGGGAAGTAACTCTTCTAAAAACCTTCCTTGTGATTTATTCACATCTACTCAAGTAGAAGCTCAAAGGAGAAAAGTAGTCTGGGTTGGAAAATTTTTATTTTCTGCGTTGCGGCAGTGTTCATTTAAACGGATCAGTTACAACCTCTTGCACTAAAAGATTACACTGAAAACAGGATTAGAAGCTACTTGTGCCAGCTGCCACTGTTAGAAGGAACACAGATGACAAGATCATTGTTATTTCTGAGCTGTTGAAAGAAGTATAAGAAGGTAAATATGTTGAAAAATACCTCAAACTGTGCTTATGAAATTGTGTGTGATAAATTATAGATATAAGAGGTTGTTTCAAAAGTACCCCAAAACTGTCCTTGCATTATTGATGCCAATCAGGCTGAGCCTTGGAAAATTTCAACCCTAAAGTTTTTTTTAGTTTAGTTTGTGGTTCAGCTGCATGAAGTCCAGCACAAAAAATAAAATATTCAGCAAACACAATTTTTTTTCCTTCGAAAAGCTGACTGCAGAGTTGATAGCAGGTTTGATTTTGTGTGTGGTGAATATCTAGAAAAATAGATACAGTGCACACAGCAAAAAAGTTCACAGATCCCTTCCCTCTGCTCAGATAAATTCTTATCACACCTCAATGAATGTAACATCTTCTCTGACTTAATGTGTTCCCTCCAAAATGTAGACTAATTTGTGTTTCAGAGACCCTTTTCTTAATAAATGGAAGATTTTTTTCATGCATTTGCTAAAAAAATTCCACTAGAAGTTTCCTTCACATCTCATGGCTTCATGGGGGCTCATCCCTCGCCCTCCCCTTCCTTGCTCAGAATGATCATTTATCTTATTAAGGAAAACAACCATATGTGATTATTTCTGGTTGTTATGCAGCAGTGGAAATCATCTAGTCTCTTCCCCCTGGCCTGCATTCCCAAGGAGCCACCAATTACTGAGCCTGAGTTTTAACCGCTCCTCATAAATCAATGCCATTAAAATCATTAAACAGTGATGTAATTTCAATCCAAAGTATAGTTTTATTGCACTTGATTATTAATAATTGTATCAAAACGATAATTTTCTCTTAAGTATTTTAATGGGCCTTTTTAATATCTGCATCCAGCTGCACTTTATCACTCAGTGCTATCTCTTTTGCGTGTCTTCAACCCATATCTGCTGACTCGATGGAACTCTTATGGTGCCTGTGAAGAGCCTTGTGAAGAGCAATGTAGCTATGGGAGGAGGGCTGGATTCTGCTTTGCTTAGTGACAGCACGACTGTCACCTCAAAGCTTTCTCTGCAGAATCTGCCTGATGAATAACAATAGAAGGGCCAGAAAAAAGCGCAGCTGGGGCTGCCGTTCCCAGGTTGGGATGGAAGCCCTGAGGATAGAAAACTCATCTTTTGGCTGAGCATATTTGACATGAGAGTTATTAAGAGAAAATCAGGTGGTATTCCCATTACATCTTTTCAAAGTTAAATTGCACCCTGATCAATTCTGGCTGAAATTCCCTCTCAGGATATTCTTCTCAAAATTATTCTTCACTTTCTTCCTTTGTCAAAGCAGAATCTACTCTTCTCCTGAATATACTAATCAAAAATGTATCAATTCATTATGAAAGGCATGTGTCAAGTTTAAGATATTTCTAATAAGAACAGAATCTAAGTCTTTTTTAGCACTAAATCTGCCTTGTAGTCTCAAACGTCAAAGGTAATTGTAAAAGGATGCTCTAGCACTTGGCAGTGCATGTGAGTGTGTGCATATCTCTTGTGCGTATATTTATGCATTTATGATTACGAAGTTTTGTTTCTAATTTCATACCTATTTCTGTTCTTTTCTCCAATTTTTCATATTTGTACGCATATTTTAGTAAAAGACATTCAAAAGAAATTTAACAAAAACGTATGTCAGGTACAGAAAAAATAGTTTCCATCTTGATGTTAGTAATAGTGCATTACAAATGGGGTTTATTTTAATTTCCCAGCTAGAATGTTAAAGCTGGTTAGTATGAAATCCTCTCTTTTCTCCATCCACATGATTATTCTGTAGCTGGCTCTGCATAACTTGATTATATTATGTTCTCAGGGCTGTTGCTGGAGTTGATGGAGACCCTGATTTAGTTCATATGGAAATCCAGGACCCCAGTGGAGGTATGCAAATGAAAATGTTATCAATCGATACCCTAGTGTATAGACATTTCTCTTTGTTTTAGAGAGCACTTTCTGGATTGTTTTTAAAACTAGTCAAAAGAGAAATTGTGCGAGTCAGATCCTTTCTCTGTTTTTCTGTAGTCAGCAAAGCTGTCCTGTTATATAAAAATAAAGTATAAT
Source organism: Tringa solitaria (assembly GCA_026413425.1). Taxonomy (NCBI): domain Eukaryota; kingdom Metazoa; phylum Chordata; class Aves; order Charadriiformes; family Scolopacidae; genus Tringa; species Tringa solitaria. The sequence continues at coordinate 52,041,366 of JAOXJM010000033.1, read as the reverse complement.
TTAAAATTTACTTGTTTTCCACTCTAAGATGAATTGACGTCAAGATGCTATGCTCCGTTGAAAATGTCCATTAATAGTGCAATTTATTCTGGCAGTTAAACATTGAACATTTTTTCCTGATTTGCAAATAAAACTGGCAATGCAGTGTTAGTGCTGGGTAAGTGTCTGTTAAAGTGAATTGTTGCATATGTCAATCCTACTGCAGTAACCACCATCTCCGAGAATTTCCTCATGTTACAGTATATAGCATACTATGAGACTTCAAAGGGAAAATAAATGAAAAAGCAGATTAGCAGTCAGGATGTGCTGTACTAAAGAGTCACCATGATTCCAAAAGCTTGTATAGTTTCTTGTTACCAATTGTACTCTTGAAAAATAATTTAATTCCTTGACTCAGATCATCTAAGTTCCGTGCAGTCTTGAAAATGAGTTGTAAAGAATGCACAGTTTGACTTTTCCTGATTCAGTGGCTTTTCTTAATTTCAGCCCCGTTAAAAATCAAAGTTAAATTAGTTAAATTATGTTAAATCCATGTTAAATTCTGGATGACAAAGTTTCTAAATCTTTCAGCAGTGATATTTCTGAGGCTCGGTGACCCCTACACACCCCAGCAGCTGCTCTGTTTAGAGACAATATAAGAAGATTCTTCTGGAGCTGGATGGAAAGTTTTGACTTTTTTTCCCAGTTAACACAAATAGCAGGAAAAGAAAAACTCTCATGAAATATTTCCTGGCTGGGTTCTCAACAAACTGACTTTGTGCACTTATGGTCAGTAGAAGTATTGCCATTGATTTTAGTGGAAATAGTATCTTTGTACTGTCTGAGGAAGAACTTTACTACTTGTCATGTGAATTATGAATAGCTGCAAGGCTTTTCAATGGCCCATCGCTGTTTGCTCAAATATCCTTGTGGTCATGATTTGGACAGTGGGAGAACTTGGATTGACTCTAGCTGTCTCTTAAACAGATCCAGATATTAAAACAAATACTTGTATCTAGCATACTGATTTGCCTTTTCTGATCAAAGTCATTAAATGTGGAATGCATTTTCTATCACACTGTAAGAGTAATGAAGTACATACATGAAAGTGCATTATATGCTCTTTCATACTGTATCTGGAGCGTGGGGACAATTAGTGATCTGGACACAGGATTGTGTATATAACATTTTTCTCACTGCACTTGGGAAAGTCACTCAAGTATCTTGTGCTCAGAAGCTTGTGATGAAGGTTGAGCTGTACAAGGGCTTGAATCTAGAAGGTGTTTGGGCCAAAGCTAATGTGAGATATGATTGTTGGTTCTGCTCTCTTGTATCAGAGCAGATTGCATCAAAGACTCATTGATGTCGTTCTCGCAGCCCTGACAGAGAGGGTATTCCTTGCCCATTGCTAACTGGAAAGCAAAAGAGAGGCCATAGCCTCCCCTGGTATAGATCAGTCCATGCTTTTCCAGCAAGGTATTTACTCTGAATGTAGAAGACCTGCCCCAACATAGCAGTTTCAATACTGTGTTAATAGTGTATCTTAACTTTCCTACAGAGCTTTAAACATAGCCTTTAAGATTCCGCATGCTATCTATTAAGTGGAGTCTGATTCTGTTCTCGTTCATCACATTTTTGTACTGGGGTTGATCTATTGATTTCAGTTATGTTGTGTCAGGCTGCTGTTTCTCCAAGTGAATAATTCGGCTCTGTGCATAGGTTAAGTGAGAAAAGAGGTTTCTTCTATTATCCCCACCCATGAATGTCTCATTCATCTAACCCCTAATCTCTCTGGACCAGCAAAATTTGGATAATAACAGGCTGCCTCCCGGGAAAGATCTGAACTGTAAGCAGTTAATATATTCTCAGCGCATTGGAGATAGAAAAACTCTTGTATGAGGGTTTAATGCAATAATTTTACAACTAACTTGACTGGCAAAGGCAGCGCTTTCCCTACATGAATAACGTTTTATACTTCTTACTTCTTTTTCCCTTGATGGCCTTGTCATATGTTCCTGTCTCTCTTCCCTCAGGTTATCGTTACATCACTTGCCAGATTCAAAATTGCTCTGATAAGACAATGACAGTCCAGTTTGCTGGTGGCACTGATCGGGATTCTCTGACTGTGCAGGATGACTACATATTTCTTCAGGTACTGCTGGTCTCTACCTTCTGGAAAGACTGTCCATTTTCAAATTCAAAAGTAAAATTTTAAACAGTGCAGCAACATTGTAATTTAGGAGCATGGAAAAATCTGTTACATAGCATGAATGGTGATTTATGAATTTTTACATGGAACAAAGCATTCCTTTATCAGAAGTGACCCAATGCATCTTTAATTTATGCAACCAGTTGCCTGTTTAGGTTGATTTTAATTTATCAGTGACCTAGCTTTAACAAGACAGACACTTTCAAATAGATTGTATGGTTCAAAATTACTTTTTCTAAATAGTCTTGTATGTTAAGCAAAATGTAACCCTTTTGTTTTTATGCTAGAACTTCTTCTGGGCCCTTTCCAGTACCTCCATCATACAAAAAGGTTACCTTGGAAGAGCATGCAAGGAAAGCCACTGACAGAGTAGTGGCTCTGCTTCTTCACATGGATTTTTTTGTGAAGAGGTTTTTCTGGGAAAGAATTTATACAGCTGCACTTAGGAAGCAAAAGGGTGAAATGGTCATAGCTGGGAAGCTTGGAGCAACTTCTGACCACCCAAATTGCACTGGGTGGTCAGATACTGCAATTACTGCAATACTGCAATTCCCAATCTATAAGACCTGCATGCAGAAACCTGGGCTGGGACTCCACCAGCCTTATGGCACCAAGCTCAGGCACGCTTAAAATCACAGCGTTTTCTGTGCTTGGGACTGGTTGTGATTTAAATCTGTCAGAGCTACAAATTTCCAAAAGAAGGGTTATGTCTTAGCTGGTTTTTGAGGTTTTCCTGGGAAAGTTGCTTGTACTTTCTTCGGTGGTTGGCTATAATTTTTCCCTTAGATATGATTTGCTTGCTCTGAAGGCTTGGTTGTTGACTCTTGCAGGAAAGCAATTCTGGGGTGATGGATGGCTCTCCCCGTCGTTGCCTCAGTTTACATCAGATTAGCTTCTGTGCATCTTTCCCCCATTGTGGCTGTTTCTTCCAAAAGGATGTGTTAACTGATAAAGAGACAAAAGATCTGTTCTCCTCTCATTTACCATAGTGTTTTTGAAGGCTCACATGGCTTAGAACATTTAGCACCACAAAGAAACAGCAAAATGTATTTGGAAAATTATTTTTGAGTTAAAGTAGGCATTTTTCAGCTCAGGTCTAGCACTCACGGCACCTGTTTTGCTTGAAGGTGGTATTACCTGTGGATCCCCTCAGGCACACTCTAAAACCCATTTCATGGTGTGTAGATGGTGAGAAGTGCTTGTCTCCATGTGCACTTCCAGACTGCTGTGCTCAGCAAAACACAGGCTGCTTCCTCTTCAAACATTTTGATTTGCTGACCACCTTGTATAATTGCATCTCGAGTTGTTCTGTCTCATGCTAGGCATGGGCAGACACAAAATGGAGGTACAGCCTGGAAATGTAGACATAAAGTAATGGACAGTCGCTACTAGCAAAATGATGCCATTGGTGATCTTGTCTCTGTAGATTTGAGCTGTCAGTGCCAGTAGATGAGATGTGCATGTGTTCCACATAAAGGGGAAACATCTCCAGGCTTTTCCTTTCACACTTACCTGCAGTAATTCACAGTATATAATATACATCTCTCTTATTGCTACACTGATTTACAGTTAGCCATATCTATGTCACTGGAGGATGGAAGGTAACTCTGGGATGCTATAGTTGCAGCTGAACTGCAGCCACCCCTGAGGTGTGATGCAGGACACTACTCAACTGTTCCAGTGAAACCACACACTTTCTCAGCTGCACGTCTGAGAAATGGCACGCTTTTGAATGGCATACACATGGAAATTATTTTATCACTAGACTAAAATATTGATATGTAAATTAGAATATTTACATATGAGACAGAATCTGACCAGGGACTCCCCTTAGTATCACAGCAGTATCTGCCAGAAAGAAGATGGGACAGAATCATCTGTGCAAAGAAAAGAGGAAAGTTCGAGACTGTTTTACTGCCCCTGGCATCACTGACATCCCTTCAGCTGTGAATCAGAGCGTTGCAGGTCTCTGCTGCTAATCCTGGCCCAAATCTCAGCCTTTTACCATCTTAGAGGAAGATCTCAACCCCATTTCTTTAGTACATCTATATCCATGAAGATCAGGAACTTTCTAATACTCATTTCTTTTCCAGTTTGCACTGACAGTCAGACAGTTTCAGAGGTGATTTTAGTGGGAGGATTAAAGTTTCAACACTGTTTTTAAGTGCAGACCAGCCTTTAATGTCAGTGAGGCTTGACACAATGAGCTGCTTCCACTCCGATTCTCTGCTGCCTTGCATCATATTCAGTCATTTAAAACGAGTGACATAAAATAAATGCATAATGAACAAGAAAGCTATTAAAAGATAGATAAGACTGCCATTTAATACTCATTAAATAAATGGTGAGGTTTTTGGTTTAATCCGTAATTTAACAAATCACATTCCTAATGGGCATCACACTCTTTCTACCACAAAAAAGGAAATTGGTTTAAAAAAAAAAAAGAGAGAAATAAATGATTATAATGTTAAATACTTTGAGATTTGAAAATATTCAGGCAGGTGGACTTGCTTTCGTGCGTCAACTCTGTTTTTGCCAAGCCAAGTTTGCATGCTTCAGGATAGGCTGTTTTCCAAATAAGGTTCCCTTTTTAAACACAAAAGTTGAGGAGAAAAAAAGTGAGATTAGGGTAGGGTTTTAAATGGATTTTCTAAGACAAAGAAAGAAAACGATTTTGTGCTTCTGTTCCACAATCTGATTTGTTTTGGGCATCCAGAGAAAAATTTTGCATGTTTCATTTCACTTCTTCCATTTTCTTTTTTGACCAGTCAGTTACTGCAAAGCAGCCACCCTGTATAAACTTAGTGAAAATGACTGGATAGCCATTACCAAGCTGATCTTCTGTGGAAAAAAAAAAAAAAAGTGAAAAAATGTGAAATATTGTTTACAAAAGGCTAAAAACTTTGCTAATCTAATCTGATGGGGATCAAGAGACTTAGTTGGAAATGTGCGATTTATATACTGGCACAGATTTTGGTGTTACATTTCTGACTAGAAAAACCTAGGGAAACTCTTAGTTGAGTATTTCCAAGGTATTGAAGGTTGTTTAGAATGTTCCTTTTGGTACTTTGGAACAATAGTTGCATTGATTTTTTTTGGTGAATAAGTTAAAAGTCTTAAAATGACCAGTGTATCTGCTATTACAAAGAGGAGAAAGGAACTAATGGGCAATAGTCATACAGTGGTGTTCCTTTCAGTGCACGTTTCTGTTGGCTTTCTTCAGTGCAAATCTTCATAAGCCCTCAAGTATTTTACATAAAACCTAGTCTGTCTTCAGTTCCACACATGCAGGCACTTGAAATGCATGTTTAACCTCTCTATTTAAGGGTATAATTGTGTCTTCAGGAGGTATCGCTGACTTTCAAACTGACCAGTCAATGGATTCAGAAGTGCATCATTATCTTCCATGCATCATGTCAGCATCTTGCACTGGGAAATGTTTTATCCTGTATAGAAAATAATAGTTAAAGATAGCTAATGCTTTATATAATGTTAGTGGAATTTCTTTAGCCATTATTGCTCTGCTTTGAATAGCGCTCTTGGAGTACCACTTGCCCTTGAAGTACCTGGTGTTCATGGCCTGCGTATCTCCTCTTGACCTCTTCCCAGGAGGGTGCTGCAGCCTGGATTTCTATGAAAGAGCAGAAATGTGGAAAGCTTATAGGTACTGAGATATCAGTAAGGATTGGGGATGGTGAAATGCTGAAGTCTCAGGTATCACCCATGATAGCTGAAATTGCAGAAGAAGGAAGTAACTAACTTTTTTTTGTTGTTCCTAAAGAGAAGGACAGCATAAAAATTTGAGTCTTTTTTGGAGTCTATTTTCTCGCAATTTTTTATTTATTCTTTTAGAATAAATACAGTAAACTGTGCAAAAACAAATCACATGTAATAGCAGTAATAGCTATATATTTCAGTTGCTATCTATCTATCTATCTAGTGCTAACTATCACAGGGTCCTGTTTTTCCTTTGTATAGACAACATCAGCAAATCGGACCAAGTATTATGTGTCTTACCGTCGCAATGGCTTTGTACAGATGAAGTTGCCAAAATATGCATTGCCAAAAGTAAGTATACACGTTTTTCTGTCTATTTATATATTTTATATATTTTCCTTTTTTCTTTCTACCTAAAATAACTTTGTTCTTTTTTTTTTTTTAACCTCATTATTCAGAGTTCATAATTTCTCCTTGCAAAGATTTCTGAATCCCTTTTATGGAATATTCTTACACTACTGTTTTTATTTTTTTTTCTAGGAATGTAGTAGCTCCTAAACCATAGAGTGCAAGAATGTGCAATAGCTTACTTGTCATCAGTTTTTGAGTTTTATTTCTATGAAACAGTGCAACACACCCAATGGCAATGTAGTGATATTGAGCAAGTGTTCTTTCAAGAATCAATTACAGTTTAATCTCACATGGTGGTTTCTGGTATAAATATGAATTGTAATAGAAGAGAGCTTTACCGGTTGATGGTGCTCTATTTCATTAAAGAATCCCAATATGAGCTTTAATTACTTATCAAAATGGCAAGGCTTGTTGAGAGGTTCCTTCAGTCTAGCATGCTTTTATAGTGATAAGTTTTTTGTATTTGCATAGTAAATTGGCAATAAAGCATAGACAGATATTTACATATGGTCTAAGTGACGCAATTGAATTTTTGTGCTGCACTTAATGTGTTTCATAACTTTATGTAAAGTTAGAAACCTTCTACAATCCAGAAGGAAAATTACTTGGAGGTTTAGAGACCCAGTTGGATAAATCCCCAAGGAACCTGGTCTGGCTTCACAGCTCACCCTGCTCCCAGCAGGAGGTCTATCTAGAGACCTCCTGAGGCTCCTGCCTTTTAATGTGATTCTGTCACTTAGTAGAGAACTAAGACCTGTGATTTTTGCATGTCTTTAAATGCACAAGTTTAATTCATTGTTCATCTAATGAAGGACAGTGGAGTACAACTATTTCCTTCTTTTCTTCACAAAGAATGCATTTAATGTTGTTTTGTCATCTTTGGTTTTGGTTTTTTTTTTGTTTTTTTTTTTTTTAAATCTAAGTGGTGGTCCAAAATATTATGGTTTTAAATATA
>JAOXJM010000033.1:52011112-52033995 GCA_026413425.1 Tringa solitaria | reverse complement strand
TGCATTTAATGTTGTTTTGTCATCTTTGTTTTTGGTTTTTTTTTTGTTTTTTTTTTTTTTAAATCTAAGTGGTGGTCCAAAATCTTCTGGTTTTAAATATAAAGCATATTTACAAAACCCTCGAATCAAATCCTCACATATTATTTGGGATATGCTCCAGGTAGCACTATGGAAATAGCTATTTATTTATTTATTCATCTATTTTGACAAAAAACGTATAGTCAAGAACAGGTAAATATATCAACCCTTCCACATAATTATTTCAGTGTTTTTAAGACTTGGAATGTAGCATTTATGCTTTCTTGGGGTAATTTGTAATTAGAAAACAACAGGAGAATATCCAGTTGGAAATGTCAAAGCATGCCAGATGTGCACACCCTGAAGGATTGCAGCCCTCAGGCAGCTCCCACTGGGGCAGGAACACCCCAAGGGACAGCAGCCCATGGGTCACCTACACTGGGACAGAAGAAAGCAAGTAAGGAGCAATGGAGGAAAGCAAAGAATAAGCAAGAAGCAGCAAAAAGAAACCCTTCCACAGATTACCCCAATCGGCTGCTCAGCCCACTGCCTCACTGAAGTAGTTGGGAGGAATCAAAATAAGATGTAAGCAAGAGACTTGAGAGTAGGAAGTGGGGAGAAGAGGTATTTGATTAAGCTGGTCCTGGAGAAGGGGGAGGAAGGATGTTTCCCTGAATATTTAATTATTTATGGTATTCTTTTCAAATACTCAAATCAGTAATTAAATGTGTGTGTTAGCTATAAATAAATTTAATCACGTAAAGATCGCCAAGTTGTGAATGTTTTACCCGTGGCAAATTTGCTAAAGAAGTATCAGCACATTAGTGCAAGCGTTGACTATGCTAACTTGTGTGGGGAAATGTTGTCTGCTGGGAAATGGAAAGGCAGAAATCTTAGAGGAGAAACCTGGGCATTTCTTCCTTTTGTTTCTGGATGGCCTGTGCAGGAATCTGTACCTTTCCATTGCAGTTTCCTTCTCATTCCCAGTAAGTTGCTGCGTTTGGCCAATGCAGCACTGTTTGTCCTTCCTGATACTGCTATCACATAGAAGATGGACATACTAACTCAATTTTTTAAGAGTTGCACAGAGTGTTATTATACTAAATAGTAGTTGATAATTACGCAAACATTCAGGAAAGGGATTATATTTTTTTTAAAGTTGGATGCATACTATACCTCCTTAATGACACATGCCTTTGATTTAAATATCAATACTGCAGAACACTATATTAATGGAAGGCATGTTATTTGGGTTCAGATCTAGCTATCTGACACGTCTCAATAAATGAGTGGAAGTTGTCAGAACTCAAGAACTATATGAGACTGTTCCCTTGTAGGCATCCACGTTTGTAATAGGTGAGCTTGCATCAGCTGTGAAGAGCAGCAAACGCTATGGGAGGGCTGGAGACACAGCACACAGTGTTCCATGGCTTTCCTTGGCAGCAAAACCAGTTGAAGAAGTCTTCCCCAGCCATTTATTTCTACTAGTCCTCTGCAGTCCACTATGACCTGTGTTGGGTTTGCAGGACCGCACTATAAACAAGATCAGTGCAGCAATGTCGTTGAAAAATAACCTGAAAAAAAGAATTACGTTATTTTCAAAAAGTCAGATCAAGAAGCAACTTGATTGCACTAAAGAAGCCTCCTCATGGGGAGAAAATACAGAATCTTGAAAGCGCTTTAGTCAAGACCCAGCATGGATGGGAGCTGAATCCAGACACAATCAAATAGAAAACTGACCTCAACTTCTTAATGTTGTTGGTGATTATTTATTTGAAAAAGTGCCAAGGAAAATGACAGATATTCTAGGTTTTGAAGTTTTCAAATCATAATTGAGTTCCTTTCTGGGAGATTCGCTCTAATGGTATAGAAGTTATTTGCTCCTCCTGCATCTTATAAAATATACAGAAATATATGAAAATTCTGGAAATTCTCTGGTTGGAAAGATAGTAGAGAGCAAACTAGGGGATCTAATCATAATTTTTAGCCTTAAAATCCATTAATCTGCAGAGGGTGCTTAGTTTATGGGGCATGTGGTCTTACTGAGTTCATTTCTGACATACGCAAAAAATGTCAGTCATAACTCACTAGTATGGTTGTCATATGTAGTCTGGATTGTTTGAAACAGTGCTGCATGCTGAATTCTTTGTCTTGGAAAATATAGGGTTTGTTTATTTGTATTCTTTTTTTCTTACTAAGCAGATTAACTCCAGGCTTGACTGAATAAATAAATTAGAAGTTAATGATTTCATTTTGGATAGAGTCAATAGCAAGCTAGGAACAGGATGACTGTGTCATTTGGAAAAGGATGTTTTTGTGTTCTTTCTAGTTCAGGCAGTACCTGATGAGTGGAATGAAATAAACTGTATCTTTTTAGCATTTTGATGATGCCTCCAAGAGAAATTTCTTGGGTATCTGCACACAACAGAGCTGAAAATTTCACTAAGAGGGCCTGAAAGAGAGACATCTCTCTGTTAGATCAGTGGTGAAGGGGAGAGATTTTAACCTCTTCTGGAAAAAATACATTTTTTGGAAGTGATTTGGTACCTTCACATTACAGCAGAAATTTTAGATACTGAAGTAAAGAAGAACACAGCTCTGAAATTTTTCATCACACATTTCAGTGAGAATCATCAGAGTGCAGTAGAAATGTATCTTCCAATCCAGCTTGAACAGAAAGAAAAAGATTCGTATGAACAAAGTAATGATGAAATTTTGCAAAGAAGCAGGATATCAGCAAAGACACTGGCGCATTAAGAGTACATGTAGAACACATGACTGTGGAGTTGCTACTTTTATGGTTGTAGGAGATAAACAGAATGAAAGAATTTACAAAGAATTTGTTTTTTTTTCTATTAAAAACAATAGCTTCTGAAAGAACTGAGTTTCAGAGTTTTGTAGTAGATTCTGCCTAACCAGGAGATGAAGCGGGTTTGAAATAGTCTATATTGCATTTTTCTCAAAAGAATTGTATGAGGCTTCAAAAAAATCTCTTTCCAGGTGTTGTCTGTAAAGTGCTTTATGTCACTGGCCAGAGATTTTGAACAGTGATTGTGTCCAGGGAAGGAAAACTGTACCCAAAGTCAGAAGATACTACAGGCTGGTCAAGGATGTGTCTAAAAACATTAGGAGAGCTGTGCTGCAAAAACAGGCTCCAGCCTCAGGGGGTAGTTCTGGTCTCTTCAGATATTATTCTTTTTGCAGCACAGATGCATTTCACAGTGATTTTATATATAGAGACAGAATGAACATTTTCAGACAGAGTAATTACAAAATGTTATTGATGTCTCATTTTGTTTTCACTATGAAGAGGTTGAAAATCTGCAAAAAATGATTCAATTGTTTTATGTTTTTTTGTATTTGCATTTGTGTCTGTATTTGCCCAAACGTATCCCCAAAAAGAAACCTAGAAAAGCATAAATATTTGTCCTTGGACAAAAATCAAGGCCTCCTTACTAGCGAGTCAAAGGCTGCTAAAAGCAGCGTCCAGCCAAGCTTTACATGTGCTAAGTTTCTAGGCTATCTAATGAACAGAATTCAGATTTTGTTTTTTGGCTTTTTTGCTTACAGTTGACAGATCATTTTTTTTTATTTTTTTTAGTAGCATGTTTGATACCGACACGACATTGAATCTCACAGCTCTCTCCTGCGTTTGAGAGGAGTCACGTACCAGCTGCTGCCAGGCAGAGTGGTAGAAAAACCATATTAAAGGCTGCCTGTACACTCCCCAAAACAGAAGAGGAAATTTGGAGTGATTGTATTAAGACTTAATTGGCTTTTGTACTAGATGTAGTACCATTTTACCATGATTGCTTGTTCTCTGCTGCTAAAGCTAGATCAGAAGTGAATAACTTACAGGAAATGAATATCAAAATCAAGCGGGATTGCATTTGTGTCATGGGATGGCTGGTTTGGCATGCGGGTGTGTTCCAGGGAGGTCTAGTAAGATCCAGGGAGATCCAGCGATCCCCCTTGGGCTGTTTTCAACCTGGAGCAGAGGTTCAGCTGCCGCGGCTGGGAGAGCAGCTCTGCCGAGGGGCGCAGGCTGCAGCCCCAATCCAGAGACTCCCCACACTTGTATTGAGCAGAAGTTCCTGCACCTCTGATTGCCCTCGCCTAGGAAAGTCTGATGTGGGGAAAGAGGAGTGTGTTGGGTTCTGGTCCTTATTCGGGATTTTGAGTCATGCTCTACTGTGACTAACAAGAAAACTGGGAATTAGTTCACTCTGAGAGTTTAAGCAAAAAAATTGTTAACAGAATTGCTGACCAAACCAAGGAATCGGGTACAAATCCTGGTGGTTTTACTGTTGCAATTTGAAAGAATTTAATTATTCTGAGTTCCCACCTCTGGTAGGTAAACTCCATTGATAATGATCTCCTTTTATGAACTGATGCAAGGTATTCGTTGGTTCTGCATTTCTTCATGCCAGCTACAAAATCTTAATAATGCGAGAGCTCTATTGTCTGTTATATCCTGATGCAATTCGGAAAGTTCAGTTCTGAAAAGATATGGTGTGGAAAAAACTTCTCTCATCTATTTTGATCTCTGTATGTCTTCTCAATCTTGTGAAATGGGCAATAACATAAAATTTTTCAGGTAACCAAGATAAAAGAGAGTACAGGGGAAAAATAAACTAAAATAAAAGAAGAAAATAATCCTATTGCCTTAGAAATAAGTCCATTTAATGTATTCATGGTAATATGAATCTCCTATTCATGCCTTTCTCCAACTCCTTAGTATTCTTTTTATTTGATTATCCCCTAGTGCTCTTCTGAGGGGCTTGAAACAGGCCAACCTCTTCCCTGCCTCAGTCTGAGGTATACATTATTATTTTAACCACAAGTTTTCTTCCACACTTGTCTGTATCATCCAATAATAGACACGACACTATCAAGAGTAAGATATTTTGAGCAGTTTTTCTCCCTAAATAGCCAGCAATCTTCTGAAGCATGTATTCCCTTCTCTATTAAGCTCCTTCTTACCAAAAATTTTTCAGGGATTCCTTAAAAGGAACTATTCATTAACAGCAGAAATGGCAGGGAAGATTGCTGCTGCCCATTTGCCAGCAGACAAAGTTCTCTTGAGGGTGTGTCTACGTGATGGTTGGATTACGAGGTACTGGGGCTCTGAGAGCTCATTTAGCAAGGCTCTTAGTCTCCCAAGAATTGTTTCTCTGCTTGAATAGCCCCTTCTCCACCTCTGCCATCCATCACTCGGGGAGGCTTAGGCTGAGGCGCTTCTTCTGTGCCAGGTAGAAGAGCAGAGTGCACCTACAGCAGGACTACTTTTCCAGCCTTCTGAAAGTCCATTGGAGTGGCCTGTTGAACAAAGAACAAAGGGAAACAAAATAGAAATGGAGGTAGCAGTGGCATTTGATACACTAGAAGTATTCCTTTCCCGGGCAGTGTCACAGTACTAGTCAGTGAACTGGAGCTGGCTGGAGGAGCTGTCTGGCTCCACAGTCGTACAAATCCATCTGAGGTGAATTCAAGGAACTGCTCTTTTCTTCACGGTGTAGCTTGTTATTGATTTCTCTCCTTGCACCATTTTACTCAGCCAGGCAAGGAAGATTAGGGAGATTATCTTTGGGATATGTGCCATCCAGTTACCTTGATTGTATTTAGGAGATTACAGGGGTATGAATGTGGTGCAACTGGAGATCAAGGCTGAGACTACACAGCCTTGAGTTCTTACATCTGTTGAGCTTCTGATACATTTACTCTTCATGATTCTCTGTTTAGTTTATCACTTGCTTCAGGTTAACATATTGCCCAACCACAGCATTAAAAGATTGCAGAGGGCAAAATTCTGACATTGGAGTCAAAATTTGAAAGAATTGAAAAACAAGAATTTTGAGGTTCTTCTTTATTTGCCTTATTGACTGAAGCGCCACAGTCCTGCCTGTGTAGCATTTTGTCAGCTGTACTGAACATTGCCTACAGTATTTGCACTTAATGGCATTTCCTGTGTCATCAGCACATTTTACTACACAAAGGAGCACTGACTTGCTGTATGATCCTTGTCGTCTTTTATATCCTTCTGTCTTCAAGGTGTAATTGTATTTATTTGTGTCATAGGGTTTCTTATCATGGTTAGTAATATAGTAAACCATATAGAGCGTTTATTGAATATAAAATTCTATAAAGTATTAGCAGACTTACAGGCTGGTGAGTTACTAAATGTAGATGGTATGGGGCTGTATACAGTGAACACAATGCATTTATCTTCCCTTCCTCCTCTAAACCTCTTTCCTTCCTCCTGCCTATCCTCACCTCCCCCAAAACACGACTCTTAATTATTTAATGCTTTTGGGCTTGTTGACTGATATTTGATTTTTGACTTGGTGTTCATTCAGTTTTCTGTGAAAACAGAATCAACTGCATTAAAAGCAGAAAATTTTGGAAAACTGGTAGACTGATCATGTTGGTATCTGTGTTAAAAGTAAAGAAATAATTCTCAAGCAGTGTGGATGTTTTTTAAGAAGTAATATTTGATCATTGCTCTGTACTTGCTGGAAGGGTTCTTGGGTGCTTGCTTTCTATTGCATGGCTGAACATGCATAGTTATTTTTGTGTCATGGGTGCACCCTCAGACTCATTTATTTTGTTTACTAGACCAGGCCTGTCCATGTGATATGACATTTCTTTGAAGTGGTGCTTGTTGTTTGCACAGTTTGGCCTTCTATACATGTCTAATTATTTCTAGTATCATTTTGAAGAAATCTTTGTGTATATTTGAACAATTGTGTTCTCTTCTATTGATGAAAGGCACAAACACAGCAGCTTACAAGTCCCTGTGAGAGCAGGAGTGGCCTGACCTGTCACTGGATGTTTTGTTTAATCATATCAGTTTTTAATATGCAGACTTTGATCACTTTCAGTATTCATTTAGCATTTTTGTAGAAAAGTAATTCAGATTGAACAGATTTCCAGCTGCCATTAATGCTAATTCTAAGATCAAGTTGAAATTCTTATTTGTTTGGAAAATTGATTACTTTCTTTAGCATTGTTTAGAAATTATAGCTCTTGAATTAAAAAAAAAATGACAAACAAACCCTAAAAACCAGAACAACCCCCCAAAAAACTAAAAGCCTATCTTTCTAATGATATTTCTATTTGTATATTTAACATTTCAAGTGATCTCAATAAGGTGTGTTTTTATTTTCCCCTGTTTTTACAGGAATCATAGTCAATACACATGGAAAGGATCTTGAGAGGTCTTTTTCTGAAACATAGTCATCTGCTGAAACCAGTCCTGACAGATATTTGTCTAATATACTCTTAACAATTCCTGAGGATGAAGATTACTTTACCTCCCTAAGCGTTTTATCCTCATTGTGTGTGATTTGGCCCTACTGCAGAAGGATATTCTGATGTCTAACCTAAATCTCCTTAACTGCGATTTATACCCAGTATTTAACTGCACGTAGACAGAAGCCAGTTTATTCCATTTTCCTTGGGGTAGCTGTTTACATTATTTGAAGACTGTTTACTCCCATCCACCCTTAGGGAAATGACCCTGTGGACTTGATTGTATAGTGGATTTTAGAGAGCTTCTTTGGTTTCTTTAGCAGGCTTCTTTCGTTGCACCTATAGGCAGCCCTATCCCTGGCCCCGGGCTAGTCCACTGTCTTGAACCTGTGAGCAGTTCCACAGATTTTTAGTGATGGACATACAGATATCTGTGCTTAGTGTGGTGTGACATTATGCAGTAGAGAGAGGAGGAAGAAGGAAGCATTGCATCAAAGGAATTCATAGAATATAGTGCACAAGAAGCACCTTAGCAAACAGAATCAAGAACTCTCATGGATATTTAGATTTAAAAACAATGGAGTTTTGGACAATACAACTAGTGGCATTGGAAGTCTTCTCAGAGCTGTACAAAAGCTTACAACCGAAAAAGATGACATTAAGCTAATGGAGAAAATTGGCTGGCAGTTGGATGTTGCATTTGGGAATGACAGCCTATTTAGAATCTTAGAATGCTTTGGGTTGGAAGGGACCTTAAAGATCATCAAATTCCCACTAGACCAGGTTGCTCAAAGCTCCATCCAGCCTGGTCTTGAACACTTCCAGGGATGGGGCATCCACAACTCTGGGCAACCTGTTCCAGTGTCTCACCACCCTCAGAGTGAAAAATTTCTTCCTAGTATCTAATCTAGATCTCCCCACTTTCAGTTTAAAACCATTACCCCTTGTCCTATCACTACACTCCCCAATAAAGAGTCCCTCCCGTCTCTCCTGTAGGCCCCAATAATGATACAAAGTGACAATGGTGAGCTTTGCAAAAAACAAAAAAGAGAGAGAAGTAAGAATGATGGCAACATTGATGCTTGGATCGGTAAGTGATGGGACAGAGCAGACATTGCAGACTACACAGAGCACAATTAAAATAGAAGACAAATAGGCATGCCACAGAGAACACAACGTGGTTGTTACGGCAAACCTGGAGAAAGATTCTGCCTTTGGACACCCAAAAGTACATGGACTCTCTCTTTTGAGCACAGAAATGAAAGGGAAGCACAAGAACTCAAATACTGAATGTATATAAAAAAGCCACCTGGAGATAAATATCTGAGTAGTGACAATAAGAAATCTTCCAAATTCTGAAGGCCTCTAACATCAGTAAAGATCTTTATGAATTAATTTGAATAAGTCATGTGTGAATAGCATAATTACAGAAAAATTATATGATCAGTGGGACTTTGAGTAGCCTGCGGAATGTGGAGAGAGAAAGCATGAGGTCCAGCAAGAAGGCAATTGCAGCAGTCCAAGCATGAAATCATAAAAGAATGAATTCTTTCCTTACAGGATCTGCTGAGATCACAGCCTGAGGTAGCGTCTGTGGCCATGAATTAGGTAAAGCAGTAAAACCCCAGATTCCTTGAATCAAGATATTTCTTCTCTCTCTCAGGTGTCCTTGCTAGTTAACTCTTTAGTGACAGTTCTGTCTAGCAATATTTGCTGATGTACCATCTTCGTGTACTTTACATCTGTTAAGCAGTGGGTATCATGTCAGTTAGAGCAACCTGGTTTAGTGGAATGTGTCCCTCTCCATGGCAGGGGGTTGGAATCAGATGATCTGCAAGTTCCCTTCCAACTCTGACCATTCTGTGATTCTATGACATGAAAATTTAGCTTTGTTTTAGCTAGATATTCAACAGTCTGTGTCATTCAGGACTTTTAAAGATACCGTGCATGAACTCCTTCATTTGTCAATTCGTTTTCCCAGAGGATTATACCATGATTGTGGACAGAAAGTGTTGTGCAAGATTCTTGCAAGGCAGCATAACTCAATTACTGTTTTGCTTCTTGAGGGGAAATAAAATCACTGCAAAAAGAAACAGCGGTAAGGCTGAACTAGAAATCTGAAAGTGTAAATTCTGAATGGAGGGAATGAAGTTCAAGGAAGTGGAAAGGCAATTTGACTTGCTAAAACCAGGACTCATTATTTTCTTGCCTCAGAAAAAACTGGCATCAAACAGTCTGAGTGTACAAATCTCTTTCTTGGTAACAGTCACTACCAAGAGAAAAGTAAGCCCTCATTTGTTGCAGTAAACTTCTCCAGTCCAACCACTTATTCTTTCACCTTATTCCTCCAAAATTAATCTTTCTGTCCTTCTTCACCACACGTTTCAGCTCTTCTAGCACGTTTAGGGCTGCTTCTGCTGACTCAGCAACCCCCACCTCACCGTGAGACAGGAGAACTGCAACTACTTGTCCTCCCAGCTCATACTTCTGCCACCACGGGCCACCCGTGCAGCCAGTGCTGCCCCAGCAGAGCTTGGGGAAGGAAAGCAGCTTATTTACATTCACTGGAGTTTTGTGTTTGTTTACGGCACTGTATAAATATTCTGTTATAATAATGTGGATGATAATTTCCTGAAAGCTACTGACATCACAGGAGAGTAGGGGTTTTCTAGAGTTTTTCACATGAAAATAGAAGTTTCTTTACTCCTTGTTTCACTCCCTGCTTCACTTCCATCCTTACTTAATGGATAATGACAGGAGCTTTTCTCACATTGCAGAAGAGAAGGTGAGTTCAGTATTAGATGTGGTGTAATGTGGGCTACACAGCCATGTATTTAAGGCAGGAGGTGAAGTGTTCTGTACATGTAAGAGGCTTTTTAAAGAACCTGTTGGGATCAGTTGCTGTGTTTTGCTGGCAATTCTGTCACAGAACAGTAACTGTTTCATACTTAGATGGAAAGAATTGAAGTTCTGCCAGATTCTCTGCTTCTGAGTAATTTTTGAGTACAAGAAAGAAGAGATCTGTTAATGGGATGCTAAACAAAAATGTACTTTAGTACACAGTTCAATGAGAAAGTCTTTGAAAACAGCATTGAGCCGTCATTGATAAAAAACTTAATTTAGGTTCTTTTGTGTTGAGATGTGTCAGATGTAAAAATACTTTAAATTTAACAACCATCTTTTCATATTAAAAATCTTTCCATTGTAATATTTTATTTCTATTTATGTCTTTTTTTTTAAATGCCTCAATTGAATCGTGCATGTTGCCTAAAGCATGACTGCCGTGCTTTGTCAAGTATTCAATTTTCTCAGTGTTACTCATGTTTTCTTCGGTCTTAACTGGATTCTTACAGAATTTGTTTTATTTTACTCTTAGAGATCTACAAAGTTGTTTTCTTGAGATATATATATTTTAAAGGCAATTTTCCCCAACTCGTATTCTCTTGACATTTTGGTGGCTTTATTTCATATTCACTCCATCACCATAGTTATTTTTCCAGTAATAGGGTGACCAAAACTGTATACAGTTTCTCACTTAAGTACCAAGGTCATAAAGAGTTTATGAGCTTTCAGTCTCTGTGTCTGGATGTCATTTCATATGTAGCCTCAACATCTGCCTTTATGCTGCCATCTCCTATTGCAACTCATGTCCTTTTTTTTTTTCTGTTTGCTATGCTTAGTTCACTGTTGCTAGTTCCTGATTTATATCTTCTGTTTAATATTAGTGTTAAATTATTTTCCCCAGCTGTGCATTTTTTGACTGAGAAGTTTGAAATGAAGGAACTGGGAAAAGTGAAAGAAAGCTGTTGCAATATCCATGCCTGAAATTCTTGAGGAATTAATGTAGAATGTTAACTCTCGTGTTATTACTGTTGAATATTCCAGTGGATTTGTCCATGTAGATAAATTAGCATTACGTACTATAATATACATGAGCTGGATGTATTACTTCCTATGTGTGTGTAACTGCTGTAAATTATATCTGTTCCTCTTTATGCTATGTTATGCTTTACCCTAGATGAAATAGTTCTTAATTCTTTAGGTACCTGGGGATTATTTTTTAGATTAACTTTGTTTATGTTGTTTCGGTCTTCCATTGACTGTCATCCAGATTTTGGAAAATCCTTTTGCTTTTTAATTCCCTTTCATTTTTCCTCTCCTTCTTTCCAAGAAGTCATTTCCTGTGAAAGTCAAAGCAGAACACAGCTTTTGCACATGTGCAATTTTTGGTCTTCACTAAGCTGGTGTGCGCTCTGATAACCTGTAGCCAGAAGGCAGTGACTGACCACCTCGGAGTGGGGGGATACAGCATGTTGATTAGTATTATGTTGAGACATTACTGTCACTGAACTTTCAGATGCATTTCTCTCCTCCTTCACTCCCCAGCCCCCCCGTATTGAACCCTCCTGGTCAATGTATTGTTTGTAAAAGAAAATTATGACAAAATTAGTAATTTTGTATGTTATTTTGTATGTTATTCTTCTACAGGATTTACAGATAATCAGTACAGATGAAAACCAGGTATTTGTGGCTGTTCAGGAGTGGTACCAGACAGATACGTACAACCTGTACCAGTCTGACCCACAAGGTGTTTACTACTCTATCCTGCTGGAGAACGTCCGGAGCACAAAGCAGCCAGAAGAGAATGTCCTGATAGATATTCTGGAGGTAGGTCTTTATCTCTTCCAATGTGTGTAGTCTGGGTGGAGTTATAATTTTTTTATTTTGATTGAATATAATTAACGTTACATTAATGTAGTTTCATGTTGTCTTTAATGTAAAAAGACTAGGATTTCTTTCTTATTTTTAGTGCATCGTTGCTACTTGTGTTTCCCTCTTGCCCTGCTAATGTGCTGTGCACTCTTAAGAAATAGATTCTTGGTATAAGTTTCCATGGATGTGCAAAACCAGAACTGGCTGTTTGGGTTTTTGTTTTAAGATTTTGAAAAGTGAAACTGCCAGCACAATGTACAGCTTTTTTCTTCTAGGCGACTCAGTGATACGCTTCCTGACTTAGAGCAGGACACCTTTTACCCGGTAGAGTCTTAAATAGTAACCCTGTGAGCCTTGTGCTGGGTTGTGTCAGCTCGGACAAGCGAAGAACGAAATTAGGTATTGGACAGAAAATCCACTTGCTTTCAGTAGCTGTTTGAATGCCAACAGCATTTGCTATGAGACAAACTCTCCTGTAAACAAATCTATCTTGGATTTTAACATAAGTGCACTTGGCAAAAGAAAAGACTGAGGAAAATAGCAGTTTGGAAGAGTAGCACAAACTGTTATCAATTCCATTCCTATTGATGTTAACATTCAAATGTAATAAGGTGGTGGTGTGGTTTAACCCCAGTCAGCAACTGGGGAGGATAGTGAGGAAGAATGAGGAAAAGAAAGAGAGAAAGAGGGAGGGAGGGAGGAAGGTAGGAAGGAAGGAAGGAAGGAATCTATCTCACGGGTTGACATAAAGACAGTTTAATGGAACAGTAATGGAAAAGAAAACAATAATAATAACGGTAAAAAAAAATACCAAAAAAAAAATAATGATGCAACAGAAAATCTTCTCACCACCTAATGATTGGTAGTTGTCCAGCCTGTTTCAAGCAGGAATCACAGATCCCTGCCCCACAGCCAACCCCCATTTATATGATGTCTATGGTATGGAACGTTCCTTTGGCCAGCTTGTCCTTTCTATACTTCCTCTCCTTCTATGGGAAGCTAAAAAAGTCCTTGACTAATGTAAACATCACTTAGAAACAATCAAAACAATACGTGTTATCAATATCATTCTCACACTACCTCCAAAACACAGCAGCTAATAGAAAGAAAATTAACTCTATCCCAGCTGAAACCAGAACAGGGGTACTTTTGCTCTGGTTCTGTTCTTTCTTATAGCAAGGAGCACTGGCCATTATCAGGGTATTAAACTAATGGACCTTTGGTCTGACACAGTTTGGCCACTGTTACTTTCTAATCTGCCTGGTGTTAGTTAAGAAAAAAAATCTTTGTAAGTGCATTAGATTTCTCTGGAAAAGGTCTGTAGTAATTTAGGGTACAAGTCATACACTTACAGAGCTGTTAAATGGCAGTAATTAGACTCTTCTTGGTGGGGGAAAATGATAGTGGTTCCCCCCCCCCCCCATCTCCTATGTCTTCTATGTCTTTGTTTAGCTTTTTCTTTCCAAATGGCTCTAGTAAAACAAAAAAGGTGTATCATTATCAATGTATATTTTCTAGACTCTACCTTTTTAGAAATTAGGCTTCTTAATGAGTGAAGCTACACATTGTGCGTAGCCACATTCCTACAGAAGATTTATTGAGAGCATTAGTTTGCAACACTTTGCTCCTTGATGCTCCTGCGGGATGCAAAGCTAAAAGGGAGTCAGGTGAAATCTCTCCTCCCTGCATCACCTGTAGCATGTCATTTCAGATAAGTTGTACAGAGATAGCACCCCTGGATGTCCTTTTGTCTAAAAGAGTTATGTACTTAATTCAGTTTCACTGGTGATTTCAGAATTTCACAATGCTACTGAGAGCATACTGATTTGATAATGCGCAAAAGAGAGATATCCTAGATTATTGTGAGTGCTGGATTAATTTGTAGGGTTGCATTAAAAAGAAAATGTGCACATGATAAAGAGTAATTGAAAAACAATACATGGAGCCATATATTTCAATTTTTAACAGCTATTTTTGGAATAGAGTTGCATTATAGGAAAACAGTTTTATTTGCTTACAATGAGAAAGCCTACAGCTTCCACGTAGCTTGTATGATAAATAATTAGCTTTCATCTTCTTTACTAGACTGTGATCAAGTACTCATATTTACAAGTAACATGTAGATTATTTACACAGTAATACACACTTACTAAGTATAACATGTATGCAGTCCTTAAGGATGGTATTTTTTTGGTCTAGTCTGGGTTTTCTATCTGGGCATTTTAATGCAAATACCCAATCTTGGGAAGAGGAATCTTTAGTGCAACAGAGACAGTCCTCAATGACTGACAACTTCTCTTTCCACTAATGCATAATTCTCCTTAAAATTTGCACTCTTCATCTTTGTTATCTTCTGCTGACCTTACTTCATCTTTTACTTGTACACCTGCTATAAAATCTTTTATAGGTTTCTACCTGTCTGCGTTCAGTTTCTTTTATGTGCTTTATCTTTTTTTTTTTTTTGTACTGTATTTCTTTTCATGTTGTGTGTGAGAAAGGGGAATAATTCCCAAATACTTGTTCAAAGAAGAAAAGACAAAAAAAGGAACATGTCCTTGAAATTTGCAACTGTATCAAAGGAGCATGTCCTTGAAATTGTATCAAGTGCTGCCAATGTGAACGAGTCACAAATTTGACACAGGCATGTTTGCAAAATGGGCATACTAATGTAATACTTCTATATTTGATCTTGTTAAGACTCCTCATGTAGGTAAGAGCTACACAAGTGGCAGTACACATTCTTCATCCTTTTTATCCCAAACAACAAATTGTATATATTCAAATTTTAATTACAACCTTCTGTTATATAGCTGTATTTTTTGTATTTCAGTAAATACTTTTAATAAACACTGTGGGACCATCTGAGTAGTGCTTCTTGCTACCAAGTAGTATAGAATATTGTTTTGCTGTAAAATCAATAATGTAACATTGCAGAAATTAATCTGTCACAGAATACATAGTCATAGCAGGAAAAACTGTTTAAAAAATATGTTTATAAGGTACAAAATGCTTTCCTAAGAGTAATCAGGAAA
Source organism: Tringa solitaria (assembly GCA_026413425.1). Classification (NCBI taxonomy): domain Eukaryota; kingdom Metazoa; phylum Chordata; class Aves; order Charadriiformes; family Scolopacidae; genus Tringa; species Tringa solitaria. Next base: position 52,018,981 of record JAOXJM010000033.1, on the reverse strand, counting down.
CAACTAAGTGCTGAGCTGTTTTGGAAATAGGGGTTCCAAGAACTAATCCAAAAGCCCAAAGAAAATCAAAGGAAAGGTACTTTTGAATTTCCTGTGTGTGTCTGTACTGCTCATCAGAGTAACTGAACACTCCACAATGATGAAATGTCTTCTTTTCCGTAGCACCTTATTATTAATGTGAATCTTTTTGCTTCTTGGTAGGAAGAAGCTAATCTCCCAAATTTAGATTAGGGAACTGAGTCAAGGAGTAGAAAGTACAGATGAATTTGGGTGCCTCAGCATCCAGAATGTAGATTTGACATACAGCATTTACAGGAAGAGATAGGTGTGTATTTACATGTCACAGGACAAATAAAATAGAAAATACTTCAGAGGGGATGGACTGTTTTAAAGCTGGCATTTTTTACACACAATAGTTTTATGTTAGTTATTATTTTTGAGGCTAGTGCATCACTCCGAACATCATGAGTTTGAACTTGCTCTGAAGGTAGATGTCTGAAACTTATTTATTATTTCAAGCAGGGTTTATTCCTTTCATTCAATGTGGAACTGCTGAAGCACTGTCAGCTTTTTTTTTAGAGCAGCAGTGAGAGAGGTTAACTGAGACACTGGAAGAAATTTTTTTATAATCTTTCTGTCTGATAGATTAAAACACTTACGTCCCATATTCTTTTTTCTTGTTGGTGGAAAGATGCTAATCTCCCAAATTTAGATTGGGGAACTGAGTCAAGGAGTAGAAAGTACAGAAGAATTTCTGTACAAAAGTACAGAGAGGAGAGGTTACTCTAGCACTTGGATAGGTTAGAGATTGGAGTGGGAATGCAGAAAAATTTTAAACTCCCACTGAATGATTATATGGAATGATTAAATATTCATTAAACAAGAATGAGAGAAAAAGAGAGACAGAGAGCGGAAACAAAAATATTCATGGTGCAGCACTCTTTTTGTCATCCACAAATGAAGAGGGAAACCTCACTTGCAGTCCCTGATCTAATTATTTTTTAAATATTTAATATTGTGCTCACTGGAAGACAGACATGCACAGAAATTGAACCCCAAGTCTACCTTCTCAAGTAAATGTTTGAACTGCCAGACTTTTCAGTCGTATTCATGGCTGTACCATCTCTGGAAGACAGAATATATAATAAAGCCCCAGCAAGATGAAAGTGCTTTGAAAGTAAAAAAAAAAAAAGTAGGTTCCTAGTTTCTTCTTTACCTTTCCTTTTCTCACCTGCACTGCAAAGTAGTTGGCTTTTATAGTATGTCTGACTTGGAGGTGATTTTGAGCTTCCAGCATGCTGGATAGTAAACCAACCACAGATGCATGCCATTTAATGAAGAAGGAACTCATGAGAGAGTGGGTATTCAAATGTCTATACAGAATTTGGTTATCTAAATGTAAATATATTTCCAAGTTCTAGGCTATTACCGTAACCAGCGGAGCATTCTTATTCTCAGTAGATTTGGGTCAGTTCCTTAGAAAAAAAACATATAAACAATGGGTATCAAATCTGTCACCTGCTGAAAGAGGGATGCCTTCACCCTAAATGCAGTCTTTTATTAAATTAGTGTTAAAGGGAGTTTGTAACTGGTAGTTGGGGAAAAGAAAAAAAGGAAAAAGTATTTAAGATACAAAGTAAATATTAAATCCAGGAATTAATCATTTCAGTAAGAGATAAATATTCCTGATTATGCGAAGAGCTGACTATTTTGTGTGCTCAGTTGTAATGAATGGTTCAGTTTTGTTAAATGACAGCACATAAGCAGATTAGAGAGCTGTACTATGCTGCAAATATTATGTGAGTTGATATAAATTTTCAGGAATTTTTTAAAAATTCAAGAAACCTTATAAATATTTACCAGGGAAACAAGCGCTCTTAAGGAAACCTTCAGATGTAATAGAAGATCTTATCTCATGTCATCTGGTAGAATATTAACACATAACATAATTATTATGGCTAGAAGTAAACGTACTAAGGTGCTTTTACTGTATGCACTTATTTACTACAAAAGGCAATTGTGCTTCCTAATTCAGTGTTATTTTAAAGGATATTATATTGTATTTTGTTATTTTAACCTATTTGTGTACTATTTATATGATATGAGTTATACAACTTCAGTGTAAGAGTCAAGTTGCTGCTATAGGTTACTTACATCATTTGTAGAATAACATTTTAGAGATGTCCATATTTTAAAAAAAATGCAGAGCTGTAATTTTAACAGTAGTGTACAGTAAGGCCATGCTATTGTAATTTTCATATTTTGCTGTATAAACTACATGTAATTTCATTAGCCTTCTGACATTAAGAGAACTGTATATCCTTTTAAAATACATTTAGAAATACAAATCAGTTAATAGTTATCTTCCCTTTCCCCCGTTCACCCTTTCCTTTTGCCTTCCTTTTTTTTTTTTAAGGTATCATTTACTTTCTTTGTGGAGAGTGTACCTGAGGTCCACAGCTCAGAGCCACAGAAGAGCAGCTAATCGGGGATAATCCTTGTTGCCTTGTTGAAAGAAATTTGTATGTGCTGGTCTTTAACTCTCTCTCCTGTATGCTGCAGGTCAGAGGTGTAAAAGGAGTCTTTCTGGCCAACCAGAAAATTGATGGGAAAGTTACAACTCTGATAACCTACAACAAAGGCCGTGACTGGGATTTTCTAAACCCTCCAGACATTGATATGAATGGCAAACCGACAAACTGCAAGCCTGTAAGTGGTTCTTTTTGGCCTATCCTTTCCCTAAAGTGCACAAGAATGGTTTGTATGCTTTGATGTGCAGTAGTTCTAACAGCCCAAGAGTTTTGTGCCAAGTTTACCAGCCAAATCAGCTGGCAAATCTACTTGCATTTCAAGGCAGTGTCTTGACAAGCTGTCAGTCCAGTCACCTTGCGGTGTGAGTAGCCGTGGCCCTCTCTGTAGCGCTGCATTTCTTAACATAGAGCTTACTTTCACACAAAGAGGACGTTTTTTTTCTTGTGTGTGACTCACACAAGCCAGTTCAGAATGACCATGACAACGATCATTTTGTCTCTGGATATAAGGGGCACATCATCAGAGTTTCCAATACCTTTTCTCTTTCCATCTTTCATACTTTTGTTTCATCTTAAACCAAGGTAGATTTGATTCCCTTTTAAAGGGAACACTTTGCAGTTGCTTGAAAATAAACACCACAGTTAACTGCATGAAAAAAGCCTTTCTTTTTGTAAGGTGATGTTATTTCAGTTTGTGTAGATGGCTCAGCTACCCATAATATTTTGTTATTTTCGAGGCTGTACTGAAAACCTTGTATTTTTCTGGCTGACTCTGTGCTCCTGGGGACTCCAGGCTCTGCAATGAGGGGGCAAAATAAATGCTTTTATTCCTGCCACTGCCAGAGCTCTGACGCCTCTCCATGTAGCAGAAGTGGGGGGCTGGAGCCGCTGGCTTCCTTTTGAAGAGTTCAAGACCTTGCTACATGATCTTGACCTCAGCCTGCAGGTCCTGATCCGGAGCTCCTCATGATGAGCGGAGGGCTGGCCGCTCCCAGGAAAGCTCCTGGAAAGAAAGCAAGCTCCAGAAAGATTGCTGTGAGCAATGTGACCTCTGAGTGCTGCTGAGCAAGGAGCAGTAAGTTGCTTATCAAGGAGAGACGATAGATGTGTCCAAAAGTCATTATGCTTTTTTTGGTAGCACTTTTTTTCTAAAAATAAAATAAATAATTTCAGTACAAACAGTTGGTTTTAATCATCATTTTTCAGTTATCTGGGACCAAAAAATGTACAATACTTGTTGCTGTTAGTTATAATCGTTAATCAATTCTTCTGTCACAATGGTTTTTTATACATTAATTTCATCCTGACTTTTTTGAGTTTGGAAATCTTTTTGCTGAGACAGTGGCAGACTACACAGACATCACCAGAGACACATGCTAGTTAGATAGCTAATATTAACTGGGTATTTCAGACTGGGCTTTGGCTCCCTGGGAAACAGCCGTTCTCTTTCTCTACAAAGACATGTGTTGCTGAAGCTGCTCTCTGACAATGCTTTCCTTATTGTAAGAACATAACTTTTACAAGTTGTGTTTTGTTTTTTTTTTTAAAACCTGTTCTCTTTTTTCCCCCACAAGCCTGATTGCTACCTTCATCTCCATCTCCGCTGGGCCGACAATCCCTATGTATCAGGAACAGTCCATACGAAAGACACTGCACCAGGGCTCATAATGGGGGCAGGTAAGGACATAAAATTATTTTTTTGAGACCTGAAACGAGGCAGCAGTTCTTTGTAGATCTAGTCTTTTGGTTTATAAAAGTACCATACTAGAAACATTGCCAATGGAAAGCTTTCCCTGCAGAATAACCCTTTATGGGATCTCTTGATCAAACAATTTAATAAAAGTTAATTGAACTCCCAGAGCTGCCTTTTCTAGGACAGATATGTAACAGGATACAATGTGCTTCTCTGTGCTGTGTAATATCTCCTCCTTCATTAGTGAGAAGGGAGGAGTGACAGTGGCTGAAGGACTTGTCCTGAATTCTTTTTCTCTAGAAGTGGGGTGTGGGGCCTCCAACATCATAAATAGCCCAGTAAATCCAATAATCTGATGTAAACAAAGGCCAAGCCGGTGTTCTTTATGCTTCAATAGAGATAATTTGTATTGTCATTTTTATTAAGACCCTTTTTGCCTAAAGAAAGTTGAAGTGAAATAGATAATGCATCTCTGTGATGGGAACAATGCTGGTTGTGGCTTCTCCACTATAACATACATATGGAGCCATGGTACTGTGAAGTGGCATTTAATAAAAGAATTTCCATTGCAGTGTTGACTGCTTATCAAGAAAAATATTCACATAACTCTGGTTTACTTCGTATCCTTGTGATTCATCTATTCATTTATTCATTTGTTTCAAAATTATTGAAATATTAACTGCTCTAACAGTTTTTAAAAATTGCATTATTTTATTCTTATATTATGGATTATGTTTAGATCAAGTACGCACATGTACTGCTTCTCTTTTCCTAAAGTATATCTGCTTTTAATCAATAATTCTTTCTGCCATAGCTTATACTAGTCTCTTATAAATGGCTTACTAAAATGGAAAATTTCCTGAGACTATCAAGGTGAGCGTATTTGGTGTTGAAAGAGACTGACACCTGCCATTACCTCAATATAACCGAAGATTTCAAGTTTTCCCCTAGTGTAAATGGAATTTAAAGTATTTTACTGGAGGCAGATCTACCTGGTGAAATGCTGCTATATTTTTAATGACAAGAATGAGACTAAGAATTTCTACACTGCCCTTGTAGAGACATTTCTATTAGGTGTTTAATTCACTTTTTATGAATTCCAGTATTTCAAAAAATAACTTCTGTCTCCAGGATCTTCTTTTAACATAAAGGTACTCCTATTCTGATGTAGTTTCTTAATTTTAGCCTCAACATATTTTACCTGAATGCTTTCTAATAGCAAATTAAGCAATGAGGTTTAATTAATTAGTGTGTTACATCTATTTCATTTTTCTCTGTCCTTACTTTATAATCTGATGTGGTGAACTGATATTCTTTGTCCTTGCTCTATCTGATGTTGTGAACTGATATTCTTTGAGATATTGGGTTTTTTTAATTTGTTTTTGGTTTTGTTTTGTTTTTGTGGTGTTTAAGTGTATTGTTCTCTGAGATGATATTAGGGATCACAGGTTGTAGAAGAGTATTATGCCCTTAATTCCTTCCTGGAATGGGGCAAGATTTTATCACCGTGACATTGTATTGTTATTGTAGCAGTAGGTAAACTTGTCAACGGCTTTCCTCAACTTGAATATGAAGGAGGCTTTTTGATGACATCTAGATATCATTAAGAACTGGAGTGATGTTAAATTTGACTTGATTATGGAGCAACTCATAATGGAAATGGTAGAGAGGCACCATCACTCATAGCAGCTGGCTAAAATGCTAGGAGGGATGGTGTCAAAGGGAGAAAAATTTACCAGAGAGTAGTGGGGCGTGTCCTTTCTCTGGTAGAAGGTCATCTAGCTGCAAACGGAGCTGAGAGATTTATTTTGGAGTCTTAAAAATCTTAAAGAGCAACTACATCCCCTTGTCAACAGACAACCTGAATGGACTCTGATTTTGACTTGCATTTACATTATTTGGATGCTCAAGTCATCTAGATTCAGGACACGTGTTCAGTCTTATCTGGCAAACCTGATATCCTTGTAAACTTACGTTTCTTATCAGAAATACTTTACCAACTATAAGCTTGAATTTCTTCTGGCCCAATCCTTGAAATTGATAATCCTATGCAAATCAACAGAAGTACTAGGTTCTTAGCACATACAAAAATCAGAGTATTTGGGCCACATCACACACTATTGGAGTTTTACTGCTAGATTTAGGGAGAACACATCTTCTTGAAATGACTGATGATGATAAATATCTGTGAATGTGAGTTGATAACAGTGTGCCTAGGAACCATCAGTGCCTTGTGCTGTGAAAAAGGGGAATGTGTTCTGATGGTGAAGTAAGTAAACAGTTGCCAACGGAGAGAGGGAAATATTAATACTCTGGAAAAATACTGTACAATGACTTATTAATTAGAATGTGTACTATTCCAATCATCGATTTTCAGGGCTAATGAGCAGGTAATAAGAAGGACTACTTGGCAGTTGATGGAAATAAAAGATATTTAGAAGGGGAACCTGATTAGCTGCAAAAAATAAAGGGCGATAAAGAATATGATTTTTTTCCTGAAAGTGTAACCATGGGGTAGAAACAAGCAATGTAAACAAGTGGATAAGAATTAGAAATTAAAATAGAGTTTCTAACCATAAGAGCCATGAAGTTGTTCCTCTTGGTAAGAGCAGTGTTGCTATCAATCAAAAAGGCAAACAACCAAACAGAAAAATCCCTTTAACATGGAGTTTGGCCACTATAAAGAAAGCTTGTACAACACAGCTGCCTGTGATAATGGAAAACCCAACCTGTGACTTAAGGATAGTTTTGATACTGTGGTTGAAAATCAGAGCACAGAGACTACTGAAAATTGTTTTAATTTAAAAAATAATTAAATGGTGAACAGCATTAATGCCTAGAGCATTTGGGAAAAATGCAATAATAGGATTTTAAAATTGCATCTTTTTAAACTCATATTTGCAAAAAAAAAATCCACTCTATTAAAGTTGCATAAATAGTTCTGAGAAATACATATTTTTAGCTTATGTATATATATAAATTGTGCAGACAGAATATTAAATTTTATAGCTGCATATTAAAGTGCTCTTTTAAATAACTGCTTTGCTCCCTTTAAGAAATGTAATAGGATTTTGCATTTACATTTGATTTTTGTGCGTTTTAATCTGGGCAACAGCTTCTATTTCTCACAGCATCGGTTATGAAATGTGTGTCAATTGATGTGTAAATTTTTATTATAAACTTGTGAAGGAACTTTTTTTATGAAAAATGTTTAGAGAAGTTTGGACTCTTTCAGGTGCTAGTTCACAACAATTGCCTGCTTAGCTTCCAATCCTCATGGCAAATCAAGCAACCAGCAAATTCTGCACATTCACACAAATTGAGGAAGTGCTGGAAAGTTCAGTTTACTTTTTGTCATATGAGGCCCAAATACATTGCATACATTGTGATAAATTTCTATAATTTTTCACAAAGGTAGTGTAGCAGGATGCCACTGTAAAAAGTATGAGGGAACAGGGAGATGACTGAGCATTTCCCAGTGCATTTTGGAGTGAAAATGCTGCAATTCAATTGGATTTTTCTTGTGTCAACATGTTCCTCCATTCTGATGGTGTGAATCACTCCCTCAGCTAAACACATCTTCAGCTTGCCAGGCAAAAACTGTCTACTTGGGGCATTTATACACGAATTTGTTGTATGTTTGTT
>JAOXJM010000033.1:51966824-51998247 GCA_026413425.1 Tringa solitaria | reverse complement strand
TGGACTTGATGATCCCAAGGGTCTCTTCCAACCTGAATGATTCTATGATTCTATGTATGAAATGCAGGTGGAGTCAGCTTAATTTAACATTCATTAAGTCAACAAAATGCTGGTGGATGTATTCTTAAAGATTACTTCATGGTGCTGAAGGTACCATACCATCATCCATTAGTCATAACAAAAATTTCTTGCACCAGTGTAGATATTTTTCTGGAATAAAAATTCCAGAATTCCAGTTCCAGACTGTCCTGGAACTCTACAGTACAAGCCATGCTCAGAATGATTATTATCTTCTACTGCTTTGCACCAGCAGCATATGGCAACGGTGCACAGGCTATGGTGCGTGTGTGCTTAGGTATCTGGTCAGAATAGCTCATTCATACTCAAGCTCTGTCCACTCCAAGAGCCACAGTGAATGAAGAGGTTAGAGAATAGCCCTGAGTTGCTCTGGCAAGAACAATGTAGTATAGACTTTGGGGGCCAATGGGGAAAGGACTTATGTGTGCTTACATGCTGTGTAATACAGTTTGTCAGAAACCCAGTTCATGTGAGATATTCATGCAAAAATTAACTGTAGTATGTGTAGATCCTGTCATATAGTGATAATGCAGCAAATGGCCTTCTCAGCTTGTTTGCTGAAGATTTGCTGCAATTGAAGATTGCAAATTTGCAAGATTGCAAAAGATTTGCAAATTGAAGATTTGCGTGGAAAGATTTGCTGCAAATCATTTTGTTATAAAATACCAAGTTCTAAACTGCATGATAGTGAAACAAACGATGGTAACCTTAAGTGATGGCATACAAAACTATCATTTTCAGCATAAAAGATGTAAGAGATCTGTATCACTTGTGACTAGGTTCATTTTTTCATAATACTGTATACACTAATAGGAACTAGGCTATGTACTTAGCTAGAATGAAAGGCATCATTTACCTGCTATCCAAAAGACCCGGGGGAAATGTACAGAAGAAAAGAGACTTTTAATAATATATTTTCGGTGCACAGAGTATTTGAAATACATTTTGCTGATTCATCAGCATATTTTGCAAATTTTTAAGTGGTTGGTAGCAGCTGTGAAGGGCGATCATCTTGGTGCCTGCAGTTACTGCACCTCCCACATGTTCTAGAAATAGAGCTGCTTTGCCTCTCATGTTCCACTGACCTCTGCTTAACAGGTCTCCAGCTCAGACACTACTAGAAAGGATGAGGGGTAAATTAACTTGCTCCTGAACCTAAAAAGTAGCAAGATAGTTTGTTGGCAGACCTTGTATTTTATCTGCCTGAGAATTTCCACTGTTGTGGCAAATTTACTATACACCTTCTAATGAAGATGTGAACTCCTGGATACGTTGCTAAGAAACACTTCACATTAATATGACACACTGTCCAGGGTCCAGGCATATTGTATTTTGGCAATCGTAAATCCTGGGCTTTAGTTAGTGAGAGGTTTGTTGGATTGTTTGGCTTTTTGTTTGGGTTTGTTTTGTTTTGTTTTTTTTGTTTTGTTTTTTAATGAATTAATTTTGTTTTGTATAGTAATAGCTGTAAATGAAAAACATTTCTGCTTTTTTTACAGGTTCAGCATAGATGAAGGCCAGACTTGGAGTACACATAATTTTACCAGCACTTCAGTCTTTGTAGATGGATTACTTAGTGAACCTGGAGATGAGACATTGGTCATGACGTATGTTTCTTATTTCATCTCTTTTTTCACAGTGCTCTCTACTTATGCACTTGAGCGTATTTTCAACTGTGGATGTTTGAGATAGTCTTTGCGTTGGTGGCTTTTGCTTCTTGCAGTCAGACAGACTCTTACACTGATGTCCAAACAGCCCTAGACTGCAGCCTGTCTTTGAAATTATCTGAGTGCGGTATTTCAGTTGGAAAGATGAAGTGTTATGTTCATATGAAATTTCGCAGTTACTGCCAGGGAGGGTTGAATAATAGGACTGCAAATACAAATCTGAGAATCATAGTTAAAAAAAAAAAAATATTCCCTGCATTTTTTTCCTGTTTTCTACAGGTTCTTAGGCAGACTTCAAAAATGCTAAATATCTATCCCTTCTTCTATGAAATTTGTCTTTGCAGTGTAAATGACTATGTTGTTGTCCTAGTAACTAGCATTGCAGTACTTTGTGTAACCAAACACTGTGCTAACAAATAGACATTTTAATTCTGTGCAGTGACTGAGGCAGATGCTGTGAATAGAGTTAAAAATAACAAAATTCTACAGCTCGGGCCCCTGTTTATCTTTTTCAAAGGGGCCAGCAACATCTGGATCTGAGCTGCAGGTTTTGCTCTGTCTCTAGGATAAATGCTAATATTTTAGAAGTGTCTGAGAGTGAAAACCACCTGTCCAATTAGAGAGAAAGGCACATGCTGACTGCAGCAGGGAAGGGGAATGCACTCAGAGATGTGCAGGTTGTTATGCGTGCTCCTATCAGAACAGCTTGTTGATCCTTTATATTGGAGCTCTGTGTTTATGACAAGCTTTTTTTCCAAGAAATTACAGATAGAGCTGCCTTTGACAGGTACCAGTAGGAAAAAAAAAAAAAAAAAAAAGCCCATTGTGGAATTGTGAAAAGGATCCTAAGCAAAACAGAAATCCTACCCAATGTGCTTAAAAGCATTGCACCCAGTTCATAATGCTATACTGCACAGGGGTGAATTTGGCCTGTTAGTTCGTTCTATCCCATTTACCCTCAGTTACACATATATAACCTGAAAAGAACAGTATTACTCCACCATCTTCCCCTTCTGTCAAGCATAAGGGGTTTTATGCTATAATATATGCCACACGGAGATACTTATGCCTCTCAATGAAGGATTTCCATTGATTTCAGTGGAAGCAGAGGGATCAAAAGCTTATTCTAAACTGTACTTACTGGCAGATAAAATGATGTGTGATGACTATATGCTCTGTGTGATTTTTTTATTATTAAGTATCCTTAAAAACAGTGGTTTTCTAAATATGTACTTAAATATCTGGCTGAATAGGCTAAAGAGCTCATGTAAAACAATACCTTTTTGAAATCGTCCATCTGAAATACATATAACTGTAATTAGATTTGTTACATGGGCATACATTGACAAAAAGCATCCTATGACTTTTGTGTTTCTGAGGGGATAACAAGAGTCTGACTCCAGCATCTCAATGCCAGGCTTGTAGGATCTTACTTTGCAGGTAGTTCTACTGAACATGGAGGACGTCAAACACTTACTGTCACAGACTGGCCCTGAAAACACTTATTAGAATCTAAAGATAATAGGAAGAATAAACTTACAGCATGTCTTTCCTTGTTGCTGTTGTATCAGCTTCCTTGTCTCTCCTACTGCTTTTGATTGGGTTTTACCTTCAAGGTGACGTTATCTGGCCAGTGGTTCTCTGTCTGATTTTACCTCAAGACCTTTTGTTGCTCTGTCTGGCTTAGGTAATTTTCTCTTAAAACTTCACACTTGAACTGGGTTGCTGGGCATGACTTAATCTGCAGTAATTTTTCTGCTTTTGAGAAATGTCATCCACTGATACACATTCCCTGGGAAAAAAAATAAAAAATCAACTATACCCCCTTTTCCATTTTATTAGATAAAAAGTTTTTTTTTTCTTCTGGGTAGAATGAATCATCATGGTAAGATGAACATGTGTATGGTAATAGGAATAAAGTAATAGTGTCCTTCACCCTGAAGAATCCAAATCCATTACTAAGGACCTAGTCTGACATTTTTCACTTAAACAGGAATTTCATTTTCTCCCTTTGGTAGGAAGTTTGTTTGAATAAGGACTATGAATAAAGAGTCCAATGTCAAATTCCGCATAAATTAGCGGAGATAACATAATTCTGAAGTGGGAAGATAATATCTGAAAGAGTTTACAGCAGAACAGTGGAACAGAGATGGTTTCATTTAAAGTTTCTAGAATAAACTCACAGAAAAAAAGTCAGTATTTTACTTGTACGGAAAGCAGCTGTTAGTGTAGGGTAAAATCCTGGTTCTACTCAAGTCAGCTTCGGGATTTCCTTCAAGGTTTTTAATTTTCATTAAATAAAAATAATACACAAAAATTATCTGGGAAAGACATCAAGGGACCTGGTAATAGCATGTGTAGGAGAGAATTCTCATTTTCCAGCATGGTGACTGGGACATTACCTAACTTGTAAGGGACTTCCATTTGAATTCCTGTTCTATCCTAACTTATCCAAAATGAAGTGGTCTGGAAAGCTTTACTGAAGAAACAGGGGAATGTGAATCAAGTTGCCTCAAGTCTTCATTTCAGAAAGTTTTGTATTTTCTCCAAAGCAGAGAAAAAACAAATGTTGACTTGTCAAAAGTTTTCATAAACTGAGTTGTCATCTGCCAGTCGACATTAATCTAAATCATTCATCCAAATCCTCTGCAGTATTCAAAATATGTGCACTCAAGTGCCAAGGAAAATATATTTTATTCAATTGTGCTGTTCAATAGACTTTAGATTTTTAGGACTTTTAAGCAGTAGAGTATTCAAAAATATCAGAAAGCTCATTCTGTGTACAAATCAATTTCTAAATAGACCTAGTTAAGAGTTTTAGGAGAGATAAGCAATGAAGTATTCATAATGTGTAGGAAACTCATTCTGTGTAAAAAATCAATTTCTAAATGAAGAGCTCAAATTCACCATTTATTGTGAAATGAATAAGTAAGGTTTGCTAAGAAATTTTCTAAAGTAATTGATATATAGTCAGCAAAATAGTGCATAGTCTAGTAGGCTTTATTTTGTTATAAATTCTTTAACAATGAAAGTTACTGCAACCCAGTGTTAAAAATATATTTGGAAAAAATTACTTAATAACACTGGATTGAGTAATGGCCTAACTCAGTGGGAAAAGGAAGCATTTTTGTGTGCCTGAAATATTGATGTTACTCTTCAAAGGAAGTAGTTCATATAATGAAAGTTTCAAATCTGTTAAAATTACTTCTAAATCACAGTTCAGCTTCTGGGAGTGTTTCCCAAACCAGGTTATTTAGATTGCAGTGTAAACCCAGTAGGGACGATAATCATGGTACCACAGACTACGGCCCCTTTTAAAAAGGCCAATAAGAGGTTACATAAAAGGACTGCTTTTCTTTATGTCAGATAGAATCAAAGTCTTCCTTATGGGTAATTTTTTTTTTCCAGAGGGTGGTTGTTTTTTGGTTTTTTGGTTTTTTGTTTGTTTGTTTGTTTTTTCATAATGTCTTTAACAACTTAAGATGCTGTAGGGAACTTCATGACATCTCTGAACTGAAGAACTCCCGCATGTACACCTTGCTCTCTTGAAAGTCTGTTGTTGCAATCCCGTTGGCTTCCTAGGTGATAATATATAAGAAAATAGTCTAGTTTAAACTTAATCAAAACAAGGTGGATTACATATTAACAGGTGTTAGATATTTGGTAGAACCATCTGGAATTTTGCAATTGTTGATTCTGCTAGTAATGTCAACCTCAGCTTTAACAAGATCAGTAACAGTCGACGTTTCGTGTAGTTTGTGGGGCTTATTGTTGTGCCACACAGGGCAGCACACCGCCTTTCCTGTTGTCTTTGAGTATCTTACTAGGTGGAAGTACTTCTCTGTGTTGTGAATTCTTCAGTACTAGCTTTCTCCTATTGCAACCCTTAAAAAAAAGGTAGGTAAATGGTAGATAAAACCTCATTATGTCAGAGAATAGCTGGTGTCTCAAGGCAAATTCTAGGTTTTATGTGCAGCTAGTTAATCTCTTTTTTGAGAAGCATTGCTCAGTCATGAAATGGTTGTTCTGTTCTCTGCATAATGAGGACTGTATCTGTCTGTCAATAGACAGAGAAAACATATAGAAAGTCAGTCAGAGAATGTGACCTTTGATAAAAGAGCATTGGAAAAGCAAACTGGTTACTCTATTTTCAATGTAATCTAGTTATCAGATAACCCAGATGTACAAATGCCTGTTTAGTGGCAAGTCTAATGCTGTTGCTTGCATCTCTTTGGACTCAGATGTTAGCAGAGTATGTCAATGCATTGCAGTGTCACAGCCAACCTGTGATCTTAGAACCAAGACCATGGGACTGGCCCTGTCTCTCCCTCTGCTCAAAAGAAGTCCAGTGTTTGAACCTTTGTTTTTTCTTTTCTTTCCATAAATTTTCGATAACATATTCAGAAGCATGGCAACGTGATGTTTTCAGTGTCTTACTAAAGCCCATATTTTGAATGTTTTGAGGGCAGACCTGCAAATATATTTGAATAAGAGGAACTGAAAGTTTAGGAGTACATGTCCTGTAAGACTCTTTATTTTGAGCCTCTGCCACTGATGGACACAGTCTGGCCTGCAGCTGTGGTGCTCTAACTTCTATTTCAGGGAGACAGTTCCATTTTAGTGTCTAGTTCTAATAAATAGCAATGGTGAGGTAGACATTGGAAAATTCCACCAACAATAAAATTGTTCAAACATTTTACTTTTGTGTGCAGCCTTGAACTCTGTTTTGCTATATTTTTTTCTAACAAAGAAGGAGTCACAATTTAGGTGACCATACCAGCCTATTTACTCTGGCTCTGCCGGGTGAACTCTGAATGAAAAATTTCTTACCTGTGACAAAAGTGATTTGGTTTTTAAGTTTGTGAGTAAAATGAAAAAATTATCTAAAGAACTACTTATAAAATTTTGTAAGTATCCTAAATTAATTTTATCTTTAAGTAAAATGAGAACAGAGAGCTGAATGATGCAAATCTATCCTTTATAATGTCATATGTTTCTCCTTAAATTAATCCATTTGATTCACTGTCCACCTTGTATTTACTTCTACATAAAGCATTAGGCTAGGCATTAAACCAGCAATTTTTTCCAAACAGTTTGCATGTTAAAAGATTATTCTTGGACAGGAATTTACCAAATAGATGGGAAAAAATGTTGGAGGTAATTCACAAACACAATGGAATCACTGAGCTTCTGGATAAAATGGGAACATGCTCATCCTACTCCTCCCCAGCACTTCTCAGAACTGAAGCATTCATTTCCACTCTTTTTCCCCAAAAGAGTTGAAACCAAGATGTATTGGCATAAAAGAATGATTGGCAATTATTATTTTTTGGGGACAGGAAACAATGAAAAAACATACTTTGGTTCAATTTCAACTTAATTGTTTCCTCCCCTCATTTTTCACTTTGGCAGCCAAACCAAAAAAGAAAAACTAGTCTTCGGTGCATTAAGTATATGCATGTGTTTGTAGTTTAAGGCTCTTAAATCATAAGTGTCTCATCATATTTGCACATGATCTGTTGTGTACACAAGCACTGTTTATGTGCAGTTGCTCTATGTAGGCAGGTGTCTACTTTTGCACATGGAAGCATTCATCATTTCTGTAGTTGTGGTTTAAGAAGGCCACTGAAAATGTGACCTCTGTAACGTTCTTTTGTGGAATTAGAAAAATATGCGGAATTATAATCTTGATGTATAACAGACTGCAGCTCGAATCTTACATTACTTTCATCCATTTTAGTAGTATGAACCCTTTGACGTATCTAGTTTTTGTTGATTTTACAGTGATGTAACGTTTCAACATTTTCTTTTTGAAAATGGTAGGCTTTAAATAGCACTGTAGACAGTCATGGCTAATCTGCTCTTCAAACCCATGTCCCCTTGGAAAATCTTTCATTAGCAATGTTAATTGTTACTGTAAATTAAGGAGAATACTGCCTGTTGGCAGTGGTTACACTAGAGATGAACGGCATCTTCCTATGCCACAACCTCATCACTTTACTCCCTCAACCTGGTAATTTCTTTACAGATTTTGGCATGGGGGGGTCATTTGTCTTGCTGCATGATCAAAGGCACTGTAATAGTATGAACTACAACAGGCAAAACCAAAAGAAGATTGTAACATTTATTTGCTTTTTCAGTTATGTTTTCATCATTTATAGTAAAGGTGTAAGTGAAGCAAAGGACTCAGCTCTTTGAGCTCACCTTAAATTGACAAGAAAATTCTAACATACTACTCCTTTATGTAAAAGACAACTGAGAAAGTTGTTGCTGTTTTAATGTAAATGTCCTCTGGTATCTAGTAAACTGCAAGGTGGATTAATTATTCAATCTGAAAATGCAATTGTGTTATAAAAATAATCAGAGAGGTGTGACAGTTAAAAAAAATATTTTAACACTACAGTAAGTTCACTGACAATTATGTTCCTGCTAATATGATTTACAACAGGAAAGGAAGCCTTATATGGGGAACGGGGTCTAAATACCACGGCTCTGTGACTGCTTCCATTTAAAGAATACTTTTCAAGAGACAGACTGAGAGTTAAAATAATCCACTTGCATCTCCAAGAATCTGGTTTCCTTTCTCAGCTTGATCACATACTCACTATTGGATATTGAGGTTCAGATCCAAAAAAGAATTTCAGCTTCTGTCGTTTTTACACATGCTTGGACATCTTTGCTCAAGTACTGCCCAGAAGAATTTAGACATCTTATCCAAGATAGGGCCATTGAGATTGCCCTTGTTATCTGTATGTGGGGTCGTCAATTGACCCTGATTCAAACCCTATGTTTTATTTTCGATAGTTTTATACATTTGAAGGTGCTCCCAAAACACTAGAGGTCCTGTTCCTCCCCCAGCTGGCATGTCAAGCTAGCAGAGTGTGTCAGCAGGGCAGTACAGCACTGAGCAGATAAATTCTGCTACCTTGGCACGTGCTGTTTCAAACAGCACGGTTGATGACAAAGTCATGTAGAGGAGAGCAAAAGCCAACACAGCACTTGGGAGATTAAAGCAGCAAGTATAGAATGAGAGAGGCATCTGATTTCAAACAAAAGTAGCTGTGCATCACGCAGTTGTCATCACTAGTCTTCAATACAGCTGCAAACCTTGGACAATTTAAGTTGCTACATTAAACATACGAATAAATTCCACATGTGCTATCTTCATGACCTTGGCGGGGTAGTACAGCAGGATTGCTTCCACCACTCTGAGGTGGAAGTGTTCTGAGTGTTTGAGTGTTCTCAGATATTGAGCAGTAAAGCAAAACTGTTGCAGGTTCAGCTATGCTGCTCTGAATATCTGGTGGGTACATCAGACATCACGCTGCTCCAAGCCATTTTCTTTGTCCAGAGACAATATGGCTAGTAGTTCAAAGGTAAATGACCATAATACTACAAAAAGTTCCTCAAAGCATGTCTTAATATATATAGCATTAGATACATCATAGGGGACACTTTAGCTAAAATCCTTCTGCTCTGAGAATGTTTTGATGCTGTGAAAACCCGTGAACAAAATCTTGAAGAACACAGTGGAAAAGCTATAGAGGTAGACAAGTGTAGTGGTTATGAAAAGATGTCTGTGACACCTGAGATGAGCAGTGTGTTGTTAAAATTAGGGTCATTTCTCCTCAATAAAGACATGGAAGTTGAATGTTTACATGATACGTCTTCAGGAGTCTCCAGCTTTAGCACCATTGTAACTTCAGTCGGATGGTTTGCACTTATGCACGCACAGACAGCAGGAAGTACAGCTATTACCGCTCATCTGAACAAAGAACATCCATTGAATAGATCCTCTTTTCTATTGAACAGAAATGTGAATTTACTGGAAGAGATTATCATTGCATATAATTTCTGTTAAATTAGCTCCCTCTGATTATGAGCTTTATCAGGAACAGAAATAACCAGAAATCCTCCAGCAAATAGTTTAAATGAGTTAGCTTAAAAACGGCATTAAACTGCCTTAGCTATCAAATGATGCAATCAAATTAAAAAATGATGTGCTCATAAATGAAATAGGAACAAATGTACAAAGTTGTTATGGCAACTGAAACACTGAAGTTAAAATTATGGGTACCAAAATCTTGCAAATAAAAGTAAATCAATTTCCAAGGTAATTGGAATTTCTTTTAAAAATTATTTATCACAGCATCATCTTTCATAGTTTCAAGAGAATTTATTTGATGGCTTTCTAATGAAACATAATTAATCAAGAAGAAGGTTTTTATGAATTACTATCATCTTGGTATTTAACTTCTAATCATCAGTTACACTTGCTGACTATTCCAGTTTTTTCCATTCATATGATTTTACTGGACTTATATATTTTGCACCTGAGCAATTAGATTGTGATTGCTGTTATGTATTGCTTTATTGTAGGTCTTACTTTTATCTAATCCATTGAATTATGCTTAAAACATGCCTTTCTTCCTTACTTTGAAAAAAGACTTCTTTTTAATTCTAATGTTATTTGGCAATGCATTTAAATGGGCTCCTCTGATAAGTCTACAAAATCCTGTCCTCAATAACAAGTGTTATCACAGCAGCAGCATTAATAATCATGGGGCCATGGTTTCAAACATTTTGCTAAGTTGGGTGCATGTGAGGTGCTGGTTTCCCTAGGAAAATTGCCCCAGGAATTCCTAAGCTGCAGGGCTGCATTTTTCATGGGGTTTGTGGCTGTGCTGAGACACTGCAGCAATCTTAGCAGTTTTACTTAAGCCAGAGAATGGTGGAATCATTAGTGCAGTTCCTGTGCTCTGTCAGAACCTGTTTTCAGTCTGTAAAATCAGAACAGCCATAATGGAAATGACATTTTTTTTGCAAGAGGCTGGACCAACAGGCAGTTTGCCTTTACTGTATAAACATAGTTTATACAGCAGTACCTTTGCTGTATAAACATAGTTTGTATGTAGCTTCTATATTCTTCCAGTAGAATTTACATAATTTCTAGAATTATTTAGAGAATTTTTATAAAATTATAGGATGTGGGATTGGGCAATATCTCAAAAGTTTGTGATCTGTAGTTCTAATTCTGATGTTTCACAAATTTTGTACTCCAGTGAGGAAGAATAAACAACCTCAGTAGCTTGTACCATTACTATTACAGAATTGCAGAATGTTTGAGGTTGGAAGGGACCCCTCTGGAGGTCATCTGGTCCACCCCCCCTGCTCAAGCAGGACTATCTACAGCCAGTCACCCAGAACCGCGTTCAGATGTTTTTTGAGTATCACCAAGAATAGAGAGTCTACAGCGTCCCTGGGCAACCTGTGCCAGTGATTGGTCACCATCACAGTAAAAAGCATTTCCTGATGTTCAGGGGGAACCTCCTGTGTTTCAGTCTGTGCCCATTGCCTCTGGTCCTGTCACTGGGCACCACTCAAAAGTTCCTGGCTCTGTCTTCTTTGCATCCTCCCTTCAAGTATCTATATACATTGATACGATACCCCTGAGCCTTCTCCAGGCTGAACAGTCCCAGCTCTCTCAGCCCTTTCTCATAGGAGAGGTGCTCCTGTCCCTTCATCATCTTTGTGGCCCTTTGTTGGACTCACTAGTCCATGCCTATCTCATACTGAGGAGTCCAGAACTGGACATAGTACTCCAAGTGCAGCCTCCCTGGTGCTGAGGAGAAGGAATTAGCGAATTATGCAGCTGTATCTTTTAAGTCTTTAGCCTTCCCTTTTTTTGCCCTTCCTCCAGGTCTCTTTGAAGACAACTCTTCAATCTATAACAAGACTCTAGAGACATTTTGTTGTACTTCTCAGCTTTATCTTTTTTGGAGAAAAGACCAATTCTTTCAATCGTTCTTCCCTAGTTACATTTTCTAAGCAGTTTATGTGTCATCCTTGGCCCCCTTTGAGTTAATTTTTAGTGGGTGTGTAAATATGCATATAACATCCAAAATTAGAAAGCATATTCTTCCAGAGGCTCCACCAGTGCCAAGTTTATCAAAATAATTACCTACATGTTTTCTGATTTTCAGTTCTGAATACAACCTAGAATTAGTTTTTATTCTTGCAGCATCATTGCATTCTTGCTTTAATTCCCCAGAATTCCCCAAGCCTTTTCTTCAATATTTGAAAGTAATCCTCTGTTTTGGTTTTGCACCTTTTTGCAATTGATTTTGGAGTATTTCATCATGTTGATTTCTGACCGTTGCTCCTGTCAGTCAGTGCCTGCCCCCTTCCTCCTGTGTTATCTGCAAAATTTTGTGTGTTTTTGTTATTTGATCACATGTGTTAATGAAAGCATTGACTGTGGACCCATCATATATTTGCAATAAATATCTCAACATATTTCCCTGTGTGATAACTACTTTTTGAAAATGGGTTCTTCTAATTGGATATGTACTCCCATTCCTCATTACAATGATTTTTATCTTCATTACTATTTTCTTTTTTACTTTGAGACAATGTCAGCTAGAACCGTATAACAGTGTTATCAAAGGTCAAAATATGCTACGTTTTCTCCTTTCCTTTATCCACTAAGTTACCCTTGAAAAGAAGGAAATTACATTAGTTTGACATGACTTGGCTTTGACAAATCCGTGGTGGCTGTTTGTTATCATTTTAATTATCTCCAAGGTGCTTTTAAGTGGATAGCTTAATAATTTGTTTGGTATCTTTGCGGATATCAAAATTAATTCTGTAACTTCCTGGGCTCTGTTTGGTTGATTTATATATATGGTTATATATACACACACATATATATATGTGTGTGTGTGTATATGTATATGTATAGGCAAAATATTTCCCTTTCTATAGTCACCTGGAATCATCCTCATCCTCTGTGAGGTCTCAAAGATGATTATTAATAGTTCAGAGACTTTTTTTTATACTTTCAGGAGAATTTCATTATTCTGTTCTGCATGGGACTCAAACAACCATCTCTTTTCTTTTCCTTTCCTGACTAATCTGCCTGAGATAGCTAATATGAATGAAGAAAATTTCATTTGTTCCATAGAAAATAATTTTCTTGAGGCAGGAGTGAAGCTTTGACAGGACTTGGCTCCTTGCACTTGAACGTAGTTGTTGATAAATGAGTTAATAAATGTAACCAATTTTAAAGTTTTGTGGTGTCTAAAGAAGCATTCACTGAGGTAGGTAGCTGCACAAGCACACAATGAAGTCTGCCTTATATTAGTACCTTGTATGCAGAAAAAAAAGGTTTAAAAAAAAAATTACAGGTATTTAGCATGGGAAAGACACTTTATGCCTGTCAGCAAAGTCAGTCATATTGAATCAGGCATTGTGGAAAAAGCATGAGACCACCTAAGTAGTCACTTTATTGCGTAGGTAACTACAAGTGAATAAGATTATACGGTGACAGCAGCTCTCACGATCCAGCTGAACCAGAAAAAGGAACCAAACCTGTAGGTCTCAATGCAAGACAGTCTTCCTGCTGTGAGAAGTGGGACCACACACCTATGCGCACATACAGCCAGAAGACCACACCACATTTTTTGGTTCTTGTGTATTGTTTCTACTTCTGAGCCGTGGGTAGATCGAAAAGGAAAGAAAATTAGATGATCCAAGTCCCTTAATCTCAGAGCCTTACTAAGGAAAGGGTGAGACATACAAACTAAATGCGCGTGTTTCTGTTTAATTAAGTGTACTTCCTATGGTGAAGTTTCCCATGAGCATAGATTGTTTGGTCGTTATCCTGTGGGCAGTATGGGCAATAATCTATAGATACCTACATCTCTGTGCTATGACTGAGAAGCAAATACACCAGATAGGAAAGGGATGGTGCACATCTTTAGTCTGCAATTGCTTTTCAGCCTCTGTGGTAGACTTCAGAGCTCTGCATCCTTCTACCAGGGAGGAGGCTTAGCGTGATGGTGTTGCTGCAGAGAATCCACCATTTCCTCACTTCTGGTCTACCCTAGTTCCACTTTGAACCTGGTATTCAGGACAAGAGAAATGACTGTGCACAGCAGAATGCTTTTAACAAAACTGTACCATTCCTGCTGTGTCTGGATTTGGACAAAACTGAGGGGAAAACAAAAGGAATGAATTAGTTTGAAGAATGCTACTAAAGCTTGGAATATGAACTGTGTGCAGTATGAACTGCACAGAAATTGTTGGCTTCAGAATTAACCTTAAATTCTTTGGCAAGTAAGCCACATAAGCCTGATACAAACCACAAATACATTTGACTTTTACCCAAATAGAGTCTTTATCCTTTCTAATTTGTTGCTGGATGTCATACTTACCCGTTTTGTTTTGGAAATAAATATTCTGACTTTGAAAATGTTGGCTGCTTTGAATGTGCAGCTTGGTTTCTAAAGCAATGAGATTTTTTTTTTTCCAAAAAGAAATTTCCAGTTTGTGCCTGTTCTTTGTTATATATTGGACTGTCTGAAATGAAGAGGAGACTGAGAGTTCTTCAGCACAATGTGTAAATTCAGTGTATTCCTTAGAAATGAATACAATTTCATGATACTGCTGTGAGTTTGAACAATACGAAATTGCCATCTGAAATCTGTTGAAGTAAAGAAAAAAAATCCCCACAAGGGGCAATCCTGATGTGCAGCTCGCTGCCATTCAGGAGAGATCAAAGCACTCTTGGGCTGTTCACTATTTATGGGGTAGGATGATTGACTCATAGCCGTATTTGCATACGGAGTGTAGATGTTAGTTTCTTCAAAATTAGCCTTGAGTCGCACATTGCCCACGCTGCAGCTAAGTGGGGACATTGCCATAAATTAGCCCTTGGCTACTGTGTTATGATCTGTCTCCCCTGAATCCACTTCGACCAGATGCATCCATTGTGACCACCACTGGTGGTTATTGCTTGAGGAGGGTCAGGTTCCAGGTCAAGGGGGCTTGGGGGAGCAGGCCGTCACAATGACCATGGAAAGGAAAAGATAAAATTAAAAATTTCAATCTCAGATGTATGGTATTTCTTTCCAATAAGATTTTATTTTTCATCTTTTCATTCAGAGTCTTTGGACATATTAGCTACCGTTCAGACTGGGAACTGGTGAAGGTGGACTTCAGACCATCCTTCCCCAGGGAGTGCTCAGATGATGACTATGAATCTTGGGAGCTCACAAATCTACAGGTATTCATGGTCTTATGTTAACTGCCACTACTTTTCTGTAGCTTTCAGATTCAGGTAGAACTAAGTACTAGAAAAATGTTTTCAATTAGAATTTGCATGCTATGTCCCGCACTTTATTCTCCTCATGTTTTTGTTTGCTGATTTTACAATATTTTAAAATGTAGGAGGATTTTTTATTCTCTTTGGTTGTGCAATCTGTGCCCTGGGAAAGGCGGAAGTATATCTGGTGGTCTGCCATAATAATAGGTGGTCCTGCTGGATTGTGAAATATATACCATAAACTAAAGTGTGCAATATTGATTGAAGAAATTTCAACATGCAGTCATACATTCTGCCAACTTCCTGACCACATACTGTACTTATATATAAATTGCCTTAAGTAAAGCCCATTCCAGAAGTAATTTAGGATCTCAGTGGACCGATCAAGTAATGAGGTCCAGTTTTTTTGGGCAATACCATTTCGGCAGTAATGCATTAAGGCTGTGCTAATCCTGATTCTCTGGCCAAATCCAATTTTGGGAAGGTACATTCTCTATCCAATGTATTGATTAAAGAGACCACATTAAATGGAATATGTCATATTTATTCATAATAGTTCTGATTATTATGTTTGTGCTTCTTCCAGAACATTTGTTCTGTTGCTCTCTGCAGGGCTGGGTGTTTGGGGTTTTTTTGCATACAGCTCTGCATTAGTCCAGCTTTTCAGCTCTCATTTCCTAATTCTCATGCCTAATTTTATATTTCATGTTTGGGAATGCTCTGTGTTTACTAAGAATGTTATGCAAATCTGAGCCTAAAGAGTAACAGTATTTTGGGATATTGGCATTGAAATGTCTTTCAGGAATTAGAAACTGCTAAAATTACTTTGACAGAGTACTTGCAGCTGCCCAGTTACCAGTTGAGTGTGTTCAGATAGTCTTAATTCTACCTGTGTCCGAGTGGTTTGTGCTTCTTGTTGACTGCCAACATGAGACGAAGTGATTTAGATAGAACTTCAGCCATCTGCATCCACACTGAAGTTTTAAATGGCCAGTTGTAGGATTTTGCCTAGATTGTGCACACATGAAACATGGGTTAAATTGCACTTGAAACTTTCATGTATATCTTTGAACTTTTGCCCTGAAATACAGTGTATGTTACAACTCTGTAGTGGCCCATTAGTTGATGGCAGTGGCTGAGACCTTTGAATACCTTTACATTTTAGTATGAAAGAGTTGACACAAGTTTATACTTTTGGCAGCAAGACCAGCCTTTCTCATAACAACATAAGGTCACATCTGCCTAGTGTAGGTTACAGTGTGCAGTAAGTCCGGTGCTTTGATGTTCAGGGTGATCGTTGCATCATGGGCCAGCAGAGGAGCTTTCGGAAGAGGAAGATTTCATCGTGGTGCATTAAAGGGAGAAGTTTTACATCAGCCCTCACATCCAAAGTTTGTGAATGTGTGAACTCTGATTTCTTATGGTGAGTCTGTCTGTGGACCTTTTGATTTATTGCTAGTAAATAGTTACTTTGAGTTTGAGCTGGGTTTATTTTACTCCTTTTGCCCCTCTCTCCACATAGCTGTGTATAAGCAAATAGGTAATGTGTAATTTGAGTAACACAGAATCACACAGAATGAATCACAGAATGATATGGGGTTGGAAGGGACTTCTGGAGATCACCTAGTCCAACCCCCCTGCCAAAGAAGATCCACCTAGAGCAGGTTGCACAGGAACGTGTCCAGGTGGGTTTGAATGTCTCCAGAGACAGAGAATCCACCACCTCCCTGGACAGCCTGTTCCAGTGCTCTGCCACCCTCAAAGTAAAGAAGCTCCTCCTCATGTTTAAATGGAACTTCCTATGTCTAGGCTTGTGCCCATTACCTCTTGTCCTGTCACTGGGCACTACTGGAAAAAAACTGTCCCCATCCTCCTGACACCCACCCTTTAAGTATTTATAGGCATCGATCAGATCTCCCCTCAGTTTTCTCTTCTCAAAGCTAAAAAGACCCAAGTGCCTCAGTGTTTCCTCGTAAGAGAGATGTTCTAGGTCCTTAATTATCTTCATAGCCCTCTGCTGGACCCTCTCCATCAGTTCCCTGTCCTTCTTGAACTGGGGAGCCCAGAACTGAACACAGTAGTCCCCGTTCCTTTTGCATTTGCTGTTTTTTAAAAACATTGCTGACATTTAAGCATTTGTTTCACCCGTCTGAACAAATCCTGATGTTTTTCTCTATTGGTCGAGACTTGAAAAATGACCATTGGATTGATTTATTAGGCAAGCAAACCCTTTCTATTTGCAAATGAAGCAAAAAAAATAGAAGAAATGCGTTGGTCTGAGTGCAAAGGAAACCTTTTCAAAATCTAAGCTAGCACAAAAGTACCAATTTTGCAGAACTGACAAAGTAATTACAACCAGCTTTTCACCCAGGTGTACACAACTCCTGTTGTAATTAGACTTGGAACAGAACTGGCTTCATCAACTTGTATGTTCAGCTGGTAGAATAACGTTAAAAAAAATCTTTTTACCCTTAAAAAAATAGTCTCATCCACCCCAAATTAGACTGCTGGATTAAGTGGGGATAGTAACAGCCTTGCTGTTGATGTTTTTCAGTGATTATGGGTTTGAGCGCTCTGCACCTCTGAAGTCGGAGTCTAGCAAATGCTTTGCTGACTTTTGGTTTAACCCAGAAGCACCTCCTGAAGACTGTGTGCTGGGGCAGGCGTACACCAGCAGCACTGGGTAAGCTGATTTTGTGTTCAACTGGCTCAGAGAGGTTTCCAGAGCAGGGGAGAACAGTCCACTCAAGGGCCAGAAAGGTGATTTTAAGGAAATGCAAATGAGACAAACTGTAAAAAAAGGGGAAGTACAAAAGTCCTGACTCTGACTTAGAGCATGTGCAATAGCTTCCTACAGACTAATGAAAGAGGAATGTTACTTTACATGTTCACAGCAGTTCAAAAATTAACCCATTTGAGAAGAGGGGGAGCTGTATTGTTCCCAATATTTTTATTTTTTATTTTGTGACTACATTTTGTAACCATTGCTACACTTCTGATAGGAATTTCCATTTAAAAGCTTTTTTTTTTTTTTTTTTTTTTTGGCTCATTGCTTGAGTTCAGACCAATTTTCAATTTGACTCCAATGAATTACATTGAGGAGCCAGTAACATCTCACAGAATTTCCCAGTCTCTCACTTCCATAGGGGTAAGGAGTTCTGTGGAGAATAGATTCTTTTCCTGACCATATGGGACTCTCAGAATCAAAGGAAACCTTTAGTAACTGTAAACAATACCACATAGAATATACACTACAATGTAGTCTGACGTCTGTGCTGAGAATAACTTGCAGCTGGCATCTATTCTGGCTTATCATAACATCATCTCTGTCGGTTGTGGAGATGAGAACCAAATGATGAAATGTCAAATCTGGCAATAGAATCACGGTCTCTTTGTATATTTGCCTTACCAAGGAAAATGATGCCTTTTGGGTTGCGGCTGACAGCTGTAATATACAGAATAGGAATTCAAAAGAGCGAAATCTGACTCCAATTTTAAAGGATGTTTAAAAATAACATACCTGAGTGAAACTGATCTGTAAATAATTACCGTACACATCCAAGTATTTCATTATTAGTTCTGTAAAAGTGTTAGGCTTTTCACTCCTTTATACTGTTATGTTAAATAAATGCTTTAAGTGTTTTAAGAAATGCATGGATTTGAAAGCAGCAGATAAGTAATTGGTTCTGGGTTAATACAAAATCTGCTTGATCTAATTTCTTCCTGATCTTTGGGGTTTGAACCAAGACCTTTAGAGCATTGAAGACTGTTGAACTCTAGGAAAGGGTATGGTATAGAGGACAGCAGACCATCTAACTCCTGGAGAGCTGGTCAGATGTGTTTTTAAATTTGAAAAGGCAAACTCTTCCAGTGCATTCAAGTGAAATCCTCATCTGCTCCACACCCTCTTTCTTCAACAGGTTTTACTCTGTAAAGGCAATGTCTGTCATCAAGGTATTTGCATCATGAGTTGGTTTTGATCATCTGCAATCTTGTCTGTTCGTAAACCCAAGGAATATTCATTAGCTACTGTCACACTCGCATTCAGTGCCTCTGATGGCATCCTCCTCCTCACCTCCAGTTCAATGTGCTTGCTGCTTTCTGGTTTTGCAGGTACAGAAAAGTTGTTTCTAATGTGTGTGAAGGTGGTGTAGACCTGCAGCAAAACTTAGCACAGCATATGTGTCCGTTGATTGCTCCCAAGGGACTTCAGATCAGCATCAGAGAAGAAAGCCTGGCTGTTAAGCCTGGGGAAGATGTGACCTTCATCATCAGACAAGAGCAGGTAGTAATGAACATTGACTTTATTAAAGTTTCCTCGCTATTGTAATGATTCCTTTCTCCCTTACCTGCTTTGCTGATGAATGAGATTAAGTTATGCTTAGACAAAGATGAATGGCTCTCTAAATATTGAAACTTCGGTTTTCAAGTGAATCAGACAGTCCACTAAGCTCAGTGAACCACCAAGTTCTGTCCACAGAATGGGATTTGACTCCTTAGTAGCACGGTCAGTTGTGATTCCTAAAATACATTGGTTTCTTTGAAAATGAAAGGAACTAAATTACCAAAGTCTACTTGGATGGAAAATTTCAACTGCTGTATCAGAGAAGAATAGATATGCAGAGAATGTTTAATATTCTGATTTAAGTGGTTCTGAGAATCTACTTTTCAGAAAGGAATCAGGCAAAGCTTTACAGAAATCAGTGCATAGCACAACATAAGAACATTTATTATATAATAGTATGTTGCCAAAGATATGGTTTTTTTCTCTGTTTATTGATAGAGACAATCTCCTAGGGCCCTGACCAACATAAATGAGTAACTTTTGGATTAATTTTTGCTGTGGGTATCTTGCTTAATGTTTGCTTTTTAGAATTAGGCTCTAACTGTTGTGCTCAGGTTACCAGAGTATTGTACTTCCTGGCTAACCCCACTGATTTGCAAGAACTTGAAGAAAGTTCACACATTTTGGCAAACCTTTGCGGTATAAATCAGGCACTTGGGACTTAATTCTGTAATGGGATCAAGAAGGTTACGTGCAGAACACTGGGCTGCTTAGTGCTTTATAGGCTCTGCATTCCAGTGCCCCAACAGTTGTGTGGCAAGTTATGCTGCCTTCTTTTTTTATAATTTGTTTGGAAATGTTTATTGTAACAATAGAGCATTTGGTTGCCATTTGGACTCTAATGATTTTGATTGGCAGTTTGACTTTTTTTCCTACTATGTAGATTCTGAAGCTTTCATGAATCTCTGTGGCAATACATAAAGACATTTAAAACTACTCAAAAATCTTCAGAAGTCAGGGATCTTGAAGGGAATCCCGTGCTGTGTTTTCTGATGAAGCCTTTGCTCAGTACATCTAACTGGAAGGCAGATTTAGAAGAAATGTAACGGTTTGCTGCCCCCTATGGCTAAGAATAATATTTATTCTCAAGTGTTCTGAGTGTTGCTTAGGATTTAAGCTATACAACAGTCTAATGAGAATTCATGGCAATTGCTGAGTTTACGAAACAACTCTACTAGGGTAAAACAAAACACACCACTTTCTCTGCTGAAAAAAAATTAATTTACCAGTTTATGTGAACGCATGTTACTAGGTACAGGAATGCCAGACATCAGGGAGTAAAGAAAGCAGGCTTCGAGTGTGTTTGGGCAGTTTGCAAGTAACCTTAGAAATATTAATAATTTATAATTGTAATTTTTTTCCAGATTCTGTTGGCTGAATGTATGAATAAATAATGTCATGACAATCCTCTATTTTGCATGGAAGTGGAAGCCCCAATTCCTTTTAAATTTAGCTGCCTTTTTTATATGTCACTCCCTTGTTATCTGTCCACTGCTCTGTCTCTCCTGGTCAGGGAAACAGAAGTGCTTTGGGGTTTTGAAGACAGCACTCTCATCTGTACACTAGGGAAACTATTAGAATAAAACATTAAGAGAAGCTTGCATCTACTGACTTTCAACACTGTCTTCTGTCTCACCTGGAAAAAAAAATCATGTGTACTTGTTAGCATAAGAAAGGGTGAACAAGAACTGTTTGCAAGCTAATGTCGTCTGAAGAGATTCCACTTACTGGCACATTGCTGGCAAGAAGACATCTCTTTTGCTTTAAACTTTAATAACGTATTATCTCCTCTGCTAAATTCTACCCATCTGTTGTGAAAAGAAAGATGTTATTTGGAAAAAAATATTCACAGTAAAGAAGCTTTCAAGGTCCTTTATGTGTGTTGAAGTATGGCGTTTAGGTATTTGATAATCCTACAGATTCCTTATTATGGGTATTCTTTTACATTATAAGCAGGGCTCTTTCATCTGATAAAACATGGAAGAAAATCAACCAAACTGCAAAAGAATAAAAGGAGGAAATAATAGTATATTTTCCTTCCCTTTGTAATGCCAGAGTATATAAATTTTAGGCTTTGTTGCCTCTTTTGATTTTACATTAGTGCTGCCTTTTGGGATTAGGTTTTGATATAAACATATTTCAGAGAGTGGCTTATGGAGAAGTGAAGTGTTTTTTGAATAGTTTGATAGGTGTCAGTTCTTCTCTGCTCTGATGGCCATTCAGGTCACCTGACTAGCATGTGGCTGTATACATTCCTTTCCTAGAGACAATGAATATTTTTAAAACAACACAGTGTTTTCACAGTAAGGAGGATTTTCTACCAACCCTGGACATGCAACATGTTTTAATTGCATGACTGTAATGGATATGTACTGTGGCAAGCGAGCAGGAACATATTGCTGAAGACCAAGGAAGCAGGGCAGCTCGCTAAGGCAGTGCTGACAGTAGCATTGAAAAGGTGTTGCTGCTCACAGCAAAAACGAAGTTTCCTTTGACTCCATCTGCATCACCAGTCCACGTAGCACAGGCCTGGCTTCTCTCCTGAGCAGCCATACGGTGACAAAATGAGTGATGGGCATATGTTTGTCCTCTCACAGTAGTATCACTCTTGCAGTATTTTAGGCCTGAGTTCAGGAAGACAGTGTCATTTAAAGGAGCACTTAGCAGAAGTGCAATGAATTATAAATTCTTTGAGATGTTTGACATGACAGAATTATCTGGCTGGAATTTTAAACCCTTTTCCAAACTCAGCTCAGTGATCAGGTTCATTACTCATGCATCTAATTTTGCGGTAGAGCACATTAGTTCTAAACATGCTGGTAGCTCTGTATAATGCAGTACAACTCTGTGAGAAGATCCCAGCTTGGACATTGAAGGCCATATGGTTGACACTCAGAGGGTGTGGTTAGAAGGTGCTGTGAAGAAGATCTAAACCAATAAATTTTACTTTATAATTGCGTAGGCTAGAAGTTCACTGGATGAGTGGTCATTTGCTAAAATAACAATATTTAGTTTGCAATTGTATGAAAATCACTCCAGAACTTGGGGCTGCCCTACACTGTTATGTTAGTTAATGACCAGATGCATTAAGACAAGAGTGACGGTTTCTGTGTCATACAACTTGGTTAGTGGTCTGGGGTATCTTATTTTAAGGTAGAACCTTACTGTGGAAATTTAGTAGTATCTCTGTTAATGCACACAACATCTGTTGCACTAAAATCTTTGCCATGAATGTAATGGTTTTACTGCAACTGTTGCAATTGAGTCAAAATATCTGGCTGGGGCTGGAAATGCTGTTGTGATTCAGGAAATGGTTATAATCATGTGTCCTGTCTATTTTGGTTTTGCCATTTAAAATATTTTTTATGTATTTTCCTTTTAGGGTGATATATTGAATACAAAATACCAGGTAGATCTTGGAGATGGCTTTAAGGCGATATATGTGAACCTTACGATGACTGGAGAACCCATCCGTCACCGCTATGAGAATCCTGGGATTTACCGCGTCTCAGTGAAGGCTGAGAATGTGGCTGGGCATGATGAGGCTGTGGTGTTCGTCCAAGTGAACTGTAAATCAGCTCTTTGGTTTTTTTACTTTTGCTACTGTGTAGAAACCTTATGACAACTATGAAGTAGTAAAGGAAATCGCTAGTCACAATTAGGAAAAATACGTATTTTTTCAATAGCCTGACGCAGTCTTGCAGTGCTGTGTGGTGTTAATGCAGAGGCTTGTAAACCAAATCTATTAGGAGGTCAGAGTTAGGTATTTTTGGATTTAGGAGAAGGACGGTGTATTAATCTTTTAAATAGCAAGCATGCCTCAGTTAAAATCTCAGGTTTGTTCCATCTTCCTGAGTTAAGACCCATTGGCAGTCTTAACAGCTAAAATTTAACACTTCAAGTTCTATCTTTTTAGGAGCTTCCAGGTGCTGTGTGAAGCAAGTGAACAGACGTGTTGAGAAACATATGAGCTCTTGTATGGTTTTTAAAAAATAGTCAAAATCTCAGTGTTTCTAAAAGTCAGGCTACTTTTCAAGCACTAGAATCTAGATTTTAGGTAGTTAATTCTCACAAAGTTTTAAAAGAATAGCATGGCACAGGGAATATCATGCACCATCACAAGCTTTAGGTACCTCAATCATCTCGTAATTGTAATGAAGTAGGAAACTCTTAACTGGAACTGAATTCTTCTCTTCCTTTAAGATTCAAGACAGCTATTGCTTTCCTTGTTTTCAGATATGTCAAAAATTCAGAAACAAGGAACATCAAAAGAAAAGATACTCATCTTGCATTCTCCGGGTGTCTGTTTCCCTCTGTTGTGAGTGGTGTGTCTTCCATCCAAATCCCAAAGCAGTGGAAATTGCTGGAGCTGCATACAAGGCTGTGCGCAGATCCATGTGCTTTATGTCAGCCTGTCTGGTGACTAGTGATATTTATGTATTTTGCTAGTCAGAGTCCATGAGTCCAGGGTTTCCAGTTCTGTTTTGATTAGCAGATGGAGCCCAACCATTAGTGCTAATGGCTAATCTCCTATTAAAATCAAATGGAAAGTATCAGAATCAAATTCTCCACCCCAGTTTCATTATTTTTGTTGTCTTTTTTTTTCCTAAATCATTTGGCAACTCCAGAGAGCTCAGATAAATTATTTAGGGCCTCACTGTTACTTTTTGGAGCTTCTTGGTGCTGAGAAGTAGATTTAAGCACAGGAACAGTAGATCTGTACAAGCAACGAACAGCAAAAAGCTCTGTGTAACACCCTTCTCTCTGGGGAGAACAACTTCTTACTGTTCAGAGTATGACGAGCAGTAGCAAGCCCTGACAGAAAGTGGAACAACTGGTTTCTCAAAATGTGCTTCTGATGTGGCCTACATCGGGATAAACAGTAAAAATAAAAGATGTCAATTGTGTTTTATGCAGTGGATTTACAAATTGCAGAAGCTAGAGATGTTTTTCCCAAGTAAAATGACTGGTGTGTTAAGAGGAGTTTCCTGCTGAAGTGCAGTGGCAGCAGAGCACTGAAGCAGACGTGGTCCATTCCTGAGCTTGTTGGTGGATGCTGTTCATGGTGAACAAAAGGCTCACAAAAGCATCTTACCCAGCCCGCTTGAATAAATGCTTTCTGTGTGATTTAGTCTGTTTAATTTTTTAAGTAAATTACAAGATTTGAGGAAATTAGCTGGCAGTAATTAAACTGCTATTTCTATGCTCTAGAGAAACACTAATAGCTGTTCAGGGACATTTTTCACTGTGGAATATCACGAAAACGGAAATGTCCATAGAATCCTGCTTTTACCCTGTCTACAGCTGATGTATTCCTAGGGAATTTTTTCAGGGACAAATGGTAAAGGGAATATTTTTCATTTCTGCCAAGTTCTGTTGCCCGGGATCCTCTGTAATGCAGGACAAATATATGAATTTGGGCCTCTCATCCAGATTATGCTTTCTGATCTAGATCACACAATCTGCAACTTGTTAATGAACTGTAAGAGAAATTGGAGCAAGTCTGATAGTATAAACATGAGTAGGTAATTCAGAATAAGAATAACTGAAGAACTAGGCATACATTTTCTTTTTCATGAAACCATCATGTCTATAGTGCAAATAATAAGGGAGAGTTAAAAACTGTGCTGAAATCGTAGCTTCATTGAACAGAAATCGTGTAAATCAACTTCATTCCTATTGTATACACTTAGGGGTGCTATGAAGCTTGTTCAAATGCATTATGGAACTGTGTGACTGAGACAAGTAGAATGACTCACAATAATTATTTTTAGCTCTTTACTGTATAGGAATTTAGAAATAACAGTCATCATTCAAGTTTCAAACAACTTCCTCCCTAGAAATTTTGGAAAAGAAAGTAACCTGCTTAAGGATCAAACCTGAATGATTTGATTTCACTGGGAAAATGTAAATTTATGGCAAAATCAACACAGTGACACAGATCCCTTCAGACTTCTTTAATTTGCCCCATCAGAAGGAAAATCTGTTTCTAGGAGGAACAGATTTGATGGGATTCCTACAATTTCTGAATTTTCCTTAAGGTGCTAGCAACAGGAAGAGCATTTTAACTCCATTTCAGTAAAGAAGCTGAAATGTCTTGAATTCATGTAGGCGGTTAAAGAGTCATCAGAGAAAACACAGAGTGAAAGTAGAGCCTTATATTTGGATGAAGCAGCACACGGACTGGTTGAAGTAAGGTGCAAAAGAAGGAGGGTGTGCTCTTAGACAATTGCAGTCAGTTTAATCAAAGTGAATTAGAAGTGAATGGGCAATGAATCAGTTAATGAAAGAAAGTAAGAGAAAGGCTTTGGACTGGTATTAATTGAATTTTAACTGAGATGAAAGGCCTTTGAATGAGTTAAAAGATTTTTAGAATGAAACAAAAATGGAGCAAAAATTCATTCTGTGTATTGAATGTATGTCAGACCATATAGCACTTTGGTATCCTGGGTGGATGGTACAGCTGAAGTTAAGAAATAATATATCACATTATACTATTATAAAGCTCTCAATTTAAATTGGGGAGATATGGATTTGCTGGGTGGACTGTTTAGTGGGTGAGGAATTGGTTGGGTGGTCGCATCCAAAGGGTAGTGGTCAGTGGCTCCGTGTCCAGGTGGAGATTCGTGACCATCAGGAGTCTGTATTGGGACCAGTACTGTTCAATATCTTTATCACTGACACAGACAGTGGGATTGAGTCCACCCTCAGCAAGGTTGCTGACAACTGAGTGGTGTAGTTGACACGCCTAAGGGACATGATGTCATCCAGAGGGACCAGGACAGCCTCAAGATGTGAGCCTGTGTGAACCTCATGAGCTTCAACAAGGCCAAGAGGGTCCTGCACCTGGGTCGGGCAACCCCTGGTATCAGTACAGGATGAGGCTGAAGGGATTGAGAGCAGCCCTGCCAAGAAGGACTTGGGGGTACCGGTGTATGAAAAGCTGGACATGAGCTGGCAATCCGCACTTGCAGCCCAGAAAGGCAACTATATCCTGGGCTCCATCAAAACAAGGATGGCCAGCAGATCGAGGGCAGTGATTCTGCCCCTTTATTCCACTCTGGTGAGACTCCACCTGGAGTACTGTGTTCAGCTTTAGAGCCCTCAGCACAGGGAAGATATGGACCCTCCCAAGGGCCCCCCATGGGAGGGCCACTAAAATGATCAGAGGGATCAGAGAGGGATGGAACACCTCTCCCATTAGGACAGGCTGAGGGAATTGGGGTTGCTCAGCCTGGAGAAGAGAAGGCTCCAGGGAGACCTTATTGCAGCCCTCTCAGTACTTAAAGGATTCTTATAAGAAAGATGGGGACAGACTTTTTAGCAAGGCCTTTAGAGATAGGGCAAGGGGTAATGAAAACTGAAAGAGGGTAGATTTAGACTAGATATAAAGAAGAATTTTTTTACAATGAGGTTGTTGAAACACTGGAACACGTTGCCCAGGGAGGTGATAGATGCTCCATTCCTGGAAACATTCAAGGTGAGGCTGGACAGGGCTCTGAGCAACCCGATTTAGTTGAAGGTGTCCCTGCTCATTGAAGAGGAGGTTGGATTAGATGGGCTTTAAAGGTCCCTTCCAGCCCAAACCATTCTATGATTCTATGCTTCAGACATTCTGAATAAGATCTACTCGGAAACCTCCAAAAGATTTTCTTTCAATAAAGTTATCGTACTATGAAGCAAAATACAATATTAAGAAGCAGATAAAATCATTGTAATGATGTAATTCCTTTATACTACTATTAACGTTTACAGCCTTCATACGCAAAAGTTCAGAAAAGACCAAACTTATTCTAAAGGCATATTTTGGAGTACAAAGATTATCTATTTTGAGTTGCAAATAAATGCTCCCCTGATATACAGATGTATTTTAAAATATGCATTAATGAGATCTTATGTGGTGTGAGCCTAACAGCTTATATTTTAAAATGAAAATGAGTAGTCAGCTACATGTTTCTTCAGTTTTCTGCTTTTTCTCTTAGCAGACTGAGATATTTGTTAGATTTTTATTAATTTAATAGTTTATTACATTAAAAAAAAAGGAAAAAAAAAAGAGCTGAGATGACTTTTCCACTTTTTAGCTGGGATATTTGCTTATGGCTTCTCAAATAGAATATGCACCCAAAAAAAGTACAACAGAGAGGTGCATTTTGGTGATCCATCATGTTGCACTAGGATTTTTTTGTGTAATTGTTTTATTTTTTTAAGTTTGAGGGTTTTTGTTAAAATTACACCCTTCCAATGCTCATAGTATTCATATATATTTACATCACAGATGTAAAGCAGGAAGGGGAGGGAAAAATAAATTCAGGACCTTGCGATGTGCAGAGGAGAGGCTTGTGGGGAAAGAAGCATTAATAAACTGATAGATTCTTGTTTACTGATATTTTGGGAACTTTTTTCAGCCCCACTGCAGGCTTTAAATTTAGAAGTGGTTCCAGTTGTTGGGAGAAACCAGGAGGTGAACCTGACAGCCATCATACTGCCTAAGAACCCTAATTTGACAGTCTTCTACTGGTGGATAGGAAACAATCTGCAGGTACATACATGGTTTTGATTGAAATTATTTTCATCCACTTTTGACACCTTTAACAGAAATAGTGCCATGTTTCATGACTTCTTTTAGACCACCTTTCACTCCAAATAGCCAGTTATATCTGCTGGCAAGGAGTACGTAACTTCCCTTGTTTTATCACATGCACTTAAGGTGTTAATTTCACTTTATTGCTTATGTGGAAATGGAAATTACTCTTCTAGGATTGGTTTGAATGTTTAAACTATTTCCTTGGGGGGGGGAGGAGAGGGAACTGACAAAAATTTATTCTATTTCATTACCTGTGGGAAAGAAACTTGTGGAGGTGGGTGCATTTAGGATCATAGCATTGATGAAGGATGGAGCTTGGATTTATGCGCTTCCATGTTTATAATGTGACTACTGTAAATTGAAGTGCTCTACAGAAATACATATATTTATTGTATAGATAAATATTTTCTGGCTGTCTAAAATAAACTGGCATATCAACAATAACTGGGATATCTAAAAGGATATCAAAATAGTGAAAGCACTCAAACAATCTAGTGATATTCAGTTGGGGATAAAAAGTCTAGATAAACATATCCTAAAGCAATAAATATCCAAGTATTTCTATTGGGAATATTTCATATCTAGCTGGGTTAATTTCTTTAAATTCTTTCAATAACAGATAAGTAAAATATTTTCTTTATGAGGGTGACTAAGTAAGACGGAGGAATGCTTCAGATAAGCACAATGAACTTTCTTCTTGTAAATGCGCTGTCTACCATAATCCCAGCCTGTATCTTGTCACTATTATTGACTTTGCTATTGCTAGAACAAGCACCATGGATCGATGTAGTCTTGTGAAGGGTTTTGTAGCTCATACAGATGTGGTCAGGGAACAGAATATCTCAGTTCTGCCTTGGAGGTTACGGTGGACTGGTACACTTCCATGGGTCATGCTCTAAATTGACAGAAGTAATCCTTTTGACCTTGACTATACCCCACATTTTTTTGAGGTGAATGGCTTGCTACGTATGATCTTGTAGAGATTTGTGAGCCTGACTCAAAATCTGTTTATTTCAGTGGGATCTGAATGAAAACCTAATACTCTACCAATTATTCAAAAATAAATATTTACCCCATCTGGCAGCTATTCTGTTTATAAATGTTCCATTTAAGGAAAGAAATATTCTGTATTGAAAATAGTAATTGAGAAATTTGATAAAATATTGATTAATTGAATAATTTATATGAAACCTTTTCTGCTATTTATTATTATTAGTAACAGTCTCTTCAGACACTGCTTTTGTGGTTCTTGCTGAAATTCTATTTTCAACCTCTCTTTGTTTTTAAAGCCACTCCTTACATTGGAGAGTTTTCTGGTGACAAGGTTTGCTGAGACAGGAGACGTCAGAGTTACAGTGCAGGCTTCCTGTGGGAGCTCCATGCTTCAGGACTCAAAAGTTGTGCAAGTTTTTGGTGAGACCTTGCGCTTCTTATTATTTTTTTTGTTTTGTTTTGTTATCCTTATTTCATGTGTACTTGCTTCTTTTGCTTCTTAAACCACCCCTGACACAACTGAACCTGTTGAAAAATTATATATAACATATATATATAAGCATTTAATTCTTAAAATTAGAGGGATGAACTGTCACTAGGTAACTCCATGAAGTTGAACAGTGCCATTTTATGAAAGGGTTTAATCTAAAACTTATTCTTTCTGTTGCTTATTTAAAATGTTACTGTAGTTCCTAAAAGCTATGTGTAGCATAGTGTTAAAGCAGTATTTTGGCTTATGACTGGAGAGTTTCTTAGAATTTCTAAATAAAGTCGTTTCAATACCTCTGAAAAAAAAAAAGAAAATTTAATTGTGTATATACTCTCAGCATTTCAAGCAATGTGAAATAATTGCCTTTTATTGCAATATATCACTGTTCCTTTGATATTTTTCTGAGAGTTTGGATCAAGTATAGCTCCACTGTAATTATTGAATAACTCTTCAGATCTTGTTTCTCATTGTGCTCTGGTGTGTTTTGTTGTGTCTTATAATGTGATGACAAGGCATAATATACTGTGAAAAATGTAGTGCCGACGAATTATTTACATTTGTATTTGTGCTGTCACATGTGGGAATAGTG
Organism: Tringa solitaria; assembly: GCA_026413425.1. NCBI lineage: Eukaryota > Metazoa > Chordata > Aves > Charadriiformes > Scolopacidae > Tringa > Tringa solitaria. Next base: position 51,968,396 of record JAOXJM010000033.1, on the reverse strand, counting down.
ATAAGTGAAAAAGCTTCTCTTTAATGCAGAGCTAAAAGCCTTCGGATACTATGAAATGCACAACACGGCACATCTCTATTGTCTGAAGAAGATTCTGTTATTTTTGCTTTTAGTATACTTACTAATTTAAAATAATGGTAAAAAATACACTCGTGCTAAATGCAGCTTTTATGAACCTTCTCCTTTCCTGAGATGAATGGATTTAATGTTTATGATACCACTTAGAAGTGCATCCACCTTTTTAGAAATCTTTAGACGTATAACCTGTCTTGGTGTGACTAAATCAATGACTGGTTTTCAAATGCTGCTTCTTCTCTTCCTTCAATCCTGATACTAAAAGCAAAAAACCGTACTGGTCATTGGGGAAATAAAGAAACCTCTGGTAAAGAAAACCACATTAAAATTCTGTCAGAAGCACTGGGGAGGCCAGGTTTGACTCACGCATTCCAGAAGGTCTCTCTCTCTGCTTTGGATTAAGTTCTCCAGGTGTTCATCCAAGGAGCCTATATGGAGAAAGGAAAGATTTTAGAGACTGTTTACTGAGGAACAGCCCATTTCTGCTATTTCAGATGTTTTGGGCAATATCCAGAGAAATGTGGGTGTACCTTGTTTTTATTTTTTTGAAGAGGGAAGTGGTTAGCCTTTGATATATAATTTCTGTTCTTATTTTTGTAACTAGTTAATCAAATACATAAAATATTAATTTTACATGAAAAACGGGAACATGTAATGGGCAAAAAACTCGTGTTTATGATTCAGTGAGAATAAAATCCATTGGCACATTCCCATTACAAATAAAAGAAGCCAACCTCGTTCTGCGTGGTGTATTATCCTAAGGAAAAATTGTTGGGAAGATATGACCCTGGAGGACGTATGTAAAACTGCTTTGTTTTATTATTTTCTTCCTGCTTTTTTATCCTTAGGCACAAATTTGATGATGTTGACAAAAATACAGAAAGAAATTGAGTGCCTGACAGGAGTGTACTCCTGCTCTGTGCGAGAGTACGCAACACGGAGCAGTGGGGTTCCTAGATACTGCACCGCAAATAATGCCAAATATGTATTTTCAGCTTTTATTTCTGCAAAACTGCTTTTGCAACCTGCTTTGTTACTTGTTCAAAAATGTTTGGGGTTTTTTTTTTTCTTCCTAGATCATTTTCATGTTCTTCCTCTGAAGTTCACTAAGCACCTGGACATATACAACCCCGACATACCAGAGTGGAGGGAAGACATAGGGCGTGTAGTAACGCGACTTCTTGCAAAGGTGCTCTTTCAGATTGCTCATAAAATGTTCCCTTGCCAGTTGTAAAGCTTGAAGGTTAAGTTAATGCCTTCTCATTTAGGAAAAAAAGGAGGCAGTGCAAAATAATAAAGTGAACCTCACGAGCCACATTTTAAACAAGTTCGAGCCTGGTGTGGCTTTTACATGCAGGCTGTAGATGACAATATTGTAACATAGAAAGTTTAGGTCTAACACAGCCCAATTGGCATTTAATGCTAAATATTGCTCTCTGGGATTAGGGATAGACGTATTGGCAAATACTGCTTACTCAAAACAGGAAGAATAGCTTA
>JAOXJM010000033.1:51950057-51960348 GCA_026413425.1 Tringa solitaria | reverse complement strand
TGCTTGTCTGAGTTCTAATAAAGCGAAAGTCTTTGTGCCAATATATATATCCATATATACACATACATATATATACTTCCTTGATACTTGTTATATAGACACATACATATATATGTGATTATATATATGTATGTAAATATATGTATTTATATACACATATGGATATATTTTTGATTGGTACTTGTTAACAAACACTGTGAAATAAATGTTTCTTTAATGTTTCCATATAGTCATGTTTTAGGATTTTTATCAGAAGCTTCTTGCTTTTTCTGTGTAACTGTGACATTAGCTATGACCTATGTTAACCAAAACAGTGCCCCAAAGGAAGAGCCAACCAGGCTTGAAAAAACCCCATCTGTTGAAAAACTTTGGCTACACTGGCTGCCGAGAAAGCAGAGCTGCTTTACTTCAGCCAGATGTTACTCCAGGGGTCTGGGTAATAGCCTTGCATCTCTGCCTCGTATCTGTGATCTCCAAATCAACTGACACAAAGCTTGCTGTAGGGTCTCCACATTGCTGATCCTGTCCTGAGATAAATTATATGCTTTTTCTATGTTTAAAACAAATGGAAACAGGGGTTCTTTTGCATGCATTTCCTGCATCTCTGGATTCACTCTGTACCTGGAAACTGCTTGAAGAGAGCACGTATGCATACATGTGTGTGCATTTTGAACAGCGATACATTAAAATGATGTTTTAACCAGAAAGTTCAGCTTTGACTTGAATGTTGTATTAGAATGTCCTGTCATTTTTATTTGTGTATCATATGGCATAATATATCATTCTTTCTTATTGCAGTCTGTTGTGGGGGAACAGCTTAGCTGACCACAATCAATTTATGTAAATACTGGTGTGATAGTTTATCTGTCAACTCTCTGTAGAAGACAAAGCTCGTTTATCTAGTCTCTGATGTAGAATTGTGCTACAGTTTCACTGTGGTACCTCATCTGGTTTAAAGGGCTAATGTGCATTAGCCGGCACAAAAGGCTGGAACTGAAAGAAGCCCATGTTCCTTCCAGCCTTTACCAATGTATGACCTTGATGAGTTCATTTGTTGTTCAGAACCTTAGTTTCTCCATCTGGGAAACTAATATAGCCCTGCTTTTGCAACAAGTCTACTTAGGGTATGTGGTAATTTCCTATGCTAACTCTAGATTCCCAGAAAAAAATCACTGACTGTGTAAATAATTAAATCCTAAGGGTTTGGGGTATTTTTTTAATTGGTCCTCTGTTCTTCAGTCACAAGTCACCAATTAATCTTGTGTTGTTGCCTTTTTGAAGAGGCAATGGAGTGAAAAGATGAGGTTACACAAATAACAAAAAGTGGTTTTGACCTGACAATTAGATAGAAAAGAAAGGCCAGGAATGAGATGGATCTGAAAGAGGACGTGCTAAGCTGTTTTTTTATTTCATATTTCAGACTCTCAGAGGATTGGAGGAGGCAGTGGCTACTGGGCTATTGTGGTTCTCTTTGTTATCTGTCTAGTCGCAATTGGGGCTTTCATCCTCTACAAGTTCAAAAGGCAAGTAAACCTTCATCAAAAACATATACATTTTTAGAATTAGGTTTATCCACAAAACAGCAAAACTGAGTTTCTATTTTGAAAAGGAGATTTCTTGAAGAATTGCAAAATGTCCACTGCTTTGAAAATTAGGTTTTTCTGAACTTTTCAGACATCAAGGTAATGCACTGATGCTTGCTTTTACTTGCTGTGTTCCAAGATAAATAGCAGCAATATGGGACCTATGGAGAGTTTGTTCAGCTTGTGTAAATAATATCATCAAGATAGAGAGCTGAGCTAAAATATTATTCCTGATTAATTCCTACCTCATTACTCCTAGCAGTTATGAATAAACTAAAGCTATCGGGACAATGTGTGCATCTGCAATGCTGATTTGCTTAAAAAATGTAGTTTTATCAAAACGTGCAGTCCTCTGGATTTTCTCTTTGCACATATTACATTTTAATGGCTGGGGCAATGCCATGTAGAATGAGTGATGGAAACAGATTAGTGTTAATTTGACACTAGAGTGTGTTGAGGGGAGAGATAATTCTGGAAGTGGCCCTTACGCGAGACATATTCTCAAAATTGACAAGGGATGCCATACCAGCCTTTGACAGTCCTGTGTATTGATTTTAATCAGAGCTACTAGGATGCTGTGTAATTTAAAGAATATTGTTCTTGTTCATGAATCTGTGTTATCATTGGCTATGCTCTTGGTATTTTTCTATCTCTGGGGCATTTAGAAGCTACTGGGTTTGAGCATACTGGAAACAAGCCTTCATCATCATCCAATCCTGATGTCCTTACTCAGTCAGGGTTCCTACTAATTTGTATCATTTTTTAAAGATGGATTTTTATTGGAAATAAACACCAGTTTATAGAAATGGGTGCAGCACTGAGTTTGAATAGCAGTAAGTGTAGATAGCATTTAAGTAACAGTTTGTTTAGATAAAGAGTTTTTACGTCAATAGAGAAAACCCCTTATTTCCAAGAATCTTTTCATTTTCTCACTGCAGAACCTAGGTTTCTTAGAGCTTATAGTGGCTGATTGCTCTAAAGAACAAAGTACAGAATGCTGTATCAGACTGCCTACAACTGAATAAAAATCCATTTCGCTATTTTCGGTGCCTGGAGCAAGGAAAAGCATAAAAATGGTTGATGTGATGTAATTATATTATTTCAGCAGCAATACATGGAGGATTTGCTGTTTGTAGTAGGGGATCATAAAAATTGTTTGTGATATCTTTCGAAAGCTGTATGATTTATATCTTTTATTAGCTCTTAAATGAGAGCAATTAAATAACAGATGAAATTACTGCATGGAAAAAAACGTATAAAATATTCAAGAAAGCAAGAAAATAATTATTTTCCTTGATTTTTTTTCTACAATGTCCAATGAACTATTGCTTTATAAATAGAGCTTTTATTGAGGAGGAAACTATAGTACAATTTGCAAATTTGGGCTTTAATGTCTCTCGCGCTTCTATATATAATTTGTGAAAATCATTTGTGTTTAAATTTTGTGGGGGTTCAATTTAGGTGCTGAATGAGGAGAATTGCGAGATATATTCAGATGTTTCACAGTAGCCTGAAAACTGCTGTTGGCATTGATGAATGACCATGCAGTAGTATTCAATTTTAGTCTCTATCGTATCTGTTTCTGAGATACTTGACAGAATTATTTTTTAAATATTCCTGCTAAGCTTTTCCAAGATGACAATTTTCTTTCAGTTGCATCCTTCATTTACAATTTGATCTTCAAAGAATAGTGAGCGCCTAATCGGTGCACATTGAAAAATCACTTTTTCAGTGTGTGCTATCTGCGAACTCCTCTCCTACCCTAATCGTTAATACCTTAAAAAAAGTCTTTCCTGTGTTTATAAAGATGGATGGTGGATTGCTGGATCCCCATGGAGTACTTAATTGCAGGTATAGCCCACTTAAAGTCAGTACAGTGAGTATGTAAGTTTACAAACTGATCCATAGAGACTGAGGCTATGAAACTGAGTGTCCTATATAGATATAAAGGTTACAGGTTGTAATGCACCATGTCGGCTTGTCAATATTATATGCCTGTACATTAAAAATTAATTTGCTGAAAGAATGCCATTGGCAAGAAAAATTGTTCAGTTTTAGGATATAATTTCAGCAGAAGAATTCTTTCTGGGCCCCGTGGTAACTCAGGCAACACATGCAAATATAAATATGAATTATTTCCACGTAGAAATTACAGATGAGTGTAAAGTATTGAAATGTTAATACTGTGCATAATTTTTATGTACAATTCAGTAAATTACGGAGGTGGAATATACTTGGTCGTGCTTTCCCTTCATTTGTCTAAGTTGATAGTCAGATACTGTCTTGAGAAAAGGGTTAAACTCCTTTTGCCCAGCCTTGAGTTGGACAAAGGCTTATTTTTATCAGTACACTGATTGGGTCTGTAGGGCTTGTGTGGCTTTGGGGCACAGGCAAAGCAAGTCATCTGCAAACAATTGCATGGACACATCTTGGACTGTTCTCTCTCTCTTTGCTGGCCCAAATGTCAGTTCTTTTCTTAAGGTTAAGTTTGATACCTGGAAAGCTGGAAGATGAAAAGACTGCCTTACAGATAAGATGGGGACTGGATTGGGAGGGAGGTTAGAGCTTCGATAGAAAATTGGGAAACCTGTCCCCGACTGCCTTATGGTTCCTGAAGGCCAAGGACCCGTTTCCGCTAAGCATGGTCGTTGCTGTCCCTGCTCGGATTCTCTCTGAGGTTTGTGTTGTAAGAATTTGGATCTTAATTTACACTCATTTTTGTAAGATAGAGCTGCGAGATGAAAGACGGTGTTGACAAGACAACAGGGACTAATCTGCTACCTCTTTTTTTATGAATCTTTGAGGGCAATCAGGACAGCTATGATGAAACTTTCTGCTTCTGTTTGATCTGCCAGATTTTGAAAACTGCAATGCCCAGTGCTAAAAATTGGTGTCCCTCACAAGAAGTAAATCTCATGAGATTAGTTTGAGGGAGAGCAGTAATCTAAAAATAACAGTCCTGCATAAGATTCTGTGTCGGATGCCTCATGCAGAAAAAGAAGAATTTTATCTAATTAGAGTAGGGGGTTAGGGGAAAAACAGAGGCAGCATCATATAGAGGTAGTGGGATTTTGGCTGATTAGTTACACGTGAAGTAAAAGCCAACACAGTCTCATGACTCCTGAAGGAATGGCCATTAAAAAAAATAATATTAAAATTGTATTATTTCCCAGTACTCTAATCAAAACTAAAATTGTAGGGTCTGCTGGATAATCAGAGCTGTCGTGACTGTCTAGTTAATGATTAGGTGACTGCAGGTTATACAATTCTAAATATACCCTAATCCCAAATATTTAAACACTAAGATGACTGCTGCCCTCTTTTCTTTTATACAGTAAAATTGCAAGCATCTATCATTTTGTATCTCTGCACCCACCCCTCCCCCCCAACTTTATCCAATGGCCTGTTTGTGCCTCCAGTCACTTCTCCTCAGGAACACGTGCTCAGAAAAATGGTGCTGGAGTCCCTGGAGCTCGAGGAGTGACTCCTGGCAATCCCAAGTGGTTTGTTGCTTTAGACCAAAAAAAAATAAACCTCCAAAAAGTCTTGACTCACAAAGAGGTTTTAACCTTTGTGATCAGCGTAGATAAGCAATTCAGATTAGGGCTGTTATTACCCAGTAAATGAAAAGTAAATTTTAAATTATAAATACCGATGGTTTTAAAAACTAATTCTAGTTGTCCCACTAATGAACAAGGATTGCTTTAGATAGCTTTGGGGGAAATTTTCAGGATGGCAGTAAGGAGTGAGAGGTAATATCCCAGCTGCTAAATCAGACTGTGGCTGTGGCACGGGAGGCCGTGCAGGCAACGAACATGGATGGCAGACAAGCCAAGAATAACGTGCCTTTTCTTTGCTCTTACTTTCTGAGTATGGAAATCACCGATCTGATGCCTCAAGCAAACAATATGTTACAATACTCACTGGTACGCTTCAGTTGTTTATACATCCAGGTAAAATGGACTACAGCTGCTTCGTTTGACCAGAACAATATGAAGCAGCTGGAAAATATTTTTGAGAAATCAGGTCCATGTTTTTATGCAATCTGGGACCTGTGTCTATTTCTTCTATACCATAGCATCTTTATTAAATCTGGTTCAATAAAAAACCACTTATTCCATTCCCTTTGAAACAATGTTTATATTTTTTATGGGCTTCATGTTGCCACCCAGAAAAGATTTCATCATCCTTTCAGATTAAGTTTCTATGGTTTGGGGACCTGGGCAACAGTATAGAGAAGGCAAATAGCACTCTCTGCACTGGGAAAAGTGGAGGAAAAGAAAATTCTGTTGTAGCCATATCAGAGCTCCCATATAATCATTATGTTACTATTTAGTGGAGGATTTGAAATCAGCCTTATTTTTCACTTCTGTATAAAAACAGGATACTAGAGTAGCCAAACCAGAGCAAATAGTTGGCTTTTCTGCTTAGGTATTTTACCTGGTTAATAGTAGCAAATCTGATTCTCTAAGAGAGTATGAAAATCTTTATCTTTTAATTTGTATGCAAACTACTGCAAGTGTACTTAAAGCTGCATACATTGTTTTCACAAATCACCATGAATCTACTTCAGCCAAATTTATACGAATTTGTGTGTATTCCTTTTTTTCCATGGTACTATCAAGCGCCACTTTTGGTAAATGAACCCCCTCTTGGGTCATTTCCACGATCTGGAGCAGAACTGTGTTATCTTTCTGCCTCATTGACTTAGTATCTCATTTTCAGTCTCTGAGAAAAGCTGTCTTTTTTCTCCACCTTGCTTATACTACTTTTATGTTCCATGAGAGCAAGTTTAGTCTCAATCCATGTCATTTAGTTATAAAAAAAAGGCACTAATTTAATGATCTATAACATTTTATAAAAACTTCCTCAGAAATCAAAGTAATAGCATGTAGAAAAGATTTCTGAAATGAAAGCGGTAAGTAAATCAGAAGTGCCTTAAAACATAAAGAAGTCAGTCATCTGAACATTAATCCAAACATAATAAAGCCAACACCACAATAAAGCGTTCCATTTAATGGATTATTATTGTTGTTAGCATTCTCTTGGAACTTAAATAAAACTCTGTTATTCCATATCCTTTGCCATGTGACTATGTTCCTGTTTTTTTATACTAAACAAAATCTTAATCAACTCTCTGGGAAATGAATGAAGTTCCATAAAGGCCAATGAATATTGGCTCCACAAGGAAGGAATTGAAAGCCAAATAAACTAGAGAGTTTAAATGAGTGGGAATCAATATCTCATCCCCCCTCCTGGTTCCTTACTGCTGAACATTTTTAAGTGCAAACAGTTTTGAGTATGAACTGATTAGAATTTGTGAATACAGGGAAGAAAAAAAATGCTTCCTGGAGTATCTTCTAAAAGGTGTGGGACCTGGATAACTTGGTGAAAGCCATGCTCTGTGGTGCTCATTAGTAGGTCTGTGCAGAATTAAGTCTCCAATTCATATGGAGACTTATGATCCTCAAAGCAGGCATGAATATTTCTTCTTCATGACTGAAATAAAATGCTACAGAGAAAATAAAAGGGACTAAAAATGTAAATCATGGAGTGCTGCTCAGCAGAGGTAATTGTCTCCAGTGATGGATGTGAAGCACATGCATTTTGCAGCTGAAGAGTAAGCCCCCAAAAGAAACAATTGCATAATCTTTTTTCTCTGTTCTTATAAGTGTGCTTTCAATTTTCATATTGCTGATATAAATCTCCTGGGTCAAATTTCATGTCTTGTCATATTTTCACAGTAGTCTTTTATGTAGACCCAAGCATTTCAGCTCTGCCTACTTCAAACACTTACATTGGACTCAACATAAATTGCTTCCTTAAGAAGAGCAAAGCACATCAGGGTACACAAGGGTTTTTCTCTGTATAATTAGGGGTAGCAGCTTCCTTCCTACATGGTAGAGCAGTGAGGAGCGACTGGAAAATTGCCAGAATCAGGCCCATCTTTAGCAGGGATTCAATATCCACATCCTGTTTCATCCCACAGTGTGGTTGTCCTTATAAACAGAACATCTGGCACATGTGTTAAAAATGACTCTTGAAAAGGCTTGGACTGTACTTTTCTTCAGTCTTGTTGAGTCTCTTCCTTGTAAAACTGAACCAGTATGAAACACATAGAGATCTCTATAATGTATAAAAGGTCAAATGTCTATGGTGTACACCTTCACAAGACCTGTAATATTCTCCTTCCTCCCATCTATACTCCATGTTGCAATCTAAGATGCTTTCCTCTTAGTATGAGGAGCAAAGGAAAGTACAGAAGAGTCACTGCATACCTCAACTTTATACCTTCCATGAAGGATCTTGAGGATCTTTAGGTGAGCGAGAAGTAACAGTTTACGCCTTTTCTCCTTTTACCCATAACCACAAAGAAGTGCTCTTAACAACAATACATTTAATGGTTATTTGTGAACTTGTGAGGTTTCTTCATTCAGGAACCACTTAATATGTTTAATATTATGTGTTGTGATTTTGGTAATGTCTAACTAGTAAGTCTTACCAGAGTAGTGAGTTGAAGCCTCAGGACTTAAGGACACAACTTTTTTGACCGGGTCTCAGACAGGTCCTTCAGCCTGGCCAAACAACAGTTACACTAGCAGCTCTGCTCCCTTTACTTAAGTGAAAAGGTCTGATGTGCCATATGGGTTTGAGATGGAAAACACTTTTATTATGTCAAAAATATTTCGATAAAGCCATTCATGCTCCTACAATCTGTCAAATACAGTTTTGAAAAGGTCCCCTAATTATTGCAGAAACATATGTGCTAATTCTGCAGATGTGTTGTGAAGACATTTTTCTGGGTTTCGTTTCCCTTAGGCATTTGGTGGTGCACTGGAAGTGAGCAATTTGACAGGTTTGATGCAGGTCTGATTGAGAGGGATATTGTTCTCCACATGACCAGTTTCATTTGCAGACACATTAATAACAGTCTGGAGTTACTCGCCCTAGAGAAAAAAAGTCAAAATTAATTACCTAATGTATTTGTTTTGGTAATGAGGAGTGTCCTTCCCCCTTTCAATGTGTTTTCCTTTTTAATCCAGTTAATGGGAGGAGAGTGATGCAGAGCTTGGCTTTATGTCTATATTTGTGTTGGAGGAGCCCTTGGACCTGTTGAAATGGTCAAAATAGTTGTGTTGTGCTATGAGACCTCTTTCCATCCTTGTCCTTTGTGTTTGGTTAGTCCTGGGCTTTATTTACACCATGGTCACTGAGATACAGAAAACAGCAATCAGATTTCTTTCTTTGTGTTGCTTATAAATAATAAGATAAAATACCTGATTTCTGTATACGTATATTGTGTGTACTGTATACTGTATAATTGTGTGTGTATGCATATACCTATACAGATAGGGGTGTGAGTGTATATATATAGGTATATAGGATGCAATTAATTTCTTGGATGGTTCAAATTAAAGGGAGGGAATCTTCAGTCATCTTTCATTGTTTAGTACTTTCTGTTAATTCTAATTACTTTGATGCAATGAAAGGTGCAGTTCAAAAAAGTTTGCTGCAATAAGTTTTATCTTAAACTGGCACCACCTGGTAAAGAACCTTTCTTCTGAAATGTTATTTAAAGACAGGTCATCTTCAAAAGCCTAGAGAAAACAGAGCAACCTGTGTATTTATCCAGCCTTCAAACTGCTGCCAGAATATGAAGCAGAAGATGGTTGTTCTTAAAGATATGTCTAAAAATTAGTCACATTTTCTGTCTTTTCACTGTCTAAGGGAGCTCAGCAGAAACCACAGCTTAACCTCAGCGGTTCAACCCCATTTTCTCTTTTCTTCTTGTTGCCTGTCCATTGCAATAATTAGTGTTTAAGCAGTGTTGATCTGCTGTCATGCTGATCAAGCTGTCATGCTGCTTCTTGCAGTGTAGGAAACAGGGCTCACAACCTGCAACTCCCTAATCAGAAGTGTCTCCTTGGTGCCTAGGAAAGGATGTCCTTATGTGCCCAGGGAGATTACAGGTGAATGCAGCTAGAAAAAAGGATATGGCTCTCTAGAAATGTTTAAGCCATAATTTCTGTTACAAGTTAGAAGTCCCTGATTATTCCCTTTGATTTTACAAAGTCTAATTTAAGTTAATCTAGTTAAGAATTCTTTAACAATTCTCACTCTTAAGCCTCACAGGCTCAGCCATGGTGCTAATTGTCCAATAGAGCTGATAGAGCCATTTAATAACAAGTTTTTTGTTTTTTCTAGATTCAAATCTGAATTAAGTAAATGCTGTCTGCTATATAAAGTTTTGTCTAATTCAGCAATTCCCAGTAGTCCTGGGTCAAGCTCTATCCTCTGTCGCCTTCAGTGCTACTTGCTTAACTTCACTAACCTTCCCTGTCTTCTAATTTGCCCTTATTGATGCCTATTTACCTCCTTGCTCCTGGACTCCTGGTTCGTCACTGTTTGCTCCCTTCTCCTGGATTTTTCCTGGTTCTTTTTCCTCAGCCCTGGTGGAGCATGAGAGTGCTATTTGATGCTATTGCTCACCTTCAGTGTCAGCCCACCTGACCAGGGAGTTGTCATCATAGAATTCTTTGGGTTGGAAGGGACCTTAAAGATCATTGAGTTTCAGCCCCCCTGCCATGGGCAGGGGCACCTTCCACTAGACCAGGTTGCTCAAAGAACCATCCAGCCTGGTCTTGAACACTTTCAGGCATGGGGCATCCACAACTTCCCTGGGCAACCTGTTCCAGTGTCTCACCACC
>JAOXJM010000033.1:51936167-51950036 GCA_026413425.1 Tringa solitaria | reverse complement strand
TTTCTTCCTGATATCTAATCTAAATCTACCCTCTTTCAGTTTAAAACCATTACCTCTCATCCTATTACTACACTCCCTGATAAAGAGTCTGTCCCCATCTCTCCTGTAGGCCCCCTTTAGGTACTGGAAGGCTGCTATAAGGTTTCCTCGGAGACTTCTCTTCTCTGGGCTGAACAACCCCAACTCTCTCAGGCTGTCTTCATAGGAGGGGTGCTTCTCCCCTTTGATTATCTTCATGACCCTCCTCTGGACCTGCTTGAGCAAGTCCATGTCCTTCTTATGTTGGCCGCCCCAGAGCTAAGCACAGTACTCCAGGTGGGGTCTCACAAAAGGTGGTGATTGTGACTCAGCTTAATGTTTGTGAAGACAGCTGGAACCAGGAATAAATGCCTGTTGGGACATTTTGTGGCTTGAGTTCTTAAAAATAACTTTTCTGTGGAGTTAGTTTGGTTTTTTATTTTAGTATTGTTCATTGTCTGTCAATCTGAGTCAAGAAATTGATGCTTGATTATTACATTGGTATGAACATTGTGAATGAAGTTGCATAAAATGACGACAGTATAATGCATGGGTATGTTTAGATTGTGAACTCAAAATTAAGGAAGGGTGGGATTGGTACTACTTTGTGATTCTGGTGTGGCTTTGCTCTGCTGAAGCTCTGCTCTAATGTCAGTGTGTGTGTAACACAAAGGAACTCCATCACAACACTTTTTCTCCTTGTCCAATTTAGGAAACTGCCAGGCAGAAATGTCTATGCCCAGATGCATAATGAAAAAGAGCAGGAGATGACAAGCCCTGTTAATCACAGTGAAGACACCCAGAACATCATCCAGGGTGAGGAGTTTATTGATGATGATCTGGACTCTCAAACACTAGGTAACGCAAGAGGTAACTTCATTTTCAGTTTATAAATTTTCGTAAGTAATTGGTTTTTAATTAATATTCATTTTTATTGTAGCTTTTTTTTTCATTTTCTCTCAGTCTCAGGAGGAAGCAAATAGTTCACCACCAACAGAGGATTATCTGTTATCTTCTTTTGGCTTGCTTGTGATACAGACTAATGTATGTATGGCATGCCATATAGAGTGTGAGTACAGCGATAGTACAGAGTAATGTCAGGAGACTTACTTAGACAATTTTAGAGAGAAATTATGTTTAGTAGAACAGGATGTAATACGTAACATTTGAATTAACTCAATAATCTCATGTATTAGTGAAAAATGACGTTTACGCCAGAAGGATTTGTAGAGGTGATGATTCCATTGTTTCAGATGGATTGTATCTCGATCCATTGCTATATTTGCCATAGTATTCCAGTGGCATTTAAAGTTTTCATGATTAGAAGTATTACATTTATTCCTGTATAAAAGGTATCATAAGTGTCCCCTATTTTAGCTGGTAACTTTCTAGCATTCATGGAGTGGTCATAAGGAACCCATGAGGGAAACTTTGTGAGTATCTCAGTGCGAATGATTTAGTGTCAGGTAGAAGCGTATATCCTGGTACCCTGTGGTTATTTTTAATGCAGCATAGATTGCTGATCTATAAAGTTCGTTTCTTGTAAAATTTACCATTGTGGTCAGACTGCTTTCAGGTCACAGGCTGAAAAGTGTAGGGCAATGAAAAAATCCCCAGTTCCATTTCTACACATTTTGTGAAAATAAATCAGATAACCCAGAGTCTTTGGGATTTATAGCAGGAGATTCATGGTGTAACAGGCAATTGTAATGTCTTCATGAAGTCACAGAAGATGTTTTTCAGCTGCACCATAGGTAGCCTGGGGAAGGACAGAATTTTGGCAGAGGAGAGATTTCTTTATCTTGGGTTTCACCTTTATTGTTTGTTGTCAATGTCTTTATTTTCTTTTGCTGAAGTGTGTGCTGCTTCTAGGTTCTTGGAGGTGTTAGATTTGAGCACAAGGGAAGAATCCAGCCTCCTGCTTTGCTTTGTTTATTTCTATCTTTTCTTTGACAACCTTTGTGTATGAGTATCACTGTGTTTTCATTCAGATTTTGCAAGACAACCTTGATTGCACTCCTGACTCTACCAGAGTTAGTTCTGAAAGCAACCCTGGAAAAACAAAGTCTATGTTAAAAATGTTTGATCAACTCATCTCCAGGGTCTTTAGAGGAGAAGGCTGAATGTTAACAAAGTCTTTGCAGACATGACTGTTAAAGTGGAGCATTCAAACACCTCTAGTAACGCACAAAAGCGTAATTTCTTTTAATGGTAGAAAATCCCTTATGGCCTGTTTATGTAAGGCAGCTTGGGATGCTGGAATAAAGAAATGCTACCCCGGTCTGTAATGAATTCAGAAATAAACTCTACTTGCCCTGCACTCCTTACTTAAGTGAAAAAAGAATTTTCTTCTATCTGGGCAGAGCATTATTAGGGTTAAAGAGTGCAAGATCATGATGTTTTGATGTGAAACTTAAGGCAAATGCAAATTTCAAGGTGATTTGTACTTCTGCTGAGTTGTCAACACCAGCAGCATTTCCAGCAGAGCATTAAGAGTTCATTTTTGTGGATCATAATCATCCATATTTGTCAGCTACTGTATGGCTTTTAGACACAGGAGTTATTTAAGACATAAAACTGTACTTCTGCTTGCTGTACTGTTTTGTTGCTTGCAATACTTTCCACTAGCTCTGGTATCGCTCAGTACTGCCAAGAAAATATTCCTGTTAATGATGCTCCTCTATTTTATCTGGCTAGAGTACGAAACATATTATAATCCCTGCTTTAAATTAAATTCTAGTTTACAACCTTATTTGCAGGAGCTTCCTGTGCTATGGAGATCCCTTCTAGTTCTGGTGAGCTTTCTCCCTCCCTGTTGGGAGATGTCAGTAGCAGCCTCCGCTCCATGCACAGCAGGGAGTTACAGGCCTGGGTTTCTGTTTGTTCTCTTTCTTCTCATAACTTTTGAATTTCCACAGTACAGTATTGCCAGACTCACCCATCCACTTTTTTTGTTTTCTATATATTTTATGTTGCCTACTTTATCGCAACCCCCACCTTGGGACTCCTCAACACCATTACCTTGCAGTGACTCCTTCTGGGAGAAGTGGCAACTTGAACAGCTACAGAGTTCCCCTATTGCTGATGCCGGTCAGTGTCCAGTCCCAGGTCAGTGGCATGTCGAATGGACGCCTCAGGTTCCATTCTCCTCCCTCACCTGCACCCCTCGAGACAACTACACCTTTTTAAGCCACAAAGAGAACCAACTTATGCTGTCACTGGGATAGAAACCCTAGGAATTCGCCACAAATCCACCACCATGAGCAAAAGCTTTGTGCGAAAGTGTGCTTCTGTAGGTACATGGAGCTGTTGCACCAACCTTCACCTGACCTGTTGTTTGATAAAGCCACTCTCTTTATGCGATTGACTTGTCCCTGCAATTAAAGGGGGATTAATTGTAAAGTGCCTGAAATACACTAATGCTGGCCTTTTGTTTCTATATTTTTGTAGGCAATCACTCAGGCGTGGTTTTGAGCATCAACTCCAGAGAGATGCACAGTTACCTGGTTAGCTGATATTTACAGCTGAACATAAAAAACGAAAGACTCTTCTCTGTATCGTTTTATTTTTCCCTGGTGATGTCAAAAAATTGCAAATATGGCTGTAAATGCTGGTGGCGAGGAGGTTCCTTATCGGTCCTGTGGAAAAAAGTGTCCATCATCAGTTACCGGGGAAGAAGGATAATACGTCTTGTGTTCACTCTATGGCCTGGGAACTTGGTATGATTGAAACTCAAACTACAGTAGCAGATTTGTAGCCCTAGGCACCTTCAATGCCACCTTCTTTCTTTTCTGTATATGCTCTAGTTCTTTATGTTTATTTTTAGAAGGATTGACTGTAACTTTTTAACTATATTTTTAATTGAGGTATTCAGCAGAAGGCTGGAACTCCTCAGCCTGAAAAGGTGATTTTTACAAAAGCGACTAGACCAGAACAGATGGTTGGTTGATCACAGTGACATTTTTTCAGGAGGCTGAGTGTTTCTGTACTGGGAGAGGACTGAGCGAGGAGATAAATGCACTCCTAGTCAGTACAAGCTCTTAGCTTAAACTTGTGTGAGACAATCTAATGAATTTAGGCTTAGGCCCTTCTGTGGATTAAAAGAAGTAAAATGTTAATTATCATAATATAGGATAATACTCTTGTAAGTGTAGCAAGTCCTGACAAACCATCAGTATCTCCCCCAATCCCACCCCACGTGAAAGAAAAACACCAGCTTGATGCTGTTTCCAGACCAGGTGCCTTCACTTGTGGACAGTCATTTCAGTTTCTCTTTCTGGTCTCCTGAGCAAGCACCTCTAGGACGATGGCAGCTGCCAGATGAGCTATTCTCTAAAACCCTGTGCTAGTGGCCTGTCTCTTTTTAAATTTTCAGAGAGTGTAAATACCTCTTTTAAGTTGCTTTCTTTGTATGGTTATTTTTTAAAAACTTCCTGTTAGGGCAGAGGTGCCGGGTAGGTCAGAGCTCTCCCCTGGGCAGGACTGGGCAGCGCACCTCCATCCCCTTCCCACCCGCATCCTTCTGTGGGATTTTCCCTGGCTGATTGCCCTTGCAGGCAGGGGTGGGAAAACTCTTACCTGACCTTTGCCGCTCAGGTTGGTTTGACAATCTGGAGGGCCATGATGGGCTGTGATTCAGGGGTTCATATTTCCTTTCCATCACGACAGGGTGTCATTGAGTCCTTACGGCCTCAGGTCCCTATTTCTGCAGGGAGGGTTGGTTGGGCTTCTGAAGGAGCTGCCTGCAGGAAAGCTTGTGAGTCAGATCAGAGTTTCCTAATCCCAGTTTTGTGAGTTGGGTCAGAGTTTCCTAGTCCCGATCTCTGGATCCCTAGGGAAGCGGCAGGCGGATGAATCCACACCTGGCTGGTCTTTCCCCTGGGGTTTATGGAGCTATATAGGAAACGGACAGTGGTGTGATGAGTTTAAACATCTGGAATCCTATGTGTCACAGCTGCCTGGAATTAGGATGCTTCTCTCAGAAACCTATATAATCTCTTCACTTTTTGCCTTTGATAGAGAATAAATAGCTCTTTACTCACTGAATGTCATACTGATGCTAGTGGCAAGCTTGCACACCACCTTGCTTAAGGAGGATACAGATAGCTAACTGCATCTTTCTGAATAAACAAACAGAAAATAACGAATGCTGGTAAGGTAGGAAAGAACTCTTAAAATTGTTGTATGCATTCCAGATAGCTGTGGATATCCTAGAGCATATTGTCATCAAATGCATTGGACTGGGATGCAATGATTCAGTGAAGTACTGTAGGCTCTCACAAACCCCACAGGATGCATATGTAAAGCACAAGAAAATCTAGATTATGAACTTACTGTAAGGAACTAGGTGGAAAAGTTTAAGTGAAGATTTTGAAAAGTGCTTGCAAACTTCTCAGGAAATTAATTTCAAAAATTGTTCCAAAATTTCTGCCTATGTAGTCAGGGAGTGCCATGCAAACAGATTTCCAGAGAAGCAATGCTCTAGCTGAGTGTTATATGCCAGGCTGTGTAGAAATCCAAGGTGTTACATGTATCTGAGTTTGGGTTTCTTGAAGAGAAGTGTGCATACAAAATGTGCTGTGCATTGGAAACTCTTGGGATCGTTGCACCAGAGGCTCTCCATCCTCACTAGCCCTTTATGCTTTCTCTAATGGAAATGAGCTGGAACTGAGAATAAAATAATAATACAAACAGCTTACTTGTTCCAGTGAAATAGATCTGAAGTGGGTTATTTATATAGGGCAGGTGATAGCGGATTAGCCTCATGGATAAGGGATGGGATAGAAGTTGTAGCGTGGGGTTGTTCTCCCATGGTTCGTCCGATTGGCAAAGGGCACTGTTGGAACTAGGTCACACATCTAATTTATGCTTTAACAGCTACTTCTATACATTTAATACAGGGTGATTTGTGTCTCTGATAACAGGAGTCTTTTGGAACGCCGTAGAATATTTAACTGCTTGGTACTTTAATTAACACTTAGCCCAATGTAGTACCTGTAATAATGTTTTTCAATGCTTATTAATTTGATTCATGCAGCACTCCTGTGAGGTTGGTTTGTCATGTCTTAAAAACACTGTTTTCTAAAGAGTTGTCAGTATTGCCATAACTGTATTAATTATACCCAGCAGATAATAAAGGAAACATTTGATTCCCTGGCAAGAATAACTTTAAAATTAATTATTTTAAAACTGAGAAAATACCCGTACCATTTTCCCATTCATGGTGTCTTGATTTATCTTTAAATGAAAAGTCTCACTAGTGCTAAGTTTTGCATCTCTTGAACTACATCCATGACATCTTAGCATTTTATCCTTTATATGTATCTAAAATCCTATACATGTGTATACTGAAACACAGAGTTGTTTGTATGCACAACCACTAGTCACACATGCACGCACACACACACACATGCAGTATTCATACATATTCCAGTTAAATTTGTTAGTGAGGAAGGGTGATTTGATGGCTGAGAAACAGGAGATGGCTGTCAGGTACCTGGATTCTGTACCCACACTTTGGGCAAGTTACTTAACCTGTATGTGCCTCATTTTCCCCACCTATAAAATTGGGCTGATAGCAATTACCTACCTCACAGGGGTATTGTGAGGCTAAATTAATCACTGTTTGGTCAGGATCTTCAGAGTGAAAGAATTTTGTGAGCATATATTATTACTTTTGCTTTCTTTGTTCTACTTGTAATTATTACTGTTATTAAAGGTAGTTTACTGAAACCAGATGCAATTATATATAAAAGTAAAAAATGCATAACCCAAAACCCATCACTGTTTAAGAAACAAACAAACAAATAAAAACAAAACAAAACAAAAAAAACCCTTCCCAACCTGTTATTGGAATGTATTGTTACATTTAGCATTGCAATGTTGGCTGAGATTTTACTAAGCTACACACTAGTGTCTTAAACTTCCTTTTCTGCAGTTTTATTTGGTCAAAAGCCTTATAATAATGGGTACAGTATAACTTATCAACACTGATAATGAACTGTACTGAAACCAACAAAACTGGCGGTATATTGGCCTCGTTTACATCTGTTGACCTTCTTAAACTCTTATGTATTTGCAATTCCAAAACCACACTGTACGTTTTAGAGTGCTCCAAGCAGTACTGATTTGAAGCATTCTGGTAGAGCCATCAAGATTTACAGCTGTTATATTTGCTTTCGCTTTTGACATTGAATGTTTTATATGTCTTTAGAATGGTCCATTCATATAAAGTGCTCAGAAATGCTCAGAAGACATTTAGGGAAAATCCACACATAGTGTAAATTAATTTCTCAGAAGTAAAAGCAATATAAAGCAATATATGTTTTTATACCCTGTAGAAGAGGGTGGTGGAAATGACTGAAGAAATAGAAGGTGCCAGCCTGAGGCAAGATGTTTTTATCTCCAATTCACATTCAATTTCTTTGAACTGTTTTAGGATGTTGTCATTGAATTATATCCTTCTTGATGAGTTTCCCCCTCCTTGATGAGTGACCAGTGTAAAGAGGAGTAAAGTTTTTATTCATATAGATTAGATGTCTCTGGACAGAGAAATCAGTGCTTTGCCATTAGTAGTTCCTAGCAGAAAGCAGGTTTCATCTGACATGATTATGATGGATAGTTGTGTTTCAGGTCCAATGAGACATCCCTCTAGAGGGAATACTCTACGACTGCATGCTGTCTCTTTAATAGAGGTCAGCAGCATGGAACTGCAGGGATTTTCATCTTCCTTCCACAAATGTGTGTGCTCAAACAAAAAAGGGTTTTTTAAATTATTGCAAGCATTTACAGTAACTTTTTGATGATGAACCAGTGGTTCTGATATGAATTTCTTTGAATTTCTAGTGTTGTTTCAAGTTGAATACAGTGTTGCCGAGTTGATTGAATTGATGACAATTTCAGTCATAGGTTTTTTCCTGTTTCCTGTAAAACAGTGTTTTGTAATTTTTTATTAATGAGGCTTTAGGGGAAAAGAGGGACTAAAATTTTTATTTCATTCCAGAATCCCTGACAGTTGGAGTTGTTATTGTATATTCATTGATACCATTGTATTGTTTCCATCTTCATTTTTATTTCAGAGTTTTAGATGAAAGTAAGTAAACATCTCTCTCAAAATATTGGCTTTCCACTAGGAAGAAGCGTATAAGCATTTACCTTTATAAATATTGATTTCTGCAATGCTAAATTTTGTTCTGTCTTCTAAGTCCAACCAAAAAGCTGCTTCCTGGTTTTTCTCTGTTTTAGTCCCAATTGCACATTGCCTCTACAACTTTCTTTATGAGATTGGCATACTAGAGTACAATCTTACTAGTCTGAGAAAATCTTTCTAAAAACTTCCATTAAAATAGCATTCCATTGCCTAGAAGTAGTTACAGGATCTGCCCAGACCATTCTCCTAATATCAAGCCTATATTTTTATGTTCCTTATTTCCTTTTATTATTTCAGTGTTAGCCCCCTCAGTGCCATTTAAATGCATGTTTATTCCTGTTGTGGATGTATATGTGATTTTTTTCACTTATTTTCAGACTATAATCTGAAAAGTGACAAATTTTGAAATAACTCAGACCCCCAGTTAGCTTTTGCAATTAAAAGCCTGGCCTTGCAGTCTTTGGGAACTGTCAGGTTGTGCCCTCTTAATTCCTAAGTCAGCCATTCCACCCAGTGGATCACCTCGGAAGCTTTTCTTCCAATTAATTTTGTAACCTCAAGCTGGAGGGAGCGCAGAAGGGTTTCACAATGTTGAGGTGGACTAGAATGGGTCACTTCCCAAATCTGAACAGGAATGTCTATGGACAGTTTTTATTTTTCCTTTCTTTTCAAGTATGTTAGTATGCTGCAGAGAGGATTATACATACCATCAGGGGGATAAGGACGAGTAATGGTACTACAGGATGGTGTGAAGACTAAAGAACATATTCTTCCTTTCTTTTTTTTTTTTCTTTTATGAAATTGATATGTACAGCAAGTTAGTTTCATTATTTTTAATATGTGAGATGTCGTTTCTTTAAGTCTTTGGCCCTGGCCTTTTTCATCCTGTTAAATGGAGTAGCAAATTACTTAAAATATGAATTATGGAGCCATGTATGACCGAATGAGAGATTTTCATTCCTTTAATTTTTTTTTTTTCATATGTGAGGCTTCTCAGAATTACTATTTTCAGCTAGTTTATGTGCTGGTAGCAGAGATGATCTTCTGGAAGTCAGTATCCGAGACAAGAAGTCCTGGAAGGCTTAGTAATGCATACTCTGAAGTGCAATGATAGAACTATGTAAACAGTGCTAGGCTATGAACATGCTGGACAAAACAAAATCTTTATCAAAGAGCTGTTACAGTTTCTATTAAAATCCCTTTTTTTAATAGTGTTTCTAAAAATACATGTTTTTAATTGCATACTCTTTGTCTCTCTCCTTCCAGATTGATTTTCTTTTAGGAGTGACATTTACTAGTCCAGAAGAAAAAGTGGATTCTTTCCCTTACAGAAGTAATTCTGTTTAAAATTATTTCCTTACAACACTTGAAAGCATTACACAAAACTGAGCTTTATTGATTGGACTTGATTTCTGAGTTTCTGTAGAATTTGCATCTCTACACTAATTTGTTGCAATAGAGAGGACATAAAGTCCTGTTGGGCAGCAATAATACATGCAGCAGTGCAAGGTGCTACTTAAATAATATACCTTTGTTGCACATATTTTTAGTGTTATAATGAATATGTTAATCCCCATGAAGACCAGGCGTTCCAAATAACTTTCTTAGCATGTCTTATATTCCTATGTATTTGTTGCTAATTTTAGCCAGATTTTAATACTTATATTTAGTTCTTACTGACAACGTCTGCTCTTGCAGATAAAAGGGCAAGAATTAGCTTATTCTTTTTTTTAAAATAGTTTTAGTTCACAGCATTTGCATATTAATTAAAACATTTTATAAAGGAATTTTTTCTGAAATGGTGAAAGAGATGCTTTTTAATAAGAACAGCTCATATAGGAAAACAGGAGACTTGTATGCACTTGGTTTTTGAGACGTTCTTGTTATGGACTATGAGTGGGCTGGACTATGCAGGAGTGGTACACCCCAAATATCAGTAACATGCACCTAGGCAGTTTCCAAATGATAAAACTAGTCTAAAGGAGAATATTTTAATACACCACTTACATGTCCCAGATTCACAGAAGGGCTTTTAAATAGTTAAGATTACAGAATATCATCACATATTGGGGAAGATGCCCAGTTCACTGGCTCCAGTTGCTCGTAAATACACTCCTCTCTCTCTTTGGGGTTCGTCTTTTGAGATGCTGAACTCTTCAGAGAAGTGGCCTGCATTGTGTAATGCTTCCAACCTTTTTCTAAGCAATTGGTGACACTTTATAGAAAAAATTATCCAAATTTCCATTCTCGTCTGTTTCTCCTTGTTTCTTCCTGGCTCCTTTTTTGTCCTTTTGTTCTTTTTCATTATTGCTGCTGTTTGTTGCTCTGCTTTGCCTGCCTTTTCCTCCTGATGACAGTTCTCTACCATCCACTTTTTTCTTCCTTGCTTTTTGTTTTGCTTTTTATTCTGCTTCTATCTATATTTTTATTTGGATAAACACCCTGGTGTGTCCTGAGTGCTTCGTGAGAAGAAGAATTATGATTTCTTCCCCATCCCTGTCTGAGCTCAGCTGTGTTATCTGGCTTGATGTAGATCCCCTGTACTTTGTCCCTCTGCAGTTCTTTCCTCCTGTTTCTTTCCCACTTTGGTTCTTTTACTCTTTTTTTTTAATTTTGTCTCTCATTTTCTCTAAATCTTTCTGGAACTCTTCCCTTTAGTCTTTCCAGGACTTCTCGCAGCACATTGTCCCAGAGAGCACATACTTAGTCTGAAATGTGGATGAATATTGTACTCCCTGGAGGAATACTAAACTTACAACTAGCATTTTCCTCTCTCATCCATGTATATAATGACCTTGCTGTCTCTCTATAGTGGAAAATACATATTTGATTGACAGACAGCTATACCCATTACCAGCTATTCTGCCTCATTTCAGGTTATGGGGATGAGACATGGTGTTTGCATGAGCTTCTTGGAGCTCAGAGAGGGCTGGCTTGCTTTGCCAGCCCTTCAAACTGACAGATGCAGAATTGCAGCAAGGTTGGGCAGGGACACCTGGACAGGCCATTGGGCTACCTTTGCTTTTCAATATGGGAAATACCGATTCCCAAGTTAGTACATCATTTTAAGATAAATTGTTAAGAACTTGAAGCTGAAGAATAGGTGAAATAAAGAGGGTCCATTGCTAATAGAGGAGCAGGATCAGGGATCATTCCTCTTGGGAGCAGTTTGACTTTGTCAGATTTGTGGGATGGGTCTATATGCAGATATTCCTGGAGGCAGAGACAAGTGCCTTGCTTTCAAGTTCCATAAAATACAAATTTAAACAAAGTCATCATGTAGGTTTGGCAGAACCTTCTTATTGGGGGAGCGTGGAGAAATTGATGAGGGCAGATAATTGAAAAGCTCATCAGTATCTTTGTAGGGTAGAGCTTGTGTTGGAGAGGAAGTGTATGTGAGAAAGATGCAGGACGGAGGGGAGCACAAGACTAAACAGGACAGAGAAAAGCAAGGAGAAAGTCAGTGTTACCAGTGTGTATTATTTTGCCACGAGTTGTTGATTTTGTTTTGCTTAAGCCTTGGAGCTCACTTTTTAATTCGTGATGGCCACTATTTTCAGTTTTGTTGGTTGTGTACAGTCGTGTTACACCATAAGTCTAAATTGATGTAGCACCAGGAACGTGCGAAATTCTCAGCATTCTACCTATAATTTAAGAAGGACTGACTCACAGCAATATCCCACTTGAGGTAGATGGGAAAGAGGTTGTTTCCCAGGAGCTATGATGCACGTGTGTGTGGTCCAGAGGTAGCTCCAATGGAGGTTTACTTCTGAGATGATTTTAGGGCGTTTGCTGATGGTTTTCCTCCTTACCTCAGCACTGAGCTAGGAGGCAAGGGAAAAGAATTATTTTATAGGGTCTGAGTCTTGGATTTATACTGCTTAAATATAATTTGCCAGAATCCCTTTATGAGTTGTAATTTTATAATGTTTAGAGAGGATGAATGGAGTTGGTATGGTATTCCTGAGGGTAGACACCAGCCACTGGAGTTTACTGAGCGTGTGAGTAGAAATTTTAATTTTGGGAACACAGAGTTCCTCCATTTCATATATACACCAGACATGAGTATAGCTCCTTTTTTATTTGTCACTGACAAGCTGTGATTTATTTCCTCATGGGTGTATGTCATGGGCTGTGCTTGCTGCAGTGCAGAAGGCTCTGGAGAGAAAACGTAATCAAATGGAGAAGTATACTTGAATTCTCCCCTCTTGATCCCAGTCTCTTCTGAGTTGCTTTTCTCTGATTGTGGTTTTGCCAGTATACTGGCTTGATGTCAAAAGGGGATTAATTCATTTTTATACTCTTCTGTGTGGCTGAAAAAAAAAACCCACAAGCAAAAATTTGCAGAGGTAAGAGCAGATTGGAAGAGGTGGGGAACTTGATCAACTGGCAGGATGCTTTGTGAAGCTTCCACTTTTGTGCTTTACTTACCACTTATTTTTACAAATACGTACAGCAACTGTGACTTGCCTTTCCATTAACCATTGATATATTTCTTTGCAAAAGGAGAGGTGGTTCTAAAGAATGTCACAGTAGTGTGTTGCAAGTGTGGTTTTAGGAGACATCAAGTATCACCCTTCCTTACCTAAATCAAATTAACATTGTATCATTGCTATGTATTTATGAAGCTGCACTAGGAATAGCAATTCACCTTGGATTAAGCATTGGAGGAAGATTTGGAGAGATGATGAGAGTTGGAATGGTAGAATTTTTCATTTTGAGAATAAAGGATGAATACTGGCATATTTACAGTGCATCTGTGGCTGTTTCAGCACAGGTGGATCTGAAATCCCTCATTCCAAACTTGGACAGATAAATCACATAGATTTTGCTGGCATTACCCATGTAAACAAAAGGAGAACAAATTGGTCATTAAACCAAGCCCAAATCATATTTTTTGGCTAATTAGACCTACAGCTCTTGGTAAAGATATGAAAGCCAATAAACTAGTCTTGACATACTTGTGAAGATTCACAAAGCATTTCTCGTTACCCTGTTATTCATGTGGAGCTTTATTTATTTGGCATTGTGGGGCCAAATTCTACCCTAATTTATGACCGTGCAGTTCCACAGACTTTGTCAGTTCAGCTTTGTGTTACGGCAGAAAGGTTCCCACCCACAGTGAATTAGAAATGTAGCTGCAGGCTAAGATCAGTCGTCACGTCACTGCATTTGTACTCACACAGGTGATGGGCTGATTTTCACCTGTAATTCTTATTCCTGTGGTTAGCAAGAGAGTACAACCAAGGCAGAACTTAGTTTTTGAACTACTTGCAACTGTTTTTCCCAGGATATGATCAGCAAATGCTTAACACTGTGTTTCTAACCAGGTTGCTGACAGAGGAGCCCTTCCAACCTGTGTAAAGGCTCTTAGCGGGCATTGGTACGCTGTAGTCCCTACCTTTAACATACATGACTACGCTGTCCTCTCCTTCTGCCTTTGCACATTCAACTAATTGTGAAAACAGTACATGCCTTTTCCTAATTTTGTTTCAGGAGACCTTGACTTTGAGCAGGTTTCTTTGTATACATTATCAGGGCTCAAGGGAAGAATGAAATTAATCCATAACTGGTGCATTGTCATAAATGGGGAAAAGTGTTATTTGTATATTTTTGTAAATATGTAACATTTAATGGCAGTTTTGTAGTGACGTGCTGTTTTTGAGAAATAAAAAAATCAAATATATGTTTGAATATGCTTA
>JAOXJM010000033.1:51903540-51936067 GCA_026413425.1 Tringa solitaria | reverse complement strand
TATGTTTGAATATGCTTAATGTAACACTTAACTGTGATTCAATTGCACAATTAATAGCTTAATCAAAAGTCTTGTGCAATATGTAGTGCACACACATAACCAAGTATCTGTTAGTGATCCACAACCAAGTTTTTGGCAACTCTTAACGGTGGCGATGAACTGTGCAGTACAGTTTATCACGGTCTCTTTCAGCTTCCAAACATGTAGCAGGCAAACTACTGTATACGTACCTGTGTACTCCACTGCATCCAAAGGTATGCATTTGTCCTGAGAACCTGCACTACAGGTTTTTCTTTAATAAAAGTTGGTTCTGAACTGTTGGTTGCTTTGTTTTTCTTGTGAAGCACTTCGCGGGATTTGTGGAGGGAAAAGGAGTTAATCAGCCCCCAGAGTTTGTGTGTGTGTGTGTGTTTTGATTTGTCAGTAATTAGTGGCAAACTGCTCAACTTCAGCAGCATTGGAACCAAAGGCTGCAGCAATGCTTCATCCTCCTCCACTTTAGGCACTCCACTTCATCCTCCTATACTGCAGCTCCACTCCACTCCTCGGGAAAAAGGGAAAAATCCTTCTACCCTTTTTCCCGAGGAGTGGAGTTGAGCTGCAGTATAATTGGCGTGAGGGTGACACTCTGTGGTGAGACTGAAGCCATGCAACTGCAGTTGAAGAAAAAGAAATGTTCTTCTAGAATTCCACTGAATCAAAGGCTGAATATCTCTGTCTAGCTAAAAATTAAAGAATTCAGTCAGTTTTAACCTTGTTCTCCCTGTAATAGAGATAAATGCAAAGGAGCTCTGTGTGTCCTTTTGCCCTGTCCTTGTCTTTATTCCAGTATTTTGCATTTCATTGGCTTCTTCACTACTTTTTTTTTTTATTAACTGCATTGTCTTCCTTCATCCCACTCTCGTCCTGAAAAGTTGCCTGTCCTTTATAGAAGAAGAGCAGAGACGTTGTTAAGTGCTGTGGTCATGGATGTGCAGTGTGAAGTCTCACTAAACCTCATACTGGAACAAAGCAGCAACATGAATGATTGTCTACCAATTTTTTAGTTAGCCATGGAAATTTTATAGGCTACAGTTTTAAATGGGACAATGAATGGATTATTTATTATTATTGGAATATTTATTCCAAAGAATGGATTATGAATGGATTATGAATGAATTTATTCAGGGGGTGGGTATGTTTTGAGGAGCAGAAGATGGGCAATTAGAAGGAAAAATTGCCAAAATATTAGTTTAAACTTAATTTTCTCAGTCTGCCCTGCTTTCTCATAGTCCCTGCTGAAAGACTTAGCAGCCAGAGGAAACCCACAGTATGGGCTACATGGTTCTGCTCTGTGGCACATTTTGCTAAATGTGAGGGTGGGTTCAGAAATGAAGCTTGAGGCTTTCCCTATTTGCATAACTCAGCTAGAAAACATTTTGATGGTTGTCACTTTAGGTTCCCTAATCCTATATTGTGGTTAGCTGAGACTTTAAACGGCAATTTATCACTAAAAAAGCCGCCTGTTAAATCTCAAGTGACTATGTTTCATTTTCCAGATTTAGTGCTCTGATATAAATAAAAGCAAAAGAAATCCTAAAATCTCTTATTTTTAAAGATGTGGTGATAGCTCTTTCTGAGGAAAGCTCCTCAGTTGGAAGTGCAGGAGCGAGAACAGACATGGCCAAGCTGTTCCCATAAATGAGGCACCAAATGAAAGTTGCCAATACTTAACCTGAAGTGCTACTTAACATCAGAAACCAGTTTCCACAGAAAAAAAGAATAAGATAATCATTTCTGTTTCCTTTGCTGCACTCATGAAAACCATGTTAATTGCTATGCTATTTGAAGCCTGATTTCAATATCATCATAAATTATATCTCTATAATAAAACTTCTGAGTCATAAACACCAGACAATATTTTTTCCTGTTTTCTGTGAAGACACTGATTTCTTTTCCACTTTTTTCTTTTTGTAATTTATGTCTTGAAAGATGCTTTGCTTTCATCTGAATCCATCTGCTGTGGTGAAAATGTTACAGTACTCTGACCCTCATGGCTTTCAAAAGCTGAAGCAAAACGCTGCGTGCTGCTCAGTGTATTTTTAATGCGATCAAAGGATCCGTTCTCACCATTACAGCATGACACCACAAGACGACCTCCAAAAAAATCAGCAGCGCTACAGGCTAAGAAAAACAGGTTAAAAAAGTAATAATTCCAGGAAATAATTCAGTGACAGCAATTATCAGTCTACGTGAAAATTAATAATCAAGAATGAAGCTTTTCACTGAAGTTCAGCTCAGGACCGTGTAGCTGTGTTTATACTGAGCTGTAAGTCTGCAAAAATCTAATAGGAAAATTATTTCCTTGTCATTAGGAGAGATTATTCTAGAGGAATATCCTTGATGGAATTTAATTATTTCAATTATCTCATATATTGGGAAGGAATGACATTGCATTTTCTTGATCTTAAGACAGATGCTCACTTTAAAAATCAAATTTAAAAGAAGGCGATGCATTACTATATAGGAGAGAATGCTTTTGTAACTGCTGGTGGGAAAGAATTAAATAGTCTTTTATGAATGAACCAGCTTCGTTTATCAATAGCACAATGGCAGGGCAAGAGGGGGAAGCACATGGGGACACTTACCCAATATGCGCTTCCAGCCTCCATCCACCATGAACCTGGACCTTATTTTTTGGAGCTGGTAGCTCTGTGCTTAATAGCCCGAAGTAATTCTTTTCTGCCATGAATTTTCTTTATTGTTTATGGAGCTGTAGAAGCTTTTAGCATCCATAAAATTCTGTGGCAACAAGTTCCATCGCTGAATTAGGTAGTGAGTGAAAGTACCTCTGTGTAGTTGTTTTGAGACAGCCCCATTAATTTTGATAGCCTCACAGTTTGTACCATTAGTGACAAGGACTACTTTATTCCCATGTCACATTCTACTGCTGATTTTTACAACCTCTTAACATATTCTTTCCCCTGCTCAAGATTTTTCTTTTTCACACTGAAAACCCCTGATCTTTGTTTCCCTTTGAATTTAACTGTAAAAATCAGTGTTATTTTTCCCCATATGGGGTGGTTTCTGTACTTTTGGATCTCTTTCTTGCTCTTGTACCATCGCCCATAGGAATTTATGTACTTATGACAACCAGTGCCCAGTTTTTGGATAATGTTCTATAGGTCCTAAAGCAGATGATGGATGAACCAGAGAGGGCAGGTGAGTGTTCTTCTTCTTTTAGCACTTGTTTATAAGTTCTTGTGAATAGCAGTTGTTTTAGTGTTATCTTTATCAATGGGGACATTGGGTGCCCTGGATGATGCATATTATTACAGCCCATGATGCTTTGTTTTAGATCAGGGATTTGCTATGGGACATTTTTTGCTTTTTTTTTTTTTTTTTAATTATTGTTACTGTACAGTATGTGGATGTTTTCTTGGGCCTGTTAAAACTCCATGATCATCTTTGGTTGTAGTCAGAGCTATTTTGGTGCTCATAATTATCTAGGTTACTTTCGTTGCATTTTTTTCTGCTTTCCTTACAGTTCTTTCTACATTTATCTACATTGAATTTCTTCTGACGTTTTAATCACTAGTGAAGTTGTGAAAGGTATTTCTGGAAATCCTTGCAGTTGGCTTTTAGTGTTATTGGTTATTGTCCTGAATAAATTAGTAACGGCAGATTTTTTCATAATTTTTTTTTTCCTCCCCCCAATTCTTTCAATTATTCTCATATGCACAAGGCACAGACCCAGCCCTGTGGGATCCGAGGGCTGACTGGAAAGACCCAAGCCACTGGAAATAGGGGGTTTATGCCTATTTTTTTGTTTGTTTGTTTACCAACCAGTTATTTATTCTATTGGGATTTTCCCCCCCCCTTTTCTCCAGTAGTGACTTAAATCTTTCTAGTGACGGACCTTGTCAAAAGTGTGTTGAAGAAATCCAAGCAGAATATGTTATTTTCCTGGATGCTCATTAACAGCCTCACAGACCTCTTAGCACTTCATGCGCAATGACACTCCAGCATAAAACTTGTGTTGACTCTAGCCTAGCACAGTGATGTGATTTCTCAGTCTGTTCACTAATTCTTTACTTATTATACAGCTGTAAATACAGTCTGTGTTTCCTGACTTTTTCCCTCTCCATTCAAAAAAATGGTGTCACTTTTGGTATTATTCATTCTCTAGCACGAAGCGCTTCTTTATAAAGCTTTGTGTTTGAGGACTGTAATGAGGGGGCTGATGGTGCTCAACTTATGCACAAATTAAAAAATACATATTAAAAAAAGAACTCAACATTAAAGCACTGAAATGATTATAAGGTGGGTGCTCACCTGCAAGAATAAACCACAATGGAGTGAATAAGGTGTTGGTGGGGGTCTTTCATATTGAATGCCTTTGAGATACAACTACGTAGACCAAATATTAAAGGTAACTTATAGAAAAAGACTAAGATGGTCTTTTAAGGCTTAATTAGGCCATATGCCTGAGTAACAAGGTATTCATTTTCCAATTTTTGCATATATATTATAATAATATATAATAATACATTATATTATTATTATATTTTATATAATAGATAATAATATATTATGTATCATAATAATATTATATAGTATAACTATTCTAAGTATATATTTTCATATAGAAATTTTTTTTTCAACTTGTCCTACATATATATCTCTCTATTTTTTTCTACAGACACTCTTTCTCTAGAGAAATACTAATAATTTGCTTTGGATGCGGAAGGCTTTTTAATTGCATAAAAGGCAGTGAAGTGTTATAAGCCTTGATTAAGCAGACAAAATGCTGTGTCTACTTGAGACACAATTCTTACTAGTTATACTACCTTGCTACCTATACTACCAGTTTTACATATGCTGACCACCTTCTTCTGACATCAAGGAGGTTGGGAGTACAGAAAGGAAACCAATTAGGCTACTTGATAGCACTGCTTCCCTGAGTTTGGTAAAATGAAATATATTTTCCATTTAAGCATGACATTTGGTAATAATTTTAGTGTAATGTGAGCAAGAGTTAAATCTAGGAAAAGCAACAAGGAGTAATTATGGCTTATCACTTATCAATCTAACCTGTCAGTCATCTATAAGGAATTGCTACATTCCTAGTTACGTAGCCTGATAATTAGCACAGTTTGATTTTTGATTCACTTTAATTTCTGAGAGGTAATTTTTAATGTTTTACAATTTTACATTATTTATTATTGGGGCTGATATCTAAGCAAACTGATGCAGTAACGCTAGATAAGCAGTAACTTCTGCTATGAGCTCTAAATACTTTGAACTTCCATTTTCCATTGCCATCTTTAGACAGACTGCATTCGAGTTGCAGAAGGTCATCACAAAGTTAAATGGGAACAGAACTCATAACAAAAAAATACTAATTCTAACCTGTCCATTTTTTTAACTGACTGGTATGAGAGAATGGTACTTGGTTGATGATGACTATTGCAGGTGTCCTGCTAAGGTGCCACCTACTTATTACACTGACAAATAGCAAGAAACAACAATGCAAATAATTTTTTTTTTGACAGGTAACTTTATTAATAATGGTCTTGGATGTGTCGCACCTATCAGGTGCCAGTCTTTTTTCACACTCTGCAAGACTTTCTGAAGAATAAACTAGAAAGGCATAAAGTTAGTTGAAGCTACTAAGACACACATTTGAAGGTGGGTCTATTTTGGTCTTTTTTTTTTTT
The DNA here is from genome assembly GCA_026413425.1 of Tringa solitaria. Lineage (NCBI taxonomy): Eukaryota > Metazoa > Chordata > Aves > Charadriiformes > Scolopacidae > Tringa > Tringa solitaria. The sequence goes on along the minus strand of JAOXJM010000033.1, from coordinate 51,930,368 downwards.
TTTTTTAAACAGAAGTTTCCATGAATGTGTGTCAAAAAACTTAAATACATTGAGAAATACAGTAGAAAGACTATATTTACAGTCAATTATAATGGGCACTGCCAACATATCCAATAACAAAAATAAAACAAAAACTTTTTTCATGTTTCTTTCATGCTTTTTTTCACAGAATTTTTTAAATATGATTTTGTTTTTTAAAAAATACAATAAGGAAATAATTACATTCTTAATATGAGAACATTATTTTACAACATACAGCCTGTGCCAATTAATTTGAAAGTGTCTTTAACAAAAATTGATACTAAATTAAGTATTCTCCATTTTAAAAATCAAATTGCCACAATCATTTCATTAAAAAAACACCTTTGATCCCCTAGAATTATGATCTTTTTCTCTTAAAAAAAGCATCATAAAAACAATTAAAAAAAGCACCTGGTACAGTAACAGGAGTTTGTTGAGGAAGCGCAAGTGTAACATTTTCTAAAAAGACATAGAAATGGTTTAAAATACAAGAGTTTTCCTTTAAAACAAAAGTCATGCTGCTCTATTGCTGACTTTGCCTGGTGATCCTGAAATCTAAAAATGGTGAAAATACAAGCTCTGTCGCTTTTTATAAAAAAATTGTACAGCAATGATACTATTCAAGAAAATGGAGTATATTTCACAGCACCAAATGTGGTCTATAGAGACGTTATTTCCCGAGGTTTTTTTCTGTTTTCTTTTTTTCAAAACTTTGGCTGTTATACAGAACAGACGTGTCACGAATGCAAATTGCGATGGTACCAATGTACTTATACATTAGAGACATAGGATTACAGTAGGTGCCAGGTTGGGGATGAGGTGCGGTGGTGCCTTTATGGAGCCTTTGGTGCAAAGATGCTTAATTTTGCTGGCAGTCCCTGCTGCAGCGGGAGCTATAGGTGCCAAGGGCGCTATAGGTGCCGAGAGTGACCAGCATCTAAGGCAGAGCAGAAGGCTATGGCACCAAGGCTGGGGTTTTCTGCGTGGTCCTTCCACCACGTGATTTCTGTTTGCTTGACAGAAATTTGCATACTTCTGTCTCAGGCACGCATTTAAACCTGGCCTTGCCAAGGATTTATTTTGTTTCCATAGGCTATGGGGGGGTGGCATATACAATGGGTAAAACATTGGGTAAACACGAGAAGTGATTTGGCTTTTGACTACTCTGCATCACTTGATGCGAGACCACTTCTTAATGGCAACTGTTACATCATTGCAAACGTTGACTAGAAGCCTAATTTGCATCATAAATATGTACAGATATAAATTAAATATTTATTGAAATATACAAATAAATAACTTAATTTGAAATAAAAAGCCTAAATGAACTTACTTTTGCTTCAAATTTGTTTCTGCTAATAATTATGGGAACTTGATACTGTTTAGTCCATAGTCATACAGCATAGAATGTGCCCTCCGCTTAAAGAGTTAGTAAGTAACAGATGACCTAAAATAATATAAAAAAAATTCCTGGTTTCAGTGAAAACCACACTGACACTTCCCTACTGTATCTGCATTCCTGCGGCACTTTGTACAAAGCATAGTCCCAAGAAGCATAGAGCCTTTTCTCATGCTAAGCTCCATTTCTGCTCTGCTGAGGTCAATGGGATCCCTGGCACTAATTGCATTTGGGAACAGGACACAGCCCTGTGTCCTAGCAGCTATCAGGTCTTTCTGATAGCTCTGTGCCTTCAAATCCCACCAGCTCCTGTGGAAAGTCCTCCGGCATCCAGCTCAGCCGGGAATCCCAGTGCACCCTTCAAGAGTTACACACACCTATTCCTAAAGGTAAGAAACAAACTATAGGCTGGGCTGTAAAGGGATGTGATCCTTGATAACTGCTGTCTTGCCAACGTCTGTGGTTTTAATTGCAAGTCTTAACTAATTATCAAGACTCCAACCCTAACATCTGTGATTATCTCAAAGTATGAGTAATATTATAATTTTTTTAATTAAAGTAATTTTCTAGTCCTCACAGTTGAGGAGAAAAAAAAGTCTTGAGGATGTGATTGAAGGTTCTCCAAAGGCTTAAAAAAACCACAGAGAAAAAATTAAAAGAATCCAACAAATTGTGTGGTAGTTTTTTCTCTCTCTCTCCTGATTATTTTAAAGCAAATATTGAGAATTTGAAGGACTTGGCAATTACCTGCATGTAAGTTCTCAGGAGTGACGTGGATGGAGACAAAGAAGGACAGACTTCCGTAATTTGTCAGACTACAATACAAGAGACTGTTTCCTAGTAAACAAAAATGGACTCCTGTCTAACAAAATCCCCAATTCTTTTTAAAATTGTTTATAAAAGAGTCTGGAAACTATCATCTTTTCAATCCATCTTCCTCAGAAATTATAGCTGAGGTCTGAAAAGATGGAAAAAACTAAGTACAGCAGTGTTCTACAACTCAAGTTTAACAATACTATATTATAAAAACAAAACAAGACTGACTGCATAAGCTATTCTGAGTTGCCATTATCTGTTGAGGATTAATTTCTATTACTTTTTCTTTTTCAAAAAGTATAGAAAAAAAGCAGTATCTAAAAATACCTGTTTGCCTTTTAAAAAAATCAGGAACAAATCATAGTTGGACAACACGACCTTTGCAAACGACTGGTGCTTCAGAATAGTAGGAGAGAATGTACTAAAATGTATTTTTTTCAAAGTATGAGCTTTTTATCTCCAATGACAAAATCTTCTGTCTAAATAGTATCCAAAAAAATGCTTCACAACTGAGTTGTGTCATCCCATGGTCTTGCACTGGCGTAGAGGACAGCGGCACTGAAGAGCTCCTGCCTTCCTGGCCAAGCAGGGCATGCCTTTTCTGTGGATACATTTCTTCAGTTCTTTTTAGCCACCTGAACAGCTAAGAGCAAAGTGACAGCTAATGAGCAACACTTCGCTCAGCCACCTCTGTGGCAGACCTTGCAAAGTCAATTTTAACCTGTAGGAGTACTTCTTATCCATAATGATTTCATGTCCGTCTTAACGCAGCAGTCTTCAGTGGTGTTGTGGCCATCCGATGCGAAATAATTAACATAGCTCTGGTCTATGCTGTTTCAGCAAAGTAAACTTTCTACTGCTACTTTGTGCTCCTTTTTAATTACTATGCTTGGTTTGTTTTTTTTTTTTTTTGGTTTTCGTTTTCTTTACCAGTGAAGCTGGAAATAAAGAGTTACAGCTAATAAAAAGGGGCACAGGTAGTTACACAGCAATACAGTAGAGGGAGTACAGGCAAATTAGCGCCAAGCTACCATTAACTTAACAGAATTATAAAACCTCTTATGTTGTATCGCGTGATACCACCTTTCAGATGAGTCTTTTGCAGCCTACGTCTTGGTCCATAATAGGTAAGGCCTTTATGGAAAGTGAGTGGTTTTGCTATGTTTATGTTCCATTTTTCATCTCCCATTCCTGGAAGGGGGAAAAAAAAAAAGATACGGAAAATGTTAGAGAAATCAGGATATTTCACAGATGTCATCAGATCTGCTAAGCCAAAGCCAGCTGAGGTCAGTAACAGTTTTTCCATTAACTTCACTGAATCCAGCCTTCTGCCCACAAATTAGGAAACGCTAACAAGTATGTCCTGATAGAGTCTGTGCGCAGCTTCCACCCCTCCGCAGCCATATACAGCAACTTCTTCCCTAGCGCAGTGCAAATAAGCCATGTTTGTTTTCTGCAAAGGGTACTTATGGAAAAAATTCACACACCACAGTTGGTCTAATGCACTCAGCTGGAGCTGAATAAGAGAGAGGCTGAATTAGCATATAGGGCTTTATAACTTACTTGGATGAGACAGCACGAAACAGTATTTCTCACAGCTGACACCAAGTGATTGCTTTACTCTTCAATTTTTTATTATAAAACTCATGGCAGACACACGTTTCTATGGCTAAAGAGGGCAAGTGCCTGAGGTAGAGCCACTTACAGGCAGGGCAAAGAAAAGCAAATTAGTTAACATTAACTTAATTCCTGTGTACACAACCCAAGTTTACCTGTTTCTTGGCTAGCTAAAGAAGTCACTTTGCCTTCCTGTGCCTCAGTTTCCCCAGCTGTCAGCTGAGGACAACAGCACCTACCGTCCACAGCAAAGCACATAATCTATAATGCTTTACATCCATATATCTCAGAGCAGGGTATTGCCATTTCTTCTGCTACGTAATTGAAAACCGTGAGATTCCTGTAGCTAAACACCCAGTTAAATCTGTGGCTCTGGACTTGAGGAGCAGACGTGTCGAAGAGGGATAGACTCAGCCTAGGACACCCATATTCTACTTACTCCCTGAATCACACACTGACAGTGATCAGGAAATCGTGAAGCTACGAAGGAGTTGGCCTCTTGCTGAAGAAATCCCTGTGGAGCAACCGCCCAGCTGCTCCTGGCCAGGCACTGGGGGCTACAGGTTCCCCTCCCACCTATCTCCTCTGCAGAGTATCTCTGCAGGCAGCCTGCTGACTTGGCTCCCAACCTGAATTCCTGAATTTAACACTCATCCCACAACATTTAAGAGCTCTGACTGAAAACGGTTTACTTGTGCATGTAAATATCTGTTTCTGCAGCTGAAAGTAGTAACAGCATTAGTTTGGCTAAACAGCTGCATGACTGTGACACCTCTTCAACAATTGTAAAGCAACAGTAAAGGTCAGAGTTGGTGGCTGCTTTAGCAATCTAAGAAAAAAAATATTTGGTTTAAAGCAAGTAGACAATATTTTTTTATTATTGTAATTTTGGGATTTATTTCTTTTTCATCATTTAAATGGTGCTTCTATTAAAATACGATGAATTTTAAATATTCAGTTTTACACTTCGAATTATGGTAAACCAAAATGAAAACACAGTATAGGTAAAAACTAAATAATTTTAAAAAGGATATTAAATATATATTCTCTATGTATATGCTGCTAGAGCTCTAAAGGAAGTCCTTGGTTAAGCAACTGGGAGGAGAATTTTTCTAAGTGTTAAATAAACCTTGAAAACAGTAGCTTCTTTTGCAGGTGCAGAAGGAACTTTTGCTTTGTTTCCATTTCCCAGGCAGGTTCATGCCAGCGAAAGAATGTTTAAGTCAACACTGACAGCCTGACTGGGAGCTGGGACACCAGGAGAGCTCTTTTTCTTCTCCAGTCCCTGAACATAAGCAAAAAGTAAGCGGCTGACATTCACCAGTCCACCAGCTTTAAAAACAGATCAGAAACAATCATTGCAGTTTCCGTGCTGCACATAACGACTTGGGTTTAGAAATGAATTTGAAGTGTGAAATGTTTAGATAATTGTTTTTCTCGTACAGCAAGGATGTTTGGAGTATTCTACTTCTCTGGGAATGCTAATGCAGAGTATTGTTTTCCACGTTTTATTTCCTCGTGGAGCAGGCTGCACCGTGCAGGCCTGGCACAGCAGCAGCAGCTGCCCTGGCAGAGAGGGGCGCAGCGCTGCGGGCTCACGGGGGTGACAGCGGGGTGGCTGCAAGCACAAAGCCAGCTGGTGACAGACTCAGCATCCCTCGTGCAAGGAAAGAGCAAGAAGGGAGGCATTCAGTGCAGTCAAATACATACTGAGGGGAAAAAATAAATATATATATATATATAATGTGACGTTTTGAACGCTTATAGAACTCCCTCATAACGCTGGGAGATGTGCCAGTTGCTGAAGATGCAAGCGCTAGCACGGAGGTGAAACCAGCCTCACCCCACCTATTGCACTGACATCCACGCGTGGAGAGCCAAGTGAGCTCTGCTCTGCTCTGGGATACTCACGTGCGACGCCCTTTCTTTAGCCACATCTATAAGGCCTGGGCTCAGGCATCACTGCAAAAGGCCAAAAGAACTTGAGAGCCAGATTCCACCCTCACACGCGTACGTACATTTAACTCCCCCTGCAAGCGGGGTGTGCCGCAGACGCATACCTGATGGCAGATTTTGGCTGCAGCTCCTCGCAAACAGGGCTGAGTACAGCTTGGGTTGCACTATCTAATTCAGCAAAATTTCACTCTTAATACTTAGTGCATGAGGTTTTAGGAAAAAGCTGTTACAGCTGAATTGGATACTTCGAGTTGTTTTTCCCAGGATGGGAAATATGCTTAGTAGCTCCATATCCTTTCTGATTAGCCTAATCCTATATCCAAGGTTCCTCTACAAAATAGCTTGGCCAACCTATCGTGCCACCCAAAGCACAGCGATACCAAACGACACAGCAGGGATTTTTTCCTGTATGGTATATGCTGAGCATAAAAAAATGTACTACAGCTGGAAGGTATTCTTTACAGTAAAAATGTTTAGGTTTTTACAGTGCCCAGGTTTCTCCAGCTGTAGAGATTGAACGGCTGGCTTTAACGTGCCTGCCCAGCACGTAGCACAAATCCACACTCCTTTTCCTAAGGACTGTGCTCTGCTAGACCGCATTCCCTGAGTAACGCTGTGCTAACAGGCAAACCTAAGACAAAGGGTACAGTTAGAGATGATATCTTTATAAGATAAATTAGAGTATAATTGGAATATGCAGATAAGCTTTAGAGAACATGAATCCTTCTTCAGGTTTGAAACAAAGGCAGCAAACTTCAAAGTCAAAAAGAACTGAGACCTATTATGCTGAGTTTAATTATTCTTAGTTGAATTTAAATAAATCAGAGTATCTGGCAGAAAAAGCAGTTTATGTCCAAGGAACGGATGGAAGAAATTGTGGTAGAAGGAGGGTCAGAAAGCTCTACCACCCTGAGGTAGAGTGGGAGAAGTAATTCATGGGTTGGGCAATGTAGAGAGGTTAAAATGACTGGGGGCAGGAAACCGAGAGACTAGGAAGTGTCAGGAAACCAAATCATTTGTTGAGATGATGATTTTTTAGTATCTACTACATTGAGGTGCCAGGCTCATGCTCAGTCATTATAAATGTATATAATCAATGAAGACAACATGACAAAAATTACTTAAAAAAATCCTTATACTTCATTGTTTTGCAAAAAAAGAAATGGACTACATAAAAGGCAAATGTCTATGATTATTATCATTTATAATTACAATTAGCAGTGAACTACTTAATAAACAAAAGCTTGGGCCAATGCTATTACCATCACCCTTGGTTATGTGCTGCACACATGCTTATGCTACTAGTAAATTCAGCTCAAAAGAATGGTCTTACATATCTCATTTAAACTAAAGCACAGAAATTAGAAAACTCTAACAATACAAGAGGACCACAAACTTCAGCTTGGTACTTGTGTGACCTAATTAAATTAAATTAATTCAATTTCTACTTTACATTAAGAGTAGATACTTGGACAAGACACTGTCAGTTATTATAATGTAGAACTATTCTTCTCTTGCACCAGCTGGCAAAGATCAAACCTGATCTTGTGTTGTTTCAGAATACTTATTACAACACAGCTCTTTTAACTACTTCGCTGTTACACAGATTAGTGTAACTTTATGAATTTTAGATGGACTGTCTACACCACAGAGCTTTTACCTTGGAAATTAAACCTATAAAGACACAGAGAAAAACAGAGAATAGGAGTGTAGAGTCAAGTAAAGTCAAAAACTGTCTCCCAAACTACTTAGCAATTCTTCTGCAAAAGGTTCCCTAAAATCAGTGGCATTTATGTAGTAATACAAATAATTTAGATATGGCACATTCTCTTAAGGCTAAATTTCACCCACAAAAGCAGCAGGAACCAATATTTGCTTCTCTCCTTCTCTGTCTCGGTCTCTCCACAAGCATGCAAAAATTTTTAAGATAGCAAGAAAAAGGATAGGAAAAAGAAAACTAAACATGTTTCCTAACCTTTGCTTTTCGAAGGACATGGCCTCGACATGGAGAATTATTTGACGAGGGAGGTCGCTTCAGAGCTGCTGCACTGTTCACAGGTATTGAGCATTCAGTATCGCTGGTATCACAGCTGGAGATTGGAGAGTTTTCCAAAGTTCGGTGCTTGAAAATTGGAGACTAATGAAGAGAAAAAGCCTACATTGAGTTTCCTCCAAGTAGTCACATGGGCAATATTTTCTAGCTAGACTTAGAACTGCAGATTTTTTTTTAAGAAACAATATTCATAATAATGGTGGATAAATGAAAGAGGTTAGAACGAATGAAAACAAAACAAATTGTTGTGGTCTGTGATGAACTAAAGTTTGTTTTCTGTGTTTAGACAACATTGGGTGATCCAGAGGAATGGACACTTCCCTCCCTGGTCCTTCTGATGCAGATCTATATCATAAGCCAGGACTCCCATGCTATATCATGAATGTAGCCCTTGCAGAGGGTGACAGTGACTGACAAGGAACCGGCACAAGTGGGTCTCCCATCACTGCACTGTGACTTGGTGCCTTTAAATCCCTGGGATGGAGCAGTGCCTCAGTTCATGCACTTTTACAGTCACTTAGGACAAGGAGGTGTCAGCTTTTGCACATTAGCCCAAAACATACTGCCTGTGATTGCCGTGTCTACCTGCTCCCCGTTGCTGTAGAAAGTAAACCAGATGTAGCTGGAGAATGCAAATATTTCAGAAAGGCATTTAGTTCTGCTCCTGTTTCTTTTCCAAAACTCTTAGTTCCCACTCATTTTACCAGAGCTGAGAAGGCAATGTGCTCCCAACCCATGATACGGGGATTTGTGTGTTTAATGGCTTTGCATACCTGTGGGCTTGATGTTCCCGACTTGGGCTCAATAGCCAAGCCCAGTGTGATGCCACCAGCCAAGGCTTTCTTAAGGCTCTCCTTCACCTCGGTCAGTTCTAGCTCCAGGTTTACACGCTCAGCCTCCTTTTGCTTACACTCCTCTTCCAACTTCTTTAACTTGTCTTCAAGAATCACTTGGGTTTTCCTGCCTGTCAACCACAGCAATGTTGTTATTTCAATAAGAAGCGTAAATTGTCACTTACAGAAATTATTTTATTTTTAAAAAATAAGAAACCTGGTCTCTAAAAATCAGTGACATCATAAAAAAAGTTATGTACTTTGCAAAAACTACTTGTTCACGTAATAAGTTTAGCAACAGAAATCAGAGGCCTTCTATAGGTTTCTAGTATAGTATCAAATCAGCATTTATTTTGTTATTTTTCCATGTCATGAAAATATAATTAGCCAGTCACAATAAAATTATTCCCATGTTCTGTTTGTCTGAAGTCAGTGTCATTTCATAGGGGGGTGTATATATATACACATATATAAAATATGTACATAAAATAAGTATATACACCTGTACTTATATATAATATTAACATATATCTATATTATATATCTATGTAGAAAGCAAATATAAACATTACAGGGTATTATTTAACATCAAAACCAAACCTCAGCACGTCTTCAGCACAGAATACAAAGCTGTTTGGATAACTAAACCTACCCAGGGCAGAATTCAGCACAAAAAAAAGGCACCTCATACCAGCATTGACTTCAATGGCAGCGCGTAGATCTTTTCTTTCTTTTCGGAGCTGGGCCAGCCTATTCCGAAGTGCTTCTTTCCTCTTTAGCAGCTCCTCCTCTTTGCTTTGTAACCTCTTCGCATCAGCCTCCACACGATTTTTGCCGTATTTGTACTGCTCCGCATCTGCATGTGATGGATTGTAGTTAATTATGGTTAAAATTAACAGTAAAACTCTATTCCCTGAGACTGAACATCACAAGAAGCATGTCATGACTTGAGAAACCAGTTTGTCAAGCCTCTTCCACTGGCGTTTTCTGATTCCTGCTGAGTTCTGCAGCACAACTACAGAAATGATACGCGTTAGTTTGTTCTCGACATTTATTCAGGGGAGCTGAGAAATACCGGTTACCTTATAGTGCCTTGGTTCTGAAAAATGGCCTTTCTAAATAGTTCAGAGGAAGGAAAGGAGGCTTCTCTTTAGTTCTGAACGCTTGATTTTTAATTGGAAGGGGTCAGAGGAAAAACTACCCGTTTGCCTTATCCCTGGTTTTGATTCCTACTTCAAGTGCTTAAAGCACATGTCTTTTCTCACCTGGCATAAGAGAATACAAATATGTTCTCACTTTTTTTGATACTTCAGAGTTTTCTTCTTTTTTTAATTTCCCATATGAATTTTTTCATTTTGTGGCTTACATCTATCTGTGGTCTAATGTATATAACACCCCCTTCTATACCTCTGCTCCAGTTGCAGTCTCAAAGAAAATAGGTCAGCTAAAAGATCACTTTGACTGTCTCCATATCTGAAGGCAAAGACCATTCCTGACAAATAGCTGTCAAACCAATTTTAGTTCCTCTTTAGTAACCAAGATGCCTTTACTTCCACAACTATCTTTTCCAGTATCAATTGACCTGCACAGTTTAAAAGATACATACTTTGTTTCCTGAAGTCTAACCCAAATTTCTCTTGTTGCCATTAAACCCATGACTTCTTACAAATTTATCATGGAATTAAAAAAAACCACAGTCTTTCCTTCTTTAGTAGAAGTCATATTTTTGAATCCATATTTTAAAAATATCATTATAGTTCTCTTTTATCTTTTCTTCTTTAAGCAAAGCAACCCCTGTTAGGGATTTCCTAGAGGCAGTTCACCTGCGCAGAAGAACCCTCTTTCTGAATGTGCCACTCACCAATTGAAACCTCCTTTCTCTGAGGAATCTTTCGAGCTGTGTGGTTATCTTCATCATTTTGTTATACCTTTTCTTTTTCATTACTGATAAGAGTGCTTCCACTTTTGACCAATTTAGTGTTCTCACGTCTCTCAGCTCCTCATATGCCTCTTCCAACAGGAATTTGGAATTGCTCTGTGCCCCAAACGAACATCATTACTCTTGTTTTTTTCCTGCTGCCCTCATGACTTTGCAGCCATGGGTCCACATCTCATATTTATCATTCTCTATATGACAACCCTTTATCTTGTGGCATGGCTGGAGCACTGATGAGTCATCAATGCAGACAATATCTCCTATTCATAGTCCTGTTGGGCATCTCCCGCTCAGCCTCTCAGCCACAGAAGAACCACAGTGGTTCTTTATCTTGTTCACTAAGAAGACAGTTATTTTGAGCAACCTCATGACTTCATTCACAAGTGAGGTAGCAGTGAGGAGACATACTTACTGGACGCAGTGCGCTTCACACATGACACTGATTCAGATTTCTTCGGCTGGCTATTTAAAGTTCTCCCTTTGCTGGTGATCCCGTTGGCAGTCACAGGAGGCTTCTTGCCTTTAAACTGTTTGAAAACAAAAGTAGAAATGGGGTCCAGCTATTCCTGTGCCACTTGCATTACAGACACCCTTTTATCAAGGGCAAAGCTTGACAACAAGCCGCCTGCTTGGAGAGCCTTAATAGACTGCATTGATTGAGCTGGAGACGGCGCTTCCTCCAGAGATGTCCTCTCTGAGAGCTGCCTGCTCAGCGGGAGCCACTCCAGCAATCACAGGATAACAAGGGGATGAACTTCCCATCTCTGGTGGCATCGTGGTCTCCATGTTATTTAAAAGTTTGGCATTTACTGTATTAAGAAAGCCATTGTGAGGCAGAAAAATTGTTCCTTCGAATTATTTTATACAGTAAAGATTCTTGAAACATAGGTTTGTCTCAGTTAATTTCATAAAGAAAAATGCAACAGGGGTTTGCCACACAAAAATTTAACACTTTCTTAATTACTATATAAGCTTGCCATCCTTGTAGTGCATGGATTTATTTATTTTTTCAAAACAATAAAATTATTACACAGTTATAAACGTTAGGAGTTAGCACGTCAATTTCCTGTTACACAACTTCTAGCTACTAATTAAAAGCTTTTCTTAATTAAAAAAAACCTCTCATAATGGCCAGACAAACTCACAAGTTTACCACAAACAGCACATTTCGTGTCCAAGGGGCTTCCATTTAGAGGGTTCCCTTGCGCTGAACTGAAGCCTGGTGGGAGCAACACTGTCCTTGGCTAAGGGTAGCATTGCCATGGGGAATGCCTTAGCCCAGCACAGGGCATACATGTGCCATGCTCTGGGCATCTGCTTCCAAAAGCTTTGGAATGCAATGAGAAGGCTGCTGCTGCAGCCTAGGATCAGGGCAATTTATTGCTGGGGTCCACCTCTCATCCTGCAACTTCACTGAATTCTAATATTCTGATATGAAGTTTTTACAGGGGTTAGTGAGTTAACACGCACTATGACAGGTACCTTATTCACTGGAACCACTTATCTAAGTGTTCCATTTCAGATGATATTGAAAACCCCTCATCTTTGTGATACATTCACAGGCTTATGCCAATGACCAGCTTTCAGAGACTGACTTCAGGCTTTAGAGAAGGACCCTGGTGTGGCTGTGAGCGAGGTATGCTCTGCTCCCCAGCTGTGGTCTGCCTGTCTGCTATTGAGACTGAGTGCACAGGATTTCATTTCTATTTAGCTTCACTTTCATTTCAGCTGAGGTCCAGAAGCTCGAGGCCATCCTCAGAAAGTAGCATTGACATAGGCTTATTTTTTTTTCAGGGGAAGAAAACAAGAAGCAGTAATTTATGGTGTATACACACTATATACAATATAATTTATAACAGATAGAATATAATATATGTTATGATATATATATTCACAATATATGCAACCATAGTATATACAATATACAGATGAGTAAAATTCTAGAGAGGCAAATTTGCTGTCACGGCCAAATCATATTTCACTTTTTTTTTTTTTTTTAAGTCATCACTGCCTAAGGAGACAGAAAGTGGCTAGATATACATTCAGCTTACATCTTGAAGGTCACCTCTATTTTTTTTGTTATTATCCACAATATGTGAATCATTAAGAACTTGTGGGGAAAGCCTTTCCCAGATGCCCACACTTCCAGACCAGAATTTACAACTTTGCAAACCTGTTTCATTTGCAGTGGGCTCATGACTAAACTCCAGGCACTTCAGTGCTAAAACTAAGGGACTGAAGTAGCCCAAGGCCCTTAAGACAACAACCAGATAAACAGAACAGCCAAAAAAATAAAAAGCTTTGTTAAGTATTAAATAGTACAGTACCTGCGAGCCAGATCCCCTCCCCACAGCAGAGGTATTAGTGACAGACTGAGCAGAAGACAGATTGGATGAGACAGGGTATTTGTAATGGTTAGAGGAGAGTTTGTCAGTAGATAACCTATTGGGTTTTCTGTCAGCTGGCGGATAGCGCGCAAAGATTTTTGGAGACGGCAAGTTATCGTACAGGCCTGCGTTATCATAAAGCATTTCTTCTCCAATGTTCCTGCTACGAGAAGAAGGAAAGCCATCTTCTGGTTCCCACTGCAACACATACACTTTGGCAGTTAGTAAAAAATACACCATGCAGCACCTCTTAAGTGACATTAAAACATTAGTAATTTTTTTGACCGTGACAAGCCCTCGGTGTTTAGCAAGCATGTGATTTTTGCTTATGTTTGAATCAAACTTTTAGAAAAGGGAGGGGAGGACGCAGTGTGGAAAGGAAACATTGCATTACATGGCTCATAGCCTCAGTCCCGTGCATTTTCCATGGTGTGAGCAAACCAGCACTATCCTATCACCCTTACTGTTTCGAGACTGCACCTTCCGTTGTCAGCTCTAGCACTGCGGGGGCAGAAGCAGACTGTGTTAACAGGGGGATACTCTCAGGCTACACAGATGAGTCTGTGGGATTACATCTGGTACATGAGTTGTTAAAAGTATTATGGCCTAACAGTTAGCAGAAGCCAAGAGGGTTTTTTTTTTTGGTGGTGTGGTGTTTTGTTTTGTTTTTCTTCTTTCTTCAGGCTATGTGTCTTTCCAGTGAATACCAGCTGCTGGTATGCTAGTATTACATTTTATTTGCTGGAGAATTATTATTCTGAGCTAACCAGTTAAAACAGCTACAGGCCATCCCTTTTTTTTTTCTTTTTCTTTTTTTTTTCTTTTCAGAAAAATGGAAAGCTTGACAACAATACTCCAGTGATTTTCAATTAATCTTAACAGAAACCAACCTGGTTGCCAAATATCCTTCCTTAATCCATGCTGGCTGTGACAGTACACTACTCATACAAAGGCAGGAGCACATGCAAGACCCACTCAATCAGACCACTCACCATGCATGTGGTCCTGAGCTGTTCCCATGAGGGGCTTCACTACCATCTTTCTGACATTACTAAGACATGATGGAGGACTGAGCTTGCAGTCCACGCCGTGAAATTCTGAATTTCTCTTGAGTTCAGCCTTAGGGGGAACCTTTATGAAGCAGCCCAAATTAAGAGCTGACAGGAGCTGTAGCTCCCCTGTAAATCTTCCTGAGGACCATATATATGTGTTAAACCCTATTACACATCTGCCTACAAACAGGTCTGCAAATTATGAAGATGGCAGCGAACGCTGTGGTTCTCCTTTGCGATGACCAGTACCTGCTGTCATGAGGAATGCAGCCCCAGGGACTAAGATGTGTTTGGGTTTGAGTTTTTTTTTTCAACAGACACCAAAAAGTGTCTGGTGTAACTGAGTCCTTAATTTTGCCAGGTCCAGTGTGATCTAAAAAATCCCCCCTCAAGTGAGTATTATATTCAAGGACTTGGCAACCAAGCGTCAACAGGCAACTGCTTTCTAAGTGCACGTTGGCTGACGTGCACGTTAATGTAAACAATATGTCCCACACCCCTAATACTCTGTAGGTGTGAGAGAAGTTTGCAGCGCCCAATCTAAAAAATAGGAGTTCATTTGGAAACTACCCAGTGGGGCTTTTTAGGTAATATAACTTTCAGATGTCCGTGCATTCAACACATGCAAGCCATTTGTTCTGTGCAAATTCAATTCTTACCGATCCATTTATGCAGGGAACATCATCGTAATGAAGTGCCATTCCACTCGGACAGGCGTAGCCATTGGCAGTGCTTCCCCGATACGGATTTGTAGATATAACTCGCCTGTTCATAAAACTGAATAAAGCAAAACAAAAACAATAAAAATCAGTGCTTGAACCTAAGTCTAAATGATGATTCTGTGGTATGTTCCCTGTATCTGATTACGCAGCCTGGAAGCATATATCTTCTCACTTTCTGCAAGAAAGCTGAGGATAGTTTTCTTTCTTTTGCTACTCACATTTTGCTGCTAGCAGCCAATATGACAACGTACCTTCCTGTACTCCATTCTTACAGTGGGGATATGACTGCATGAAAGCCAGGAGGGCAACAGCTGTAACTGCTCAGTGGCATGTTTACATGGGAACCTGCTGATCTGTGTTATAAACCAGCCTGCCAGTGTCCCATAAAAGTTCCCTTGTTGTCTGCCTCTGGGAGAAGCAGGTGTTTCTGGGTGCATGCATATTCAGGGAGGATGTGAACATAAGAACTAGGAGAAACAAGATTCAAATCTAGCAAAATCTTGGGGAAAAAAAAAAAAGTGGAACTGATGAAATCTAAGTTAACATTTCTACCATGATTTTCCTGAATATTTTCTACCTCAAAATCTGTAAATTTTTCATTTCCATATCAGAACTTCAGGCTGAGTAGAGTGTGCAGAATGGCACTATGCTTCCCAGCACTGTCTGGGCAACTCTGCATGCAAATACAGAGTTGTTCATTCTTGCTGTATTTCACATGGTGGATCTGCACCCTCTGGACACTTTAAAAAGGGGACATGTATTATATGATGTACATGTATGTTTCCCCCCCCCCCCCTCCCCAAAATCAACATTGCAGCTTGTTTCACTGGAATTCTGCAGACCATGTGCAAGGTATCACAGACCACAATGGGCTTTGCATTGGGAGCAAAGATCTAACAGTGTGGAAATGGCAGAATCAGGCCCAATAGCAGTAATGACCCCAAGGGTGAGTTTTCCTTTGTAGCAACTCCTGAAATTGAATGAGGTATAGAGTGAGATCCCAAATAATTCCTATAGCTTCAGGTGTATGTGAATAGGAAAACAAAACTTTCCGTCCTAAACAATGGAACTATTCAGACTCTGTGCTGACATTCCTAAAATATGATAAAGCCCCACTAAAGCAGAGAGGGTCTTCTGTGGCGCTGGCTGGAGCTCAGGAATGCTGTGGTTTCCAACAGTTGCTTTCTTTTAGCTTTGGAATAACATGGAGTCCATTGAATTTCTCATTCAGAAGAAGACAGACCTCATCCAACTGTGGCTCACCTGAGCTGCAGGAGACCTGGGCTCAAAGAGGAACAAACCTGCCCAGTTCTGCATGAACCTTTCAGGGCAGGGCGGGGGTGGAATAATCATTAGACAGAAGCTTTTCTCACTTCAAACAAACAAACGGCAAAAAGCTCAAGATAAATTCCATGATAAGAATGTTTTTAACTTTATCATATCTCATATTAGACATTATTAAAGGGCTGCATTTGTTTACAGTTCCTCTTAATGAAGATCATTACTCAAGTGTTTCTGGTTAGTCTGAAGAACTGCATTTGGAGTCATTAGTGTATTTCTTTCTATTTAAGTAGCTTCAATGAGAGTGATGTGTAATAACCATGTCTGAAAACTGGGATATTCATTAACAACAGCTGATGCACCTGTAGTAACTATTTCCATCACCAAAGGAAGTCCAGATTTATCTAAGTATCTGCGAACACTTCATAAGCATTAGTTCACTAAGCCTTATTAATCCTGTTTACAGATGTATTCATATAAGTTAATTGTATTCTGAAAATGCTAGATGGGAAAGGAAATGGAGAAAACCTGCTTGGAAGCGTTTTTTCTTCAGCCTCGCCCAGATACCTAGTGATTTAGATGAGAAAAACTGATGGCACTATTAATAAAGAGCCAATCGTTTTGCAAAGCATCAGTCTTGGGAAACGAATAACCAATAATCCTCAAGTGACTGTGTGATAGTCAAAGCTTTAATGGTAACTCCAGTTAATTTGGAATACTAATATTCAGGGCAACAATAGTATTTTATTAACACTGAAGTATGGTTGTAATTTCTTCTCATTTTCATTTGAGTAGTTGAAAATGAACAGTCATTCTAGTTGCTTATCAACAAGCTCTTACAATCTTTTAACTAATGAATTTTGAATAATTCTTAATAGAGGAATTCTGCTGTTTTGCAAGTTGTTTGACATTCCTTGCTAACTCATGGTCCAGTTGCATATGTTTTTTCACTTGGCATCAATTAATATCACATTTGTTCAGAAAAGGAAAGCCAAGCAGTGTTCAAGGGGAAAAGGGTTCCATTCTATTTCTTTCTTAAATGTGGTTATTGCTAGATGCTGACTGAAGCAAAAGTATATGTCAACACAGGATAAACTTTTTGAGCTCTATTAACTTCAAAACAAATATTAACATAAGTTGTAAGCTAAGTGCATTTTGATACTATCAAAATTATCTGGTTTTCACAAAACTGGGCTTGTGGTAACACTGAGTCACTTTGAGTTATAACAGAAGTCATTCAAACTATATCCTGAATGAAACTGCCCAATTTTCCTTGTTAAAACCCTCTTAACACCTTGCTAATGATAGGACAGTCTTCCTTTGGAAAACTCTGAAGCTTTTCCCCTTTTTTCTTTGCCTTTTCAGTCTATTTAAAGGTATGATGGGCAGACAGGGAATGCTCTAATGTATTAAGTCACACGAATCCCATATTTGTGTGGGGAGTCTCATTTTGCGGGGAGATGGGGGATGACACCTTTGCCAGCTGTCTTCCCAGGCCACCTGCTTTCTGACCCCCAGGAAACCACAGGGCACATTTGCAGCAGGACATCCCACCTGTCCCAACGATTCCATCACTCTGTTTCTAAACAACCTCATCTAGCAAAAAAAAAAATATGACAGTCTCTTCCCACCAAAGATTGCTTTAATGCCTAAACTGATTTGAACATGTAAATCACTATATATGCTAAGTATGTATTACTTCTCTTAGCACGGGATCAGTAATGGGGAATTCACTGTACTGATTTGCAATTCAAACAGTTTCCGTGCTGCGCCCTAGATACCTTCCCAATTTCCACCTTCTAAATTAAAACCCAGAAATTAATTGGACCGCTGTGAGCTTGATGAAGTTTTTAATTAATCATAAAGACCTTGAGAAGGAAACACTCAGAATGTGATTATCCAAGACTTAAATTCCTTATTTTTAGTGTACAGCATATACTGGCCAATATATGCTGTACACATTGACTATATGCACAGCAAATACAGCCAATAGATAAATGTGAACCACGTAGCTGCTTATTTCAGGATATTTGTCCTCTTCCAGGTACAGTTCTTATCAAATAGCATTCGATAAGAAGACTTACTGAAAAACTGAGTTAAGATTTGAGTCAAGTTGGATGGTGTCTGCATCTTTTACGGAACTTAGCAGGACGCCAACACAATAATCATAAACACATCTAACATGCTGCGATGCTGAAACACTTCAGGAGTTCAATATCTGGCAAAGGGGAAGGTGTATCTTGATAAGCTGTCTTGGCACAGGAGTTAACATACGGATATAAATTCTCAGAGTACTAGAAACACCCGGGTAGCTGAATGCCTCTCACCAGAAAGTCTGTTTGGCCGCCTGGATGACACTTGCTGTCATTTCCACATCGATGTAGTCGTAATGCAGAGCTCCGGGGTCTGTTGAAGACCCTGTTTCCGCCAGCAAAATTCCTATCCACCTGCCCATGTCTTCAGAGGAGGATGCCTGCGAGGAAAGGGCAAGAATGTATGTCAGGTCTTTAGTCTGCCACTGAGCTGAGCATTATTTCGAAACGGCGCATTCTTCTTGGCTGACAAATTGCTACCACATTGTCTGAGAGGCTCTGGTTTATCTCTGGTGAACTTCTAAAACCCCCAGGATTTCTTATTAAATCTGCTTTGCTAGAAGGAGTGCATTTTAAGCAAGCTATGTATTACATCATAACTTATGAGCACAATGTGGGCAATCTCCAAAAAAGAAGAAAAAATAATCATTTAAGGCTAATAGGCTTAGATTCAAGTCATTCTTATTTTAGACTTCAGAAAATTGAAGGCTATAAGAGAATTATTTTCCTGTGTTGGATGGGGGATTTTAGTTAACATGACTCCTGAGAAGAAAATGTCAGTGCTAAGCAGAAATGAGGGGGATGGTGGGAAATGGAATTGTAGAAGAGATTTTAATGTTGCTTTTGAAAAATTCCAATACATTTGTCTAGATGATGCCATTCATTTTCCTTATTGCTCAAGTACAAACATGAATACTATTAGTATAATTTTTAATTTTTCATATTTTGCTTCAAGTCACTAATTGCAAAGTGAAACAGTAGCAAAATATATAATGGAGAAAAGGGGGTAAAAGAAACTGTGCAGTTTCTAAATTTCTTGTTCTTTTTTTTATTATTTCATTGCCTTTCACAGTTCCTTGAGCTGCTTTCTAGTTTTTTCAGGTTGTCTTAACTGCTCACATAGAACAGGCCTGGTTGCAAGGATAGAAGACTATCGTGACCTGCAGTCAGAAAGCCAAAGCGGTCAAAGTGTCCATCCTGCCACTGAAAGCAAAAGGTTGCCTCCTCATTATTATACTTATATTTGGGTTTATGTTATACTTGGTGTTAACTGTCTTCTCATTTCAGCTTTCAAAATATGATGAATAAAGCCCCCCCCCGCCAAATCCTGACCCACCTAGCACAGATGAAGGTATGACATTTGTAGTGTGAGGAGTGTGCCAGTGCCTGTCGTGTGTCAAGAGACTCATCAGGATGCTGGCATGCTTTATTTTCTTACTGCAGAAGTACCTTAATATGGATACAGACTGAGCAAAAGTGGTTCACATAAGTAGCAGACGAATGAGAGTTAAGAGCTCTAGGGTTTCCATCAACATTGATGCATTATTTAATTATTGCCCAGTTATTTATCCAAAGTAATTATATCTCTGATGTAAAAGTGTGTATAGAGAAGGAGCAGGGATAGTAGCAGGTCAAGGGAAGGTCAGTGTAGAGAAAATCATCCTACTGAGATTTCTGAACTGCATTAAATCTCAGTTCTCTCTTTGCCTACAGATCTCAATATTTTATTTCTCCTTCCATTATTTATTATCCAGCTCTGCAATAATATTATTACAAAGATTTTTGTGAATGGCCAGGTTGTATGAAAGTGCTCCTCCAATTTAATTTGTGGGTGTTCCTACCAGTCATAGCCATTAGCAACCACCGCACCTCGAGCACAGCGACCTCTTGCCCATTTCGGAGCAGGCGGAAGGTCAGGGGATGCTTCGAATCCAGTCCCGGGATGACTTCGCAGCCACGGAGAGGGATAGAAACAATGTGCGTCTTCAAATCTGTCCTGTCCTTGTGGAAAATGAGTTTATTATCTTTCACTCTGCACCAGCGCTCACGCCAACGGTTATTTGAGAGCACGTTGAGGTATCCTGCAATAAAATGAAACGTGAGATATTTTACTCCTGACTTTTTTTGAAAAGATTAAATAAAAGAAACTTACTTTTCAATGCAATGCTAGCACTTAAACAAGTTATTCCTCTTATAACAGAAAGTCCAGATGGATTTTAGGAAGATGAGTAAATGACCCTGCCCCACTTGTTTTAATGAAAAATTTCGGTGTGCCAATAATCTAGGAAAAAAAAAACGTATAAAGATATGATCCTGCTCATGTGCAAACGGCTGGTCTGTGCTATTCACTGCAGCGGCTGGTTAAGCAGAACCATGTTGATCCCTAGGACTTCAGTAAGAATGGGAGAGGGACAGTGACATAAAGGTACTTACACAGCCAGCGTGCTCACACAGAAGACCCACCTTTTCCGTGTGTAATGCCTTTGATAACTGTGCCTGACTGAAATTTCCTGGGAAAATCACAGCTCACATTATATAATTAGGTGATGAGCTACTTTCTGTAACATCCAAAATCAGTGTTCTGAAGACCTACTAAGCATTGATGTTTTATGTTCTCATTTAATTTGGAAAGAGGAATTCAGGTTTGGTTTGCAACATTTTTAAAGCAAGATTTAAAAGGTTGCTACCGATGCCAATAAAAATAAAATTTGTATTGGTTTACAATTCAAGAAGTAAATATATATGAAATCCAACTAAACTTTAAGACTAAAGTTTAAACTAAGATCTTTTTCTTTCCCTGGGACAATATAGTACTCTTAACGCAACTCAAAATTTCATGAACAAATTGCCTTTTAAAAAATCCACTTTTCTTATCACGCTCTGTATCAGATACAGTGTCTAGGCACATAATATCATTAAATGGGCAGTGTTTTGTGATCTTCCTTCTCTGTACGATAGCAACAATCATTCCAGACTCAAACCTTAAAATCAAGACAACACCTAATTTTCCTCCCTTATTTAGTTTGGGAATAATCAAAAAAAATATTGAAAACTTTGACTTTTGCTTCCATATTACAGATAGTATATGAATCCAGCATGTTGCTGCTTCCAAACAAGCTACAAAGAGGGAAATAAATGATATCTTGCACAGGCCAGAATTTATGTAAAAGACTGTCTTCTATCTATCTCAGGTCTGATTTTCATTTAATCCTGTTGGATATCTATCTCTTTGGTTTTCATTAAAACTATGACTTAACGTTAATTTTTCTAGGTTTCCCTTCCAACATTATGGTTCCAATGTCAAAGCTTGATCCAACAGGATATAGCAGATCAGAATTGCGCACATCTTGGAAGGTGCCATAAAAAAGGAGGATGTGCACAATCCTCTGATTTTGGCTCCTTGTAATGATCACACTCTCCAGCTCTCCTCCCTCATCCTGTAACAAAACCCTCTATAGCTGTGCATTATGCTATTAATCCCTAGAAATGGAAAGCCCTTCAAGTGCAAGCCAGCTGGCTTGTTTTGGAGTGTGAGTTCTTTTTTTTTTGGGCAGTACTTGTTTTTCCCCTCTGCTCCCAGAGCACCTCTCAGCAAAGCTCTTCCAAACCCTCCTACTTCACTTGAACTAAGTAGGATCCCATGCTTTTCCTCCCACATATCCCTACTTAAAACTTCAGCAGTTGACATGACCAAAATGCCTTGAGTGTGTTCCCAGTTGGGGCATTAGCACTTCAGCTTAGCCCAGGCAGTCAAAGACTGTGATGCTGTAGGGAAGAGCTCGTGATGACTCCCAGTGCAGGTGGGTTTTATTTTCCACTCTAGCTGGGTGTCCCCTATGGCCCCGCTGGGCTTTTCCCTTTGTTCATGGGAGGTAAAGCCTTTTAAAAGTGTAAAAGTCTTCAGCTATGGAGCAACCTCCCAGAGAGCGTTGCACTGAGCCAGATTTCTGGTGGTGAGAAACTCCTGCAAAGACTTCCTGCAATGACCAAAGCCTAGAAACTTATATATTTTCTTACAAAATCTGCAAGTGGCATAGAGTAGAGCCAAATGCAGACAATAGTAATGTCTGCATTTATGTCCCTATCCAAGGTAATGACAGAAATAATAGGAATTAGACTATACAGCTGTGGTTAACGTCTCACATAATACAGAATAATCAATGAACTATGAGACCCCGGAAGTTTGAGTTTTTATGGAAGCCAGATGCTTTGGACAATGCATCTGGCTGGACACAGCTTTTCACAGCTGCTATTTTGGTTGACAAATCACATCTGTACTTAGCTGATGTATAGACATATATACACACACTTATTTAATCAAAGATTGCTTATGTGAATAATTCCCAAAGTATGGCTTGAGAGCCACCTGTGATCTATGAAGTTCTCAATGGTGGCCCATGGATCTGCTTCTTTCTCACTGAGCAAGCATCTATCACACTTCATGCATCGAAGGGTTCTGCAGACTGCTGCCTAATCACAGATTTCTGTTTCCCAAGGTTTTCCTACTCAATTAAAGGGGAAAAGCCAAATCCAAATTCAGCATCTGGTGCAACTGCCTCATAGCTTTCTTTCTATGGAAAACGTTTTTGGAAGGGACTGGGAGAAGGGTGGGTTCAACCTTATTCATGTATGGAAGTGTTACTTAATACAGGTGCACCAGAAAGCAAAGAGGAGAATGTAAATACATTGCATTGTTTGAAAATACCAGAGCTGTGAGGACATCAGCTAAGTGCATTGCACAAAGGCCTAAATTGTGAGCAAATATTAACAGCTAAGATATAAAACATAAGCATTTTCTGCATGCCTTTTTGTATATTTGCTTGGTGCTGCCAAGCGCTACAGCTGTCATATGGACTGACCAACATTAGGAGTCAAAATATAGCTTACTAGAAATTTGCAACTTCATTCAAGTTTTGCTCGATATGTACCACTTTAGGAACCCGAAATTAAACTGAAATCACCTTGGCTGAGGAAAGTTGACTGCTGTCCTGATTGCTATCACATAAAACCTCACCATGATCCATTATAAAAAGACTTGTTCCCTTTCCCAAGAACGTTCTTCTAATTCCTAGCCCAAATTTATTTCATAGCCCAGCCTATATTAATTGTATCCTTTTGTTTGAAAACAGCCCTTGTTTCTTTCTGGTGTTTTTTCCATGCTTCTCTTCCCCTTCAGCTTTGCAAAAAGCAATTTTTCTGGCCTCCACCTTTGCAAAGGCTCCTTCTAAGCCTGTGCTACCATTTTATTTGAAAAGTCAAGTGCTTTTAGTCTCTTTTCAAATGATAAGCTCTTGATTACTCTACTCCTTTTTCAGCCCAAGTGCATCCTTCTGATGTTGAGGAAAGAATTATAGCAGCAAAAGCAATTTTAGAGGAATTTCTAGGCTAGCATTTTATAAAGTTTTAGTCACAGTTTGCATTAAAGACTCAAGGAGAGAAATCACTTACCACATGTTGGAACATCTTCTTCAGCTGATGAGGTCTGTTCATCTGTTGATGGCTTTTTCTTTCCTAAACCAATGATCTTCGTTATTTTTTTCCCTGTTACTTTAGTCACTGTGCCCTTGGCTTCTGATTTTGAACTTTTTTTCCTCTTCACTATTAAGAAAGCAGAAGTGTGTATTTTAGTGTGTTTAAACAACAGAGACAACCTGAATAAAAATAGCAGTTCAGACAAACAATCCTGTGCAAGATGAACATTTGTACAAAAGTTGCAGACTGCAATGAGATAAACATTATATGCTCCCTCTAATGCAGATGCCTATAAATAACCTCTGTGCTATAAAAATCATGGCACTCAGAAGGATAAGAAAAACAAAAAAATGCTTCTAATTTAATTTAATCTAATCATAGAATCATAGAATTGTTTAGGTTGGAAAAAACCTTTGAGATCATTGGGTCCAACTATTAACGAAGCACCGCCAAGTCCACTACTAAACTATGTCCCTCAGCACCATGTCTACACGTCTTTTAAATACCTCCAGGGATGGTGACTCAAGCACTTCCCTGGGCAGCCTGTTCCAGTGCTTGATAACCCTTTCTGTGAATAATTTTTTCTTAAAATCCAATCTAAACCTCCCCTGGTGCAACTTGAGGCCGATTCCTCTTGTCCTATTGTTTGTTATTTAGGACAAGAGATTGACCTCTCCCTCGCTACAACGTCCTTTCAGGTGGTTGTAGAGAACAATAAGGTCTCCTCTCAGCCTCGTTTTCTCCAGGCTAAACAACCCCAGTTCCCCCAGCCACTCCTCATAAGACTTGTTCTCCAGACTTCTCACCAGCTTCATTGCCCTTCTCTGGAAATGCTCTAGCACCTCAAAGCCTTTCTTGTAGTGAGGGGCCCAAAAATGATCATAGTATTTGAGGTGCAGCCTCACCACTGCTGAGTACAGGGGGACGATCACTTCCCTAGTCCTACTCACCACACTGTTCCTGACACAAGCCAGAATGCTGTTGGCCTTCTTGGCCACCTGGGAAGACTGCTGGCTCATATTCAGCTCCTGTCGACCAACACCCCCAGGTCCTTTTCTGCCAGGCAGCTTTCCAGCCACTCTTCCCCAACCTTGTAACACTGCATGGGGTTGTTGTGACCCAAGTTCAGGACCTGACACTCGGCCTTGTTGAATCTCACACAATTGGCCTTGGCCCATTGATCCAGCCTGTCCAGATCCCTCTGTAGAGCCTTTTACTCTCAAGTAGATCAACACTCCCCCCAGCTTAGTGTTGTCCAAAAACTTACTGGGGACTGCACTCAACCCCCTCATCCAGATCACTGATAAAGCTATTAAACAGAACTGGTCCTAATACTGAACCCTGGGTAACACCACGTGTGACCGACCGCCAACAGCTCCATTCACCACAACTCTTTGGGCCTGGCCATCCAGCCAGTTTTTTAACACAGCAAAGAGTACGCCTGTCCGAGCCATGAGAAGCCAGTTTCTCCAGGAGTATGCTGTGGGAAAGAGAGTCAAAGGCTTTACTAAAGTCCAGGTAAACAACATCCACAGCTTTTCCCTCATCCACTAAGTGTGTCACTCTATGATAGAAGGAGATCAGGTTAGTCATGCAGGACCTGCCTTTCAAGAATCCAAGCTGACTGGGCCTGATCACCTTGTTGTCCTGTATGTGCCGCATGATGGCACTCAACATGATCTGCTCCACAGCTTTCCCCAGCACTGAGGTCAGACTAACAGGCCTTTAGTTCCCCAGATCCTCCTTCCCGCCCTTCTTGTAGATGGGCACCACATTTGCTAAATTCCAGTCAACTGGGAACTCCTGGTTAGCCATGACTACTGATAAATGACGGAAAGTGGCCTGGTGAGCACTACTGCCAGCTCCCTCAAGTACCCTTGGGTGGATCCCACCTGGCCCCATAGACCTGTGTGTGTCTAAGTGGTGTAGCTGGTTGCTAAACATTTCCCCTTGGATTACGGGGGCTTCATTCTGCTCCCTGTCCCTGTCTTCCAGGTCAGGGGCCTGGGTGCCCAGAGAACAACTGGTCTTACTATTAAAGAGAGAGACAAAGAAGGCATTAAGTATCTCAGCCTTTTCCTCATCCTTTGTCACTATCTTTCTCCCCCACATTCAACACAGGATGGAGATTCTGCTCAGACCTCCTTTTGTTGTTCATGTATTTATAGAAACTTTTTCATAGTTTTCCTGCTGCACAATGGTTTGTGGCTCCTCTTGTTTGTTGCCCATGCTGAAGGCATTGGTGTAGAGGCACTTCAGCTGGGCTGCCAGCCCTGTCACCCTTTTAGAGGAGCCCCCCTTAAATCCTTTAAGGTATTTCCCTGGTGTTTCCTTGTTGGCTCCTATTACCTCAGAAGCCTTTGGCTCATCTCCGTAAGATTTCATGTGTGCAGCAGTGCAGCCAGCTGTAATCAAGCTGAAAGTCTCTTTCCACACCAGTCGTCATCTAATTTATCAGTATAACTGAGCTATCTGCATATAAATTTAGCTCATATAATGAGAATAAAAATCCAGCCAGACAATCCTTCCTAAACACTTCCTAAACACTGTTCCTAAACACTTACCTCAAATTACTGCAACAATTAAGTATACAACACAGACAGACTAGGCTTGCCTGGCAAAAATGCCCCTGCCATGTGCAATTAGGTCAAGGTATCTTACCACAATGGGCCTTTTAGAAAGACAAGACTTATAAATTACCTACTAACAATTAAATTAGTGGGATCAGTATAAGCATTCAATGCTTAGGAATTGGCAATTATTGTGATCATGGAGGCTTAAAGAAAAAGCTCTGCTGAAAAGGGGTATTTTGCTTACATCCAGTCTGTGTTTCCTTCAATTTAATACTATGCTAGTAATATTACAGCTCTGTGCACTGAGACATATTGATCTGCTGAAAAGTAAGATGTCGAGGACTATGGTTATAATTTTTTAAAGTGCCTACCTGACTAAAGTCCTAACAAACTTGTTGAAAAATTAAAGAAAATATTCTAAGAGTAAACAAAATCAGAAAAGAAGACCCTTTATTTGCAAAATGCAACAAACAAAATGAAACAAACTTTCAGAAACTGCATTCAGCCTAATTTGGATTCCAACAATAAAGCAGAAGTCTCTCTGCTAACTGTCAGTGTAGCAAAATTATCCACCAACTTGCCCTGATACATGATTTTGGTGAAAAGTACATTTAGGA
>JAOXJM010000033.1:51890906-51903441 GCA_026413425.1 Tringa solitaria | reverse complement strand
GGGGGGAAGGACAAAATGTTCACGGGAAAAATGACTCTATGAATTGATAAGCTGGGAAAAAGAATGCACAGAAATAGAGAAGCAGTTTGGGAGTCACAATGGGATAATTTATCATATTTAGTTTAATTGTTAGCAATCATGGAGCATTATTTAGAAATTGCATCTGTAGCCGAGACCATACAAATCTGTCACCTGCTGCATGCGGTGCTGAGGGGGAAAGGCAGCTTTTCGGGCATGGATTGCTCTTCACCAGTGTGCAAGCAAAGGCCTAATTCTCTCTTCCTAAGGCAGGGGTGTTCACTAGGTGCTCCTAAACATGCAACGAGCTCCTGTGTTTGAGGGAGGACAGCCACCCGTCCCATCTGCTCACAACACACCCAAGGGAAGAGAGCACCTGCCAGCAGACAGGTTTCCATCCCATGCAGAAGAAGCCAATAACCGACTGAGGCTCTTGAGAGGGTAGGAGATGAAAAGTATTGAAAAAAAAATAAATAACCAGAGAGTGAGAAAAACTCATCTCTCTGAGACAGAAGCCTAAAAGAACCAACCTCAGCAGCATGAACACAGTGGAATAAGCCCATTTCAGTGCTTTTTTTTTTTATGTTTTCCTGTTCTATCTTCCCTTCACACTGCTGTTTTATTCTGCAGAACTGACAGGCAGCAGAAATAAGGCCTTCATGACTTAATCTTTTCAAGTCTAAAGAATACACCGATTGCCTGATAGCCAGTGATTTTTTGTCACAAAAGCCTTTTCTTCTCATTTCCTTCCCCACAGCAAAACGAGCAGCTGGTTAAGAGCAGAGTAGAGGCTGGCTGATGGGTGACAGCTGGAGACGACTGGTCTCTGGAGTCTCCCTTCCCACGTACTCCCTTAAGCATTTCCTATCCATTGTTTGAAAAAATAGTGTAACTTCATCCAGAACCACTTAAAATGATGCCAGGGATATTTTAATTTCCTTGCAGTCATAAATGCCTATTATTTTTATAACTACATATTGAAGGAAACGATTTTCAAAAGCAACTGGTATTTTTAATTACCCTCCTTGAGACATCTAAGTTAGGGGGTGGTTTCCAGCAGCACGTGCTCTATCATCATGTCTCCCGTAAGGCACCTGAGCCTTCAGGCACTTTTGGCCATCATGGACGACACAGCTTTTGGGTCACAGATGTTTCTCAGCAAGTGTCAGAGGCTAAAACAGTAGTGTGCTTTTTGAAAGCTTAATAGAAGATTTTATAGGGTGAAATCTAACCACGTACCATGACTTCTAGATTCTGCAAAACCTGACATTGTTCCATACCGTTGGGTATGTCAGAGATCTGTATAGTCAGGAAATGCTGGAAAATGACCCAAGGAGAAGATAAAGGAAATGAGTCAAAAGGCGAGACAGAGCTGGCACCAAGGCCGGTATTGACATTGTGCTTGCTGCAGCTCACGTTACCCTTCAGCCTGACAGCTGCAGAAAAATGTCTTATCTGAAGGATACCATTGCCCTATGGCAAGTTACAAAGTCACAGAATTTCTTTCACTTTGGGGAGCAGAGAGGGAAGTGGGGAAGAGAGCATAGGGGTTGTGAGTTTTAGATAGAACTCAGACAAAATTCCCCCCGGGTTTGGGATGTGCCCGTGTTTGTTAGATTATAAGGACTACAAAACATGCATGGCTCCAAAGTAGCAAATGTAAGATTATATACATATATGCTCACAAACCTACTGATATTACATGATTGTATATATATTTTAGTATGTTAATAATTACACATAATAGTTTTTCATATATGTATCTGTGTAAACAGACTATATATATAAACTGTATATATGTGTATACATATATATATATAAAAATACGCGTGACTCTTTCCTTCTACTCAGTGACAGCTTTTTTGCTTAGAAGCTATACATGCGCAATTTATGTTGCCACTATACAGCTACAATTAAAAAAAGAAACTGTTAGTTGCCTACAGTGGTTGCCCAAGCTCTGAGAAACTGTACTTTTGAACACAGAAAAGGCTAAGTCAAAAGTTTTATATTGTTTTCTTATACTAATTATATTGATTTTACCTGAACAATGATAACATCAAATGCCTTCTGTTACTGCAAAATTTTAAGGATTCAGTCTTAACATAATTCAGGTTTCAAGTTAAATCTAATCCCAATAAAAATATTCAAAAACTTTACTACCCATTTTTAAAAGACAAAAGCCAGGTATTTCACTAGCTATCTCTTTCTATATGTACCTATTATTTACACCAAGCGTCTCTGCATCTGAGACGTACCTTGTTCTTTTCCATTGCACACGGTAGTGATGCCATTTTCCACAGCACCCTCCCCATCTGAGCTTGGCCTCTCAGATGACAACTTCTGCAGTGACAAAGACATTAGTTGACATAGAATGTCGGCACCGTTGCCAAATGAAGTGTCTGAGTCAGTTTAAAAGTATGCTTACTGTGAAATATAACACATTTCAAGCTCTCATCCACTTGGAAGACAAATAGAAGATAGTAAAAAATTCAGTTTTAGAAGTTTTTTTTACATTGCCATATAGGCTTTAGAAAAGCACAGAAACCACAAGAGAGGTCTATATTTGAAACTAGAGTCAAAACAGTGAAACAATCATAATGCAATAACTTTTGTTACACCATATATTTTAAATTAATTTCCAGACTATAAATGTTGTTATTTATTAGTCTGATCAGCAATGAACAATTACACGGGTCAGCTAAGAATAATTTTTAAATTTTTTCTTTTAAAAATGCTTCACATATGTATTTACAATTACAACTTATCAGAAAATAGTTCATTCCTACATGGTGCTTCAGTACTTTCAATATCTGCAAAACAGAGGCTTTTGAAATACTTTTTTAGCACTGATTTTTCTGTAATGGTTGCATACAAGCTATAGGATGATGTGGTAAAGAGCTGATGTTGGCACAGTTTTGGTAACCACGTTATTCATGAGCACTGAAGCCATGAAGATGGTGTATGGATTATCCCAAAAAGAAACAAATGAGAAGGTTTGCTACCCTTTTTCATGGCATGCATCTTAGAAAACAACTATTTTATGACACTTTCAGTTACTCTCTTAATATTCTGCAGGTGTGTGCAAGCAAACAGCTTTTGTCTTGTGAAATCAGGATGTCTGAGCTGTCATGGAACATGCATTGCACTTACTATCCCAGGAGCAATGCACCGTAACACTACTGACTGTAGCAAACTTCCACCACGAGGGTAGAATTTGCCATCGGGTGACGAAACTTTTGTCAGTGGGACTTTTGAGCAGGGTGTGCAGATGGGTCTGTTCACACGGATGCCTTAACAGAGCAGGGGCTTAAATTGGTGCTGTTAATGTACTGATTGTTCACTGCAGGGCTCTTCTCCTTCCTAATTCCTGCTCTCATATCCTGCTGAGTCAAGGCAGTAGAGACAACCACATGTGAATAGCCAAGTTTCTGTGTTGAGGCACGAATGCTTGAAAGGGTCTGCCAAAACAGTGACCTCAGCATGCCCGGGGAGCTCTTCAAGAACTGAAGTCTTAAAAACAAAAGACTTTCCCTTAAAACTGTTGTACAATCTCCAGCTATCTTTCCCCAAGGCTCACATCCCTGCTTGCTCTTTGCACTTAACCAAGTGTCTCTGCATCACACCACACGTATCAGACCTGCTTAGTCTGCACCCTAAATGGGTAAAGAGAAGCTGTAATGGGCACAAACCAGTCTGCTGGCTGTTTGTGACCACATGAATAGACGTGGCAGAAGTCTTAATTCTGTAGGATGTGCACACGTACCCAGATACACAAGGGCTAATAGTATAAAACAGTAGCACAAGTCAGCGTGAGTTATTGAAGATTGCCCCAGAAAATGTTCTAACATGAAAAAGTTAATGCATGAAATTCAGAACCTAAATTCTGTTTCATCTTTGTGGTCTGAACATCCCCTAAACCATGCCATGCCTAGTAGTGTGTCTATAATAAGTAATCACCATGAATTTTGCATTCATCATTTTGATAACTTTACCTTTTCCAGCTCTGTCTTGTGCACTGGAGAACTAGACAACGGCCCATCGGAGTCTACCGCTCCCGTACAGTTGCTGCACACATCTTTTATAACCTTAGGAGACAAGGCAAAACTTATTAATTATTTATAAAGTGCAAATCAGAGAAATTATACATGAATGTGAAGGAAGATGGAATGAAGAATCCCACAGACATTTACTAGGCTGGCAGGTGTCAGGCAGGCTGCCACGACACCCACTTCTCCACTCTGCCTCCCCAAGTCATTTCATGTACGACCTGGAGGAGACACAATGTCTAGAGGTTGAAGGTTTCAGTTTCTAGACAAGCTAAGTTCCAAGTCTCCTGAGTAAAGAAACCAACAGCGCTGCTGATTTCCATGTGCTAGTTTTGCAATACGAACTCAGTTGACACCACCAAATTAATTTCATTATGATGACGAAAACATGGGATTAGATCCAAGGTCCCACATGTCAAAGGATAAGAGTTTTGCATAATACACTACCCAGCTGCTTATTTTTCGCTATTGGAGAACTAATGAAGTGCTGATCAACATGCAGTTAATACTGCACAGTGGTATTTTGTGGTATTTTTGTATTATATTTGCACATTGACATAAAGGTATAGGTCAAAGTAGTTGTAAATGTGTTCTCGGAAATGGGAATGGCATTAAGTGTGCTTCTAAAAAGTTAAAGAAAAATCCAGAACCAAATTCACTGAGGTTTTGACAGAATCCGAAGAACTTCAAAACCTGAAACTACATGAATGTAAAAATACATGATGGGTAAAGACATTTGATGATTCTCTATAGGCATAATTAAGTTTTTTATCTCTCATGATGTTACCACCACACCATTATGAGTCTGAAATTGCTTGTGCTGATGAGAACAGGCCCTGACTCTCCATCCAGACTCATGCTGAGGAGGTGCTGAGCTCCACACCACTGATTACAGCCATGCAACCACGCAAGTACAGTAGAGCCAAGTGAGCTAAGAAAGAAAGGCACCCTGCTCTGCTGGAAGCATTACCGCTAGACATGCAAACTTTCCCCTTTACATGTACATGTACGTGTTTACATATCAGCTCCTCATTTCACACTGTTTACAGCAAGCCCCGCTGGCAAAGAGGCTCTGGCCAGAGAACTCCCAGTTCAAGGGAAAACAGCAATTAGCTAACTGTCACAGTCCAGATTTCTTTAAAGGAGAGGAAAAGCAAAATTGCAAACAACATCCTTTCAGTTTTGAATGGAACTATTTTGATGTGGAAGACATTAAAGAGCTAAAAATGGCACCAAACAGTCCTTTCACAGCACTGAAGTCTCCTTTAAGGGTGAAGCTAAACAAATCAAATGTTTATGGGCTTTCAAAGACCCTATTGCTACAACTCATGAGCACATCATAAATTAGAGGCACTATATGCCATAACGAAAGAAAGAGCACCAGCCCCATTTTACAGATGGAGAACTCCGGAACAAAAGAAAGATTAAATCACTCACTCAATGTCACATAAAAAAAATCTAAGCACAGCAGGGAAATGAACCTACACTTTTATTTCTGAGCTAGTATCCTAAAACACTTCAGCAGCCTTTCTTGACTGTATGAACGTCCCTGTATCTTGCCCTAGAAACATAAGCACAGTATTTCATGGCATTTGGTGTCCTTTGTAATCGAAAAATTTAGATATTCCTGTTGCAGAGCATTTGCACCTTAAAGTTAAAGCTCTAAATTTCCCAAAATCTTAAATTTTTTTTAATGTGTGTTGTTTTATTTTTAGTTCCTGGTCCTCAGTATGGTGTAAATAACACTGCTGTTTTCTTCCTAGAAAAATGTGACTGTAGTTTCTGGGAACATTCATTTCTGTCTCCTGCATGACCCTGATTCAATGGCTCATGTTTTCAGCATCTGCTCACACCACACAGTTAGTTAATTTTGGCAAAGGCAGATAGTAATGGGAGTTACAGACAGAACAGAGGGAAATGATTTGGCAGCACTAACTGAATAGTATGTGCAAAGTCATGCACTCAAGTAAATCCGGTTCTTATCATACTTCACATATTTAAGGAGAAGCTAAAGTGTTTAATTGGGTTGTAATTAAATTTAGATTAAAAAAATTACACAGTATAAAATGGAAGCTCATGGCAAGATCTGAAGTAAATGCATATTCAAGGATCCATCACTTCATTTGGGTTCAAGGGGTTCACTGGCAAAGACTTGCTCATCACCTTCTATGTGCAATATTATTGTGTTCGATGCACAGCATAAAACTCATACTTCTACAGCTCACCAGGATGAAATGCCTTTAATATATAATGGTTGCCTGGATGCACTCTCTATAATTATGTTTGCAGACAGCTGCCATTATAAATGTGGTTTTCACATGCTTATAGCTTTAACTCAAAATTTTAAGGATAAAACATTCCACCAGTGTTGCCAACTTGCATAATTTCAATCACAAGACTCTGCATTTTTGTCAGTTTTTTCTATGCAGTCTCTTGGAGTCATATGAAAACAAAAGACCACTATTTTCATTAAAAAATAGTTGTGAGAGAGAGTGGGGAAAGGAGGTCAGCAAACTTTTATCCATTGCAATGAAATATGTGAAAATATGAATAACTGTATCTAAATGGCTCCAAAACTAGAAAGCAAATAAAAGGAATCCCCAAGTGTGTTATTTTTAATAAAATGGCATAATCCGGAAGGCTGTACTGAGAATATTTTGTAATGGCGCATACTCCATTAATAGTTTAAGTTTTCCCACACATTAGAAAAGGGAAATCATTCTCTTCTTCTCACCACAAATGCCTTTGTACATTACATATACACAGACAGAGGGTGATCTGCCAGGAAAATCAAACTGAGATTATAAACAGACTATGTATTCAAATATTTAAAATATACAAGCAAATGTAATCAGAAAACTGAAGACCTTTCATTTCTTTGGATAGCCTCAAAACTAAATACATTCAAAATAATCTTCTGTTATTCCGTTGCAAGAATTTTAAATACCACAATTACCATTACAATGTTACAACTAGTAGACTTCAGTCTTCAAATGCCGACCTGGAAAAAGCTTGTGCAGCCTGAACTATATTATTATTCCTTATTTATGTTATAGAAAGGTCTTGAATCCCCAGCTGGATCAGGATATACACCAGTGTATTGAATTGATTGCAGTGACATGAGGAACAGAGGGGAAAAATTTGCAGGTACAAAGCTGGAAAGATTCCCTGCCCCAAGCCATTGACAGTGACGGGTGAAGTCAGTGGAATTTCTGCCACGTGGTGCGTCTGAAATATGTCTCTCTTTAAAACCGTCTCACTACACAAGCACTAGCATTTACTATAAAACCTTCATATTTTAAATGACACACCATGACTGGAGGCAAAATACTTATCCTACATGCAAAGTCAGAAGAATCAAATTAGATTTCTCCAGCTACCTTCAAAGATTCAGGCTTCAGATAAAAAGCCCAGGCTATGCACTAAAAGCAGAAAGCCAGCTGCTTGACCCTCCCACGCAGAAACCCAACAAATTCTGAGTAAAAGTTCTAAATTTCTAGCCGGTTCCTTGTAGTTGACCTCTTTGGTACCAGATAAAGAATAAGACTGAGTCTTCCTGTGTTTGAGGAGCCTGCAGACTTCTCTCCTGATGGGTATGGAGGGATGAGTTCAGGCTACAGGCTGTGCTCACTGCAGGGATGTGACTACAGCACCTCACCTCAACTCCCGTTTTCGTGAGACTCACAGGAGAAGTTCAGGCTTTTAATATGGTTGAGTTCAAAAGTGATTAGGGAGAAAGCTGATGGCCTGACTACACTTTTGCTTCACTTCTGTATGTAACCAGGCAGGAAATCCATCCTGCCAACCTACCTCCCCTCTCCTCATCTACCCACGTGTTTCACAAATATGGGAATTGTTACAAGTGGGATGGACTGAATCCCCTGCCTCTTGTCTCTGCTGCTTCACTCTGAAGATAGGAGTATGGTAAAGCTGAAATCTGCTTATATACAACACAGAAGAAGGAAAAGGGTTTGTTTCCAGACCTAACTCAGTATTTCTCATTCCTGAAACACTCCTTTTTATTCAGTGCTGGAGGAGTACTGACTTTCTGGGACTTTTTGTCATTTTGGCATGACTGAATTCTCCTTTTCTCTCTTTTGGACCCTTATGCACAACACATGTTAGCATCAAACTCCTTCTCCTTAAGAGAGGACCAAAACTCAACATTTTTCAGAGAAGAAATGCCCCAAGGAGTTTACCTAGATAAATTAGAGGAAAGGCAGAAATTATTCACATCATAGCCTATGCTTTAAGTCCCAAAAAGAAACTCCCCTTAACCTACTGTACTGGAAAACATCAATCTCAAGCATCCCCTAGTCTGAAAAGATTCATCTTTCTACCTTATTGCTGTTTGTCTGAGAAAAGCGGTGATGAAATTCTAGCACAGTAGCGGCCAAGAAGCCTATCTTTAGTGCCTGTATACCCCCTTTAAAATGCTTTTCTGACATATTCAACCAAGACAAGTCCTGTCTCCTTTCTCCTACATTATTACCATGAAGTCTATTGCCATATATGGCCACTGGATTGTGCTGAGCCCAGGGGAGGAGGCTCTGGGTGGCCGGGAGGGTGGCTGGAGACATTGCTGCTGCACGGGTGGAGGTACCCCATGCAAGGGGAGCTGCATCCCCAGCCCAGGCGGTGCAGAGCTGCAGACCACACTTTAGGCTGTAAATCCAAGCTAGGTATGATTTAAATAATTTTCCATCCAAAGCTGTGAGTAAGAGAGAAGAGGAATACTATCTCGTGGTGAAAGCGAGGGATCAAGTCTCAGCCCTCCTGGGTTCTTCTCTGAGATCTGCTACAGCTTACATTTGTGATCTTAGCCAGGGACTTAAAGAAAACTTACCCCTGAGAAAACAAGCAAATAGGATGTTTGTGGTTCCATATTCACCGTATAATTTACATACGCATCTGCTTTTTTTAAAGTAATGTATTGTTTTCCATAGTGCCAGTCACACAAACACAGTCTGGTTCACAGCCAGGATGGTGGGGTGCTCCAGCTTTGTCAAAGCAGGCTGGCAGCAGTCCCACAGGCTGGTCAAAGCCCTCCCACACAGCTCGGTCTGCCGTGTCTCCAGATCATTCCCTAAATAGTTCTTATGCAAATATACTGACCTTGCCATGGTTCCTACCATGGTATCTAAAACCATCTCTTTGAGACAATAGGAGTAGAAGTCGTGGGAGGTTAATTTAATTTGCAAAGCCTTCACTGCTGGTGATGGTGTGCACTGGAGAAAGAACCCAGCTGACTGTCTTGGGACCTGGAATGTTCCTGAAGTTGCTTATAAACTAACAAACACTGTATGGAAATCCCTTGTACTGAGTATACATCCCCAAATGCGTTTTTTCCAGTCAGTTTTAAGGCACGATCATTCAGCACTTGACTCAACTCAGCTACAAAATGGAGATAATAACCTCTTTGGGGAACATTACTTAAGCCAAGAAAGTAATGTTTGAAGTGTTTCAAACATCATTCCAGTGAAGCTGGAAATTCCCATAGAAAGTAAAACCAGCCACACAATGTTTACAGTTACAAGCTCAGTTTTGTGCTGATTTAAACTAGTAAAAGAAGAGCTCTGTCAGTAGTTTATCCTTCAGTAAAACTCCATCCACATTAAGACTGAAGCCCAGAAGTTACTTGACTCCCCTCACTAAGCTCCGGGCAGTGAAAAAGAAAAGATGTTTTCAAAGACTTTTACAAGAGACAACATGCAGTTATCAGAGATGGAAACTAGGTAGGGCAACCAGATTAACAGCCCTATGAGGAGCATTGCAGGGTGTTTGGATAGCTGGATACAGTCACAACCGTGATTTTCTTCTCGAGGGCAAAAAAAAATCCCTTGTATTACAACAAGTTCAGAACAGACTGAACATTGTCAAAATGATAGATGCAGAAATGTGTACTTATGCCTGAAAGATTCAGTGCTCAATTACAGACCCTCAACTGAAGAGATTGCTGCAAAATGGCCACATATCGTAAAATGAAGAGAAGTTAACAAAGGGTGCCTAACATTAGGGAAAAATGAACATCAAGGACAGTACTCCAAAATGATAGATTACCTCTCATGCGTGCATGATAAATCAGAAATACATTTTTGCAGAAGGCAATGCCAAGGGGAAGAGAAGGCCTTGGGACCAGACACAATGACTGTTTCCTTCTTTCACTGGTCTTCTACAAGAAGCTACTTCAGAACTTAATTTCTTTGGCATCCATGCATTTTTAATATTAAGAGAGTTTTCTGTGGCCTAGGCTGAAGGTCCAGCACAAAGAACACATTCATCTGTATGAATGAAGCCACTAAACAAGCATCTTCTTGTAATGTCATGTTCTTAGAAGTCCTTTTATTTTTAATGTACCGTTTCCCAGGGATGCTGACAAATAAACGCAGCTTCAACCAGTTTGTTGGATGTTCTGAGACAAACAGGCAGATTTAAGACCTTACTTGACCACAAACGCACAAAAAGCACACACAGATGCACATATACTCAAGCGCACATGGAAAAAGCTCATGTTTGGGTTTGAGTGTGTAACTGCACACATTTTTTCATGTACATTTTTGTGGGAACAGTTTAGGACTCAAGTCTGGAAAATTCCACCACTTTATGTTGCACACCATATTACCACTATGATCTCAGCTCTAGCCTGAATTTATACAAGTTACGCTCCTTGCTCTGAAAGCTTGACAGGCTCTTCGGTGACATCAGCTATCTTTTTTTCATCAAGCAATTGTTAGCTGGTAAACCTGAAACTCCCTTTGTGGTTTCCAGTCTAGACTTCAATTCGCACCAGGTTTATCAGCTGGCTTTTTTGGTGCCATCTTTACAAAAAAGGGCTAAAATATTCTGCATTTATTTCACACTTTTCTTCCAATAGATATTTTAAAATTATTTGCTTAAGTGAACATATTTTATACCGACTACATCTGACTTTAAAAAAAGAAAAAAATCTGGTTTAGTTTTCAAGGGAAAATCTGGCCTCCAAAGCCATTCTCAGCTTTTCAGGCT
Source organism: Tringa solitaria (assembly GCA_026413425.1). Taxonomy (NCBI): domain Eukaryota; kingdom Metazoa; phylum Chordata; class Aves; order Charadriiformes; family Scolopacidae; genus Tringa; species Tringa solitaria. Next base: position 51,892,372 of record JAOXJM010000033.1, on the reverse strand, counting down.
CAAGAATAAAGCTTTAATTTGACACTTCCATATGAATTCATGAGAATCAGTTCCTGAGTGACAATGTGGCTTGGATTGGTACAGTATCTTTGACAGAGAAGGCATGTTAGGATTTAAAAACGTGGTTGCAGAGACCCTTCTCATTGTTAATCTCTGAATCTGCCCATTTTATTAACTAGAGAAATGACACATAGGTGACAGCACTGGGGATGACCCTGCCTCTCTGAATGACAGGCAGGGAAAGCTGAAACCATTTCTCCCAAGACAAAGCAGTGATCTCTTTCTCAGTACAGGAGCTTCTTAATAAGGCCACACATGATTTTCAGAAGCTCATTTTAAGTAAGGCTTGCATAGTAAAAAATAATTATTTTCGCAATAATAATAAAAAAACCCCTTCAATTCTGCCACATTTTTAAAAATACAAAAAAACCAATGTTTTTTTCTCAAAAAGCTATACTTCTTGAAAAATTTGCAGCAGTTGCAAGAGCTGCACAAGCCACTTTTGGTTAGCTGTTGGATAGGCGATTTGTACTACACGGAACAGTGAGTGCTGGAGCGGCGCTGAGGACTTGGTATTGAGCATACAGTAGCATCACCATCTACTTGAAAGAATATTTATTAACAGAGAGCTTTGCAGCAAGAAGGAACTAAATAAAGTGCTGTCAGACTGTCTCCAAATGCTTTGCAGATAGCACACTGTCCAGCTATTTGCCCTCGGCACACACAACTTTGTTAACATGCAACTGTACAAAATCTTTTTCTTTTTTTTTAAAGTAGCAGGAATGCATCTGGGATATGGAAAAATCTAAAAATCTAGCACTGCTCTGTCTGCCTGTGTGGGGAACACTTTATGTACAACTGGAAAAAAAAAAAAACCCAAACAATTTTAATGAAAGAAAGTCTGATAAATGCCAATGAATTCATCATTACTAAACCCAAGTTTATAACAACACAGGAAATAATGGTGCAGTTACTATGATCTAATTACACCGGAATTCCCTTGGAAAATAATATGACTTATGAATTTCTCTTCATTCCAATCATTATTTTTGAAACTTCAGGTGAATTAGTGGAACACTTGGATGGTGCTAGATTTTAAAACTTAAGATACTGGTGTTAGAAGAACCCTAACAAATACATCGCTGTGATTAGTTTCTATTAAAAAGACATCAGAGAGTGCATTTTCTAAGCTAAGATAGAAACTCACAGTCAAAGCCAAACAGACACACAAACCGGAAACCCCCAAAAGGTATATTCAAATATTGCAAAATAGGAAATTAAAGATTAATTTTCCATTTAGTAAATTAGCCCACAGCAGAACTCATATGTCTTAAGCTGCATTTTGTCTCCATCTCCTGCAGAAAAACTATCTGCCATCAGGAAATTCCTATGTGTTTAAATCGATTGTATTTGGCAAAATACAATTTATTCTTAGAAAAATAAGTAGTAAGTTGTTTTGTTATTAT
>JAOXJM010000033.1:51861988-51884778 GCA_026413425.1 Tringa solitaria | reverse complement strand
TCCCTCAGCCTCTCCTCATAAGACTTGTGCTCCAGACCCCTCACCAGCTTCGTTGTCCTTCTCTGGACCCACTCCAGCACCTCAATGTCTTTTTTAATGTAAGGGGCCCAAAACTGGACACAGTACTTGAGATGAGGCCTCACCAGTGCCAAGTACAGGGGGATGATCACCTCTTGGGTCCTACTCACCACGCTATTCCTAATACAGGCCAGGATCAGGAACAGTGTGGTGAGTAGGACCTGAGAGGTGATCATCCCTCTTAGCAGGTATTCAGAAAGTTGAGCAGAAAAATCCAACATGTACATATAATTTTGAAGGATTATTTCGAGCTAACATTCACTGTGAAATGAATTTGGAAAGCAGTAAACTTTCTATTAAAAAATGTTAAATTGTGGAAGCAAACTGTGCAAAGGTAAGTTGTGAAAGGCCACTAGTGATGTAACCCTGTTGTCTCTTACTGTCTCATCACAACAGGTAATGAATCAGGCTTGACAGTAAACTATAAGTAAGATCTGAAAACTTCTTGTGTATATGTTTAAGTGAACACATTCTTTGGGTCTTGGAGTGTGGAGGAGGGCGAAAGAGAGAAATACAAAAAGTGTAGAAAAAGTGTCTCTACAAAATAAACTTATGTTAAATCTACTAAAGCCTCAGAGACAGTGATTCGCTGATACATGTTCCAGTGCTCCTGATCTACCTTTTTTTTTCAACTTCTGCATTTTCTGATTATTCCAGCTTCTTTTGACATTGGCTTTTCATACTTATCCTCAGCAAAACTTTCCACTGTTAGGGGGTGAAAACCACAGTGGACTTTAACATTATTTCTAATAGCGTATTCCAAACATTAGTCTGTAATAATTTAGGAATACTGTACAAACCAGTGACTTTTAATAAAGAGAGTTATCAGACAAGACAAAACAGTCTTGTTTTTACCTACATGCAAGTGATCGTTTACAAACAGGTTACAGGGACTTGGGGAAGTTATGGATATTTCATTTTCATGATCTGTATTCTGCAATCTTCTGCTGCTGTTTGCATTTATAAATAGGACACTGAGTATGTAAGCCTCCTTGCTATTAATGACATTACAAAAATATTCCATAGGAATATTTACTTAAGCTAATGATATCTATCCCAACATTTGTTTAACTGTTTACTCCTGCAATTCTTATACTTTTAGCATTTCTTTGTTATGGTCTTCTCCACCTAAGTCTGAACAGGGGAGGTTACATCTTTGGTTAATACACCATTTTACTGGCTTATTTTAATTACCACACACACTGGATTTAGTGGAAGTTTTGCTTGAGTGGAGACACATTACTAATGGCATAATGAATTTAAAAGCAACTTTATTACTGATGAAGAGCTGAATACTTTAAACATAAATTAAAAGAGATGATAGGGAGTTCACGACATAAGAAAAGACAGCAAAATCACAGCGAGATGGTAAGTTACACTAACAGAAACTTAAATGTCTGAATATATATTCTTAAATTACAGAATTATTAATGAACTTTTATAGCTGATATCCTAAACATTTTTATGGGTTTGGGTGATTAAGTACAATAAGAAATCAGTTTCATATTTTGTCTTTTTTTTCCCCACAGCGATACTTCAGCAGTGCTATTAATATTTGTTCTATTAATATTTTTCTGCCTGAGCATGGCTCTCGTTTAACGACAAAACACAAATCAGCAGTTCACTGGATTACAGGGTGTAGGAGGACCACCCTGCAGCACTTCAAGGGAGGAAATGAAGAGAGGAGTGATTTTGCTGTTCTGCTAAGACTGTACGTTTCTTCATTTGCTTTCCAGTATATGAAACTCTTACATTGAATTTCTTAAGTAAATTAAAATAACCTCTGTTTGTGCAGAGTACAAGTGAATAACTAAGATTCTAAGGTGACTCCTATGCATGTGTTTTAAGAACAGAGACATCAGTTCATTCATTATTTATTTTGGTTCAAATAAGAAAAATGGCGATAAAATGGGAGAAGATGTGCCTTTAATCTTTGTGCCATACTAAATAATGATTAGTGGTAAATCAGCCATACACAAGTAATAAATTACCACAGCCAACAAAAAAGCAGCAAAGAGGAAAACCTTTGTGACCTTTTGGTACATAACGTCCTGTTGACTGACCCTCTGTAAATGCTCACTGACCCTCTGTAAATGCTCACAGCAGTCATTTCATCACTTCAGCAGTGTGCTCCCAGCGTACATCCACTGAAGGGGATGTGAGAAAGACCATTTGTGTGTTGCAGAAGGATGATCTGGTGGTCAGTTCATAGAATCATAGAATGGTTCAGGTTGCAAGGGACCTTAAAGATCATAGAGTTCCAACCCCCTGCCATGGGCAGGAACATCTCCCACTAGAACAGGTTGCTCAATGCTCCATCCAACCTGGCCTTGAACACTTCCAGGGATGGGGCATCCACAACTTCCTTGGGCAACCTGTTCTGGTGTCTCACCACCCTCACAGTTAGGAGGCCATCCTCTGCCTTTTGCACTAAATGAGAAGTCACAAAAACACTGTCACGTGCATCAAACATGGCTTGTGGGAGCCAATACAAGTGATTTATCCCTGTTCACAATGTGTCATCAGAAATGCCGCAAATCACATCTTTTCAATAATTCCTGTTTTCATTTGTCTACTTCAGCAAGAAATTCAGTGCAAGAAGCAAACCAGTAGATCTGCAGATCAGCACCAGTGTCTGAGATGTCTACATTTACAGTATCGCCAGTTTAGAGGGGTTTACTCTGGATGATATTTAACTCTCTTAACTCTGGACTCCTGGTTCAATGCCCCAACCATCTTTGTGGTTCAAATCTGTCCAGAAGACCAGTGACTGATTTGGACCCTCTGTCTCCAACAGCAACTGGAACATGTTTATGTCCACCTAACTTGAGCTCCAGGTTTAGTTTCCTTCTAAAGGAGCTTAGGTTTGTGCACACCAAAACAGTTCCGCAAACCAAACCAATGCGTGCCCAGTGAGGATAACCAGAACCGGCCCCAAGTGGTCAAAGCCACACTTATGACAAGTCACCACAGCACTAATAGAGAAGCAGGTGTCGAATACCAAGAAAGCTGAAGGACACGGGAATTACCAATTGCTCAGAAACTAGACTGGAAATATATTACTCACTGGAAGTGATGTACTCGGGAGCCTTTCCAGGACTAAGTGGCACTGCCTCTTCGTAATAGCCTTCAGGAAGGGAAGATGTTGGTAATGGTGGAGGTCCATTATCTGGTGGCTAAAACAAAACAAAATATTAACCGAAAAAGTGAACTTCCATGACATGATAAGGAGGCAGAACCTTCTTGTATGTAATCCAACTGAGTCCTTTGGGGATGTAAACACAGTACCATCTTACTTGCTATTGTTAGGGATAGCAAAATCAAGATAACTACATTAAAAGAAGTCCTTTCTCTAACAACATTAAGTGATAAAAAAGTTGAAAAGATAGAGTTCTATATTTAAGAAACAGAAACTTAAAGGGTCTCTTAAGGAAAGAGATTTCTGTGCATAGACCATTCTACAGTGTTAAGGTTTATTTATTAGTATTTTACATGTAAAATAATTTGTATTACAGCAGCGAACAACAGTTTGGTTGGACAGTTTAGAAAAGATAAATAGCCTGGGCTGGCAGAGATAAAGAACAGATAATTTAGATCATATTTTCATGATGTATTTTGCTTTTCAATGGCAAATCAATTCTTAATATAGACACTAAATTTTAAAATCCTCTTTCTCCATAGTGACAACTGAGCTACAACCAAGGAAGTTTGGAACATCAAGAACTATTATATGATAAAACAAATTTTTCAAATACCAGGTCAAATTTTAAAATGCTCTTTTCTAAATATAAACATTTTAAATTTAAAACTGACCAACTGCTGGTATGTTGATATAGTAACAAAGTAAATTAGTACTCTATGACTTATTCCATATGACTTTACTGTTCTAGTTCCTTAACAAGTACCAAAACAACTGTATTTTATAGAACTCAATCATATTTGCCACAGGTTTTAGTTCCATATTTTCCTATTAGAGAAAATACCGAAGTCTTCTTTCAACACCAGTGGTTCATTGTATGATGTCAAAAATATAACTTGTAAGCAGAAATACATATTTCTCTTTTTTCATGTAATGAAAGACATGTAATAGTTTTTGTCTGCATTGGACTGATCCAGTCTAAACTCGGTGATTGAACAGAGATAATGAAGTAAGAAACTGGTCGGGGTGGGCTTTGCTCATTGTCAGATACAGACACTTATGGAGTGAAGTTCAACGGGCTGGACAGTCTAGTGGAGTCATAGAGCCTTCCTCCACATAACATAGATGAAGCACAGTGACTACACACCTCTTTTGGTATAGACATAAAGTTACCTGGGAAGAACTGAGCTTTAATAACACATGTCATCAGCTGTAACAAAATTACTTCTGTGGGCACTTTCAAGGCTGGATTCATCTTTGCAGATTTCAGAGCGAGACATCTCCAAATCTCATTACCAATTATACACCTACACCAAACACCTAATTCTTAACAACATCAGCAAGACAAGTCCCACCCTTAGTGTGCTCTGCAGTTAAATTCATACCGAGTAGGTTATTCCACCTTGAAGGTAAATGCTTGTGTATTCCTGATGCACAGGAAGGCAAGGAGCCCGCAAATAAACCTGCCCTTCCAGCACTGGCTTCCCTTCGTGCACTGAGTAAAATCAGAAACTTCCTCATGAACAGTGAACCGATTCGCAACTGAACACAGAAATCCTTGGTCAGATTGAGATTTACACTAATATTACTTCTATATCAAATGATACAGCCAACTTCATATGTCAAACTCAATTACAGATAAGAGATGGCAATTACTGTTATCTACAATGTGAACCAAGTGAGTTTTCCTCACAGACTAGTTTTGCTAGCGAAATTATCTGTCAAAGAAGCAAAATAATGAAAAAATGTGACTTTTAGCTTTGTTTCCCCATGATTCTGCTGAAAAAAAAACCAAATTGCAAATCTGCCCATAATCACAAATACATGAGTCTTTCCAGGTTAGCTGCTGCTGCACAACGGGCGTAAGGGACATGAAAAAATATTACCTGTTCATTAATATTGGAAAATTGACAGCACGTTATGAATTCTGCCCTACACACCTGCACACATCAGCTCTGTGTGGCCTGAACTGCTAGACACAATAAGGAGAGCTGCCTCCAAAGACTTCATATTTTCTCCCTTCATGCAGGTGGGCAGAGCCTTGCTCAAGTGAGTTCGGGTCAAGGTTTGTTCCTGGGGCAGTGGAGATTCCTACCACCCCTTTCATAAGACAGATATATTAATATCTTGGTGTAGCCTTAAACTATTTTCCCCGTCAGGTCTATATACGATATATGAAATTCCTATCATTATTAAACCTAATTCACCCAGGAAATACCCATCCTGAGAGTCATTACAATTTTCACTTGACACAGCACCAAGGTTTCAAAGCTATCTTTTATCCAGAAACAAATAAGAGGTTCCAATAAAGATTGGGGGGAAAAAAATCCTTGTTTTTAGACAAAATGTTATTCAGAAAGAAAGAAAAAAGGAAATGAAACACAAATGGTGCTTGTCTGAATTCGACCCTGCTGGAGCACCAGTTACTTCATACAGCTGGGGCGGGCTGGGCTGTGCAGCCAACGTCAACACAGATGGAATCCATTGCTGAATTAACCAGGCCCTCCTTTCTGAAATGCATTTTGCAGTGCTTGCCATAACAAAGTTAAAAACAATTATAAAAAAGATTTTTTCTAAAAAAAAATATTATTAGGAGAAACAGAAACATACAACATTAAATACTTTCTGATTAGAGCAAGGCTGCTTTAATATTGAAAGAAAATCCAACTGATTAAATACAAAATAAAAATACCTTGCTCAAATCTGTACCATAAACAGCTACATCCTTTGCGAGCTATGGAATATGTAAGTGTTTGAGCATCAAGAAATGTAAAAAAGAACATCTGAGCATTCTGATATTACTTACTAATATTTAGAGTGCTTTATTATTTTTTTTTACTAATGCTAGCTGTATTGTTTAATTCTTTCAACTTGGCAATTCTTTAGTGGAAGAATTTTGATGAAGTTATGAATTATGAACTGAAATAATTCTTGATTCAGTAACTTCTCATTAGTTGTGAAAAATAAAAAGGCCATAAACCCCACAAAACTATTTATGTATTCTGTAAAAGGATTAAATCTCAAAAACCCTAGGATATGTGCAGTTTAAGTGGTATCAGGAGGAAAGACCTGGCAACCTGCAAAGAAGGCATTAGCACGAATCTCTACTTTTTCTTCTTTTTTTTTTATACAACAGGCCACCAGGAAGAAAACTAGAGAATATGCCCTTCAAGACAAATAACCATACTCCTAAGAACTGAGTTAGAAAAAAAAAATTATCATTATTTTGATCACATTGGAGCAAAAGGGATAAAGATGAGTTGAGATATTGTTGCCCAGAACAATATTGATAAAGGTGTTAGTTGCTGGGTCAGAGACCAAATGAGAGATGCTTTATTTGAAACCAAGAAATAGACGGGGTGATAATTGCACTACAGAGTTGAGATCTCTGAAGACATTAAAGACTGTATTGTGCACAGGATGGCCGACTCCATTTTACGGGAAGGACTGCTAAGAGAAAGAAACAAGTATCTCCAAATAATAAGCAGTATTTAACTGGATAGTAAAACTCATGATTTTACTAGACACTATGAAACGCTCTTAAGGGAAATATTAATTTTATGGCATACTATGGTCTTCCCCTCCACCTGCTCCTCTGTGTTCCACAGACCACACATGACCTCTTTCTTTCTTTACCCTAGGAGATTAAATACTTTATTTCCCCCTTATGTCCAAGGATACTTACCAAGACAGGTAGAAATTATTTTTTTTAGGGATAGTCTAGCTGATATCTGCTGACGATATGAAAGCATATAGTGTGGAAAGCAGCATGAAATACAGAGGAAAATAAATGTCATCGTACAGGGACCTGAGGATATAAAATCACTTTACACCCCAATGAAGACTTGCACTATGGAGGAAATAGAAAGAAACACCTCCCTTTATGCAATGATTTAGGACGTGGAGATTTCCACTGGAAAGCAGTGACTTTAACAGAGGCAGAGACTGTCAGTAGACCCATGCTGCAGGCACGGGCTGCCAGCAATTCAAGGGCCATGCTCGCACGTGTGTTATTAGATCAACCACCAATTCGGATCCAGCTGGACTGTGGAGCCAGCTGCTACGTAACCCTTCAACACTGAAAAGCAGCAACATGAGACTGGAAAAGTGGTCACACACTGGTAATGCATAATAAAGCTATTCAGAAGCCAGCGGGCAAACGTGGGCTGTCAAGAAGAAACCTTGACACATGCACATGCCATTTGCTTTGGAACAAGCTTAGACCTGACCTCTGTACAACCCTGTGGCATCCTCAGCCTGGAAGAGGGAATGCATTTATGATCCCTTTCTCCACACGTGAAAAAATGGATGTCCAGAAAGCAAAATAAATCAACAAACTGAATACCAATCCAACCGGCAAAATTGCTGACAGCACATTTCAAGCAGGCTTCTTCATACCAATCTAGAGGCTAGAAATTGGGCACCAATACTTGCCACATACTTGGTATGAAAGCCTTTAGATAAAATCAAAATTGTCAAGCAATGAAAAGAAATCACAATCTCCTGCCAGCTATTGAGGACCTGGAAATTCAAGGATGGACCTTGGATTTATTCAGGACAAAAGTGCCGACTATATGGGATGTTAAGACCATATGGAGCTGTGCAGGAGTGAAAAACTAGCCTGAGCGTAGACAAGCAGCAGCTGAGAAGAATTCTTCATTTGATCTGAGCTCTGTATTCTAAGGTTATTAATTTCTCATCTTGTCAGCTGGACCCTGCAAAACCAGGAGCCAAATAATGTGAAAGAAGTCTAACTTTTTCCACTTCTGAGTACATCTGACAAAAGACAGTAAACCGGCCAGCTAGACCACCAAGCTCAGCTTTTTGGAACAGAGTAAACCTGCCAGTCCCACCATAAGGGGGGCTGCACAACAGGCTGTTGGTACAGTCCCACCCAACTGCCGCTGAGCGTGCCCAAGCAACTACAGCACTGGCCTCTGGAACACAGGTGGTACCAGGAAAAGAAAAAGGAATTGTCCAAGAAATGAACAGCCAGAGACAGACATGATGGGAGGCCCAGCAATCCACGGCGATCCTACAGAGAGGAACAGATGAGGGCAAGGAGGAAACGCCAGCAGAAGTGACTACCAGGTGGAGGATGAGTGTAAGCACAAGCGAAGCTTTTGGTTAGGGTTTAAGACTAAGAACAAAAGAAGGTACACTCTTTGCCCGTTGTCCTCCAGGGAGTGGAGGTACATCTGACACAGCCTGAGTGCGTGTCTGCTGACTCAGGGGTGAATGCCTAATTAAAGGTATCTCTGGAAAAGCCCTTAGTATGTCGAGTATAGTGACTATAAACAGATTGCAGCCTAAGAAAGCACAGCCTGATGATGGGGAAGGGATTTGAACAGACTTGCTCACATTTAAAAAATGAATCAGGGCATACTATGACTCCACAGCTTGATCCGAAGATTGTCTGGAGGTCATTTACACAGGAACCTCACCAGGAACTGAGTTGCTATTTCACAAAATACAGCACATCTGATCTCTGCTTAGATAACCCAATAACTCCTTTACCAAAGCAACAGGAAAGGCAAAGATGGCAACAAAGAGGGCCAAATGGAAACAGTAAGAAACCAACACAGTATATCCACTGAGCAGAGAACCCAGTTGGGTTCTTCCATTTCTCTGTTGGCAATGTCAGCCTGTCACCAAACCCAGCCATAAGCTTAACTCTCAGTTCTTTCCATGTATTTAATAATATTAAATAAAACTGAAAAGACTGTTGTGGAGAATGCACCACTGAAAGGACAGATAGATGGAAGGAGTTACACCCAAACTCAATGGAAGACAGGAGTGGAAATAAAATCCAGACTCCACGGAAGTACCAGAAGATCTAAGTAAATAATTCAAAAGTGAGAAAGAATGAGCCAGAAGCAAAACCACAGGATTTCTATATCATTCAGATTTTATAATGTAAGATTATTACACAGCCAGTTGGAAGCACCACTCATCCCAAACAATAGAGTTGACTCATGTCACGCAAAGGGTCTGGGTGTACAAAGAAGAGAAATGGACTTTAATTAATGCTGGGGAACACTTTCATGCATATTACATGAGAAAGATGAATCTGAATTTTAAGCAGAATAAGTCCCTCAGTCAGAGGTGATTATTGTAACTGCGCTCAAAGAAGTGTCTGTATTCCCCAGCAAAGACAAAATCACCAACATATTCCAGGAGTTACTAAGCTCATCCAGGTACATGGCATGACAGTGCCAAAAAGACAAGGCAATCTGGTGAGAAAAGTGTGGGCAACACCATCTCCACTAGAATAATATTCTCTTAAGGGCCTGAGCACTGCATGAAATGGAAAAAAAGAGAAGACTTTGGTATTTATCAGCCTAATTCCTTACCCACGTGTTTGTGCACAGCACAATAACAAGCATGTTTAGGAAAAAAAATGGGCTGGTTCCTAACTATCAGCACAGGGAGGTTGTTTTATGGACAGCTATAGCATAGAAACAAGAAACCAAAAACCCAAGGCCCAAAGTGTGAGCATGTTATGAAAACCAGTGGTAAAATATCCTATCGAATCTGTGGCATTAGCAATTTAATAGCTTGCTTCTATGGAGGTCACAGATCATCAGCATCTAGTAAGACAGAAAGGAGGGTATACAGTTTCACAATGAAGCAATTCAATCCTACATTAAACCTGACCTGAGTTCATCCAGTTTAGATGTGAATTCCAGTTAAAGGTAGTCAGGAACAGCTCAGTCTGGCAGCTTAGACTTGAAGAAAATTTTGAAATATGGTACATTGTTATAAAGGTATATTATAATTTAACTGAGAAGGAAATTAACTAAATCTTGCAAATCTGCAATAAGTCGTCAACTATAAGGCACCGACCCCACTCAAGGGAAATGGGGCTGTCAACTACAGTGTCCTACAAGACATGATCAAAAAAAATAAGGCTGCAAACATTGCTTTGTCCTTAATCCTTGTGCAATCATATATGATGACCAAAAGTATTCCACAACTGAATCATGTCCAGAAGACTCTCTTGTTCTGGTCACTCGTGATCAGACTCGGAACATGAACCTACAGCGAGTGCACAGGAGAAATAATGATGAGAACTAGTTCAATAGAATTAAACTACAGCTCAAAATGCAACTAACAAAGCCTCTTATATGCAATGGAGTGAAATGAAACCTGAAAGGAATATGATTGTGATTTCAAAGAACATCTGAGTCACAGGCACCAAGATGAGGAAAAAAAAGCTACTTAAACACAAGGACAAGGGCTGTCAATAAACACTGGGATGGTGAAACAGTCTTTCAAATTGAAATAGTGGGTTAAAGAAATCTAAGGGCTAGTAAATACATTTCGGTAAATTTCTGAAAGGATTAATATTTTATAATTGCCTGCAGTAAGAGTGACTACACTGAATAATCAAAAAGGCCCCCTTAGTTGTTCCTTCATTACAGAATAACTTGCTGAGATGTATTCAGACTGAAGCTATTGGCCAGCTCTGAATGAAACAACTGAATTTTTGCTGCATTTATTTTTGTTGCTTTTAAAAGTTTTCTGCAAGGAGAAAAACTCCAAGTGTAATACTATCTTAAGGTTATCTTTTAAGAAGAACAGAAAATATCAACTGCTTTTCAGTGTTTGAAAAAAAAAAGCAAGATGAAATAAAGATTCTAAGTACCCATCTGGCAGATGAGCCCCTTGCTTTTGTTACGGCACTAGCCTGACTGCACGTTTTAGAAGAATCTTTTAAGACTGGCACTTTTTTGGTCATTGTTCAGAGAATGATGAATGTAATTGGTGATGTATCACCTTAAAAATCCTTTTGATTTCAGGATGATTTTTTTCTTCTCCAAGGACACTGTCTCCTTTGAGCATTTTCTAATACATATCTGAAAGTATACCTGACAGGCAGCCAGATAAAGGGAGGCTGTCAAATTGCTTCTCCACAATAGGAAACCCATTTATATGAAACACTCCTACAGAGTGACCGTGTACATTGCAGGAAAGGGTTGGAGGAAGATGATCTATCCTTTTGATTTATATCTACAGGGGTTCTGGCATCTTGCTGGACACTTGTTGCGGTTAAATAATTATTAAATTGTCCGAATTCCAAGAAAAATAAAACATATACTCAATTTTACTGTGAAAATCATGTAAAATAGCTGTGTGCTGTTTGCATTTGATTTTGTTGGACTGCACAGTGCACTGAAATCACCGACTGTCAGATATAATATGACAACCAAATGCTTGGAGGCTAGAAGTATTCTGTCGCTGTCATGCTGTGGGTAATTTATGCCAGTAATCCTCAGGCACATCTGAGCAGCAGGACACACTGGATCTTACTCTATTGCCTCAGCGAAAAATGTACTTCAAGGCAACTTGGTGACAGTGCAATGATGGGATCCCAGGTGTTAAACCACTGGCAGCACTGTGAGGTACACGCAGGAGCGTTGCCTCTGCTGTTCCTCCAAACCCACAATCTAGCACTGCTTCTTGCCTGTCAAGTGTGGGAAATATCACAAAAGTAGCTGCTGATGTAGAGCTGGAGAAAGCAGGCGAAAAGACCCAAGCCCTCGCAGTAATCAGGTTCAAGAGGGGGGAACCAATATAACTCTATATCAAACACGGTGATCTCCTCCTCTGCTGCTCACCCAGACAAAGCTTCCCTACCTGCTGGCACTGTACTCATGCTAGCAAGGACATATTAATGCACCCAGGCAAGTGGTTTTTCAGTTCTGCAGGAGGACTCTTGAGCTGTCCTTCAGCTCTCATCCTTTATCTGCAGCTTTTACTTTCCCGGCCATCTGAAGGAGCTGTATGCACAGGCTAAAGCAAGCGAGTATTTGTGCTTTCTAAGCCTGACAGAAAGTCTGCTAGACTTGATGTAGGCAATGGAATATACACAGAAAAAGAGAATTGCTAAGAGATTGTGTGCTTAGTGATTTGCCTTATTCAAGTATATGCAAGGTCCAACTTTGCACCTTGATTTTAAGACCTGGTCCAAAGCCCACTGAGTCCAGGAAAACTCTCTGGGCTTCAATGTGTTTTAATAACTGGAGACTTCATTTAAACTATTAACAGCATGTCTCTAAATAAAATGAGTTTTATACTCTTTGTTCATGAGCTGATGAATAACAAAACTGATACAAGATTTGGCCTGAGAAAATATGCAGGTCTATTTACAGATTTACAAAGGAAACCTTGCACAGCACCTGCCCACACATAATTCTGGCTCCTGGCACTACTTTAAGGAGTATTGAATTCCTTCCCACCCACACATCTTTACATAAGTAAAAGCTTAAACATCAATTCAGACTAAACATTTTTTTGACTGCAGAATCCCTTGAGTGCCATAAAAAGAAACAGTGGTGTAAATGAAACTTTAATTTCCACCGCGCTCAATAACTGATGTGCTAAAACCATAGATTTTAAGACAGTGCATAGTTTATTTAAAGTTACCGATTCCCACTTCCAGTAAAGTCCTGTGTTCCAGCAGCACATTGTGTCTCCACTGGAGCCTGAGACCACAACTAGATGTTATTCAGCAAGTGGAAGAAGTTTCTGTCCTGAATGGCTCACAAAAAGAGGTACCAACACAACATGACTTCCAACCTGCCATGGTTGGCAGGGCAACCTGGAGCAAAATTTCCTAGATTCTGGTGAGCCCAAGGGATCTCTTTTACTTGACTAGGAAAGCATGGTCTATGAAAAGTAGCTAGTGAAGGTAGCTCAGTATTTGTGTCACTGAGTGACATAGTTATGTACAGACTGCCATTATCAGCTACAAATTTTTAAGAGCCCATTGATTAAAGGTAGGTTGAAAATCACCATGCAGGAGCACTAATGGAAGGGAATATTAGATCTTAGCCACTGTCACTGATGTCCAGCCTGGTGTAAAAAGAAAGATAATATGACAATCTCTGATCATATCTAATAACAATGAGGGTCTAACAAAGAGGCATCTAACAGAGAAAGGTTTCCAGAAAACAACTAATGATAATTCCATTAGTTCAACATGACTTCAGGACAAGTTTTTAAACAGTCACACTGTGGTTTGAGCTTGCCCCAGTGGTCAAAGGTCAAGAAACTGATTGACTTGTCCTTCCCTTCTTACTCCACCTGGTCTTCTGCAGGACAACAGCACTCTGTCATCTTTTTCACAAATTACTATGTGCTACCATCTTAAAATAGCACTACTCATAACCTGCATTTGGATAATGCAAGACAAGGAGAGGCCTGGGACATTTCCTGGCTGATCTCAAAGTGGCGCCGACACCAGAAAGGGAGGTGAAAACCACCTCTGCCTGACAGCAGCAACAGAATTGCAGAAAAACTGGCAAAAATCAGCTTCCACCACTATGGAAAAAACAGCTCAGTTTGGTGACTTCACTGAGATGAAAGTGTCCGCAGCGTTATGAGTAGGTCAGAAGGGAGGGCCATGTTCAAACTCCACTTTGCCAGGCTCAACATGGGAAGACCACGCTTCAGACCAGCCAGCTCCGTGTCAGCTTCCACAGTAATTCCCACTGTATCTCAGAGAAATATTTTTGTTACTCCAAAATCCCAACTAAACTACTGCAAAACAGAGTGCTGACCTCTTGGACCTAATTCATACTTCACACCATTTCACTCGCTGCAGCTGTACCAACTTTAAGGGAATTTACACATTAGTGTATGAGAAAGGAAAAGTAGGTCAGTTGTCTTTAGAAAAACAACTTGAATCTTCAGAGCCAATTTACCAAACTGAACCTACATAAATATGAAAGAACGAGGATCTCAGCTGGCTTCAGTTTATGAAGCTAGCACCTGAAGTCTGCATTTCAAAGGCTTGTGCATTTTCCATAATTTTCCTGCCTCTCATGAACCCCTTCCGTTGTAATTTATGCCTTATGCATCCTGAATTAGAGAAAACAATCATTTTCAGGCATTGTTAACCATAAAATGGATTCTCCAGGTTTCACTGCATATTAATAAGATGACTTTTGCATCCATTCAAATCTCACATAATCATTTTATAGCATCCTTTTTAGTTGAATTTTTGCTACAGTATATATACCAGCTCTGGATAGGAATGTTTTTAGCATAAACATTCCCTTCCCATAATGATTACAGCATATTTCATTAGATTAGGTAGAATTAAAATTAAAAAAACACAATAATCTTGTTACAAGTCACAACCCAAAATTTAGCTGCGCTTAGGGGGAAACTATGATTACAGTATACTACTTAATACATGTTTATTGCTTTGGGTTTGTTGTTTTTTTTGTTTTTTTGTTTTTTTTTTTTACTTTGTTCTGAAGTACACAGCATTATTCAGCATCAAATATAAGTTATTACAAAAGGCTGGCCAAGAGTTTGATCTGATAAGTTAGTTCCTATGTTCATAAGATGCTACTGGCTTATATAGCTCTTAGAACTGGGCATAAATGCAGTAACAGAGTAACACACTATAACGAAGCAGAAAAACAGTCATCCACTTTGTACTGCTCCTGTAAGTTGCATCTCTCTTTCCTGCTTCAGCCAATGAAGGTGGGTCTCCACAGCTTGCCCTTATCACCATGCTCAAAATTTTTCACAAAAAGAATAAAATGATGGAAAATTTATCAGTGTTAGGGCTAAGACTGTGCTCACCTTTCAACAGGCTAAACCATGACTTGCTTATGCTTCTCTCAAAAAATGTTGAAAATGTTTTCTTCAAATCTACCATAAAGTCAGTAACAGAGGAGAATTATAGACTTGTTTATAGTTTACTCTGCAACTAGACAGCTGCTCCCAACTGGAGGAATTGAATTACAGATCTCAAACACTATCTTTGCAATAAACATCTCTGAGAACATGCACTTCTACTTGTTCTGCAGGGAATTTCCTTCCTAGAGACTGATCACAGAAGGGCACTAAAGACTTTATAAAAAAACCTGAAGTATTCTTCCTTCATTTTAAAACTCTGTACTTTCACTTTTCAGCTATCAAGAGGGAGTCTTCTCATAAGGCTTGCTCCAGGAAAAGCTGATCCTTAAAATTGTAAGAAACTGGTTGGGACCTGTGGGCTTGGCCAGGGCCAACCTCCAACACAAGGCAAGTCAACCTCTGAAGTTAAGTTGCTCAGTCTTTTGCCACTTGAATTTTGAAAATCACCAAAGATTGGAACTCCACAGCCTTTGCAGGTGACCTGTTCCCGGGCTTATATCACCACAGGAATTTTTTGCCTTCTTTTCAGCAAGTGGAACTGAATTCCCTCAACCAGAGTGGAGCTGAGAGGAATAATCATTTCCCTGGACCTGCAGGCTACTTCCCCTTGTAAACATTTCTGTTAGTGCTTATCACAAATACATTCTCTTTTATATATATAAATTAACACTCACCAACCACTGCTGAGGTATTTCTGGCAGAGGCATTTGAGGAGGCGCCGGCAAACTGTTGGCAACTTCTTGCTTTTGTACATGTTCTTTTATTTCAAAACCTGCGGAAGAGCAATAGACATCACTTAACACTTTGGTGGATGCAAATAGGACATTTTTTCCACACTTGGACACCACGTCTGACTGTCACACATTGAAATCTGGCATACAGTGCTGCCACTAACCTACCTCCCAAGTACAGTTACCAAGACAGGACGGGAAGAATGTTGGGAATTCAGGAATTTAATCAAGCAGAACACAGACTTACTCTATATGATAATAACATATATGCTATTTGGATCAACAAATACCAGACACAGAAAAAATTTACAGGAAATCATTCTGAACCACCTATCCATATGGAACTGAAAGACTTTAACAGCTAAAATTCAAACACATTGCCAGGTGTCTACCATACAGACAAAACCACTTTATGGGGGGAAGATACCACACCTGTGAACGTCCTAGTGGCACCGTACAGTGCATAAAACACGGTCAGCCTGTGGGCAGTATGTGGCTGGCTGGCTTTTTCCAGCAGAGCAACAGTTCTTCTCATGACACGCTTTGGACAGGCAAGGCCATCATGCAGAAAAGAGTCCAAACCCACCTTTCATGCCAAAAGAATGGGGATGATGGCAGAAGAAGACACCCTGCCTCTCTCCCTTCCCTGCAGCAGTGGTGACAGTTATTCAGTAAAGCCCACAGCACCCATATGTCTCCTGGGGTCCCTGCTGCCCCGACTGCCTCTGATCATGCAGCTGTGGTGTGAGTCCACACAAGCTCTGGGAGATGCAGGAGGCTACAACACCCCAACCTGTAGCATGCTGCTGCTGCTGCTGAGGGGACACTGCCCAGAACAGCTCGCCATTAACAAAACTGCACACTGAGCATGTTTTCCCACTATTTCCATCTTCCCCTTTTCTTTAATTTTAAAATTATCCCATTGTTTTTTAGGTGAATTTCAAAAGGGAAAAGGAACTCCATGTAAAAGCTGCTTTGAGGGTCCTTTGTATCACTATTGCATCTCTCTCCCACAGGAAAAAGAGGAGTGAGCCACTCGTTGTGAGTTTCTGGCACAATAATTTAAATCCCAGTTGAACTCACTTCATAAGAACATGATATCGTTTATTTTTCTAAATATCAAAAGGGAGATTAGGGTGCATCTCCTCAATGTTCTGGCAAAAATTCAGTCAATGGATTGTACCCTGCTTACTCCTAAACTGAATTTAGCTCCTAGTGTTTAGTTTAGCTTTTAAAATACATATTTACATAGTCAAATGGATGTCTTTTGGTCAAGATCATGTAATTCTCAAAAATGTAATCAATGATGAAATGTTTCTTGTCATAATAACCTAGTCCCACTGGGTGTGAAGTCATGGATTGAAAAACAACACTGATAAAATAAACTGGCTCTAAGGGCCATAGATTCTTCTTTCTTCCTACAAATCAAGAGGGGGATTAGTCTTGGGAAACATTCCAATTTTTTTTTTATAGTATAACTTTCACTTGTTCCTCTTTATGTAGGATGAATCCATATTATGACTGCTACCCACATCCAAGACTCCCATACTTTCCATAACAACCAAAAGTCAAATATGAATGCTTTTTTACTGAAAAAAAAATATTCCAAATGAATTCTATTGACTCTGTAAAAACTACTTTTTCCCCAGTTTTAAACTAAGTGTGTTTAAGCAAGAACCTGCTGTAAATTTTCTTCTACCAAATTACACAGCAAATTTAGCATTATACATTTATGACATTGGGTCACTTTAAGGAAAACAAGCAATGTTGACAGTCATATTAAATGACTAAATCCACCAACAGTTCTTACTCCAAAATAAACTGTTTGTGCCTTTGTTTTTCAGAAGAAAGTCTGTCTCAGAAGGAAATGCCAAGTGTTTTGTTCAGACCTACAATCCATTGGGCATGCCAAGGCTCAGGAAGAAAAATATGATTTATAGTTTTGCCAGCTATTCACAGTAACCATGGGTTTGGAAGTGGGGCAGGTCAAGGCCAGGCAGCTATGACCTGAAGAATACATCTCCCTGGCCCAGCCCTCTCTGCTTGATAAATATTAAATGAAGAAAACAGTGTGCATTTGGGAGATGTAACAAAACAAGGCAAAAGATTCCTAAAGAATTCCCCAAGTAAGAACTTAACTGAGTTTAAAGTGTTTTACTAAAAGCCAACCAGCCCATTATAATAATTTCCACACCTTTACAAAGAAAAACATAATTGTCCATTTCCAGATGTTAAAAAGAACTCAGCCAGTTCCCAGTTGCACACATCCTTCATTACTGTTCCCCATTGATCTTAAATGGTTTGTTCCAGTAACTGAAATATCCTGTTGGATTCACACAGTTGATTTTTGCAAATGCATATAAAGAGTTTGAACTCAGCGTAGTCCTCAGGCCTCTTAAACTGTGCCAGCAACCCAAGAGCTCTCGTGGAGTGATGTGGGTGGAGTAAAACAACATTTTGAAAAACAGACTCCGAATGACAGTTCAGCCTAGTTACAGAGTACTGTGGGTTTATGCATCTTTTACTGCTTTTAATTTTAATGAAGAGATGAATAGTTTCAAAGGGATGGGAGTACTGAATGTTATAACTGATAAAAAAAGCAGCAGGGTCAGCTCCAGTAAAGAACATGACTCCCTGGGTAGTTTCACACACACTTGAAGCCAGCAGAGGATGGCAGAGCTCCCGAGGAGGCAGCTCCTCTCCTTCCCTGCCTTGTTCCTGTCCCTGCACCAACCTTGCCTTTGTGCCAGCATAAGCATGTGTGTGGCCTCAGGTTGAACCAGACTGGGGAAGTGACAGTGGTTAGGATTAAACCAGGGAAAAAAAAAAGGAAAAAAAGGGCAAATAATGCAAAAAAGGGCAAATAACGCTTGTGCTAGCAGAAAGGAAGATGCAATAAATACAAGATGAGCAAGAATTAGTAGCCTGGGGAAAGAAACAGGATGATTTTTTTAAAGGCCACGCTGGCTTCAACTGTTACTTAAACTGTAGTTCCATAAAGCAGAGTTTATAGACATATAAAGCATAATCCTATGACCTCTTGCTTAACTGAACTATGGGTTTTCCTTGAATTAATTCTTGTTCGAACCAGAGCATATCTTTTAGCAAAATATTCTATCTTGATAAAATGCCAGCAACAGCATGCAGACCTTATGAACTTCTTCCATTAGTTCATAGCTTCAGTGCTCAAAACATGTGCCTTATTTCCGCTTTGAAACAAACTTTTCACCATCGCACACTGCTTTTTGCTGTGTAAGTCTAAGAACTCATTCTCAGTCATTCCATTCCTACATCAAGTTTAAATATGATACCTCATTTTTTGATAACTTGAAGGCGTATTTTTGGATCCTTTAATCACTTTTAAGACTTTTCTTTGAAATTTCTAAATTTTATCTCCTTGAATGTAGGCATTAGGAGTGGGTATAATGCTTCAGTAACAACTGTACTGAACCAAGTTCCACCACTTAATATATGGATCTTCTTAATGGATGGATCCTGTAATAGGATGTAATGGATCTTGTTACAGATTCTGTAATAAGCTTTAAAACCTAAACAGTAGGTGGTGAAAGGCAGAAAGCTATGGTCCTTGGGTCTTTTTATCCTTGGACACATCTACAGTCATAAATTAAACATGCCTAGGAAAGTGCTCTGGTACGGAGAAATCCATATCCATATGGTTAAAATCTCTCACCCCTCAAAACCAGGGTGGAGGGTGTTGATTTTGAAGTGTCTTTTGGGACAGATCTTTGCCCCTGCTAACTCCCAAGTCACGCCTATGAACTGATGGAGGAGATGAGTCAGCTCAGGCCAAACCCATGCTGAGGACCACTCTGTAATTTAACAGCATAAATGAGTTCCAGGGTCCAGAAACATACCCAGCAGTGTTTAATTTACTAGTAGAACTGTAGCTTTTGTGTCCTGAAACACCATCCACAATCCAGAAGGAATGGGTATGACAGTGCTCATCTGTGTTTGCAAAGTTGGCAACAGAATGATGTGTGACTTCTTGACGAAGTCAAATGTTTTTCTTAATAAATCTAGTTGAAAAGATTACAAGAAGAACATGCAGTGTCATTGTTGAGGTTATTTTGAACTCCTGTAAAATATAGCTGTTTCTAAACATATCAAATTGCAGGTTCTCACCTACAGATTTGGGGTTTGGGAAGTTTGGTGTATTCATCAGTTTTGGAGCATGAAGCCTCCTTCTGAGATATGTACCTGTCTCCTTCTCTCAGTAGTCAGGTAAAATTAGTCATGGGTCTTAAGGATGTCAAAACAGAAAGGAGGACAATCGGTATTTCCAAGGACTTGAATCCTGCAGCAAAAATCATTTCTTTACTGAAGCAGGGAAACACTGCATCAAACAAGACCGTATTCTTTTAGCACTGGAGAAGATACAAATCATGAGAAGTTCAACTGCTCACAACATGGATTTTTTTCTTCAACAGACTCTGGTATTTTTCAAAAATCTAAACACTGAGGATTTACACTGAAAGTATTTCTGCCAAATGTAGGAGAGACAGAGGTCTTATAGCCCAGATGCCACTTCATACAGAAAGGTGCTCTAAGGAAATATGAGAGTACTGCTGGAAAAAATAGCAAGGAATATTTTTCAGCAAGGTCTGTGGAAAGGCTGCTGTACACAATGAATCATTTCTATTGCATTCAGTTCCATAATCTTGATGGAGACAAAAGCGATTGTGCAATCAAAATGGTTTTAGATAGAAAGAAAAGGGCTAAGTGAATATTCCTCTCATTGGAAAATGCAAACCAAACATGCTGACAGCCATCTCCTAGCTCTGGCTTGCACCCCTGTATCAGCCATGCACCAACTCAGTATCAACCCTTCTGATGGGTTTGGGTCATTTGACAGTGAAGCAGCACGCAGCACCCACACATCTATAAAATGGGGCTGACACAGAATTACTTTTCCATCAAAACTCATAAATAGCATTGCTGCCACAAATAAAATGAAGTAACCACTATATCAGGAGAAGAGACAACATTCTATCTAGCACGTAATTTTGGGGCTGGATTCATCCATGTGTACCCACAATACTTCCAGTTTGCCTTTTGTTATATTTTATTGCTGAACTTGAAGGAAAGTGTTCAGGAAAGTTACACTTTGGCTTCACCCTGTCTTTCTGTCTTGCTTCAATTTAGTGCTTGTCTTTAGCCCTTAAAGCTATTTTACTGAGCCCAGACTTATTCTGTGCATTTTGCAAGTGAGAAAACCCACCCCTGACACTGACCTTTTGATGACTGTATCCTCAGGAGAATGTTAGTTATTACTGCCTTCTTCTCCCTGACAGTGGAAGTTAGATATTCATGGTCCAGAAGTTCAAGAAACAGGCGCAGCTCAACTATTAACTCTTCCATGGCTGAAAGACAAAAAAAAGAGAATTATGTTTTCTAAAAAGTCCCATTAGAAAAAAAGGATTAATTCTCATTTATTCACATTCCTAGCTATTTTGTAGCATTTCTTTAAAATGTATGGTCCTTCCTGCATCCATTAGTAAAACCAACAGCCTGGTCCATTAGTGAGAACTAATGGCACTTGTAGCAGGTACCTCAAAAACACAGTTCTTTTCACACACCACGTCATCAAGCCAGCACTAGACAGAAGTGAGCGCAGGAGTGGTGGCCATCTGCTTTTTCTAGCAGTGCCACTCTGCCTCCTCTCCCTTTAACAAACAAGTTCAAACTGCAGAACAAAATTATAGTTTGATATAATTTGAAATTGATATTTTAATAAATCTTTAGGGAAAGTCTCTCTTTATAGTAGGAATAGTAAGTATTCCTTTTTTACAGTGATTCACATTTCTTATAACTTCCAAAGACAAGCTCTCAACCCGTCGCATAATTTCTTATTACTTGCTAGATTCCTGATAATGCACTTCTTATTTCATCCTATTTCTACTACTCCAGATCTCAAGGCTTTCCATTTCTTTTTACAAAAAATTACATTCTTTCTCTGTATTCTCAATGTTTCTCATTTTTTTTATCAACAAACTTCATAAGTTTCTACTTTCTTCCTTTCTTTCACATTTCTACTTTCTTCCTTTCAAATTACCTCTTAAGTCTTGCACTGTCTTAATAGCTGCAGTAGCTCAGACCATAGATATAAACACATTTGTTACAATCTAATCATAGGATTCCTACTGTGCAGATTTATGAGAAGCCCATGGTATTGAACCTCATTTTCATGCTTCAGTTCTCTCATAACTCTTGAGATTCTCTGTCCCTTCATTTAAGGGCACTCATTTTTAGTTGAAGTTTCATCTTGGATAGAATAGTTCACATTTCCATACTTTCTGTATCTCTGACATAATAATAATAATATCTGACATTATTCTCATTAGAAGATGAGGAAAAACATCCATTTAATTTCAAGGCTGCACCTAGGATTAACCTCAGTCCTATCCTTATTCCAAAATGCCTTCACTTAAATTTTTCTCTACTCATTCATGTTTGTTTTTATAGTCTTTTCAAGGCCTGACAGGGGCACCACTGCAAAGTGTCTTCAGACCTCTAAAAAGTACATTCTTTGCTGATTACTGTCTTACCAGCTCTTCCCTACTCCTAAAACCTTTTCTGATATGGTTGTTTACTCAAGTGAACCTGGAATCCTTTTTTCCATTTCTGAGAACATCTCTGGAGGTTTAAACCAGTCTTGGTCTAAATGCATTGCTTTCTTCTGTCACTTGAACACAGCACCATGCAGGGAACCCTGCAGATGTCACCTACGGTCTTACAAGGGGCTCCTTCTTGTCTCCAGCGAATGCAGATGTTCCCATTTATTTGCTCATTGTACCTGCCATTACACTCGGGCTACTCTGGCAAGCAGCTGTCTAGAAGTCCATCAGAAATTGCCCATATTAATTTCAGTGTTGTTCACATTATGGAAGAACAACATACATGCACGCAAGTTACTGGAGCAGAAAGGGATAAGTGCAGATTTGCAAAGTGGCAGGTGATCACAAGACTCGAGGAAGAAAGAAAGAGGACCTGTGACCTAAAAAAACCCCGACAAGCAAATAATCACCTCTTATCTATTTTTTAAATTACACACTTTACAAATAAGATGTATAGTCCATTAAGAGAACAGTGGACTCTCGCTTTTAAGTAAATTACTGTCATTAGTTGCATACATTACTAAACTAGAATTTCTTTGAAATTACATG
>JAOXJM010000033.1:51832425-51852693 GCA_026413425.1 Tringa solitaria | reverse complement strand
TCCAGGCTGAACAACCCCAGCTCTCTCAGCCTGTCTTCATAGGAGAAGTGCTCCAGCCCTCTGATCGTTTTTGTGGCTCTCCACTGGACCTGTTCCAACAGGTCCATGTCCTTCCTATGTTGAGTACTCCAAAGCTGGGTGCAGTACTCCAGGTGGGGTCTCATGAGAGCAGAATAGAGGGGCAGAATCACCATCCTCAACCTGCTGGCCACACTTCTTTTGATGCAGCCCAGAATGTGGTTGGCTTTCTGGGCTGTCAGCATGCATTGCCGGCTCAGGCTGAGCTTCTCATCCACCAACACTCCCAAATCCTTCTCCTCAGGGCTGCTCTCCAGCCATTCTCTGCCCAACCTGTATTTATACTCGGGATTGCCGTGTGCCAGGTGCCAGACCTTGCACTTGGCTTGGTTGAACATCATGAGTTTTGCACAAGCCCACCTCTCCAGCCTGTCCAAGTCTGTCTGGATGGCATCCCTTCCCTCCAGCGTGTCGATGGCGCCACATAGCTTGGTATCATCGGCAATCTTGCTGAGGGTGCACTCTATCCCACTATCCATGTCACTGACAAAGATGTCAAACAGCACTGTTCCCAGTACCAACCCCTGAGGAACACCACTCGTCACTGGCATTCACTTGAAGATTGCGCCACTAACAGCAACCACTGCAACTGAGTGCAGCCATCCAGTCAGTTCCTTATCCACCAAGTGGTCCATTTGTCAAATCCATAACTTTCCAATTTTAAGACGAGGATATCATGTCATCAATCTGTATTTATATTCGAAGGATACAGAATAAAACAAATAAATTTGCAAATTCCCCTCACGAAAAAAAATAGAAAGAAAGCATGATTCAAAACTTTGGGTCTTTATCTGGTGTAGTTCTCATGAGCTAGTCCATTGCAACTTAGGCTATTCAGCTAATACTGGTACGTTATGGAGATTTCATTTTAATTATAGATGTGCCTTGACTTTATCATGAATGTATCAGATAACGTATGTTTAACAAGCACTAATAAACTGCTGCAAACAACTTTCTCTCAGGCTTCTTCAGTCACCTTTCCTCATCTATCTGATCACCATTGCACTTCTTTGCAATACAGACTGTGCTAGACAGACTTACCTACAAGATCTAGGGAAAATTTACCTCCATGATTTCCAATCTCCTTGGCCACTTTCTGTTTTCTGCACATTATCCAGTTTTTCTACATCTGGTTAGGCTGCCCCATATGTTTGGAACAGCCTCCCTTCTCCCTGCCAAGCAACCTCCCTCTCTCCCATGAAATCCCTCTTTCTTTCAGCAGTCCCTTCAACAATAATCCTCACATTCCCCCTCGCTTAACAGTTGCGCCGTGTCTCGTCATGCAGCTGTTTTTTTTATCTACCTTTAGGCCAGACCTTGCAAATATTTTCCCATGGTAAAAAAGACCATCCCAGTTCTCCTGATTGGTTTCACTAACCACAACAACAGGATGAGTTCAGAGAAAAAAAAAAAAAAATCCGTGTTTTAGTTATTAACATCTAAAAGGCAGTAATTTCACTCCTCTGCAACAGGAGCAAAGTAGACAAACAGTCGGATGTCTGTTCCTCCTGCCAGCAGCGGGAGGATGCAGCACTGAGGGTGGGAGAACAGGGCAGCTGCTGGGATGTGCCCTGGCACCAGCACAGCTCACAGCTGGTCCTTTCTAACAGGGAGGTGAGATTTTTTTTTAAAAAATAGAATTATTCCATACAAGAGTATTCCAAGGTTCTGAGGATGTATATCCAAAATGCTACCGTGACTGGCGGCTCTCATTCACCCTGAGTCTGGGTGCATTTTTGGAGGTCAATGAGATAATTTACTGTATGTAAACTATGCTGCCGCAGAACTGAACAGCACAAGCAACATCAGCTTCTCACTGTTATGGCATCTAAAAACTTAATATCTGGCCATGAGAGAGAAAAAAAAATGCACTTTACACATATCCTCAGCATATTTTCCCCATGATTGCCCACTTGTGTCAGCTGATGGATACCATAAAGCTACAAATTGACCACTGGATCCAGAACAAACCCCTCCATTCCAATTATGCAGCTACCTCTGGGCATACTTCAGCAATATCACTTGGGCAATGAAGCCACATTTTATGAGTGAGAGGATCACTGGGACTCCATTTGTCCTCACTAGACTTCTGTCACAGCTGGGAGAATATCCTGATTGACATGAGCTTCACCAAGGGTTGGCTGAAGTATCCTGCCTAGCATCTCTAGGTAAGGTCCTGGATGGCTTGTTTAATAATATTTGCCAAAAAGTTTTTCCCAGTTTTTCCTGTATTCCTGAGCAACAAAGAAGATGCACTGCCAAATGTCCTCCCACTGACATCTCAAACGCCAAACCCCAACACCCTCCCTCAAGGAAAAAAAAAAAAAAAACAGCAAGGATTTCAGTTTATAGCAAGTTTGCATTTTTTTCCTGGGTTTATGTGCTTTCTTTCTCACAGACTCATACCCTAACTAGGAAACCACAGACTGCTGCATCTGTTGGTCTCACTTATTATCAGAAATGTGCTGACTCTATGTAAAAGTTATCCCATTGCATCATAGCACAAACAACCCCTGTCACGCCTGTAGCCGTGAGCAGATGAGGCCTGGGCAGCATCCCTCTGCAGCCAGGCTGGGCAAGGACCAGCTGGTGTGGCCAGGCAGTGATTAAGCCCCGCCGGCTCAGCCCAGCATCAGCCACAGCCATTACACAAAGGTAACAGCTATCCATGGCAAACATTTGCATCCTTGCCTCATCTCACCATCTGCTTCTGCTGCTGCTCACTTGAAAATTAATACGGTTGTTGCTTAAATAAGAAGCTAATGCTACATCTGTCTTCCTTAGCATTACAGATCATTATTAGACTACACGTGCAACCCTTCTTGCAACTCCAATGGGGCAACAGTGGCCTCTAATCTGACAGGATCCTTCCTTCATCAAGAGAGACCAAAACGCTTCATTTGCAATTGTAGACCCTAAAACAAACTGTATTTAATCTTCCTCCTTCTAGTCTGTGCTCCCTTGCTTTCCCTTCTTCTTCTTCCCCCATGCACTTTCATCAGAACTAAAAAGTAAATTAATAAAGTGTAAATCTCTTTCAAAGAACATAAAAAGGTCTTTCACAAGCAAATGTACAGAAAACTCAGGGCTGGTCTCACTTGTATAAATTACATTGCTAGTTCAATGTCTAGGGCTGTTTACCAGTCATGGACATTAAGGAAACAACTAAAATTCCATTTTATCATCTTGATCATTTATTCCTAATAGTTTCCTATTTGCATCTGATTTGCACTGCATGAAGGAAAGCAGAAATGTGAGAAGAATCAAGTACATACTGCATAAAGTCCTTGATGTTAGCATACTCCTAAAAATCTTGATTCTGTGGCCTTTAATCCAGAGAAAGTCTCAGAGATATTCCCTATGTATTAATTGTAACATACTGGTTTTAGAAAAGGACTAATTTCACAGGTTTCAGGGGAAAAACCCTGAGACAGAAATCTTTTCTCTTCTTTGACATGTAAGACAGTGCTAAACTGCTCATAGGAACTTTATCAAAGTGAGTATTTTTAAAAGACTCATTAATCTTAATTAAAAATTTTTTAAATTAATTTTAATTTTTAAAAATTATTTTACCCTACATGTACTTTTCATCATAAAAGTTAGAAATTATTTACAATCAGAAAGCAAGCAGACAAATCTACTTTGATAGCTTTTAGGGGAATTCTAGAGAAATGTATATATCTAAAAAAAAAAAACAAAACCCCTGCCCTCCTGTTTAAAGCAGTTTGAAAATGCAGTGAAGGAACTTCTAAGAAAGTTTGCAAACACTTTTAATATGGTTATAGTGTGGTTATAGTGAATAAGCTGCTAAAACTAAAATATATATATATATATATGAAACGATAAAATGCTCCATCATGTCCTAGTCCTTTCCAGTTCTGTCTCCCTATTTGCAGAGGCTCACAACATATATACACATTAGCAATAAACTAATGCAAGATGATCTCCTTCACCTCCTATCAAGAAGAACAAAACTGACAATTGGCAAAAGGCAGAAAAGAACAGTGGAAAAATGGAAACTACTTAAATAAGCCCTTGTTTTGGAGCATTTGAGAATGGCAGAAAGGTGCTTCAAATAGGCTAGGTTCTGTGAATAGGAAGGAGCATGAGCAGAAAAACAAGAGAGAGGTGGGTTATTCAGAGTCCATGAACCTTAACAGTATCCCTTGAAGAAAAACCAAAAAGGTTTATCTCAGTGTAATAGCTTGTTCATAAGA
This sequence comes from Tringa solitaria, assembly GCA_026413425.1. Classification (NCBI taxonomy): domain Eukaryota; kingdom Metazoa; phylum Chordata; class Aves; order Charadriiformes; family Scolopacidae; genus Tringa; species Tringa solitaria. Next base: position 51,848,398 of record JAOXJM010000033.1, on the reverse strand, counting down.
AAAATGCAAACATGCACTTGTGGTAAAGATTTTTTTTCTCTTCTATACTGCCTTAATCTGTTTTCCCATGCTTACACTTTTTTGCCCCCAATTTTTCTTAGAAGACTTGCAAAGAAAGGCAAAATCAGCTTATGCTTCCTTTTCATTCCAGATGGCAAACTGACGAAAACTGACTGATAGCCAAATCAAGAAATGAATTATGATGAAGGCATGGATTCTAAATAAAGCCTTTGCAATTTTTCAAGAGAAAGAAGCAGGAGAGCAAATATTCATCACATAACTTTTAGAAAGCAATCTGCATTCTCAAGGCACTGTAGTTCCATTAACTATTTCCTTTTCTGACCACCCTTTTGGGTTACAGAGTAGCACTCTCTGGTTTACAGATGGGAAACCGAGGCAGGGTTAGTACCACAAAGACCTTCGCTGAGCGTAACTCAGTGCTACCACCAAAAGGAGCAGCCACACAAACCCTTCCCAAATCCAGGCTGGTGCTCCTGTCCCTTTGCTGGGTTTGCATGTGTGCTTGTGCAGCCACAGGATGGACTGGAGCTGGGTGCAATACCTAGTTATGCTAGAATAACTTTATGGTGGAACACCACCATAGATCTACTTGTACCTAAATTAATGCTTCATGGAGCTCCATGGGGCTGTAGTCCCAAACTCAGGCTGTTTAGAAATCTCTTTTATCCTAGGATTAGTGGGGGTCTCAGTAAGAAAGAATCATACTGTATTCTGTGTCCAATTTCCTGACATATCACAAGGAGAGATATGACATATCGAGGGTTGGTGCCCCATCCACACTGCTTGCTGGGGCAGTTTTGTGTACATCCTAATGCAGGAATTGCTGGGGACACCAGCAAAAGATGGGGGAAATTGAATGTTCTGCAGTTCTCTAAATCCACAAATTTGCTGTCAACGTTATTTCTGTGCTATGACATCATATTACCCTACAGACCAAATATATCCACACTGAATGTGTAACACTGAATGTTTGAGACAAAATCTCAGATCCAAACAGCATTTGTCTAACGATGCCCATTAATGGCAAAGTTCTCCCAACGTCAACAGCTGCACATCTGAAAATCCAAATCAAACTGTTGGCCTTCTCAAGAAAACCTGACTAATTTTATCCTTTTTTGACAGTGTTGTCTATTTTTGTTCTTGGCTTTTGTAATCAAAGTGTGGATCTAAATCATGTGACCTGGATGCACTGGAAAGTCCTTAAGGACCTTTTGAAGAAGGGACAAGTTTTTCTTAAACCTTAAAAAAGCCCAAACCCCTATATAGAAAATGATTAGAGATTTGTATTAGAGAATTACAAAAAAATTGTTCAAAGCATATAGAACTTACTATTAATAACTTTAATAATATTTCATTATAGTAATAAATTTCTACCCTCCTGTGCAGGTTTCTCTGATGCTGCAGGGTTGTCCCAGGGCCACTGCCCTGTGAACAGGGGCAGACCTCCCTGGCGGGAGCTGCCTCTGCGCACGCTGCAGCATGGCTTGCCCAGATGTGCAGATGCTAATAAATAATAGTAACGATGATGATGATGGCAGAACCATGTAAAGCGCTCACGATTTTCTAGTTTCCAGCCTCTCCTCGATCTCCAACGCCAAACTGCCTCAGATGGCTGGCGAGGAGTCAGACGCTGACAGCCATCCTGGCAGCGCTCTCAGCCCCCGGGGCCCCTCACCTAATTAGCCTGACACAGAGCAGAAGGATGCTGTGCCTCTGCCAAATGGGGAGATGCAGGCTCAGAGGGACACCCAATTTCACCATATGATGCTCTGCACCGAACCCAAGGAGTCTGGCTCGGGAGGACAGTCACAGTCCACATTGGGCCCCCAGATGTATGTTCCTGGCTTGCACTAGCCTGCAGGCAAACGGCTTACCGAAGTCCAGGAGTAGTGAGGAAGAGGATTGGGTTTCAAGCCAAACCAGAGATCATCTGCAGCATGGATTAATTAAAACTACTCAGATTTCACTTTTTACCCTCCCACACTGAGAAAGAATAAATGCTTCAGAATAGAAATGCTCAGCCACGCCAATACATCTCCCTCACCAGTGCCACCACTGATTGCTGGACGTGCCAGGGCGCAGCCTGGCCACATGTGGCTGGTGTAATTCTCTGACACGACGACACTGACAAAAATCATTTCACAGGCTACGGTGAACCTGTATCCCACTGTATCAGCTTAGCCCTACAAGTCTGAAACAAGAAGAACACAAAGAAGTAAAACAAGAAGTGAAACTTGTCATCATATTCAAGCAAACCACATGCACAGCTCTGAAATGTTCATTATAAAATTCCAAGCAATGGTCTCAGTTCTGCAGCACAGAGAGACTATATTTTGAAATAATGAAAAAGCATGGGTGGAAGGGGGCTTGGAATAAAAGTCAGCAGGTGTGATTATTATTTGGAAAATTCTTATGCACTTATTCTTCAGAGCACTGCATGAATATTCATTAAGCCTCCCAGCTTAGGAGGTTTCAGATTGGAGTGTTGATATCTTCCCTTTATGGAAGGAAAAACAAGGCATAAAAGCCCAGTTCCAGACAGCTAAGTAGAACATAAGGATTGCAGTTTCTCTACAGCCTCACCAAGTCTTTCACCAATTAACTTTCTTTAAGGTAAAAAGAGTAACAACTAAGTGACTGTGGAGAAAAGCAATTGCCTAAGACCCCTACAAAAATAAATGGCAAAGCCAGAGATGAATTCAGAGCTCTGAAAACTCGGGCCAGTACCCTGGTCCTTTGGGAACACTACTTAAGCGTAGCAAATCATGAGCTAATATCACTCTTTCGAGCTCTGGTAGCAGTTTCCCAAAGTGTGCTCTGTGAGGCCACAGTTCAATGATCCATGCAGCTGATCAATGGAGCAGTGCTGTCAGCAGAGCTTCAAATTAAAAGCCAAAAGAAAAAGGTTCACTGGGCTCTTGACATAAGTTTTTGGTTCAACAACAGTGCCTCAAAAACACTGCTTTTCGGCAATTACCACAGTCAGATGGTATTTTTCAGAAAATACCTCAAGTTTGGAAAATAACATTTTGTCAGGGAGCGTCTTGCAAGCCCTGGATATTCTGGTTTGCAGTTGAGGACTACCACAGCAAACACCTCCCCAAGTGTACGTTAAAGATGAGCACCTATGTAATTGTAAGTTAGAGAATCTGCATCCTTCACCAAACACTGGGGCAAACAGTTTTGCTTCAAGAAGCTTCAATAACATCTCAAAAACCTATTTAGAGAAGACACAATCCTGGTTGCAAAGTCTGTGCAGAAAGCCTAGGAAGCAGTCAAATGATACGTTGTGCCCCAACGTCTTTGGTCCCCCAAAAATAGAGGACTAAAAGGAAGATCCTAGAGGACTCTGGGGCTTTGAGCAACCTGGTCTAGCAGAAGGTGTCCCTGTCCATGGCAGGGACGTTGGAACTAGATGATCTTTAAGGTCCCTTCCAACTCTAACCATTCTATGATTCTATGACTCAGTAGATCCCCTTCTGGTTCTTCATGGACTTGTGAGATGCACAGAAGCAACTGCTATCTCCTCTCTATCCTCCAGGTTCCCCATCACTGGAGATAAAGATAATAATTTTAAACCCTTTTGTTTTGAGCCTTGATATCCGCTAAAGGAAGACAATACATTAGAGTTAGATATCATTATATCATGTTTTTTAAAACACACATATGAAAGCAACATAAGAATTCTGGCATACGCCATCTAACATTTTAATGCCTTTGCAATCATATAAATCTGAAAGCATGACAAGAAAAAGTGAAGCAAATGTAGCTAACCAGAGTATGATCCCAAAGGCCTGCCAGCAAGCAACTGATCAGATCTGTCTTATTTATTCAGTCATTTCTAAATTTCCCTGCATTAGAAGAAAAGAAATTGTTGTTTATCATCATTTACAGTATCCTTTGAGTAAAGGACACAGGAAGGGTCATTGGTACCCTAGCAGGGTTTAATCTTCTAGGTGGTCTAAGTAATGGTGAAGTTTTTCCAAATGAACAAATAAATATATATCTTCAAGCCTTTCCCACTTAAAAGTAAACAATATGAAGCCAAGTAACAGAAGAACTTTAAGGGGAGTAAAAACAAATCAAAGAAAAAGACTGAGGCAATACAGATGGTAGAAACCTGCAAAATGCGAAGTCAGGGAAGGGGAAAATTGTGAAGAAAGTTTAGGAAGGAGCTCTGAAAAGCTGGTCTCTACACTGCATTTTCATATAGGGTGTCTTCACTGTGAGCTTGCCTGGGAAAGGTCGCTGGCATCATTCACCCACCAGCTGATGCAGAAACTAAGAAATGCCAACTCCTAGCAGCTCTGCTGGGCTGTGGGCTCCCCCCTTGTTCCCTCCTGCTCTTCCCCAGCATGGCCCACATGGAGGAGAGGGAGCTATGTCACTTCTTAGTGATACCTCAGCACCTCCCCAGTCTTTCTATCCCTGCCATCTTGATCCCATCCTCCATCCCATGTGACAAAAAGGAAAAATTCACAGCAGAACACATCTACTTCACGTACCACATCCAACAACAGAACAGGGAATCTATAAACAGTGGGAGAGAAACAATGCTAACTTTTATAATGCTATGCTAATTTTTATAATGTTACATGCTACTCATAGAACCCACCTATAGAGGATTATAAAGCTTAAAGGATCAGGTAGACTTGCTTCAGAGAAAAACAACAAACATACACTACTTGTCTAAGGAAAGACAAAAGTGTAATGATAATGATGTAAAGCAGGACACTGGGACTCTATTTATGCCTCTTAATAACTAAACAGCAAGAACATAGTAAAAGTGAAAGACAACAAACAGAAACAATCTTCAACACAATCTTCATGTGAAATGTACAAATATAAAATACCAAGAAAGATGCGGAGAATATTCTTTTTGCTAATAATTCTGGACCACTGGATAGGACAAAGACCAAACAGGGTTATCTTTTTATCAGGGATTTAGAAGAAACTTCCTTTAAGGGCAGGTTATGCCAAGATCAACAAAGAGATGGTGTATTTGTTAGATGAGGGGGATCTCTGGCTATAGTGCACTCAGACAAGGGCAGCTAGGAGGAATGAGTTGCGTTTGCTTTTGGAGCATCTTAGCAACATTTGATTCCATCCTCACTAATTGTCCCTATTTCTGCCCCTATACTTGGAGCAGGGCCTGGCAGCAGTGAATCAGCAGAGAAGACAAGAGGGAAGCTGAATGCAAGAAATAGTCTGGGTCATAGTTTATTTGTATATTATTTTGTGTTTCCCTTAATTCTATGAAACTCTTTTCTAAACTGCACATATTTTCCAAGGGCACTGAATCTTTATTCTGCGCTTTTTAACAAGCCTCTGCTGCCTTTTCGCTTTGGACAGGCTGCAGCCTTATCTCGCTTTACAAAACTTTATTCTCTTTGCAAAACCTTATTTATTGTTGGATAGTGGTAGTGAGATCAGCCTTCTCAGAACACAACCGTGGATACAGTCCAAACCCCTGTAGAGTTTGCAATCCAAACATTCACTCAGCAGAAAATCCTCATTAGCTATGTTTCATCTCTGTCTCCTACCCCCTATTTATTTTGGCATTGTAAAAGAATATGCTGTGTTCTTGAAAACAGAAGTCTCCTCTATAGTAGGATTTCAGTACATTAAAGCAGGTAAAGTGCAATTTTGATGAAAATTAATCTAGGAACCTGGTGGGACTGCAGCTTTTTAGCTACGCTCTTAACAAAAAAGAGATGCTGCACTGAGTGCAATAGCCACCAGCTTTACTGTGACAGCAGGAGGGATGGAAGAAACGAGACCCATCCCAGAAATATGAAGTTTCCCAGTTTGTAATATCACGTTCCTGTTAACTGAGCAGTTGTGAGACTCTCCAGTGAAAGACAGTTGTATGCAAGCACTAAATATTGCATCACTGCCAAAGGTCTTTAGGAGCTTCAGAATCACTTGAATTCAGCTTCACATCTCACTCCTAGCAGGAGGAGGTTGTGAAGGGTTACATGAGCATTTTCTTAGTGGGAATTGCATGCTGTGACAAAGAGCAGGTGATCTGCACTTCCTCGAACATCCTTCTCTTTTCTCCTTGAAAATATGAGAAGTTGCCACACTGAGAGGAGAGAATTGCAACATGCCGAACATAAAAGGCAGGATCACACAGGGTGGCGCGAGGCCCCCTCTAAGAACCAAAGACCTGTTCGGAAGTCTTTTAGCAGGACAAAATAGAAGGCCTCACCAACCTGTGGTACTCAGATACACTCAGAAGGTCCCTTCATTTATAGCCAGTGCTCAAGAGCAATTTCTTCATGCCTTCAAGGCACAAGAACATTTTATTTCACCTCAGAATAATACAGTATTAAATGTTAGAAAAAGATGCTCTGGAAACTTAGCATGTAGGTTACCAGCAAATATCCACTTCTTGGCAGTCTTGTGTATTTGGAGAGATCTTTTATTCAGTAAAAAAAAAAAAAAAGAAACTTTTTTACTAAATAAACATACACACGTTATTACTCACATCCAGAAGGAAGTGTGACTTTTCAGGAAAAATGAACTTTCTGCTCAGGCAGTTTCCAATAAGAGCTAAGAAGAATGAGTATGCTACGAGTCAGATTCATTAGAAGTAAATGAAAATCATCTGTCAGAAGAAACCTCTTTTTTTCTCCTCCAAACTTTGGTTCTGAAGCAGAAATCAATTTCAATTGTACTTCAAAACAAAGTAAATAAAAGATTATGTAACTTGCACTACCTCCCTAATTGTAGTGTTTGTAACGAACAGAAGTTATTTATTTTTGGAGAGTAAAAAATGAATGTTCTGGTATTATTTTTGGCTGGTTTGTGCCTTTTTAACAGCAAGGCATTTCATTCTTTTCAAATACCTATTAATTTTTGGCATTACAATACATTTAGGTAATTTTGTAAATAGAAATACACTGAAGTCTGTGTCTTTACATCACAATTTTATATATCTTTTCAAAAAAGAATCTCATTGATTCATTTTGAAATTCCCCAAAAGTTCAAAGTTTTCAGCACTTTTAAGAACTGGACCCTAACATGAGTTAAAACGTCACTATATAGTAACCTGTTTGGAAAGCAGAACCTTTCCACTTAATCATAAACCCTACAGCTAAAGTCTGACCTAAGTAATCTGCCAAACACAGTGCAGGAGCTGGTGCCAGTTAGGAAGATAATCTAATTCTCTTTGTTCCCAGAGCTGGGCTTTATCCAGGGGACAATTTTTTTCTTTGGGTTGTATTTTTAAGCTAATTTGGGCATTTTGCCTTTAGCTCAGAACATTTTCTAAATAAAATAAAAACATTAATTTGGACATAGTGCCAATACCATAATGCACTATTTTATATGGTTTAATGTGAAAAATAATCCCCATTACATCAAAGAGACAATTATAATAAAAGAAATAGTCCTAAAAAGCCCCCTCTTTCTTTCAGGCATGTGGGAAATGTTGCTCTGAACACATCTGCAGAACCTGTAGCAAATCCAAAAGTTAACTTGAATCATTCTCCTATGGCACGTGTAAGCTAGAAATGCCATTCCTTGTTGCTCCTACTCCAGTGTGACTGTGGGCTGCTGGGAAAGGATGGAGCTTCTTAGCCCCCCACTTGCTGCTGCAGGTTTCTGCCTTTTCCCTTCATTGAGGACAGGGCTGAGCAGTCATAGAGTGCCTCAACTCAGTGCAAAAAGGAGGATTTTTTCCTTGAGTAGGAGCCCTCTCAGTCTACAGCTGCACAACTGGTGCATCCATCATGAATCCAACTGAGTCACCGGTAAAGCAATCCAGTCAGGTGCTGCAATCTTCAGGGCTGCCGACTTCAATTTTACGATGACTCCACAGCTACCCAACTTCCAACTGCTTTTTGCTCTGCTTGCTAATGTCTTAATCTGAAGTTGAGAATGCAATCTTTCAATACGCAGGTTTAATTGCAAAACCCATTTACAGTTAAAAAGTGCATTCCTCCAGTATTTCAACTTTACTGCCCTGAATTTCGTTAGACAGTTTATGACAGAGGGCAGTTAAATTTTGTGCCAGAAGCAGCTCAGCAGGTCACTTTTATTTTAAGAGAATGTTTTGCTAACATGGTGATATGGAAAACTATGAGCTGTCTTCATGGAACCAATTCCTAATTTTTTATTAAATATTTCCTGCTAGCAGTTTTACATTAGGCCACTGGCTGTTGGAATTTACAGTCATGATCCTGGTATAGGTTGCATCTCCTGAGGCATGAAACAGCTCTGCCAGGGTCTGAGCCTCTCTCCTCAGACCCTCTGAGCACTCTGCGCACATATGTCCATAGACAAAGCCATGCTTTAAAAGCACCCTTCATGCTCCAGGGCCAGTGCTTGTTTTTTCTCTAATGGAGAAGTAGTTAAGGAGAAAGGAAAAAAAAAAGGTTTCTAGAAGTGAAAGACACGGTTTCAAATTAGAAATGGAATTAAACATGAGATGTTCGGGGGGAGAAGTCCTGGAGGTTGGATGGTAGCTTGGGAACCTTCATGTTTACTCTCTGTTAAGGCCTGCTCGTACAAGGTACTAAGCAAAGCACATTAGATGTATGCATGACTTATCTGAATTCATGGAACTAGTCACTTGTTTCAGCACATGCTCCTTCTAGACTCAGTTACTCAGAGATTAAACCCTTATTCTCTTTGGTCTCTGGAGGGCTGGTACATACTCTGGCAGGATGACATCCTTTCACCCAAGTGCAACAGCACACCTACTGACAGGGATTTGTTCCCTTCTTTGCTGTAATTACCCCATCCCCCCAAGGACAGCTAATGCACAAAATATCAACATAGTACTCACATGTGAAGCAAACACATCACATCTACACTTCTCCCCCAGGAGTGCTGGCCTAAAGAGCCTGTCGCCATCAGATGTTTCTCGTAGCTAGAGCTGGGCAAAACTCCCCATCTTCCCCTCCCCAGCCCAGAACTAAACTGCACTGAGCTTCATGGATTCCCCCTCGCTCACACTCCAGGAAAAAGGTGAAACAGGGGAGCTGAAACCTTTCTCCACTGTCCAAGCACTGCTCTGGCTCAGTCAAGAAAGGAGGCAGTCCCTGGTGCTATAGGTTTTCCCCATCTCCTCTGGCCTTGGTGGCAGAAAACTGAGGCAAGGCTCTTTCACGTGGTTCAGTCCTTCCATCCAATGCCACAGACTGTCCTCAGGCTTAATATGCTGTCTCTACACCACTGCTATTAGACTATATTTGTATGTAAAAATTTCTAAGTTGGATGAAAGACACATCCAATTTGTAAATCAATTTTTCTTTCTACCAGCTACGGATGTAAAAGATCACATTCTGTTAATTGGTCCAAACTTCAAAAGACATTTAATTCTACATGTTTTCAACTACAATGGCGAATGCATGACATTTTTTCAGTTTAATCTCTTTAAGTTCATTTAACTGAATCCCAGTGAAGGGCTGTAAGTTACACACAGAGATCTTTCTGCAGGAGGCTCATGTCTTCAGCATAAGCTTTTGATAGGCATCAGTAACATTTGCTAACAGCTATAGCATATTGACAATACCTTGTTATTTTCATTATGCTAATACCCCCAAAAATTTCAAGATGAGGCGAAATTAACTGAGGTTTTAGTATAGCTAAGAAGACAGTACCACTAATTGCAGGATTGGATGCCTGCATTCGTTTTTCCACATCACATATAATTTCATCCACCTCTAATGTTTATTTTAGTGTTATGAAAGAGCTAGTTCTTATATATATCCTTTCCATTCTGGATCAAGGTTAAATTAATCTCAAGGCTTCAATCAGACATAGACACAGTAATTACAGTGAGAGTTATTCTCCTGTGCCTGAAACATACCTTAGTCGTGAAAACTGATGTCTTCTTTTTAAAAGCCCAACAGGTATAACACGATAATGTAATGGAACATTCCAGAGCATCCTCCACTAACAGACCTCAAACATCATAGGGAGAAAAAATTTTTTAGGTAAAAAAATTTTCACATCCTAGGAAGTTGCATTATTTTGTTATTTATGTAATTAACTACACTCACTGGAAATATATTTTCTGCATCAGTTGCAGCAAAAGCATTTTATTGTAGATTCCTATCGATAACTGGATGAGACTTCCAGCTCATTTCCCACTAGCTAGAAATGGCCTCAGCCATGTTAATGACTTCGAGGTTGGCTGGATTTCAAGTAATACCCTAAAGATCAACAATCCTACGTATCCAATTACTAACTGAGTCCCTTAAAATGGACACTAACTGGATACTTATCTTAGTATTCAGAGAGAAAAAAAAAAGGAAAAAATTCTTAGCCAGGCTGGCAGAAAACATTTATTTGGCAACTGTTTGAACCAAATAGTAGATTTATTGGTTTAAAGAATAGTTGAAAAATTAGAACTGCCATGAAGTCAGACACATAAAATAGCAATCTTATCTTAAATTTTTACTATAATCTTTGAAATTATGTGCCTGACTCAATTTTTAAATCTTAAAAGGCCAGGAAAGGCTTGGTGGCCAATCAAAAAGATATTCAGTAAAAGCAAATTGTACTACAGGATAATAATCATAACAGTTCCCAGTGGTGGCTGTGTGGTCCAACTTTCCTTTCTCATTCTTAAACATGTACTGAAAAAGTACACAGACTACTTCACATTCTGTTTTGATACAAGTCAATAATTTATGAGTAAACTGTTCTAACAGAAAAAGCAGTATTTGGTAAATATGGATTGTAAGAATGAAAAACCTGTAGAGATTGTTTATGATGTGAGTGCTAGTTAAAATAACTGCAGATTATATGGCACCAAAAAGAGAGTAATCACAACTAAAAATACAACAAAAACAAAGAGAGTACTGCGTGATGATCTATTATTATATATTTTAAATGATAGGTTTTGAAGTAAATACAGCTTTCTTTAAACACTAAAGGTTAGTCTAAGACTGCTTGTTCTTTTGTTTTCCCTAACTTCTTTTTTTCAAATTTATGAAAGTCTTTCTATAGCTGGACCTACTCCCTTCTTAATATTCCAGTGGTAACATACTTCACTTCCTACAAGTAACCATGCTCTGTGAGAACACAGAAGAGTACGAAAAAGTGATTAATTAATCACTTATCAGCATAACTGGTCTAAAGAAGTTAACTATTTATTACACAATATGGATACGCTGAATAAACATTGACTTTCCCTAAAGTTCTGTTAATTCTAAGAAATGTGAAGGAGAAACCACTCCTCCTTATTGCATAGTTGTGTTCATGCACATTTGTTGCTTCTGAAACATGTCCCTGAGTCCCACCTTGGCTGTCCCCGGCAGATGGGATGCCCACTCTGCACACCAGAATGCCACAAGTGTATTTTAATCACGGTAGTATACAGAAGGGTATATCAAACACCAAAGACATGTCCCGGAGGCATACACATCAGACAGATACCAGATAACAAGGAAATCAAAATCTAAAGGTTTTTGTTGAGTCTCAAGGTCTAACAGAGCCAAAATAGGATCATTTCTCTACTCCTTAGGGTGGCTACAAAACAAGAACTCGGAGTAACTCCAGCCCTGCTTAAGCTGATGTAAAGATGGAATAATGCTGCTACATTTTTGGTGGTTTTCAAGATTTATTCCTCTATAAACCAGGAACTCATGGTTTCAGTGACCAGATAGGGGAGGCTGGAAATTTAGATTGCAACATTTTAGTCTCAGGTTCTTCAGAGTCTTCCAGTATAGCCTATGTTGACATTATTTAAAGTCTCTGAAAACACTAACACATTGCCACCTTCTTTTCACAAGTGTTGCAATACGATGAAGCCCTCCGACTAAAGTGACAGAAGTGGTCAAACTGCCAACATGCCCCTTCAGACCATCACATCAAACACTTAGCAGTCTGCTTCTCAGAAAGGATGCCAGAGCCAACCTACTGATAATACAACTTCTACAGATAGGAAATTATCCAACAGCTCCTGTACAAACTGGCCCTAACGTGCCACATTAGCTGATATCATGGAGTAAATAAACCAACACTTTGAACACACTGATTTTAAACACATAATATTCTGTTAACATTGATGCATTTAATCCTTGCTTTACTCTCATCTATGTGAAGATCCAGCTGTATTCCTAAAATCCTTAGCACAATACACTGGCAACATTAAACCACCTCCTTGTCCCTTTGCATTTGTGTGTTCTTTCGTTCCTCGTCTCAGCGCTTCTGGGAAAGTGCAGCACAGTGACAGATTCCACTTCTCAGAAATTGTTAATACTTACTGCCAGAAAACACACATACCAAAAAAAGCTATGGAGCAAATTTAATAGAAAAAAATGCCATGTTATTTATGCCAAAATCATGTAGGCCACATTAAACATTTGGACATGGTGGTTCACATTGACATTTAAATATTTAAGGAAGAGAGGTGAGATTTTTTTTTTTATGTTATTACACTCCAACGATTTCCAGGGAGCACTATGTACCTTCTTGACCCTTACTTTAAACTCACAAACTCTATTCTTCACTGTCTCTCAGTTACTTCCCTAAAAGAATAAGTTTGGGAATAGAAAACTATTACATACTTATCATTGTTTTTTCTAATTTTATAAATAAAGAGACCACAAATTTTTGCAATCATTTCTAAACAAACTTTTATGCACAAAGATATTAGCAAAACAGTTCAGTCCATCTCAAATCAAATAAAATGAAATCAAATCATCTATCTCTATGTAAATATAAGAAAAAGTAAGACGTCTCCCCATGGATTCCACAGATTCATTATGGAGCATTCATCATTTAAAAGAGAAGGAAAAACTATAGGAATCTCCTAGATAGTGAGTAGCCTCTAAATATTCAAATAAAAATTAGAAAGAATCTTACTTTTTGCAATGCAGAAAAATGTATTACTCTTACCTCATGATTACTAAGACATTAGGATGTCTTTTGCGAAACACTCCAGTGGCCTTCCAAACTGCAAGACCTGCCAAATTCTTTGACTCAGTTGCCATAAAACATTTCTAAATCGCTGGAACCAGATCCAAATTTTGTTTTATAAAAGTATAAAAAGGATATGAGTAAAACCGTGGGTTGATTCACTGTGAATGTAACATATGTTAAAGGGTTTCCGGGTCCTGTTACTCATTATGAGACAATAACAATCCAGATACGCAGATATATTATGGTGGCTCCACAGATTTAGTCTCATCCTATTGTTTTTGGTAGTTTTCCCTTTCATCTAATCATCTGCATCTGGATTTTCCCTAAGTAAATCCATGTCTTCCAAAACCAAGTAAACTAAAGCAGTGCCATCAATAAAAGCGTGTACTTTCTCTAGTAATATCAACCACACGCTTTCCTCTTCGTCAACAGAGCAAATTAGATCACAGAGAAAATGACTCTTTGGACTTCTCAGATATTCAGCTATATTGCTATGAAATCTGGAATATTTTTATCCTTTAAGAAGATAATAATGTAACTCAAAAATGGATTTATACCCAGGGTAAAAAGAAAGCTAGAAAGGATCCTGAAGTATTTTTTTAAATCCTTACTCAATGTTTCAGTGAAGTTCTTTTTAATTTTTTCATTTTAAACAAATCTTTAGAGGCTGTTCAGTAGTTAATCAATTCCATAGAATCAATTAACCAATCATCATGAAACTCATACTTAGCAATCTGCTAACACCTGTGTGTTGCTGCAAGAACAACTACTTTACTGCTTAACAAGACTAACCCAGTTCAGGTGTGAGAGGTATAGCAGGTATACAAAAGATAACCCTTGCCTTTCCAGATGGGTTTTGCAGGAGCTTCTGGGAGTATATCTCTGCTATGTCCTTTTGGGCACATGTTCCCAAGAAATTTTGGGAATACACAAGAAGAATAAGATCTTGTCTGTAGCTTGGCCCCCCCTCCCCACTGGGAAGCGGCAAGAATAGTAGCCCTCATCAATGACCCCCTCAGCTATTAGCTTATCTGCTCGAGCTGACCTGCTTGCCTGTACTGAAAGTAGCACCAAACTCCATTCAGAGGTTTTAAAGCGTGTCTGGGAAGTGAACTAGACAACTTCACACCTGGGTAAGTGTGGGAGTGAAGTCAGCAGAAGCAGCAGCAGCTAATTCATGTCCATCAGTCCTTCCCTGAGTCCGAGTAGTCCCAGAGCTGCAGATAAATGGGAGGTAACAGAAGGCTTAATTTATTGTTTGGCACAGGTATTTTTTTGTCTAAACTACAGGCTGGAATTACAAAGACAGATATAAAGCAAGTTAAATTCTTACTACAGCTCGTGATGTTCATGTAATGTGCAACAGGGTTTTCTGAATTTCAGGATGTGTCTTTTAGAGAGTTCAAGTTTCGACAGTGCTGGGGGAGTGATGAGGATGTTTTGACCTCGTTTATAAGGAAAAACATTTCCATGCTTTTAGTGTCAGTTTTTAAAAAAGCAGAGTGGTTTGGTGCTTTGGATTTTTCGTTTTTGTAAACTTTCAAACAAAGACTGAAGTGATGCATTGCTTTGAAGGACTGTGTGAAAGGGAGGTGTTTTTAACAAATGTCCCAAAATCTTTAAAAATAAAAACTGCAATCTCTTCTGTCCCATCATTTCAGGCTTCCCCCCCCGCCCCACAAATTCTTTAGAATTATTTTTCAGTTTCTTTTTTTTCTCATTACACTCATACCACAGAACAAACATTTACTGTCAAACATCAACATAAAGAAAATCTATTCTTTGAATTGTTTTGCTGAACGTGTCCCTTCCACAACATATTTTTTTTTTTGTTTCTAATGCTCACCACTTGTATCAAGCTGGTTTTAGGCAGCAGCACAAGGAAATTCAGGATTTCACTTAAAATTCAGTATTCCTCTCCCCAAGGAGTGCTGGTGTCGTATTTCAGCTTTTGCTTTATATTTCCTGTTGTCATGTGTCTCTCTGCGTTTTTTACGACACATTTTAGGCAGGATCTGTTTCTGAGGGATTCAGAGTAGAAAAAAATGCACTTTCAGCAAAGGCAAAGAGGATGACAACAGGACAAGATGCAAAAGCTAAAGAACCAAAAGGGGAAAATACTTGCGAGCAGGGTGTGATTTCCACTCCAAACCATTTTCAGCCCAAAAGTGTTTATAAAAAGTGGAATCTTAATCTTAGTCATTATCTCTGTTTTTTGTTTTTGTAGCTAAGTGATTATATTTAACACAGCTTGAAGCCGGTTATGTTTATACAAGTGTGTGGGTCTAACATGGAGAGCTGAAGTCTGCCAAAAGTAAGTGAACCGTAAAAGTCACTGAAAGTTTTCATGTTATACCGAGGGCCAAACCCACCGGTATCGGTGCTGTATTATAATCCGATAGCTGAAAAATAAAGTTGGACATATGATGGTTATGTTTTCTTAGAAATGTTATATCCACAATACTTCAAAGAAAACATTTTTTGTACTAAAGCCACATCCAAAGCGGGAGCAACCAGAGGAAGCACGATGAGACAACCGAGGCAGGGGGGAGAAAGGACAAACCACAGCACCAGGATGAGATGTCCCCTCAGCTGGCGCCTCTCCAGCATTCATTCTTTGAAATGTTCAGTTGGCTATTTTCCTCCTAAAAAGTTAGGCTTTAATAATCACAGACATCTATGTTACTTTGAGTGGACTGTCTCTTGCAAGCTGTATCCCTCAGAGGCTGCATCTCTCCAGGGCAAGTGCGGCACTGACTCAGTACAATGACATGCTCTCATCAGGGAGTGAGAAGTGCCAGCCACTGAAAACTGAAGGAAGGGGACAGTAAGCACGTCCCAGACCGACAGCAGCTTCTTCAGATGGTTTTCTCCAATTTCTGCCAATTTCAGAGGCAAACAGGAGGGAGAGAAAGGGAAGGCATTGCCATCAAGAAGAGGTGACAAAGCAACTACTCCTGAATCTGCTATCAAAGGTGAAAAGTCTGTGTCAGTTTTGCTAAGAATTGCAGAATTTGATGAAAAGAAAAGAAAAGAAAAGAAAAGAAAAGAAAAGAAAAGAAAAGAAAAG
>JAOXJM010000033.1:51816297-51827407 GCA_026413425.1 Tringa solitaria | reverse complement strand
CTCACAGTGTAAGATGAATTTAATTTCTTTCATTTCTTGGAAAAAAAGCTGACATGTATTTTGATTTGTGCTGACATGCAACAACCAAGAGAGGCCAGCATTTTTAAAGCATCTCCTGGCAAAGCTTTGGAATCCACAATCAGCATGGAAGATCAGTGCAGTAAATAAATTTAAAAAAAAATAATTACTGAACTCAAAAAACACCAACCAAGCAAAAAAACTCCATACCCCTTAAGGATGAAGTAGGAAATGGTAGAAAGCTTTGGTGCTTCTAATAAAAGAGAAAATGGAAACGCATCTGGAATGATAGGAAGAAACCTCTCTCAAAGGCAGTCAGAATTCCAGTGCAGCAGGTTATGTACAATATTGTATTTCTAGTTGCTCATCTACGGATGCCTGTTATGCAATATGGAGGTGTGCAGAAGTGTTAATGCAAGAGACCACACCCACATGCATTTATATATAAGACCAGCTGTTCTTAACATAGTTTAAAGCAACTCTGTCTTTCCTATCCCACAGCTCAAGATAAAACAATTCATCAGCTGGAAGCACTATTTAACTGAACTTAGTGTTTCTCCAGCAAAACCCAACAGCTCCATCACGGACTCATGAAAAGCAGGGAAGCTTGCCTAAATTAAGAGAAAAGAATTAGTCCCACTGCAAAGATACAGGAGATACACGTTACTTGGGCATCTCAGTGCTAGGGATGAGACAATGCAGTGCAAGAATAGACACGAGATTCAAGAGTCATTTCACAGCATGGCTTCTCTCAGCCATCCTTTATTGACTCAAGAGGATCCCTTGGAGTATATATTTTTTTATATAAATATATGGACATATTCTCTAGGACATTGAGAGTGGAATAACAACAGAAGTGGAGGAGTAATAGACACCAGTTACTCATCTAACAAGAAGCTGGGGGCAATTTTACCCAAATATTTTTGTGGTCAGTAAATGAGGCTTCTTGAAAAAAAAAAAAGAATTTAGATGCATCCAACCTTTTGAAACCAAAAGCCTATGCTTTCTTGATGTAGGCTTGTTGAACAGCATATGATTTTATTCCAGAATTACACTTCCAATACACTTTACTAGATTACTAGGTCAGACCTCACTACTCCTCAGGGAGGAAGACTAGTTTCAAATTAGTTTTAAGTCAAGAAACCCTATTTATTAATATCTTCAAGAGATGAAGAGGTATAAGCACCTATATACTATATGGTTGCAGGTACAAACCAGTTTCTTCCAAATCAAGGTCCATAGTGAAAGGGAGACATCTCCAGAAGGTTGTTCCTTGCACTTAAATTCTTAATTCCTGCTCAGGTCTTTAATTTTTGTTGCTTCTAAGGTCTTTACCTCTAAGAGGTATCAGCAGTTCTCTGGATAGTAAGGTAAGGATGCTTGTGAATATGTACTACAGATACCTTCTACCAACATCTGTAGCAGCTGGTGGTGTTTTGCTGGGGATCTGTATGCAGTTTCAGGGAAAGATTGAAACATCTACCATGTTTTGATGCCTTCATTTAGCTCTACCTTGCCTTTGTGGTTAATATAGAATGATAACACAAACTCCAGCTGTTCAGCATATCATAAGTCTTTGTTAAGAACATGTAAATGCACGCTTGCCTAAACTGAACAGCAACCATGTGGTGGTCTACACTTGAGTGAATGTGATGTGGTTATGAATAGCACCTTCTAATAAATGCTCTACCTCTCCAGCTCTCAATAATATTTAACTTATCTCTTTCTTTCAACAAAAATTATTTAGATAAAACAATACTGCAATAAGCATCACATTTCAAACAATAATGAATCTTTCTGGGAGGTCACCTACAGTAGGTAATATAAGCAAGACATAGCCAGATAGCAATTATTCAGCCTGAAGCAGTGATGAAGAACTACATTCTTTGTAAAACTAGTTTAAACTATTTTTAAGTCTTTGAACTATTTTTAAGACTCAAACAACAACAAAAAGTCAGACAAAGGCCGATACAAGTAAACACACGTCAACAGGAAAAGAAATACAGAACATGGGTTATGTACACTGTCTGCCTTAGGGGTGAAGTTAACCCCAGTACGAAGGAGCTTCACAAGGTGCTCTGCATCTTCTAGGTCTGCAGTTTTATTTGACCTTCTGATGCATTAATAGACATATTTAAGTCTCTGAATTTTCCCATTGGCTTCAATGCAAACACACACGTGTAAAGTACTTTGCTTGATTGGGTCTCGCGGGCAAAACACTATTTTTATAGGTGTTCATTTCCTACTGGAGTCATTTGAGTGCTGCTGCATGTTTACAGATTCTAGCCATCTCCGTGTAAATCTCCTCACTACATTCTATGGAAGTGATTGCTCTACTAAACTACTTCAGAATGATACATTTATATAACACATTTAATATGTAATATAACATAGTATATAATAAAACCAAAACAATTAACAAGTTTGGTTAAAAAATAACCATTAAGGAGACCAGCTTGCAATACAATACTTTATATATGTATTTCTGCTAAAGAAAGCCGTATTTCTCAATTATCTATATCTATACTTCCTGCTCAAATCTGAAGTATACTTATAAAAAAATCACATTTTGGTAATAAATTCAAGCCACTGGTTCTCCCTAGACTTCCTTTCAAAATCCTAAATCCCTGACATTACTCAGATGTAGGATCCACATTTCAATGGATTAGTAAATTATAGGTTAAACCCAGATGCTTCCTCTTCCCAGAATTATAGCCTCTAACATGCACCTTTTCTAAGGACACATGCAACAATATTTTCCCAAATTCTAGCTGTAGTTTCCCATTCTCCAACCAATGACTCCCAAGTCATTACACGACAAGTTTCTTTTTCACTTATTCTGCCTTCAGAACATATTTTTCTGTGATTTGACAGCACTTTTTGTCTCTTTTCTAATTTTAAACAGTGATAATAAAACTAATTATTTTTGGTCTACTTAAGACTAAGAACCTCATTCACGCAAACACAAGATATCTTAATTAGTAAAGCACTGAGCACAGCAGTCTAAATCAAAGTCTCATGATGAACCAACATTTGGCGCATAAATGATCTTATATGAGACCAATATGGCAAATTTCTCATAAAAGAGAGAACTATTATTATACAGCAATTCTCAGAATTCACAGCTAACAGTTTTATGTCATACAACTAATTTTGCAAGAATCTATTTCGGTCATCATTCCTGCATTTCCAGTCTCTTTTCAAGGATGTTTTCACTGAGTCCCTTGAGCCTTCAAAGCATTGAAGCAACCCCTCAAAGACAGTGACAGACTTTTTGTAAGCACTGAGAAAACCTAAATTAAGAGTACAAATAATCCACCTATCTATGCAAATCCAAAGAACTATCATCTTGTTTTAAGCCTCTTGAATAAATTCTTTTACTTCAGAAGAATTACTCATTTTATAGGGTTGAAAGTAGGGAGGCAGACCATTTGAGCTTTAGAGGTGACATTCCTCTGACTAAATGCCAATGCTTACAACATAGTCTCTGTATCTCAGCTAGTTGCCCTAGGCTCAATGCACAGTCAATGGAGAAATTTAGCCTTCCTAAAACAGATATCTAGAACAGATCAGATTAATTACATCCTAGAGGAGCAGATTTCTATCCCCTGATTGTATAAGAAGTCTACAGGGAATGAGCTCAGCTGCAGACCTGGTCTCCCATGTGTGGCTTGAGCCTGGCAGGATGTATCTCACTCTGAGTGCCTATCAGCTTTCACATGCCTTTAATTTGAAAATCTGATCCCATGTTTACTGAAATGAAAGTGAAAAAGAGCTTTCTCATTACAGTAAAAATATTTAAATATAGTTAGAAAAATGTTTAAATAGTCATGTCTTATTCACACACATATTTAATAGTGCTATGATTACTTGTAATTTTTATGTCATCTTTTACCTGTGCCTAACCAGTTTTACTGAGAACAGAAATAAGAGAAATATCTAGACTTACACGTTCTGAAGTACATATGAACTGGCACCATTGGGAGCCACAGCAGAGCTCACATAGAGTCTCCTTGGTTTTTGACTCACTCAGCATGCACGAGGCTGCTGTCACAAGCACCAGGAACAGGCAGGACTTGTGAACATATGATGACACTTAGCTTCATATTCCCATTTTTTCAATACAGATGGTCTGAGTGAGTGCTTTTCTTAGTGCCTTGCAAGTACCAATAGTCAGGTCCTAATTTAGAAGTGAACAGATTAAAACAAACTTTCTCCTAAGAAAGCACATTTCCAAATGCTAATCTTCAAGATTAGTAAATGTAACATCACTTCATAAAAATGCATCCTCATTTCACTCTAACGTTGGCTTCCTCCTGTCACAGCCTCATCACGGGTCTTTTTCTCCCAGCCTCAAAACTCTGGTGTGAAAAACAGATATGACATACAAATGAAAGATTTCATCCCGCTGTCCCAAGAGAGGGGAGGAGGAAAAGAAAGCACTTCTGGCTCATAGCTGTCCCCCGTGTACCAAGAACCACCAATGTGAAAAGCCACCACAAACAAAATGAAAATCTTTTTAACAAACAGCACGCCTCTTCCCTCAAGTCCCACGGAGAAGCGGGGTAAGGGATTGCACCACTCTCAGTACCTCTGCTTTTCCTTTACTAACCCACCAACACCAGTTCAGCCGTGTCCATTTAGCTCCAGCCCCACAGTACACATAATAATGCAGCTATGTATCCCATCACTACTCTTCCCTGTACTACTAGTCCACACCTGATGTGGATAAGCATCAATGCTTTTATTTCACAAATTTCCCTCTTTATTACTATTTGAAACCATTTTCCTCTTCGAACAATGTCCCAATTGGTTGCCCTTTGCTTCACTTTCCTTTGATTGTAGATGCCGAGTTGCATTCTGATCCTGAAGGACAGTGATTGAAAATAATCTGAAACGAAATCCTCCACATAATTTCGACCCACGATCTTTTGATAAAAAAATCAGATCCAAGCAAAATCCCACTGGCAAGACTCTGTATTGTGGGACTGAAATTCACCACGCTGGAGCATCTCGGTTTCATTTCTTACAAGGGGGAACTTTCTCACATTTTGACTTCTAAAGCAATTTGTCAGAATACTGACTCTATCATAATCTCCTCTCACATGAGAATTCACAACAGATGCAGGTACTCGATTAAATACAGAGTAAGGCAAGGCAAAAAAAAAAAGGATTAGCAGACAATTAGCAGAGGATAGGGTACCATTCAATCCTGAATGTATGCAAAGTCCAAAAAATCTCCAGTGTGGCACAGGCTTTTTGCTTGAGGACAAGCAAAAACATAAATAATAATTAATAAGACTATTTTGGGGTAGGATATTTACAAGTGAAGTGATTTTATTGTGGAGACAAACTAGTTTAATGTTTTCCAGAAGAAATATTGTCACCTTAGGACAATGCAGTTACACTGAGCTCATCCTATACTGTAAAGTGCCCTGTAGAAGGAGATGCTGACAGATGATCATTTGGAAATGTGTTTGGAAAAGCAGCTATCAGTCACAATCAATACACCACTTTAAATCCTCCCTTTAGAAGTTGGTATTTCTAATCTGGAAACTGATAGCAATCTGACCTAACAAGTATCTTAGTAAAAATCCTACAATAACAACACAGCAAAAGAGCGGTAACACAGAACTTATACAGAACGCACAGTTTGAAATCCTTGAAAGATTCTGAAAATTGGTGCACATATGAAGAAGATAGAAAAAATCCTCTGGGAAGATAAAGAAGCTAGGGCAATACAAAACTACCCAAAACAATCCCTTTGCTAGTCTTAATATACATTTTACAGTTGTTTAACTAGCTTATTAATGCCATTTCTTAGCCCTCACACATGGAACAGATGCAATGCAGCCCTCTGATCCTTCAATTAAAGAACATGCAACTTTATGCTGACAAAGCTTTTAATCATCCAGGACACACAGTCTGCCACTGTCAGAATTTTAATTCAGTGACATAATTCCATGGTGCGATCAGATAAAGAAAGGAAAATAATGGTATCCTGATTCTAGTAATCTTCTCTTCTAGTCGCAAGCCGGCAGACAAGCTGAATGTAAAACAAGATAATGGCAGCAGACAATGAAAATTCTCCCTCAAAGAGCTCTCTGCTGGTGTTCAGTGATTTCCCAGCAGTCCTATTATTAGGGTCCCAAGTCCCTGATCTTTCTCTTATTAGTCAATGACAAAAATTCACTTGCCTACAGGCAGAGGAGGAGTCATTGTAGGCATGGATGCTATTTCTTAAGCACAGGAAGAAAGAGGCATCACTCTGAAAAATTAAAACATGAAAAAAATTATTAAATGCTGTATTAGATTTATTATAGAATAATAATTCCATAGGAAAATGCATTTAACGTGAAATCAGCAGCCACCAAACATTTATTTTTCCAGGTGGCTTTTATCATTCTGTCCTTAACAGTTTGAAATGTCATTTTCCCTTTCAGCTTTGGACAACTTCCACTCATGAATGTGGAGTCTCTGTTTCCTCCTTACAAAAATTTCAGTGGGAATAAATTCTCCTTTTAATATAGAAACACTGACAAAGGGAATTTAACATTTTCCTAGGTAGGCTTACCTCAGAAAATGTCCAATAATTACAATTTTGGAGAATTATGCCACTAAAAATGATTTCTCCAGTCCATGGAAAACCCCTTTTTGTCATACCCTTTGTCTGCTTTCATGTAGTTATACCCTGCCAGGCTCCATTATGACAAGGGATAGTTGCTAAGTATTATTTTGTACCTTTCTGAACCACGCAAAAATGTCCTTTATTATTGACTGTAGCAAAACCACCCTGTGAAACACTATGGTACCCACAGAGAGTCACGTTTTGTTCCACCCCCTTCCAGAGCTGACAAGAGCCTTCTAGAATTATTCACATACTTTTAGTTGCTTCATTGCACTGGGTGCAGCTGAAGTGAATAGAGGAAGGATTATTTTGGCAGACTACTGTAATGAAGTGAACTGATCTGGGACAGTCATGACCCCCCAGAGCTGACCCTAGTGAATGCAATCAAAGAAAAGTGCCACAGGTGCGTGGAGAGTCCCAGCACATCTCACATCAGTGAGATAACTTGCAGAGCTCTTCTCCACTGGCTAGCTGGGAGAAGAGCACAGGCTCTAATTTTAATAGCAAATAGTATAGCATTATGAGACACTGCTCATGTAAGGAGTACAGGGCTGAAAACAGCAGAAATGGAGATGTTTGCTCCATAGACTGGGTGGCAGAAGGGTCAGGTGAGCTAACCCTAGTAAACTGCAGTTCAAATGGTGACAAATGGTCCTACGGATGTAACACCTAGAACTATTCAAGAAATTAAGTTTCCCAGGGAACGTAGTTAAATGCTTATTTATCCCAGACTTTGGGAGTGTTCCTAAACTCACTTGAGCTGCAGGAGGTAAGATGAAAGCTTATAAACCAGGGGTGACTACAGCAAAAATGGTAGAAGATGCTATAGGATTTTTATACTCTTGTCTCCCTTCTATGCATTTTATTAGAGTTAAGGCTTTATACTGAAATCTTGGGAGTGCTAAGGCACTGGCAGGCCTGATGAGAGAGATAAACAGTGCACCAAAATCCTTACAACTTTATTATGCATTTCTTTCAAGCATTCAGGCAGACTAAGTCAGTTCCCTCCTTCCCTCTGTGCCCTGAGCATCTGCCATTTCCAGTTCCTGCTCCCCATCCCATCTCATGAAGTCATTAATTTTTTATGAGTTATTAACATATAAAGAGCTATTTAGGGTACCACATGCTCTCTGTAAGTCACTGATGATAACTTGCTAGAAGAGCACACACTTCTTTGGCTATAGTTATAGCTCAAGCCATAGCTTGAGTGAGGGCACATTCCTGCTATGTTGTCTCTGAGCAACTTTGGTCCTGGCTCAGCAGGTGACTTGGACCATCCAGGTGATGGCAAGCCAAGAACAGCTCTGCAGTCACACCTAGGGAAGCTGTGTACCTTTATGTCTGTAGCTTTACTTTCAGATATTTACATTTAGATCTCTCTCTGGGTTGCGCAGATCCTGACTCAGAGAGGAACGCACTTAGGCCTGAGTAGGAAGCAGCCCTTCCCTACAGTGATGTACAGGGAAAGGACTCTCATAAATACTACTTCTAGGTCACCTCCCTGGAAGGAAAGAAGAACTTAACTAGTGTAAGTGCCAAGACTGAGACTACTTAAAGCACACTCAAACCAAGCTAAGGTTTGATCCCTATTTGGCAAAGTATTTTTTCTTTATTTGGTTGTTTTTCTTTAAAGCTGGCAGAACCCCAGAACAGCTGGTTTTTTGCAAGAACTGGTATGTCAGGAAACCTAGCCCAAATGACCCCAAGTCTCAAAGACGGATTTCACCCTTTGCTCTCATAAAGTACAATAAACTTTAGGGCAATCTGAGTTTGCACTTAGATCTTGGAGCCCGTAGAGGTGCTGACCAGAAACCAAATGATCCCCTAAGAGCAAGTACAGCAGAGCTAGTCCCATAATGCTTTTAGGAAAAAGAAGTTGAAGGAGTTGAAAAGGATTGAAGAAGTCTAAAAATCCCCAAACATCATACCTCTTCAAGATAGCTTTTTCTTTCCTTGTAATTTAATCAGTATTTCAGTTGACTTTTGGGGGGAGACAGTCGCATGAGCCTTCTGCACGTATCTGTAATTGCCCTTTAGGTTGTAGAGAAAGCTAGTGTTTACAGGAAAGCCTTCTGTATAGCTTATTTTTTTATACTTAAATTACTTTAAAGTTACATAGTTTGACTATACGCAAGAGGACAAAAAAATGAGAGATCCAGAGAAGATGAGGTCAAAGGGGTGACAGCTCTCAGAAAGATTTTCCACACATGCAAAATCTAGACTCGGCGTTTTGTAAACAATAATAAAGGAGAAGATCCAAAGGAATGTGAAGGAAATTGCAGCACTGAGAGGCTGTGAGGCTCTGTCATTGCAGACAGACAGACGGGAAAAGCCGTCACCAAGAGCCTAATTGGCACTTGAGTCAGGTTAAAATTAACTGCTGCATCTCGTTGGACACGGTTTAATCCAGATCAGCTCTGGGATCAGGCTCAGGATGTGGATGTCAGAAGGGGCAAGGTGTCTTGGCAGCTCCAAGCCACAGCAGTGGAGGTTGGTAGGAGGGCTCCTTCTGGGAGCAGAAAGGTGGTTGTGGGGTGGGGACACCTACACACCTCCCCAACCCACTCCTGTCCATGGGGGCTCCTGCTCAGCAGAGCACCATAAACACAAGCACAACCCCAAGCACTAATCTCACCGACATCATATTAGATGATTCATTTATTTAAAGCTGAGCACTTGCATAAACACTTCTCTGAGCTCTAGGGAAAGAAGTGCAGGAGACCAAGAAGCTGCAAAAAGTGAACCAAGGACAGCAGAAAGTCCCAGAGAAGATGAAAAGTTCACGAGCCACAGGAACAGACAAACTTTCCCAGAGAGGGAACAGCTTTTCCTTTTCCCAGAGGACACTTGTTTTGTTTATCTGAGGTTTTTGGTGTGCGCTTTCAGCTGTCTGCATGTTTGGGGACTTGTTTTTATTAATTTCTGAAGTGAGAGACTTTTAGGTTTTGGGGGGGTTTGGTTTTGGGGTTTTTTTTGTTGTTGTTTGGTTTGGGTTTTTTTTAAGGTCCCAACTGTTTTTTTTCCTCTCAAATGAGACCTTACTTGTCAGCAGAAATAACCTTGGAAATAGAATTGTTTTTGTAACCAGGTGGGGTCCCACCCATCTGCACTCAGCATTATTCACACTGGCCCTCATCCAGAATTTTCCCCAAGACTCTTCAGGGTGGATTTCATTCCTGCTAAGCTCAAAACAAAATGTTGTGGCCTGACCTAGCCTCTATCTCCTTTCAGCTCTCCTGATTCTGCCTGAAGGACCCATCATCCCCTGTCCAAGGAGACTCGCAGCTTCTCCTGGTCCTAATGGCAAACACATGGTGCAGATAGAGGGATGAGGCAAGGCGAAGAGCTCTGTACGTTCACAGAAGCTACTCAGCCTGGATGTTTTTCTTCCCCCTCCAAGAAGCAGATCTCTTCATTTTCCAAAGGGTATTCTTTGATAATGTTGTGTGTTAAGAGAGTTGAAAATCTGTTAGCTCCTGACATTTTCAGGTACTTCTTTTCTTCTGTCTGTACCTCCTACAGCCAGCGACAACATCCAGTAAGTATTTCACTCTATTCCCTACCACACACTTCGCTTACAAGAGTAAATCCCACTCTCCACAAGGGCAATTTATTTTGGTTTGATCTATGCTAAGCCCCTGCAGCAGAACAGCATCAAAGAGTGGCCCCTCTGCAGCTCAGCTCCTGGCCACCACTGCCCTGGTGACGCTCACCAGCCCCACTTCTCCTTATCTAACAACTTTGCCTTTGACATTATCTGTCTTATTTTCAACTCCTGGCATTTTATCATTTCCTCACTGCAGCCCACCCTGCTTGCAGGGCTGAAACGATGTCTTTTTGTTCGGTCTACGCCAGCAGCAGGCAGCCAGCTGCTCAGCAAGCAGGAGCCCCAGAATGGCGACACAGGACTCGGTTCCCAAGGCCAATTTCTGCTGGCAGCTTCCCCTCTCCTCTTCATCCTCCTGCTGGAAGGGGACTACTTATGGCTTTGGCCTCTTAAAAGCCTTCTACCATGGTGCCTGGCTGCTGGAGCTTGTGGTCCAGAGTTTCAGCCTCTCCTGCCCCCACCTTCTGCTTGGGCAGAGATGCTGGGCTGGTACCCAGGGGCTAATGCCAGCTCATCAATGGGGACAGGCACCACTGGCACACAGCAGCTGAGAGCGCCATTTGAAGCCACTTAAGTATGTTTGTCAAACCTTTCCCCTTGGCTACTAAAATCCTCAGAGACAGCCCCAAACACACACAATGCACGGGATCATTTTGGGCATGTTCCTTTCCACTCGGGTTTTATAGAATCATAGAATCGTCTAGGTTGGAAGGGACCTTAAAGATCATGTAGCCCAACCATCAACCTAACTCTGACAAAAAAAAAAAAAAAAAAAAGCAAAAAAAATCACTAAACCAAATTACCAAGGACCATGTCAACCCATCTTTTTAACAATTCCAGGGATGGCGCCACAACCA
>JAOXJM010000033.1:51803999-51816205 GCA_026413425.1 Tringa solitaria | reverse complement strand
GATCTGTTCCATGACCTTCCCAGGCACCGAGGTCAGACTGACAGGCCTGTAGTTCACCGGATCATCCTTCTGACCCTTCTTGTGGATGGGCGTCACATTTGATAGACACCAGTCGGCTGGTCTCTGAGGCAGGGGCTGAGCTGTGGCCACTGACCAGTGCCAGTTCAGCAGCTGGGGCCGTAAAACCTGTCGAACTGACACGGCACACACAGAGGAAAACCACAAAGGCCATTCTTTCCATAGCCAGCCAGCCAATTCACATGATTTTTTTTCCTGATAGGGTAGATAACCATTTTGCTAAACATGTTCCACATCTTATGAGCATTTTCCTTGCACCTGCTATTGCACATTTCTTATTGCATTTCAAACTTCCTTGCCCAAATCTGGTACCAAGGTAGCGTCTACCAAGAACTAGTTGGTTAAAAACAACAAAAATTATAGATAATACCCCACTCAGCCATCAACATTACCAGTTTGGAGCTCAGGGCCTTAACCTTTTACTTGATAGTATAAGAGTGAACACATAGATTGATTAGTAATTAGCCATTTTTCTCAGAAAACCTGTGTGACAAAGGCCGCTTTAATACATATAACCTAGACATATACACATGCTCTCTATATCATTTAAACACACAACCACATGCTCATGAAGGAAGTTGGAATGACACACTAGCAATGCTGCCTGTCCCCATTGCTTCTTGCTCTCCCATCTATCTGTTAGCCAGGACTTTGGAGGCAAGAAAGTTGTACTTACTGTGGCTGGCAAGAAAAGGAGAGTAAAGGAATTTGAAAATGGCAGTGAACTTGGTGTAACAGTAACAACACAAAATGTTTTAAATTTCAGTAAACGCCAAACCAGACCAAGGTCAGTAGGGAAAACCAAACAAACACACACAAAACAAACAAACAAAACACTTGCAGTGTGTTCATAATGTTTTTCATTCTTAAAAGTGGGATGTTGCAGCTGATTGCCTCCAAAAGAACCCTAGAATAGCCTGTGAAGGCACACTTTTCTACAAAAAATAGCAAACCACTTAATCTGAGAAAGCTACATTATTTCATATAAGATTTAGAGACGTCTGAAAAAACTTCTTTATTCCATAACTGCGAAAGGCTAAAGCTGCAATGGCTTGTGAATGACTTGCCAATGCCATTGAGAGTGGAAGTCTCTTCCACCACTTTACAATCATCATATTTTATTAATCAGCCCAACAGCACACGGTAAAAATTGAAATCTGCCTACAGAGCTGGCACATGTGGGAAAAGCTCACTCCTGGTTGTTTTATTTTAAACAAAACCTACAGTAGCTCCCATTGTTTGTTTGTTTTCCCCCCCAGACTAGACAGCATGTGGCTTATGAGCCACACTGATAGATGCGATAAAGCTCCTGCCAGAACTGATTGATGACTGCACTAGGAAATGCGGCGAAGGTCACACTGTAATTCTCTCTTTGCAGCTGCTCCTGGTAAGAAATGGTACAGCAAAATGAAATCTGGCTCTGCTAATTGTTAATAAGAAGGAAATTCCCTCCTTACCTTGCCTGATCTTCTCTTCCAGTTCTGAACAACAGGAATGCCATAAGCATGTGTAACCGATGAGAGATGAGATAAGTTTCAAAGAGATACTTAAATATACTTTAATGGATAAAAAAAGAATCCACCCACAGCAACTGGCCAAATATTGAGCCTTTATACTTTTGAAGGCAGTGCACAGTAGTTTAGCATGAAAGCAGCATATTAAAAAGCTTTTACTACTTGCTTCTCTGCAAAACTGAGATAACGTACCACATCTTCTCTGTGAAGGAGTGCTATCTCTGCTACTGCAAATACATGAATTAAGCTCCTTTCCCAAAGTCTGTTCATTTTAAATGAAACAAGCAAGCACACTCATTAAAAGTGGGTACCAGCTCAGTATAAATTCAGTGAGCCAGAACATCAGTCAGTCAAGCAGGACACCAAAATCTTGTTTTCCGTACATGTTTAGATGTGAGGAGGACAGTGATAAGAGACTTTGGGGAATTCACAAACATGATACGACAGTCCCCTAATGAGTAATATATATTCAGTGCAACTCATAGTAATTACCTCACATACACAAAGTGCTGTATTTCTTGAGTGTAAAAATTATCTTTGAGACATCAGCTACATTGCAGATTAAATCTGAAACCACTTGTGTACTCTTTTCTGGCACTTATTATTAATGGATGGAAATATTTTTTTCAGCATTTTGTTCTCATAAAGATTTTGGTACAATAAGACCATTACTAATATCTATCCTAGAGAAAGAGAGCCTTGATCATTCAGCTCAACAATACATGATGGCAGAGAGATGTTGGTAGTAGGAATCTCCCAGATCCTCAAAAAAATCCCACTACTATGTCACCATGAGAGCAATAATGCTCTAAATTTTTAAAAAATATTTACTCCTTTTTCAGTCAGGAAAAGGGATTTAAAGAAGACAGTCCTATGGAGTTTTGCTTATTTTACTGCCAAACAGACACCATCAACTTTTAAGATACCACTACACGTAAAAAGCAGTATCAATACAAAATCAAACTGATTTAAAAAAAAAAAATCCTCTTACGAGTGTCTTTACTAGATTTCTTGATGGACACTGGTAAAATATAACAACAGATATTGATTCATCTTTTTCACAGCTTAGTATATTCTCCCAGGGCTACTCTAAGAGAGGATCACCACATTTGGACATTGCTGTGTGTTAAGGGTGCTCAGCACTTTGAGCAGTCAAACCTTATTACCCACCGTATCTCACGACCGACTTTCTGGTAAGAGGGTAGAGGGGTAATAGACAGTGGACAACTCTTTCTCCCATTCAGGATTTCATTTCTTACCATAACTCTGGAACGTAGGGCTTATGTCTCAAAAGTTTCATTTGTTATCTGCTGTGAGATTATCTCCCTTTCCACAAACCCCAATTATGTTTCTACAATATTATTCATTAGCATTACTAGCATCAGCACACGTTTCATGACATGGAGAGTCAAGAGTTAACTTTAAGCAGAGAGTAAGTGCAATTTAATCTATGTTACAGTGCTGTTGCATATGCGATACAAATACAAGACCTTCACTTATATGTAGATGGGTAGGTTCAGTCTGAACACCTGCACACTGCACTCAGAGTCACCCTCGTGTGATTGCAGCTACGTGCTTTCTTACCTGCTCATAGTGTTGACAGACTATTCTCAGTATTGCTTTATTCAGACACTCCCCAGAAAGACATCTGGTAGGATATTAAAAACTTAAATTTGCTCTAAGGCCAGCCGAGGATGCTTCATAGTAGGAAAGCTAACTCCTAAATTTCAATAGATAACATTAATAGATGTAGAATAGGAGTACATTGAAGACTTAGATTTTTCAGTCCTGGTTCAGAGTTCACAGTAACTCTCTAGTCCTTTGGTTGACTTCCATTTTTCTATTATTTTTGTTGGGTTTGACTATTACAGTTCAACTGGGAGCCTAAGACCATTTTATATTAGAGTATATTAACCTACAATAACATCTCCTGAGTGTGTAACACACTTGCCCAGCCCAGGGCAGGCAGTTCCTGTGCCAGATGATATACTGTATTTGTCAATAAACTGATGAATCAGAGGAAATTCAGGATCATACCAGTAGCTAGGTGTCATTCACATCTATAACAAGTTGAATTGCATAACTGGAAGGGATGCATTATTTTTTTGAAAAGTTGACACAATTGGCTTCAGTGTGACTAAAACCATAACAACATAGAGTGAACTAAACTGTACAGGAGTTTGGAAGCGTAAGTCCTTGCATCCCGCTCTCCCACTTCAGCAGGAGATCTCTTGCAAAGGAATATAAAGCACATCCCTTCCTCCTCCTCGCTCCCTCCTCACAAAACAAAGAGCGCAGCTTTGAACAATGCAGTTTACCAGGCGGGCTCCTGGATACCATACTCCCGTTGACTGACGTATCAGATACGAAACTTTTGAAAATGGACGGAAATTAAATTGGTCGACCCCAGACTGCATAAGCCAGCCCTGAAACGCTGGCTCTTTGTCCTGGGGCAATGTCTCGAGGAAGTCTGCAGTGAGCAGCAAAGCAATACAATTCCTGATCTGATCTTACAGCAGGTCCTCTTTGCACCACTGAAAGGAACAGCACAATTAGTCATATGTGTACCAAATACAGCCTGCCCCCATTGAGATTTCAATATTTATGTTTTTTTTTAATGTCTCTGACAGTATCCCTTCAATTTTGAGAGCTTCAGAACATGAAAATGAAAGACCTCTCCACTAAGGTTGTAAGATTTTTAAAATATTGTGAGTGGCTGACCTATTGAAGTATCTTTGCATTTTACCCCTCCTTATCGCCACTGCTTCAAGAAACACTGCAAATTCAACCCCACAGATCTTCCAAATCCCTTTCATTTAAAAATCTACCTGAGACCCAGGAACAACAGTTTGAATTTTGCTGATATATTTCCTGGAAAACACCACACAGTGCCACATATCACCAAAGGCAGTGAGTATCTGCTCATTGTTCTGTGCACAGGCTTGTCACTGTGTTCACCGGGTATCCAGATACACAAAGAAAACTGTAGATGCTTCTTTTTGAAATCCATTTTCAAATTCTTAAACCCATCTGGTGCCCTATAGCCCCAGAAAGACTGGACAGCTCTCCCTCTGGTTCTAATGCAGGATTTGCTCCTCTTCCCCAGTTCCAAAAGGAAAAAGGGGTTGTTCAAAAGGAGACAGTGAGGCTCTTCTTATGGAAACCACCAGGAGGCATAAGGGATGACTGAAGGGCACCAAGTGCCCATATAAGAGAGAGCTGATGGATGGATCCATCTGGCTGCCAAGCTGTTCCCTTTTCCCCCTGCACCGACCCCTCCCGGAGAAGCAGAGAAAAAGAACTTCATAATATTGCTATTTTCATAAAAGAAAAAAGTGGCCACTCAACATTTAGCGCAAACACCGACAGAGCACCTGCAGGGGGGAGGTACTAGTTACGGAAAATACCTCCCAGACCTGAACCAAGCCAGGCTGTGACATTTTTTTCCCCATGGAACAAAACAAAGAACTGCACAAAGAACAGCAGAATCCGTCGGCTTAGGAAGCCCTGGACTGCAGTACAATATTTAATTAGATCTCTCTAGCTTTGAGCTGTATTATTTTCTCGCCAAATCTCAGCCCAAAAGTCATTGCAAAGGTATGATAAATAAAACAGGCACAGACACACCATGTGTTTGCATCAAACTGATCATATAGGATCCAGAGGGGAGATTAGCTAAATGCTTCTCTGCTCCTGACATCTGTCTTATCTTGCCTTTCAGAAGCGGGCATGCATTCATTCATCTACGCTGCTTTTCTGGGCAGGTGAACGCCTCACTTTCCAAGGGATGCCTGCCTGAATCCATTCACCTCCTCCGGCTCCAGAGCTTTAGTTTATAAAGCAATATCTCCTTTGGGCTGTTTATCTGGCTCTTTTGCCACCTATTATTTTCCTACCGACTAAATCTTTGGCGAGTTTCTTCCGTTTCCCCCACCCGAGACCCGTAACGCGCACAGAACTGACAAAGTTAAAACCGAGTTTCCAAAAAAAACCCTCAGTGGAAGAAATCAAAATACGTCGCTGCGAACTGAACCGCCGCCTACCAATGGCAGGCTGCTTTTTGGTGCTAACCTCTCTGCTCAACAGGAAATAAAAAGGAGGGGGTCGGACGGGGAAGCCAATGGGACAGATCGGGAAGGATGGTTCTTTTCGCCTTTGCCCTCGCTGAATCCAGGACTGTAACATGATGCAATCTCTCCGCTGCGATGAAACGGGTTCAATTGACAAAAGTCTGGAGAGAGACCACCTCTTTCCCACCCGAAAAGGGAGCGGATAATGAAACTCTCAGCTGTACAAAGCAACAGCCCAGGCTCCTGAAAGGCTGAAAGGCCGGTGCCTCTCCCTGGGAAGGGATGCGAGTTTCGGGATGGCAAACAGAGGGTCTCGTTCCCGGTCTCTCGGCCGGATTTCTGCTCTTTGGAAGTCCGGGCTCGGGCCGCACCGTGCGGCGATGCCGGGGCCCGGCGGGGAGCCGAGGAGGAGGGCAGCCCCCGGAGCTGCCGCCGCCTGATGCTCGGGTTCCCTCGCAAGCTTCTCCCATGTGCTTCTCCCGGTCAGGAAAACGAGCGACACTTTTTTTTTTTTCTATTTTTTTTTTGTTTTTAACGCTTTTTTTAATTTTTTTTTTCCAGTAAGCCCCCAGCTTTGAACAGCCAGCACGGGGGCTGTCCGGAGCAGCAGCGGAGGAGCCTCGGCAGAAAAAGCCCTTTTCTGAATCCCAGCCTTTCCCCTCCCTTCTTTTTTTTTCCCCTCCCCGCCCGCGGAGCTGGGCAGAGAGATGCTGCCCGGAGGGAGAGAGGGGAGCAGGGGGGAGCCCTTCCTACCTTTCCGGCCGTCCTGCCGCGGCTGCCGCCACAAAGCCGGCTCCGGCCGCGGAGCGTAGCTCCAAGCCGGGGAGCGCAGCCAGCACCGCACCGCACCGCACCGCACCGCGCCGGGGGCGGGGAGAGGCGGGGTACGGGCCGGGAGGAGGCGCCGGTCCCACCGCCTCCGCGCCGCGCAGCCCCCGCCCCGCGGGGAGGGGACAGGGGACAGGCGGAGCCAGGGGAACAAAGGCGGGGGGGTTTGGGGAGGGAACCGGTGTGTCCCCCCCCCCAAGCATCCCCCGGGCAGGTGGGGCTCCAGGGGGGGCGCAGCTTCCCCGGGGGCAGGTGAGCCGAGGTACCCCCCCTGCGAGGCGGATGCCGGCAGTTCAAACGTGGGCTTCCCGCCCCCGAGTAAAGCATCCTCGGGTGGGTGGCGGCTTTTCCACGGAGGGAATGCTGAAATATTGCAATAGCATAATGGGGGGCTTCAGCGCAGCCCGTCCCCGGCCCATTTACCCCCCGGAGATGCTGTTCCTCCGGCATTCGGCTGGCGGGGAATGACCCAAAGCGTGGGGTGGGAGCACACCGAGCACGTCGCCATGCCTCACAATTTAAGCCCTTTTGTTAAAATGGTGTAAAATAATGCACAGACTCAACACTGACTTAAAACCGGGGTCTGTTGCCTTAGTTTAGCTCAGTACAAGCCAGATTTAAATCGAGCGCAAGGTGAGACCGTTTATATTGACTAAAGTTTATACTGATAAAAAATGCCCCCCCGAGAGCTTAAAGCAAGGCTTTATTTTTCAACAAAACTGCAGGTTGAGCCAGTGCAAACTTGCATATGGACAAGGTGGGTAAACATGTTCCAACTCTGACAAGTTCACGTATTTATTTTCTTCTCTGTCTATAGAGAAATTGGAAAACTGAGGTCACAGGAGAAGAACATCAGTTAAGGCAACAACGTTTCTTCATCTTTAGTCCAGCTAGATGTTTAAACCTCTTCAACTCTAACAGTTGCATGCACAAATGTTCCCTTGTGAGAAGTATGTGGAGCATGCTACATGCAAGTTCATTATTCTTTACAAACTCGTAGCTTACGTTGTGCATCTTAAGAGTATACAACTCATTAAGCATCTTTATTTTTGGTGAATAAAATTTGGGTTGATTTGGCCAGGTTTAATGTGGTCTTCTGTGCTGTTTCATCACCCTCAGTCATTTCAATACCCAGAATAACAGATTCAACCAGGGAAATTTCTGTTTGTTCAGCATTCACACTGCATGGCCAGCTAGGATATACATGAGATCTCTGTAGCCTAAGCCAGGAGTGCTGAACTCACAGTCCAACCTTGTTGGGACAAATTATTTAGCCTAAAATCTCACTTTCAGCTGTCCTCTTTCTTGTATGCCTGTGGGCATGGGCAGGGAAGGACTTGTCTACTGGATGAGCTCTTCTGACAGCAGCAGCCTGCTCCTACCTGCCTTTTTTTCATTCCGCTTGCTGGGAGCTGGCAGGAGTGGAGTTTGGAGTAGTTAGAAGTAGTTATTTTTCTGGCAATATTAAAGGGCTTAGTCGGCCTTGAAAAATTAAACCGTAGCTCCTCTTCTCCACAGTTCAATTGCTTTCAGCTATTGCTGTCTTAGAGCTACTTGATTTGTATCATGACCTGTAAAACACGATCGCTGGAGAGAACAATCCAAGAGTTTGCTGTAAAAGCACAGCTCTTGGCTGCTCTGGCGCAGGCGGTGTAATCTGTGCACAGCTCCACTGATTTCTACGCTTCCAGCGAGCACTTCAAGGATTTGGTGGCTTTCCTGCCTCCGGCTTGATAAATGTTAATGGCCACACTATATTACACAACACACCAGTGTATAGCCTCTGCCTGCCCCAAGACGTTGAGTGGCCCCTCTGCAGTCTGTTAGCAGGGTGCTTGGCTCTCGCAACACTGCAGGGTACTTCTTCCACAGAAATGTCCTGAAGAAGTTGGAAAGCTCATCAGCAAAGAAACGAAGATGAGAAACAGTCATCACCAGACAGGCACAAGAAAATAAGCACTTTATGCCCTATGCCAGATGAGAAACAGAGGTAACAAGGAGTTTGTGCTTCAGCTGTTGGACAGATTGGTGAGAACTTCTTGTCTTCTGGTGGTAACTCCATAGGGACTAAAGGATGGGCCATCTATCACAGAGACAAACATCAGACAGCACAAACAATTCCTTTTGAAGACAAACTCTCTCTAAAGCTGAAGGGCTCAAAAGAATTTTTTTCTTATTTGAATTCTGAGTTTCCACAATGCTGCTTTTTAAAATGGCATTCCCCCCCTTCCCCCCCTCTCCCCCCCCGTCGCCTAGTTCTGACTTTGGCCATACGCATCCCATAAGCTACTTCAGCTGCAAAATAGACCTTAGTGATTTAGTGAAATTCTTTCCCATGAGTCTTAATGACACTATTTAAATACAAATTCTATTTTATAGAATTAAAAGAAACAGCATATAACTCATCTCAAACACTGTATGATCAAAATAGATCAATTATTAAGGAATTTCTTGTATGGAAACTGAAGTCATGTCATTAAAAGGAAATCTGTGGTTCACAGTAACTGTACATCATACTTTGCACCCAATAAACTTCTTAAACTAATCATCTTCTAACACAAAATAGTACAAGGCAATTTTGTATAGATCTCCTTATTTGAAACACACACCCTCCATGTTTGTCAAAGCACCTTCTAGCTTTAAGACCAAACATCTCTGCAATGTTCCAAATATTGTCTTTGTTCTCAATAATTCACAATAAATTCCCACTCTATCAAGGGCAACTGCTGTAGAAACAGTCTTCACAAGCTTCAGGCATGACTTGATGAAACTTAGACATAGGGATGCCCTTATCTTCCTGTAATCTTATTAATACTTGTTATCACAAAAAAAAAAAAAAAGAAGAAAATAACTGAGTAGACCCAGCAGTAAGGTATCCAAATATAGTTGTTCACAAGACTGGGACTTTTACCATCAGATAATCTCCAGTGTGTTGAAGGAGAAAGGCATGACAATAACAGGCCATATTTGTTATCTTTAGAAGAGTTATTATGCATGTTTTAAGAATATTTTTTCCCCTGGAAAATCAACATTGGATGAAATCTGAGAAACACAGGCATGAGAAAAAAAATCTCCAACCATTTGTTGTGATTTATGTCTTGTAAGGAACTCCAAGCAATTTGGATTTGGCTCACTTAGATAATGTAGAAAGGCAGGAAAACAGTACTTTAACCATTTAAAAGTATGGGTCAGTTTTTAAAGATACACTCAATTCCATTTCAAATCAGCCTTGGACTGAGTCCATAAGCAGACAAGTCACTAGTTTAAGAGGTCCCAAAACCTCAGCAGCATCCTAGTGAGAAAACAAGTATAAGAAAAGCTATTGGAAGATGTAAGTGATAATTGGCATCCCCCAAAAGTCTGCTCAAGACTTTTCAGCAAGACCTTTCAAGATGTTTCTACAAGAGATATGGAGATATTCTACAAGAATATGGAGTGGTTTTTTTTCAGGATCTAAAGCTAAATCATAGCTGTAAGAAAGAGCCGGTATGTTCTTGCCATTTGGTACTAGAAAGGCTGTCAACACAATCTGCCTCTGGGTTCTTTTGGGTGGGGGTTGAGGGATTTTTGTTGTTTGAGCAGATATAAAAATCCTACAATTGTCAAAATGCTGACTTCATGAAGAGACCGGATACTGTCCTGTGCAGAAGACACTGATGTGTTGGGCCCCAGAGCGAGCCTTGCTGCGGCCGTGTCCCGCCGTGTCCGACCTCCTGCCCTCACATTATGTTGGTACGGGGGGAAAGGATCATCTCTGGGAATAGTGAAAAGCAGGCAAAACCACTGCGCAATCTGGTCTGTCAAGAGATAGAGTGACATTACAGTAATTGCCACTCTCTTCAGTAAAACATAACGATGGCAGGATTTCAAAAACAGAAGGCAAGTTACAGCTTTTGAGAACAAAAACGTTCTGTTACTTTGAAACTGATTTTTCTGTAAGGAAAACATCAGTGTTTCTACAGCTGTCTCAGATGCTTGAGGCATTTACAAACTAGGAATAAATGTCTTTTACCCACAGCAGAAAGCTCTTGATGAAGGGTTGTTGTTTTTTCTTTCTTATCATATACTGTGATCCTATTACTGCAGAATCTATTGTTATTAATTGTCTTACACTCAACTTCTTCCTGATTTTTTTAAAAGAGTATCTTTTTGAAGTATCTTTTCAATGAGTTGGTTTTTCTTGGGTCCCACATTCTTTCCTGGTTTGCTGGGGGAAAAAAAATAGTCATACTTTACATATGTTTCATACATACTGTACATTTGTTTCAGTGCTTAGTATATACGTGTCCCGAAAGAACTTCTTGTACAGGTAAAACTTACTGTTATAGAAATGCCATTCACCTTTCTGCAGAAAACAAATTTGACAAAGTGTGTGTTATAGAAACTTCAAGATGGATTATGCAGTTTTTATATAATGCATGGGCCTCTCCTTACTCTCTACAGATAGGTCTTCTCCTGTGTATGAAACCTATTTGCAACTATCTCCTCTTCACAGAGATGTAAAATATCTGAAATTAGGTTCTTCATTCCACTGCTAATTGATTCTGAATCAAGGTGAAGGAGGGAATACATACAAAAGGATAATATATACTTTATAGAATCTTAATGTGTAGCTGAAAACGGTTCCTTCCCATTCATATTCTTGAGCTAAAGAGAAACAAACAACTCCTCCTACTGATTTCAGTTTTAGGAAAATTTCTATATAACCTGACCTTTGCAGTCTTGTGCAGGTAAGATTGCCAGTGATTTCAGTGGGTTTAGCATTTAATGTCTGACATTTTCAAAAAGCTATGCTGACATCCTTTTATTGGTTGCATATTAAACCCCCAACATCACTGAAAAGTAGTTCTACCTTTGGGTAGTATAAACTTAAAAAAAATAAAATCCTACTCTCATTATTTTAACTTGTATATTAAGGTTTAACCCATTGGGAGATTTCTAGTAAATCTTGCCTCCTTGTCTGCGCTTTCTTTGAATTGAAGCAAGATTAGGCCAAAAATGGAATCTCAGCCCTTCCCTGCCTCTGCTTTCCCGCACATTGTTCAACAACGCATGAAACTCTGTACCTTCCTTCTCCTTTATCATCAAGATCAGGGAACAGCCAGTTCTTAAACTTATCACCTTTAAAATAATGCCTGTGTAATTCTGCTGAAAATCTCAACTATTCAGATAAACCCACTGTGTTGCTTTACTTGTGCATTACTTTGCACTTGTTCCTCCAGGAACACACTTACGTAAGCACTGGAAAAGCTACTTCAAGTTACTCCGTATTTACACCTTCTTGACTCCTGAGTTGACTCACTGTGATACAATGTCACTTTTTTACATGAATAATTTTCTTATTTCTTCAAGAAAGCTTGGCCAGATCTGCTTTCAATGGTACTTTTAACAAGTAAAAAAGGAACAAACTTTTTCTGCTTCAAAATTTCTAGTATTTCCACTTAAGCCATTGAATCAGAAGGATTTTGAAAGAAAAAGACCTTTTTTATGGTTGGGCATGGGATACTTTAATGTTTGCCTTTTGTACAGTGTTTGGAAATAAAGGTCTGCTGATGAAGAGTAAGTATATTTACAAGGTTCATTTTACAAGTATTAGGCCTTTTTATTTCTTACTGAATTTCTTACAGTAGATGTTTCGCTATTTTTCAGTAAGCAAGAGAGGGGTCAAGCAAATTTTCCTACATTTAATTTAATAATAAATCTTTAGGTAACTTAC
>JAOXJM010000033.1:51768299-51803899 GCA_026413425.1 Tringa solitaria | reverse complement strand
TCCTACATTTAATTTCAGAATGATAACAGTGTCACCAAACTAATATTAGTATAGAAATACTAATTTTAATCATCTCATGACTGTAGAAGGCCCGAAATACGCTAATTGATATCTGAACCTATTTCAGAGGTACAAAGGTAAAGTATGTGTGAAAGCACATAAACTGATACTTATATTTTTATAGATTATTTCTAAAAAAATGTACAGACCCTGGAGGAAAGTGTCTTCCTTGAAATTCAGCACTTCATAATAACCTACAGCAACAGAGTCCTCCCACTAACGACAACAGGAGTACATCTTCTTTAGAACACTTTCATTTTAGCCTCTACTCAAAAAAGATATATATTTTGGCTTCTGTTAGATAATTATATTCTCTTCTGTGACATTTAAAATGTAATAAATAATTTCAGTAGCCTTTGATTATTAAGTTATTTTTATTGCACTGTAGAAATAACCGGTTATTACACTGAAAAAAAAGGATTAAGGAAAAAAATGCAATTTGAACAATATGATACTTATACGGTGACTCATAAAGTCCTGCAGGCACTGCCATCTATCAAAAAATAGCTAAGAGATGAAAAAAGTCTAGTATAAAATTGGCAAAAAAGGGGGACCCCAAGATGCCTGTATTCGGATCCTTAACTTCTGAGAGAGATTTTCGTTTTAAAGTTTGACAGGTAAAATTGTCAAGTGGCAAAACCAGTATTAACCTGGTTCCAAAACAGAATTATTCTAGGCCAGAGAACTGGGAAAATTCAGACAACCATTAGCAACTTCAATTTTTTAATTTTCTATCAATCACGTTACCTACTTAATTATAAGTTAATAGGAAAATGTATAGATAGTAGTGTAAAAAGTTAAAATTACTTGTATGTCAGAGTTCAGGAGCACGTCCACTTGGGGAACAATAAAAAATCCCAGCAGCTTGCAATAGTGGGGCTAGCTCTATTACGGTTTCAGCATAATGTATATTTGTATTTAAAAAGTCAAAGTCATTCTTACCTTTCTTCTTCCCCTGTAAAAAAAGATGTTACAATGTTTGACATAATGCGGTGAATATAAAGCAAGTACTGTAATGCCTTTATTCAGTCAGACCACCTCCTGCATACAATGTACAATGGGCTGAGAGGAGCTTGCAGAAGAATTATAAAGGGCAAAGAAAGGTTTTAATCTCAAAAGAAATTGAAAAAATTGCAATTTTTAGTGGGGAAAAGAATTAGAGAATGCAATAAATGAGTGTACCATTATGAGTGCAGAAAACAGGTCAACTGCAATTCATTCAGGACACAAATGTAACAAGATTCAGAAAAAGAAATCAAGGACGCTCAGACTCCTAACAAATGGTAAATACATCACAGCTGAGACAGTAAACCTCTTCCCTAAAGCCATGAATCATTATACATTTAGGTATATGGGAGATGTTGCCTTTATCCATTTTTAGTTTCTGACCGATCGCTGGGGAGCTGCTGCCGTTGGGCAGCACAGAAGGACTGGCTGGTCCAAACTGCCTGAATGCTGCACAGGTTTGTTCAGCTAATTAAAAAAAAAATATATGGATCCTACCTACTTACAGATACCTGTGTGCACAGTAGTCAAGATGGCAAACACTGAGTGGTAGGAAGAAAATGTGCGTGAAAGGAAGAGCACTTAGAAAACCGCAAAACTACTTACTTCTCTTAGCTGTAACTCAGATGGTGGCTGTGAGGAGGCAATAATAACCAGCTGCAATAAAAGAAAATTCAATTTGCTCTGTGTGCCTCATTACCAGAGAAGTAAACTATTGAGATCCAATGTTTCAAAGGCACATGTTTTTACTGAGTACCACCATGTCTAATATGGCTTTTCACCGAATAGAAAGAGTGAGAAGGGATAGAAAAACTCCAAAGGCCTGGCCCAGTGCCTCTCATGAGCCTGTGAGGATTTAGCCATACCTCAAAATCAGCCTGAA
The DNA here is from genome assembly GCA_026413425.1 of Tringa solitaria. Taxonomy (NCBI): domain Eukaryota; kingdom Metazoa; phylum Chordata; class Aves; order Charadriiformes; family Scolopacidae; genus Tringa; species Tringa solitaria. The sequence continues at coordinate 51,801,951 of JAOXJM010000033.1, read as the reverse complement.
TATGAGGAAGAAATGCAAGCTTCCAGTATAATTTTACATGTTCACCTAGCTCATCTGCAAATAGCAGAACAGCATTTTCCTGCAGATCTGTGAAAAAGCTAATAAAATTAATGGTCGGCTTAGTCACACTTGGGAAATGTTAAATAGATGGTTCCTCATCAAAATGAGGAATGTAAGACAAGGCACCTTTCTCGGTCTGAACTGTATCCTTTTTCGTTCACATAAAACTAATCTTGTCTCAGAGGGTTGTTACATTCCAGGTAGCCTCTCACAACTAGGTATTTTCTTGTTTCTGCAATTCCAGTTTTCAGAGTTCTCCCCTGAACCACAAGGAAAAGAAATATCAGAAGGTCAGACAAAAATGTCCAGCCTTCTCAGACAGCTATAGTGGCAATCTGGCACGCCTGGTTTCCTATCTGGAATTGTTGGTCAGATATTCCTCATCAACCACAAAAATCCATGTGTTCTTTTGTCTCAAAGACTGTGATGATGAAATATGTTGGCTCTTTCATTGCTGCGTTTGAGACGTGCCTTTTTTAAAATACATGAGGTGAGAATTAGGTCATCCATCAGGGTTGTCATGAACAGCTGAGACATACAGTTCAGATCCAAGTATGAAAATGAAATCCCTGACAGAATTCCCGTGTTTCTTGGATACATATCAAAATAGGTTCCTTCAAGACCTATATTGATCCTTTTGAGCTGCATAGCCATATCCATACTTAGCAAAACGATGAAAGACAACATTTCCTTGAAAACAGGGCTATGGAGCAGGTTTTTAATAACTTGAAAGAACATTATCTAAAAAATGGCCCACGATTTGCTAAGACTCTCAGTTTGTTACTGCTCGTGTTGGAGCACATTATCAGATGGAATATTCTGGCAAAGATTTATCTAATTACTCTGAAATGCATTTTCCACTTCATAATGCTATTTAAGATTAGCATATGGAACGCTAGAAATAAACCAGAACATTGATTATGCACATGCTAGTCTATTCACATTTAATAAGACACTCGTAAGTTGCTAAAAGAAGACTACATGAATAAATTCCAATTTGCAGTTTTTAAATGAGGAAAATATGATATATTTTAGAAACAGAAATGTTGTATTCGCTGGAGCTTAGGTGATGTACAGAAGACTTAGCAGTGAAGTGAATTACAACACTACTCACTTTATGGCCCTTTTACACTGGTGCATTTGGCTGGTGCCAAATCCAGCATACAATATCATACTGTAAATGAGAAATTAGTTAGGCTAGAAAGCATAACTAAATAGGTCCCTACACCATATGACAGTAGATGCTTTAAATATAGAGTGATACGCTGACATGTATCATCTGAGAAACAGAACAGCTTATTGAGTTATGCCACCTTTGCACAGCACAGACATCTACAGACCATTTCAAACTTTCAGGAAAACGAAGTAAGAGGGACACACAAGAGTACTTGTTCATCTAACGTCAGCAAAGGTTTTGTGTATGGAAGCCAAAATTCCTTTTTGGTTTTGGCTGGTAGTATGAACGTAAGTTGATAAACTGTCTTCTAAAACATTTTTGTGTTTGGCATCAAATACGTGCCTGTTTGGTGAATAGTATAATGAACACAAAGAATTACTGTCTAAGGTGTTTTGTGAGATCTGTGCAGTTCAAAGTCCCATCTTGATGGCTTCAAAGTGAGTTGGTAACGTGCTCTAGGAACTACCAATGGTTGTAAACTGGGTATTCCACTAACTTGGTAAAATCTGGCTTATTATTTTCACTTACAGACTGTAGGAATAGAATTAATTTAATCTAGGATTAGATAGCTTGCAATATATACTTCTGCAGCTGGATTAGCTTTCTTACCATATTCAGTGGACAGAAATATGATAGATGCAATTCATATAACTAGTTTTGAACATCAGGATGTGTTTGAAGTGCTTTTTTTCTCTTCACTGACCATAAAAGGGAACACAGAATAACAAATTGACTTGTAAGCAAATGCAGATAGATGATGGGGTACCACTCCTAGGTACAGTTGCACATTCTGATAAGAACCGATGCTCACATGCCTCACCTGTCATCAGCTATACATCTGCATGATACAGTACAGCAGCATGGAGCTGTTGATCACGCGTTGCTTAGTGATGCACATTTTTCTTGCAGCGTAGGTTGAATCCTAAACTGGTACAATAGCCGCCACGGTTAAGCAATTTTCAAACTATTTATGAAGATCCACATTGAACCCGATCTGCACCGGTATACGGATTTCTTTGATCAACCTGCAATTTTTTTTTTACTCACAGAGAAGATGCCTGTAACCAATCTGATGTCCCCAGAAGGTGTAGATGAGAAGAGTGGTCTTCACCAACATCAGACTTCATCATCATTCCCCACATGATTGTTCTCCTGGATTTAGATTTTCATAGTACCAAAGGACCTTGCTGATGACGTTTTAAATTGGCCTGTTTCAGTGTGCTGAAGTAGTTTTCAGATGTAAGCAAATCATAGCAAGCTGCTCTGAGGTTGAAGAGCATTATGGATGCAGTCTACAGGTGATCAGGAGCTCTCACTTAACAACTGGCTAATGGTTCTGTACTGAACATCACCAGTGAAGCAGCTTTTGCTTGGTGAGATGTATCAGTTGCTAGATGAACTGTTTAAATCATTACCAACTTTACAGTAACTTGACATTCAGAGGTACACTTAGTGCTCTCCTCACTGCACAAAACTAATGCAAATGCCCTACCTACCCAGAGCAGCAGGCCAATCTAAAGAATTATACACACATTAGCAAAGTCATTCAGTTATGTCTTTGTTTTAATGAATTTTTTAAACATTTGTATCATCAGACAAAACATTTAGGTCATGAGAAAATATTTATTTCCAACAGCATGGATTTTGAAAATTAGTTGGAAGAAGAAGGCATGTTCAATGCTATGGTTTTTCCAATGCTGGGTCAGTTGAAACAGTGTGTTGTAGTGCATATATTAACCAGTTACCTTAAGGAAATGCAAAAAGACATAGTGAAGTAGGAAGTGAGTACAAACATTCAAGGCAGTAAAAATGCAGAATACTGACACATGGCTGGAAAATGTACTTTTTGTAATGCTCTTTTAGTGTCACACAAAACTAGCAACTCACTTTAAAACATTCTTTGTCAGCAACCATACTTTTGACCATATGAAATTATTAAATTTAAGACAGTCTTTCAGCTGGAAGAGATATTAAGTCTAACGCTCATATCAAACGCTTAGATTTTGTTAGCTTTGCTTGATATTTAAGATAGTTTCAAGGTACTGCACCAGTATGACATAGTTGTTGGTTTTTTTTAATTGATTAGTACAGAAACATGCAAATAGTAATGCATGAGGATTTTATATATTTGATTATAATTGGATGTATTATTGATAGAGCACACCAAGCTTTTTTTCTTACATTTTATGCTGAACTGTTCCATTTCCACACCTACCAATTGCCATCATAGTTCTCATGGCTTACTGTGTAAAGCCAGAAAGTGAAGAAAGTAAGAATGTCTTTACTTAGGACATATATATTAATGAAAATAATTCTTTTATAGGTAGATATATGTATCTACATATAATTAAGATTACATGGTATTTTTATCAGCATGAAATGTAAAAAAAAGTTCTCCAAACACCCCAAACTAGTAGGAAAACATAGTTAACTGGCACAATACACTCTTAAACCAGTTTTTTATAAGGCTTCAGTTTTCCTGATGAATGGGACTAAATTTTTAAGTAGGTCTGTATACATTTTAGTCATTATAACTGTTTTATGTCACAATATATTCTTAATAAAATAAAAACTCTTGTGTTGTAATTAAAGATAGCTAGTTACCTTCTAGACAAATATGATCTTTTAGAGAGTAGGCTGTGTCTAAAGTATAAGAAGTAGAATTAAGGTGCTTCCATATTTTTGCTTTCATTCTTACAAAGTACCACACATAAACAAATTGCAATATTTGCTTGCAGACATGCTTTTCTTTGGCTTTTACCATATTTCTAATAGCATGTGATCCCCCATTAGAGAATTTCATATTCATTACTTACTTGATTTTGTAAAAATTGCATTGTAAAACTTAATGGAACAAAATGTTGGATGCATTACCTTTGTCACAGCTACACTTTTTCTCTTCCTCTCATAATTTCCGTTTGCATCAAGCAATAACTGCAAGCAACAATAAATTTAAAGCTAGATTTTTTGCACGTTGTAAACTGGGTAGGACCAGGAGTTACTGACAAAACCATCTGGTCATGCAAGATTAGCAAATTCTCTGTATTCCAACCCATTGCCATCTAATCTGTCCTGTTTCCCCCGACACATACTAACACAATGAAGCTGGACAATGGTTCAACAGCAAGTGCATGTGATAGTTCTGGCAAGACTATTTTTGTTTTGATTAAGCACATATTTTATCCGGGAGGGGCTAGAAAAGCAGGGCCTTTTTCTTCAGGTCATTCCGCTTCCAAAGTGCCAGACGATCAAATTCCTCAATGCTCATTTTGAAGACTTCCTGGAACTCTTCAGGGGACAAATGCCTCTTGAAAATGAAAATACAAAAGGTATCATTAAGCTCTTCTGTGCACAGGAATATTTCTGCCCTCCCTAAGTTTTAAAACACACCACAAAATAACGCGTTAGGATTTGCATTTAAATTCCCAAACTGGTTCTGGAAAAGACCGCATCAAAACCAAATGAGCTCAGAGTAGCTGGGAAATAAAATTATTGATGGCAGTAGCGACTTCTGAAAAAAAATAATCTTTCCAATATAGTTCCAACTGAGCAGAAGCTATGGTCCTCGGGAAAATGATGTGTTTATTCATGGTGCTTGATGACAGAGTATGCTAAGAAAAATTTAAGCTGTTCCAGGACTTTAAAGAGATTGATAACAATGTAATTTCAGAGTTGGATTTGTTATGCCTTGATCTTTAATGAGAGTGGTGGATGCCACATTGGTCCACTAATAGCAGCCTTTTAACAAAGGAAAGAGCACACTGCTAAATTCTTAAATCCAAAATGTGCTTATCCATGGGGATAGACTCATATCAGAAGCCCGAGCTGGATAATGTTTGTTTTCTTTTTAAATGCCAAGGACTACACTTCTATTTGATGTTCTCATTATTCAATATCAAAAAAAAAAAATAGAGAGAGAGAAATAGGGGAGAACATCAACATAAAGAATTGGAAAGAGGTAAGATAACAATTACCAAATAATTATTAATATACACACAGAAAAGACAGAAAAGATAAATGTGTGAATTAGAAAGGAATATCATATCAAATTCTTCTGATAATTGTGGACTAACTCTTGTTCAAGTATTTCAGTAGTACGAGTTATGGTTCTCTGTTCCTGATGTGTCAAACGCACACCATCTAAAAGGGACTGATTCTGCACAATGAGAATTACAATTTACAATCTTTAAATGTGGACATTCCTCTTCCACAAAGATTTACCTGGAACCTGGGACCAGCCTTGCAATCTAATCCTCTCCTCCCCAACTGAGCTTTTGACTTGAAGTTCCCAATGCGCAGCTCTCCTTCCAGGCACACCCCAGCAGCCCTGTCCCAAGCACATCATTGCCTGCTGAAGCACCCCCTGCATCCAAAAATGAGGTCCCCCAAAGCTGCTGAGCAGAGTAAATGCTTGGATGTGCCTCACACAGCAGAATCAGGCTCATCACACATTAGACAACTGCATTATTTCTAGGGAAGGATACTGGCCTTTTCCTTTTGTCTCGCTTCCTCTTGGTTGCAGGACTTCCCAGGAGGTCAGAAACCTGGGTTCAATGTCCTTATCACTTGAAAGAGGCTCAAACGTGCTACTTCGTCCACATCACTCACTCTCAAGACGCACACCAGTAAGCCAGCCAGGAGGATCATTTCAAAGGAGATACAGTCCTCACGAATGTGAATAACGCTGCCTCCATATGCTGAGTGCAAGATGTTGAAGATAGAGAGGCACACAGCACTCTCCAGGGGAAGGGGAGTCACTGGGTCCCTCAGACAATGTTTTTACTGGTAATTCAGATAAATCAAGGTTGTCTATCATTTTAATCCAGGTCCCAGCATCATCTTGCCACTACTAGCCAGCACTTGCCACTATTAGCCAAAACTGTTGCAAGGAACGTGCTGACATGCCCTGATAATCCCACGATGGTTTACCTGGCCAGGATAGACACAGCCCCATTGGCCTATTTGCAAAGCTATTTTTTTGACAAATTCAAAAACAAAATTTTATTTTCCACTTATTAACAATGCGTTTATCTTTGTAATGTAAATTACTCTAGGAAAACAGATGAAATTGTTTATAAAAAATCACTACATTTAATTACCTTGAATGGTCATTTTGGGCCCTTGTGGTTTCTTAAAAAAGGACAGCCTTGCTTTTTTTCCCTTGAGATTCCACATATTCAGAACAACAGTGACTAAGAATTTGGAATGGAGCCTTCATTTTTCATTTGACCAATGATAGCAATCCACCATAAGCGCTATGCATAGCATGGAACAAACACGCCATGCATATTTGGCAAAGGAGATCCTGTTTTGCATGGAAATAAGCAACATCTGACAACGTATTTTAGAAGCAATCTCTCACTGACAGAATTTAATTCTACTGGGTTTGGAAAGAAAAAGTAACTTCTCTCTGCATTATTTTTTTTTTATTATTATTCCATATATTCCTGGTAATCCAGCGGAAAAATGTGAGCAATTTCTCACAGCAAGCAGCGTGTCTGTAAATTGTGGGATTTAAAAAGAAGTCTGGATGAGCAAACTGTAGCATATTTTCTTTTATCTTGCTTTCTAGATTGTAGGTAAGATCTGAGATGTCCCCTCACTCAGGAGAAAGCCGTGACAAACTGTAACTCATACTCAAAGAGAATATCAGAAAGCCTATTCCCTGCAGATAAATCTACTTTTCCAATCATCCAAAACCATAGGAAGTGTAAAACTTTAAAAGGAATGTTTCCACCAGCTTTTTTCCTGAGGTAAATTACACCATGTCTTCCTAGAAACTGCTGTGGTCTCATCAGATCCATTCCAATACTGAAGGTCGATGGAGAGAGTCAGCAAGCCCTACATGGGGCCTCAAGCCTTTTCTGCAGGGTGTCATATACTTGCTACACTTCCCCTCCCAATGAAGCTTGCCACCAGTCTCACTACAAGCTCTGAAATTCCCCCTTCCCTTTCCAGTGCTGTATTTTGCCATTTATCATTTTGCTTTGCCCTCAGGTTTAGCAAGCTTTCAGTCCGCAGGCATCTATCCAAGCCAGTATGAATTAGATGTGCCCTCTGCTTGTATCCAGATGACATCACCTCCATTCCTTGCATGCGCTCATTTTCTAATTATGTTGAATTTTTGTTTTACACCGGCACTATTTTTTTTTTCCCTCATAGAAGTTCTCAGTTGGTGCCACCAGGTCCAAAAGGAGCTGAGAGTTTCCAGCCCAGAGATGCAGTAGCAGAGATTGAGGTGGGGAAAGCATGACTTTCACTTATTTTCATCCCCCATTCCAATAGGAAGTTTCTTTGCTTTTAATTCTCCTACACATAGTGTGTCCCTGACTAATGGTCAGACTGCAATATTTGCAGTCTATAAACTTCTTACTCCATCAAGGCATTACCCAAATGCAAAATTAATTCTAGAGGAAGGGAACACTTCCCTTTGATCTTAACCCTCTCTGATGGCACCAGTCTGTTCCCAATGTAGTATAATTCCCACTGTTCTCCCTGCATCTCAGAAATTTTTACTATTTCTTTCTTAAGGGAGATGGGCTCTAGCTTTGGGACCGACCCTAGAAGCAGCAATGATTACAGGTCTCTCTGTAAATTTTGGAATAAACCTTGATCCCAGAAAGATGTCATCAAACTGGCAAAGCTTCAGATAAAAGTAACAAAAGTAATCATGGGTTGCAGAGTTTGATTTATGAGGAAAGACTAAAAGGTCTAAGTATGTATAAGCTTAGCCAAATGATGACTAAGGGAGAATATGGTGAATGTCTGAAAGTATTTGAAGGGTATAAACACCATGGGAATAGGGCAGTGCGGGAAGTCGATGTTCATACTTTACTTTGTATGTGTGATGTTAATTTTTTTCTGCACTGTTGTTGGGACTTTCTTAAGCCTTTCTTAAAGCTTTAAGACCTACAACTCTTCCCAAACAAAGGCAGTGAAAATGCGCCACTACGAAATATTAGATTGATTTATCTTTCTTCTCAGCTATTTGAATATTAATTTGTCTTAACTGAAGCGTTCCCTTGTCTCATTAGTCAAACAAAAGAAGGGAAATTGAAAATTATGTGTAAGGAATAGGGAGGATATTCATCTTGAGGTATGAGAGAAGATGTGTGTGCAAAGCTATGCTTTACAAGGCCAAGAACATTATATCTTTTTTGCTTTTTTCCTTCCTTTTTTTTTATGACTGAATCAGCTTAAAATATCCAGCTACATTAATGGTGCATCATTGGGCCATTAAATGAATAGCCCAAGTTATTACTAAAAGCAAAATTCATTCCTTTTTTTTTTTTTTTTTACTAGTGTTGGACTTGTTTACATAGGAAGTCTGGGTGTTTTACAGCATGCTAGTAACCGGTTCTTAATTCCCTTTGTGACAATTTGGCCATATTCAGGCAGTTTAACTCAATCAACTTCTCTGCTCTGCATCAACAGCAATGCTGGATATGCTGAGGAGAATACAGAGGACCAGACGAAGGTGCCCTTCTGCCCACACTCTGAACTGGCTGCATTTAAGTGAGCTCAGTTTGAAAGCTGCATAGTGCATAGCTGCATGTTAACATGATGCTACCTGAAAGCCCTGCTAAAAAATAAATTAAACAGCTTAAAGATGGTTCCTCACTAAAATGACTGCTAAACCAGAGCTCACAGCATCAGAACATCAGCATTTTGTATATATTTGTGAAATTGTCACACTAGAAAGGACTACCGCATGATATTGTTTTGATAAAATTGTATTAATCTGAGGCTTGTAAAGTCAATAATACTCAACCTTTTGTTCAGGAGAGCATGTCATGTCAGTTTGCATGACAAATGAGAGAAGGACAGGGAGACTCAAGTTCAGTAAAGTACTGGTCCCACCAGATGTGTCCATGGGTCGCAGCAGTGGCTTTGTGTGGAAGAGGAGAGTCGTGTCTCCAGAAGCACAATCTCTCACCTGCACTGACAGCATTTTGAATTACCGAAATGGGGTCAATGCTTCAGGATCCCACTTTGGGAATCCTGAAGGTGGCCTGCAGCTTGGGAACTGAATGCTGCTGCTGTAATTCCTCACCTGGACATTACCTATATGGCACAGTCCTGTGTAGGAAGGGTCCCCACGTCCCATTGTAATTATGCAGCTAGTTCTCCTACAACATACCCATGCACAACAGAAGAATTAAAACAGAAATGTTTCTTGTTAAGACATACAGAACTAAGCAAGGGCTGAGAGAAGCCTCTCTGCTGCAGCGCAACCCCTATCATGGAAAACCCTCATGCTTTATGAAACACGATAATTAAAATGAGCGGTACACATACAGACTAATTTTTGAGTCTCTCAGAACAAAAGTAATTAATTGCACATTCAAATACTTGCTCCTCAGTGTTATCTCAGAAAGAAGTGATGCTTTTCGCTGTAAATTAATGAGGCTTGCCTCTGTTTTTCTGTGGTCTGCTAGAAAGTCACTAATGTTTCTAAATAGAGTTATAATGTTTATCTAATTCAATGAGATTTCTTTTCCCCAAGAATAATTGTATTTTAAATTAAATTCAGAGATCTTCAAAACTAATACTTAAAGACATGGCATTAGTGTGAATAAGTCATAGGAAGGGAAAATTGCAATTAACCTAGAGCCACACTGCAGTAAGCTGTGACCAGGTCATGCTGTATAAGCATGTTTATTCTGTGTCAGTAATTGGATGGGAGTCTTCCTGTGAAAATCTGCTGATGTAGGAAATCCAGGGGATATCATACTTCTCCATGAGTCAATATTGAACCAATGAACCAACACAGTGGATGGCAGGAGGTGATGAGCTGAAGACTAGAAAAATCAAAGCCCTAATTCCTAGACATCATTTAAAACCTCGGGTTTGTTTCTCTTTTGCTTTTGCTTTTTGTTACATTATGTTATAGGAAATGACAGCTGAGCGTTACATTGCCTTTGCCCGAATCCATAGTGAATCTTTCAGCTAGTCACTCTGTGAAGCACTACTGTGCACTCTACTTCATAGAGCGTAATTTTAAGTAATTGCCCGTTTCAATTCATTTTAGTCCTTGTAACACTTCCAACCTCTGATCCACAAAATCCAGAAGTAAAAGCTACAGGATTTTTTCCAGAGTCTTCAAAATACAAACCAGTCAAACTAAACTGTGATTTACTGGGAAAGGTTTATCCACAGATAAGCAAGCATTCATGTAAGTAACTAGATCTTAGCTCTTCAGGGTAGCTAGTGTAGGGGCTTTGCTGGTGGGACAGTCTTTTCCTGCATTCAGATTTCGAATGTTAAAAGCATCTCAACTGAATACATTTGGAACAATAATAGCTGCCTCCATTCTCCAGTTTTTCTCCTCTCCCACCCATTCCCTTCTCCTGTGCCTCTCAAAAGTTAGCCCAAATATTATTTTCAGATGTCCAATCATAATTTTCTGGAAAATTTTCTCTTTGATTCTCTTTGAATCAGCTTTGATTCTCTTTGAATTTCAAATCCTCATTCTGCTTCCACAAGGCTTGCACTTTTCCCCCTTCTTTCTGTTGCACTGCTAGGACTCAGCACGCTTTTCAGAGGTTTCTTCTAAGCCAACTGCATGGCTAATTACAAAACTCTAATTAGCCATGTGCCACATTCCCAAGGGAGTACTCAATGTTATGCTCATCTATAAAGTAATTAAGCTTCACGCTCAATAAATATTTCAAACTATTAAGTAATTATGTGATAGGGGAGAGAACGTTAAGAAACGGCATGAGTTGCCACCTAATGAACTTCAAAAGGTATCAAAAGATAACTAGAGCAACTCTGTTGATCAGGGGGATGAGGCAGTAGGTGCTACTACAATTGAGGATATGCTAGATAGTATTATGCTAGACTTATTCACAGCACTGAACAGTTGTGCAACTTGGACCACTTGTGTGACTGAGTCTTGGCAGGAGGTGTAGATCCCCATCTCTCCTCTGCTTCCACATAGCAATGTGGGTCCCTGAAAAGGCTCCCAGGAAAAGCAGTGCAATAGGAGCAGTGAGGAAGGGAGCGTGAAATCCTTCCCCCTGCTGATGTAGCCCCAAGCATCTATACAAGGCTCCTCAACCTGTGGATATATCTCATTTGGTATCTCAGGGTATCATGAAACTTCACAGAAAAGCTGCATTCCATTCAGCACTACTACTGTGGGGTAGTTAAATATATAACCTATTATGAAATATCACAAGGCACAAGCAAAATATTCTGCAGTAGCATTGTACGTTCAGTGTTTTCCTCACCTGTGTAAATATGCCATAAGCTGAAAAGACCAAAGTATTTCACTCAGGGGTATCAATATATTACCTACACAGTAGTACACAGAAGAACATCTCTGAAGATTACTTGTGCCATCATTCTGTCATTCAACTAAATGAGCCTTTTCATACTGACAATTACATAGGTAATCACCTTCAACAGGCTGCTGATAAAAATGTTATATAATTAAGAAAATAATTCATAAATAAAACTAAATCTATCAATCCATCATGAATTACGAAAATATGTAGAGGATCTTGAGTTTCAAAAATCTAAGACATTAGCTGAAGTTTTATCTTAAGAGATAGATGTATATTAAATTGGAGAATCAAATGAAGTTATTTCTTGCAAGTTCATGTATGTTAGCCCTAGCACTTATCTGGATATTTGTCCCAGACTCACAGTTTGGTTTGGTTTCAGGTGAAATGCCTATGGTCTTTAGGTCTGATCCAAAAAAGTATGCCGAAGTAAACAAGAAACTTTCCATATTCATTTGCTTTAAGTAGAAAATACCTTAAAGCAGGTTTTCCAGTTTCCCTTCATTTCTGCTTGAGTGCATCCATAATACGAATTCTCCACATCTAATCCCTGTCCACTCCCACAGTGTTTGCACTCTGACAGGAATTAGCTTTTGTACATATCTTGTAATTTCTAATGTGCATTTTCATTTTACAACAGCTCTTTTCACGAGGGCTTTGAAAACTGACATAGACATCCAGCACTCATCACAATGCAAGCACATGCCTAGAATAAGAAACATCACACAAACATTTTGCAAGTTAAACAGTGTCAAGTTCCACTGAAGTAGGCGAACTGCACTTTTTCACTCCAGGTTCTAAACTTCATTGCGAAGTGAGCCCGTAACCTCAAATTCAGCCCCAAACTACAAACTGCACTTCTCTATGTTAAAACGGACAGCATTCTAGTTTTGCCCTGATTTTCTTCATCTGAGCTCCAGAGGAGGTGGGACACACAACATTGTTTGTACGAATGACATCTAGAAGCTAGGACTGTTATATATTCAGGCTCAATTACTGGAAACCAGTCCTAAAATGGTTGCAGCCCAAATGACTGGGACTCAGGGTGGTTGTTGAATAAAAACTAGTGGAAAAAATGTCATCCCTAAAACAAATCCAGACAAGCAGTTTCAGGAGGAAAAGCATGTTTGAATTAATGTGAGTGCTCTGTTCAAACAAGACCGCACCCATGTTTAAATCTCTCTTTTCTGTTTACAAGAGAACAAGGTGGCAGATGAAGGTTTGCTACTTGACATTCCAGAATATTTTTTTTTCTTAGCAATTGTTTCAGTGTATCCTTGTTAAACAAAGAATGAACAGGCTCAAACAAAAGTGCAATAATATCTTTTCTACTGTATTTGATAGGCATGAATGAATTATGCTTTTAACTCTCTGACATTCAAAAGAGAAGCCTAAAGAAACTAAGATACACTAAGATAAGAAAATCAAATGAAAACACTAAAAGAGGGTTTCTAAATGGATGACTCTATGTTGGCTTTCAAAACTACCAGCCTGTGACCACAAAAGAAACCTTATACTCTCTGATAAAAGCAACTTCAGGGGGAAAAAAAAATAAATCTATGCAGCTGGGCATGAACTATCAATTTGGATGTGCAAGCACCGAATCACATTGTTGCGACTGAATAAGAGGCAAACAATATCCAATCTAAGATAAAAGTATCAAGTACAGGCTTTTAGGAGCTCAAGGTGTTCAAGTACTTAAAAGAGGTATCAAGATTTTCAGAAGTGTCCACAGACCAACTTCCTTTGGAAATGAAAACAAAATGGGTCATGTGGAACACCACTGGGAAAGTAGCAGCTATGTGTATGGAATGTGCTAATGTGTACCATCCAAAAGTGATGTCTTAGTCCCTGGAAACACAGGGCTTAAGTCGTCCAAAATAGGGAAGTTTGCTCCAAGATACCTATATTTTAACCCCTGCATAATAAAATGATCCTTTTGATACAGATGTTCCAAGATAGACCAAATTATGTATTTTTTTTTACATATGCTATTGCAGCAAAGGTAGCTTAGAATCCTATTTTAAATATATGTTATCCAACATAAGATCCAGCAAATAAGAGACCTATGGAGGTCTTCAAAGGAGGGCCAACTTTAAACACCACATTCCTCAAGGCCTTGTCCAGCGAGTTTTGCATGCCTCCAGGGCCGGATATTCTACAGCTTCTTGGGCAACCTGTTCCAGTGCATCACCCTCCCAGTGAGGAATTTGTCCCTTATATCTAATTGCAATTTCCCTTCCTGAAACTTGGGACTGTTGCCTGTTGGCCTTCCAGTGCCCTTTTCTGAGATGGGCATGTTTTCCTCTATAACCCCTTTACTGCAAAGGTGCACTGCTGCCTCATCTTCAGCTTGTTTTCCACTAGCACCATCGGGTACTTTTCTGGACAGCTGTTCCCCCCATTTTGTGCTGTTGAATGGTGTTATTCTCTCACAAGTGTAGGAATCTGGATTTACCTTTACTGAACCTCACAAAGTCCCTCTTGACCCATTCTTCTAGCCTGGCCCGGTCCCTCTGCTCATCAGAGCATCAATTGCTGTCCTCCCCAGTTTGTGTCATCTGCAGATGTGGTGAGGGTGCAATGTTTTTTCTTCACCCAGACCGTATGACCCAGTCCTGTGCTACTGCTATGTTGCTCTGTTCGTTATCTGAATTAACTTGTTCTTCACCATTTCCCGTTACAATAGCTCACAGGAATGCTCGTCTGTTCATCTAATATTAGAATAAATAGCACTGTGGTAGATACAAACTTCTAAAAAAAAAATTCCTGGGCCAAATTCTTATCTAGTGTAAATTCCTTGCATTTCTAATCAGCTTGCACGGAATGAAGACCCAGGCTATTCATTCAAAAGTCAGAGTGCCAGTAATGTATTTAAAAATCAGCAGGTCATTTATTACAACTAGCTCTCAATGCTGCATGCATTAGTTCACTGTTGGCATAAAAATCTCCTGGAGGAGCACAAGTACTGGGCTACTTCTGCCTCACTGCCGAGTTAGAACAAGCAAACAAAAACATGCCGAGCGTTTCTACGCTTAGATATATGTGCTTTTGAAGAAAGAATTCCTATTATTTGAACGCATTTATTACCAGTTGAGCCTTCCTAATCTCTAGATACCTCTTGGGCTTAGAAAAATATGCTTTTTTACAAGAAAATATTTTTTATAATCCTTAAAATAAATTTCTTACACAACAGCGTAATCTTAAAAATACTCACAATGGGAGCAAAGTTAGGAAAACACTACCACCCATTAAAACCCCACCCTCCTGTGGTCCTCGACCACTAGCTGAGGCCTTTGTTACAGCCTCCCTTAATTTGACCCAAGGAGCTAATACCATTTACTTGAATTCACTTTTCATGACAGCAGCATTCAATATGGGAGACTAAGAGGGAATCAGAGACAAACAACAGTGCCTTTTCCATGACATCTATGCTGGATCACTCAAAGTTCATAACAAACTGGTTCACAAACAGGAGCCTGCTTCAAGTCAACTTGCAAGAGGGCTGTTAAATAAAGGTAGCTTATGCAGATTCACTCAACTGATTGCTCTTACGTAGACTAGGAAACCAGAAACATGACATGTGAGATATTCTAATCATCCTGGACAGGGTAAGACTGATTTCAGGTTTGATAGCCGATATAAAAGATGATGGTTCTAAGTCTCCTTTCAGTGACACTACCTGTACCCTGACCACAGCCGTCACAGCCAGGAGCTTGTTCTGATTTGTAGCAGCAAATGAAAGATGAGGCATCCACCCACAAACCTGATCATAACAAAGCTGGAATATTAGAACATGGATTTCTTTTCTTAAAATATTTTCCAAGATAAATCACTCTACAGTTTGGATAAGGCTTAGCAGTGCTATCACCTTCACCACTTCTGTAGGCACAATCCAGCCCTTTCAAGAGTGACACTTGCTGTGTAAAATGAAAACATAAGACCAGCTGGCAACCCATTCTGCTCAGAGAGAGGCACCTGTCTCTGAGGGATCTGTGAGCATTGAACCATACCCTCTAGTGAATGTGAAACAGAGCTCAAGAAAAGATGACATCTAACCTTAAAGCCTGCTTCCCTTATTCCCGCTATTGCTTCCCAAAAGCTTGAGGATACCAAAATACACTAAGTGGGCCCTCTACTAACACATGGGGTATATGTCTAACCCTGGTCTGTTCCTCTGCAAACCTATAAATGTAGTTGTGGGCTCCCTGAGTCCTGGGTCTTGCACAAGCCTGAAATCTGCTGAATGCACAAGTCAGCAAGTAAGTTACAATCTTTTTCCCCTGCCACAAGAGAAAATAATGATAAATTGCTTTTCTATGCAAAGCCACTTATTTCCAGCAGAAACATAATGCAGAAGGAAGGGATGGGAAGGAGGGGAAGGCTCTGGCAGAGAAGGCAACCGTTTGTGCCTTTCAACTCTGCGTATGGTTTGAATGTGTAGATGAGCTGCTGCCTCTGTTTCTCCAGTAGTTATAATCCTGTTTATAAACCTATCAATCCCTAATAAATGTAAGATGGACTCCAAAGGAGTCCCTCCCGCAGACATGCACGTTTAACACAGTGCAATGATCAGCAGGATCAGCCTGGTCCCCTTATCGCTTTCCTGGTGCAGGTTTGAAGCAGATCTTGTTTATTGTTCTTTTTGCAAATCTCTCTGAGATCTTTGAAGTGGTTGGGCTTCTTGAGCCACCAGGCACCAGGCGGCACCTGGTGCGAGGCAGATGGAGCAACCCCTATGTTAAACAAACAGCGGTCCCAGCTGAGGGCAGCGTATGAGTTACGGATAATGGCAGCCAGGACAGGCACGATCCATCCAAAGCAAACTGTATGTTGTCTTAAAAAAGCAATTTGGAGCTGCTATTTGCTATTCAGACCAGCCTGATGTGTTTAAATAAAGACTCTATTCTTTAACACACACATATATGTATATAAATATAAAAGAGTCCTTTAGAAGATGTGTTCAGATGAGTATCCCTCCAACGTCCTGCTCCTTTTTCTGGACTCATTATGCTTTTTATTATTGCTATCATGCCTTGCCATACCCCAGGCTTAAAACAGCACGCGTTTGAGGCTCTTTTTCCTTACAATCAAATCAATACCACTTGCTGAGTCATTAGGTGACAAGCACATTGAAGTATTTAAGAACATAGCACCATTTCCAAAATATACTACATGTATAAGAATTTGGTCCTTTTTTTCTTTTAAAGAAGGAACTTTCTACTACGTCAGTTTTTCTCCTTTAAGATTAAAGTTTCTTTCTTCTTTTCTTCTCACATTATCAAGTTAAACACACAATAAATTTATTTAAATATAAATCTTCCCAAAAGTCCAATATTAATCACATAATCACATATTTTTTATTGCTTAATAGTAATTCACACAAAGATATGTTAGTTTAATAATTGAGGTGAGTCTTTATTCAATCCTGTCATTACTCACTCAAAAAAATCAACCTCATGAATTTTGCCTGAACATCAACTTCAGGATTTGGCCTTTGGAAACCAAGCTTTCCTTTATGATAAATTATATCTGCATTTCTCCAGCTTATACTACTACTCTTTGGGAGAGGTGGATGCTACAGCAATCACTGTAACGCAGTGATCACGGATCACACAGCTGAAGGATATTCTGAATAAGACAACGGATCTGAAACATAGATTCATGTATTTGCAGGACAAATGGAGCTTTTTTTTAAAATACTCAGGTTACTCTAGGTTGGTGTTTTTTATATGAATTAAAAAAACATGTATCCACCTGCCCCATTCCAACTTTCAATATCCTGTATAATCATCCAAAACTAATGGGTTTTGTAAAACACCATTTGGTGAGGCACTTGCCAAGCTTTTGGCTATTCTTTTTTAGTTAAATTGCCTACATACTACTGTTTTGAAATAAAATATAATAGATAATATTATTCTTTAATTGCTGTTACTTGGGCACTGGAATCTCCAAGATGGTAAACAAACAGGACAAATACTAGCAAAGTCATCAAGTAAATATCATTCCTACCTCCAGCCTGGTCCTGTCCACATCCTTAGGCAATTTCACACGAACTCGGTTTGTTACAATAAGTGTTTTATAAGGATAAATCTGTTAAAAAGACAAGAGCATATGAACTCCAGCCAAATCTGATTCTAACGCGTGGAAATGACAGTGTGGGGAACTACTAATTTAAATGGTACATACTTGCATCTTGATTTGACAAATATTTCACTGTGACAAAAATTAGCAAAATAAAATAAAAAAAAAAAGAAAAAGGAATACATGTAACCTTGCTAGGAAGTGCTGAATCTGATTGTTCTTCCAGTGTTGGAAAAGCCCTTCTTACCTTGTATTCTGCAAGAGAATGAGAACAGGTTCACAGTTTAGAATGTATAGGCTTCTTTTGGAGTCACTGCAATGAACATCTGGGTACATCAGCAATTTGTTATGCTACTACATTTCTCTCTTCTCAATAGCTGTTGGACAACTGCATGCATAGTAAGCATTTCACCCCCATGCTCTGAATGCCTGTAACACTGTCTATTACCGAGGCAACAGTCCTTGAAACCAAAGTCTTATTACAGAAAATCCATCTCCTGATGCCATTGGGTTACACAGCAAGTATGTCTGGCAAAATTGGGAATTTCTTTTTACAGGGAGCTTTTGTGCAGAGTTATGTCAGTCTGTCATCCAAAAGTCCTGCCCTTATTGTTCTTTACTGAAAATAGTTAAAATAGATGGATTATTAGAGGCATGTCAGTTTGGGAACATATATGAAAACCATTAAGTTAATACAATATTTCAAGATGCCAACATCCTGCACTTGGTCTGATTGCAGTGGGAATATCGACAGTGAAGAAAAGGTGATCTGGGGGTGTGGAGACAATGACTCCTGGATCTAGACTAGCACTAGTCCGGTCAGTATATGACTATACATAATATGACTACCACAAGGTCATCTATTCACAGTGATGATTAAATGCAACCAGGATAGCTAGCATGTTTTCATAGACCTTTTTATAGTTTGAAATGAAATCAGAGATAAGTCTGCTTTTCAAAATCTGTACTTTAAACTATTCAAACATAGAGAAAAAGATTTGTATCAACACAGAGGCATGAAGTGAAGCATTAGAGTTTCAAAACAAGATTAAGTGTCTTGGAAACAAAATCCTACTCTTCCCCATGAATAGATGCATGTTCATAAATTGCTCAGCTCTTTTGAAAATTCCAACCCAAGTTCCAAATTAAGTTCACAGTCCACTTAAACTGTAATTAAAAAAAAATGAATGCAAATAAATTCTACTTTTTGAATGCTATACATTTTAACCACACTCTAGCACAAACAAGAAGCACAATGGACTTTTTTTTTTTTAAAATTAGATATGTCTTGAAGGAGCGATTATCTTAAATTTCTTCCTCTCTTTGAAATGAAACCAACACCACAGAGGCTGTTGCCACATAGTGAGGACACTGGGATTGACTCAGCCTGGTTGCACCACTTTATGATGCAGGACTTCAGTCAGGCCTTTATGTTCGGTGAGATAAAAGGAAGATTTTCTGTGATAAACATGATACTGAGCTGGGTCTCTGTCTAGTCATTATTATGTGAAGATCTAGTAACCTTTATGGCAACATGTTAACGAGCGTCCTCAAAGAATAAAACATGAAGTGGAGGGGAAATGATATTGCAATGTACCTTTCATCCCCCAGCTTGCCTCCTGGTCCGTTTCATATTGGCCCATATTTTCTGGCTGAAAGAGAGAAAAAGAAGAAATGTAGCAACAAAATTGCTGTTACCACTTTGCACACTGTCAAGAGAAATAAGAAGACCAGCTGGTACCACACAATCAAAATACAGATCCTTGTGAGAAAGAGGATAAATTCTCATTTGAACTTGACCAAATTGCTCAAAGCAGGCGTCCCAAGAGCTCACAACACCCATCGAGCTCTGACTGCAGAGGTGGAGCTCTGTCTGTAGAAGAGGATGGAGCGTCAAGTGAGTGCCTGGGTCCTCGGAGGCACTGCAGGTGCAGTTTGCTGTCAACTTCCATAGACCAGCGAAAGCTGGAGCTTGGATGTCACTCAGAGGGGCAAATGCAGTGTCATATCAATCCACCTCACCCCTAAGCCCTTTGGACTTTTTTGAGGTCTGATTCGTCGCAGCTTTCAATGAGACAGAAAGGTGTGAGAAAGCCACCAGCCACCCCCATTTGAAGTCCTGGCAGTAAGATAAGACTGAGCTTGTCACATGCCTTTCCCTGTGATACAGACGTCTTACTGCTATCATCACAAATCAGTTATGCTGCACTGAAACGTGTCTCATTCTGCTTTATGCTGCTGATGCTGCTAAGAGCAAGGAGAACTGTGCATATGTGCCATAGCTTTGTTTGACTCACTGTCTTTTTCCTTTGCTGGCAAATGCTATGATGAAAACACGACAGGAGATCAGAAAAGCACTACTATATGATATTTTTTTCCCCTCTGAGTCTTTTTTGCCTGTTAAGGTATCAACGGTGTGCACAGATACGCTCACACTAACCTCCACGGCTCCTCATTGTTTGGGTTTGGCTTATTTTGTTATATAGCACCGGGGTGGCTGATTAAATCTAACAAACCACAAAGGCTGGTGTGAACGGGCAATCCAAACAGAGGACACTCATTCTGAGAAGAATTTTGGCCTCAAGGACTTGACCACGAGCAACCTTTTCAACCTTCCTAGGGATTTCGGCTGGGAGGTCGGACCCTTCAGGTGGGACAAATGCTGCCATCTGCTGCTTTCAGATGACATTGCATGGCTTCAGCCTGGAAGTGCGGCCAACTCTTGCTGCTGACGGGGGGGTTTGCTTTGGCCCCCATCCGTCTGAAGCCTTCTGATGGCTTTGGTGCATCAGCAGCGCTGAGGCTGGGCGCAAGTAGGTGCCTCACTCGCTTCAGGCTACCGGTAACACTGGGAAAGTTTAATCCTGATCATGGGCTTCTGCAGCTTTCACATCCAGCTTTGGAGAAAGGAGGGAATTTGAATGAGCTCCTGTCCCTGTAATTTAGACACAAATCAATCTTCAAAATGTAAGTGCACGTGCATCTATGTATCGCCAACTTATCGCTATTGACCATAAAGGGTTTGCACCTAAAAATGTAAGTCAGGAACTGAGAACCCATAATGCTACATTATGGGTAGCATTATGAGAGAGAGAAACCACAGTGCCAAAGATGCCTTTTTCATAAAGACTTAAAAAAATTATAAAAAAAAGGATTAGAAAAATAATGACTGTCTGATCTGATCATAATTTTGTTATGCATTTTGTTCTCTAGGCTGCTGCCCACCATTCTCTCTGTATTGCTACCTCCCCGCATTAAAAGTACAATGACTGTGTGTGTATGTATACATATGTACACACACGTGCATACTAGAGAAAAACAGAACAGATGGTTCAAGAAATGCAATGGATGTGGGCTGCTCCACCTTTGCTCGAAGATCATTACTTGCCTGATTAGGCCTAACCCTCTCTATCATTAATTCAAGCTATTCTGTGATCTATTAATATGTGCAGCCTCTACGCTTTGAACTGCAGTTTGTTTTGGGGCAAGAATCAAGATTCCTAATACTTATGATGCACACAATTAAAAGGAGAAGCCTCTGTCTGTCTTACTCTTGCAGACAGACAAACTGTAACCCACATAGGGTATGAATACGTCAGACAGGGCTGTCAGCCAAAACACCTTTGAAGTGTCATTACTGTGTAGATTTTCAATTAGGTTACTAAGCTGCCTATTTATGATACGCTATTGCTTGGAGAATGCATTTAAATGCACACCTACCTGATGTAAGCCATTCTTTCCATAGCCAGGTAGAGATGCCGATTTAGAATATGGAAATCCTGTAAAAGACATAACATATGGCTATATTTCTTCTAAATCTTTTACAGCCTACTAAAACACAGAATTCAAGAAAACATCCAGAAACAGAAATTACATGATTAATATGTACGTTCTATTAATGGGATGAAATAGAACTGAGCAATGCTCACCTTTTCTCCATATTTAATGTACACGAACAAGTGTAACAATGTCTATAAATAACAGCATGCCAGGATGCAATGACCTTACCAGGCATGACATGGTGAGAATTGTGGGACTCGTGTTACAGAAGCCTTATGCAGTTTCATGATACAAAGCAGATTTGACAGCTTGTGAAATCTCTGCCCTCCACCTTGGTGTTAAACCATGACTTGAAAATAGGATTAAAAGTACCATCATTTTAGAGTTACATCACTTCTGATCACGATGTATGTGATCTGGTTTGGTTTTGTTTCTTAAAAAAGAAAAGTTGGTATCCTACCACTTAATAAAAACCACAAAAAATGTTTTGCTTTCATTAAAACTTCTTTTACTGCTTCAAGTGGAAAAAAGCATAAATGAAGATATGGCAACGGATAAAGTAGATCAGTGAGAGTACAAACACTCAAGAGAAAGAAGGTTTTAAGATAGACAAAACTGGCAAAGTGGTGTTACCATGAAGAAACTAGATGTAATACAGTGATGAAACTCTGTGTGTGGTCGCTATGAAGCAACCAAAGAGCCTTACTTTTAATATTGAGAACCTACTAAGAAAATTTGGAAGTTCCTTTTGCTGGTGAAAGGAAAAAAAGTGTTTCAGATTAGTTTTTGGTTAATAAAAATAATTCTGTATAGAAGTGACAAGCTGAAACAGTTTAAATTAAACAGAAGATGAAAAAACACATGTGTAATAAACATTCTTGATTCCAGTACAGGAAACTTTGATAAATTGATGCAAAGAGTTTCAGAAGTCAGTTAGCTCAAAGAACTGAATGTACAATGCTTCTTTCTGTCAAAAATGTTAGCAATCTGTGTCAAAAAGGGGAATGCAGGAAGGGAATCCAGACCCCACTGGATTAATAAATACCCTAAGGAGATTATTAGGAATAAGCATACAGAAAGAAAAAACAGAAGATGGATCAACAAAAGGCTCATGATGTTCTGAGATAAAGTGAGAACTGCCAGAAGTCAAGCTGAGTTAAACACTGAAAATGATATTAAAACAAATAGCAAAAGGCTCTCCAGCTATCCAAATAAAAAAGAGAATAAGGAAAGAAGAAACGGGATCACAGGGACTTACGCTATGTCAGTAAACAGCAGAGGTGAAAGGTAACCTAGGCAGGGCTCCAACACTGAAGGAGTGTTTCACCTCTGTTTTTAGGAACAGAAGGTAGAGTACCAAGCAAGGAGGGAAAGCTCATGAAATAAGGTACGCCAATGAATCACAGTCGTGAGGGAAACATAATTCAAAGCACTTATGTGCTTAAACAGGGAGCAATAAGAGCCTATCAAATTGAAAGTCCAGTATCTCTTACCATTGGAGAACAGCAACTATGGTTTTATATTTAAAAGGAGAAAAAGATAATGAGGAGCTACCAGTTTGCTTCCAACAGAAAACTGTGAGCGTGGACTGGTGTTGAGTTGAAATCATTTTCATGTTCCCACTAATAATCTGGACACCAAAAATAGTGATGGGCTAATAAACTTCCCTGTCTACACAAAGTTATAAAGTGGTGCCAATATAGGGGAGGATTGGGATACCATAAAGAACTGGCATAACCTTGAACGTTAGAGTAATAGAAACAGGTAAAATTTTGTAATTCATGGGAAAAGTCATGCACCTGGGGAGTAACAAATACCCCACACTTCTACTATTTAAGCTAAGAGCTCATAATTTGGAAATAACGGGAAAGGAGCTCAATCACAAGATGAGTATTGAATCACTAGTATAAGTGTTAAAAAAACAAACAAAACAAATATACGATATGGAAATAATAGTATTTTCAGACAGCGACAGGAGATCCTGGAGGAGTCCTTTGTGCTGTTCT
The DNA here is from genome assembly GCA_026413425.1 of Tringa solitaria. Taxonomy (NCBI): domain Eukaryota; kingdom Metazoa; phylum Chordata; class Aves; order Charadriiformes; family Scolopacidae; genus Tringa; species Tringa solitaria. The sequence continues at coordinate 51,778,555 of JAOXJM010000033.1, read as the reverse complement.
TCTTCATCAGTATTCAAGTGGGTTAAATTAACTCCAACAGACCAGTGGCCTACAGGATAAATGGGGCAATTAAAGCTTAACCGAGGAAAGAAGGGGTGATAAACTTACGTACTTAAACTAGTAAAATGAAGATGATCTCTAAAAACAAGAAATGTTTTAGAAACATAATACACCAACATCTAAGGAGTGGCATAAACCACAAGCAGAACTTCTGTTTTCCGCCCCACAGTGTGTTTCCATGTGTGGTACAGGGACGTAGTTATGAATACTGAATTAGATGGATCACTTCACTATTCCAGTTTGGAAAACAGAAACTTATCATTGCCTGTTATTGGAACTTTAGTGACATCAGAGGGCAAAGAGTATAGTATCTGTAAGACGGAATGAACGTATCTGCAACAAAACTACTATCTCTGCTCCTGCCTGGAAAAAGATGCTGGTGTTGATCATCAGCGCTGAGTTCCACTCCTCGGCCTCTTGGCTACAGAGAAGATGGGTGAGACAGCTTTGTTCTGTTGCCGCATAATACTACGCAGTGACCAAGGCAAAACGCACTAAGGTAAAGACCAGTTTGAAAACAAACCCAATTCACTTTTGCCAGCAGCAGCCGAGGAGCTGGCTCTCGGGCTGCCAGGGCTGAGCCACATCTGCGGGCACAAGCGACATCGTGTGGCTGGCTGGAAAAAATCCAAGAGACAAGTTCAAGTAGTCCAAAACAAGCTAGCAAGACCCACTGACTCCGGTGGGAACTCTTATTTCGCTTAGCTTCTGTTTCCCACGAACTCAGTTGCAAACTTAAACACACTCTATTTCGCTGCTTCTTTTTTTTTTTTTTAATATAAAGAAAAAAATAGGACATTGAAAGCCAACAACCACATACTGCTCATTATCACATCCAACTGCAGTCATACTGTTATAGTAAATTTTCTGGAGTAACTGGCAAAGATAAAGCCATCTTTCCCTCTAAGTAGGCACTGTCTGAATAACAACTGCTCTCTGCATGGATATGGTTCTTGCTTTTTCCAGTACAACACTCACTCTAACCTGGATATTCTGAGTTTGCCCCTCAGCACATCAGGGACACGTGAACAGCAAGGCTTACACACCTTGCTAGATGCCTGCTTTCCTAAATATGTGACACTTAAAATCATTAATTATGGTAAATTATTAACTATTAAACATCTACATATACAGGAACAAGACACATTTACACAGGTGGATGTAAGGAGATCCATGCTAGATGCCTGCTAATTTCACAAGCCTCATACCAGCTTGCTTTGTTGTTAGAAGGATCTTCTGAGCACATAACTAATGTATGTGGCGAAACGTCTCCAAGAGCAGAATAACCCTTCTCTGGTGTGCTCAGAGGCCGGACAGATGAACACAGGACTGTTCACACAGTACGTTTGGACACATCACCAGAGATTCGCAGAGATGCTAACCCCCTGCACTCTGCATGGCCTTGGCACCAAACCTGTACCTGAAAAGTTTATTTTCTCTGCTACTTGCCAACTAAGCCAGAGAGATGGGGCTGAATGTCAGAGTTCTCAACCATAAGTGCAAGAGGCAGAGAAACTACTCTTCCACAGCCAACATGACCTGTGACAGACTAGAAATATTCAGAACTAAATAGGGAAACACTGAGTAGAGAAGGAATTTCTAAGGATGTTCATGGGTATTAAAACAGTCAGGTGACTGAATACAATCATAAAGAAAGGCAGGAAAAAAAAAGTGTAAATGTCAGGAAAAGAAAACTTCTTCAATGTCATTTCTGTGTAGTTGCTAATTGGGTAACAGGGCCAACTTTCACAAAGGACAGAGAAACACTGACAAAAGCAATGGAAAATGAGTTACACAACCTATATTGCATTGGTACAGAGGTGATATTGACCCTGACAGAGATTGAATCAATCTTCTGCATTTCTAGTTTTAATAGCTCCACATTCCCAAAATAATGAAAAAAACATAAAGAAATGCTAGTATAGAAGAGTGACAGGCATAGCAACATTCTCATGAAAAAAATTGACACTATACGTTGTTCCACTATAACACAGTTCTGGGTCTGCAACATTCTTCTCCCTACTTAAAATTTGCATGCAAGGACTATTCTTACAATACATATGTAGAAAAGCATCAGATCAACTCCAGAAAGCTTCCAGACACACCCGACATGCACATTATAATGAAGGTTTAGGCGTTCATTTCTGGACAAAGACTTGTACATGTTAGGTGTGTGAGGTGGTCAGACTTGGTTTCCCCTGCACAGAGAATTGTACAATACATGTCATGCACATGTATGTGCAATGCCTGGTGAGGACTAAGGAATCAAATCCCTTCAAATTAGACCAGCAAGACTGATGATCGAAAATAACTGTTCCTCTTTATCTTGTTACAGCCTTGTGACAGACTTTGCAGCATCTGTTTTTCCTCTTCCTTGCATAGCTAAGCCATAATTTCCTTAATATGAGTTGATGGAGCCAGCTATCACATTACCAAAATGCCCACAAGACTGACATCCTAGCTCTGTCGCCAGACATGCCCCGCATTGGATGCATTCTTTTGGAAAACTGCTTCCCCAACTTGTTTACCCTAGATGACCTGCCACTGCTGTATGGTGTAAAGTGGAGGAGGGAGGGAGAGAAATGGCCCAGTTATCTGTTAAAATTAATTTAACCTATTTTTTGTCATTTATGTAATCTAAAAGTCAAAGTAAGATTCAATTACGATGATCATTTCCTTCACCTCCTGCCTTGCTGAAATGTGGAGTGAGAAATGTGTAGAACATGCTTTTGGTATTGACAGCAAACACGGACATATGGTCTTCAGACCAGTATTTAGCAACAAAATTATCCCATTATTCCACCTTGTTACTCAATGGCTTATATCTCTGGAAGATTTCTGTGAACTTATAGGTGTAACTGTGATAAAGAATAAAAAATGCCTATTCTAAATTCATCTTTGGAGCAAAATGTTTGCTCTTCATCATGATACCAAAGAAACGGCTCTACTAATATTCCAACCACATACTTTGTGTGAAGGAGTAATTAGCACAGATCAACCACCTGCCTGATACAACCATCCTGTCTATTGAATCCAGGTAGCAGTACTCACGGGAGTAGCCAGCAGTCGTGCCCTCCTGCGCCCTCGTGAAGTTTTCTCTGTCGCTTCCAGCAGTAAGAGACAGGGACCGGGTGTCTGAATCCGGGGAATTAGTTCTGGTGTCCATATCCCCTTTCAGAATAAGCCAACTGGTCTTTAGCTGGAGAGAGCAAAAGCCCATTGTAGGATTCAGGATTTAACATCTGAATGCAGTTCTCCTACTTCACCTGTCTGGGAAGTCTCATAAACTGACTGTATATTTATGCTCATTGCAACTTGTACCATGCTTTATTAAAGGATAAAAGTTGACTGTATCGTGGGACTCCCTGTTAGATGCCACAGCTACCAAAAACTTCTAACTTTCAGCTGGGCAGAGGATAGTTTGTCTGTTAATGAAGCTGCCCACTGCACACCACTTTAGAAAATGCACTGTGCAGTTTTCTTATAATTAATCTTCTGCTAACTTTTTCTTGTATGTTAATATGCACCCTAAGTAAAAGTCCCTTGGCTTAGCTGAATCACCAATGTATATATTGAGACTGAATCAAAATCCATGAGTATATTGCTCTTAATCTCAATACCCCTATTCCTTTCTTTACTGTAGAATGTAGATTCTGAACCCCCTGTGTAAGAGATTAAACCTTTCTATATCTTCTTGGAAAAACCTAAAAGTAGTAATGATTATGTTAGTTATATGAAAGAATACCTTTAAGTAGGAACATGTTTTAAAAAACAGTTGCTTCAAGAAAGATGAATAAACTATTCCCTTTGTTCTTTCTGATCATTACCTTCTTACTGTCCTGATCCAAACTTCCATCCTCCCCTTCTGATCTTCTTGCGGCTGGAAGATTAAGTTAATTTTAAAAATTAGAACAGATTACATCGTTTTTTTTGTCTTCTGTTTTGACTGTGGTTTTGTTCCAAATATTTTTAAGAGTGGAAAAAGAAACAATTTAAAAAAACCAAAACAGCTGGGCAGAATATTCGATGTGTAGAGCTATGGTTTAACAGAATTACTTAAAATCATTTTGAAATTATTACAGTAATACTCATCCTTCAGGCACACAGTGAATTTAGACAATCTATTCTTGCTGGACTTTGAATCTATCTTTTTAGGAAGAAACTATGTTTAACGAATGATTCGTGGGAAAAAACCTACATCATAACTGGGGGATAGATTTATATGGTCACTGCACACAGGAGCAAGTCATTTCCCAATTGTTCTGCGTCACCTTGACCAGGAAAGTACATATGGTTACATAGATATTTTGTGGTCTGCACACCTGGGCCTCCTACCTTCCCAAAAAGGATAAGCAATGACGGTAAAGAAGATAGGAACAAATTTGGTGTTACCTCTTCATGAAATCTGTGAGAGGCTGTGTCAGATTCTAAAATTCACAAGTATGTGACCAAGCACTTTTCTGACTATATTGCCCTCTCAAAGAATATTTTAATAAAAAAATATTGCTGATATTTTCCTTTTGGTTTATTTTCTTGTAACTTTCCGACTTGCTGAGAAGAAAAACTCAAAACTGAAAACCTAAAAGCTATCCATTAGATAGTTCCCAACCATCAAATGTGGTTTTCCTTGTCTTTTATGTTCCAGGCACCGAGTTACACCTCAGAATCTTACAGAAATATTTTGTGCCAAATTTCATACCATTTCAGGTAACTTCCCAAAATTTGAGTCCTACTTGCCTTTCTCTCACTCTATGTTGTTTTGGGGAGACTATGATGGTACAAAACTAGAGTAATGCAATGATCTAGCTTGATTTTAAGTCCATGAGAAGTCATCATAACAAAGGGGTTGTCTGCAATGCCTGAGTACAAAGGCAACACGAGAGCCCCAGGGAACACAATGCAGCCAGAAAACATTTATCGATAAAAATAGTATGATTATCCTGGTTTGAAGCAAACAGAACCAACTTTCTGTTTAGGACTCTTCTAACTCTCTGAAATTAATGTCATATTCCGGAAAAAACTGCTCATTCTTAACAAAAGTTAAAGCTCAGATTAGACTCTCAGAGACAGAGGTGAGGAGGAGACCAAGTTGCACCATCAGAAGTGCTGCAACACTCCCAGCAAGTTGGGAAGAACTCTGCCCTCTCCATTTCCCCAGGCAGCATGTCTGCAGAGGACCTGCCCTGCATCTAAACAACACGGGCAAAAGGCCACTGCTATTAGCATTGCAGTGCTTCTCAGGCTTATCTTCTGGTGCCATTACATAGCTCACACGTGGACCTTAACTGGTTTTGTTGAGGAGGTGATACTTAAAGAATGACAAATTGCAGTGAGGAAAAAAAGATCTATGGGTTAGAGGTGAAAACCTGTAACTGTAGAGGTGGTTTTTTCTCTCTATTTAATGTGGCAAACCAAATCTGGGTCATAAAATAAAAACAGCATTATGAAGAAGCTCAAGGTTTTTACAGTTAGCTGCATCCTGACAAGGGCATTTTCCCAAGAGGGTAAGCTGCTTCTCTGAGAAAGAAATAGAAAGAAATATCCATGTATGACTGATGAAGAATAAAGTCCCTCCACTGCAAGAAAGATTTAAACTTGATTCACTGATATTTCGGGAGCATACCCTAAACCACCAGTCAACAAGTTGTTCCAGGTTATATGTATGGATCTTGCTCTCACTAAATCAGAAATTCATATAAAGATTCTGATATATTTTTAGAAATTGTTTTGATTTCAAGATGTTGAGGTTTTCAGAGGAAAAAAAAACAAGTTTAATCCAAAGCGTTGCTCGCAGATTTCAAATGTTGCACGGGATATTGAGAGCATCTGTTTTCAAAACAGTTAAACACCAAGGTTTCATACAGAGAAGTACAATGAAAACCAATGGGGGCTGTGAAGGCTCGGTCCTCCAAAGTTTCTGAGAGTGCTTTTACAACATATGGTTGGCAGATAAATCCAAGTGGCCTGAATTTCACCAGTGCCAAGCATTAGCTTCATTGCTACAAGGGATACTCGGTTCTGCTGTGAACCCCAATGTTTCACACAGGGTAAGTGCTAATATTGCTGAAGAGCAAACCTCTTCATTTTTTTTTTAAACTTTGAACTATGTTCAAATATTTTTGAAACATGAACATACACAAAAGAACAACCAGGCTCCTTCATGCTTCAATTTCTGACCCCAGATCTCAGCCTGATCTCTACATGTCCCATTCTTCCACCACCTTTTTTTCATTCTGAAGTTGGGTGTTTATAATAGAAACACAGAAGCTGTAGCTACAGCAAATCTGTCGGGCACTGCTGTAATTGAAACCTTTTAAAGCCAAATGTTCTGGAAGAGCTTCTTGCGCTTTTTGTTTTAAAGAACATTTTTGTGCTTGTTTGTTCAAACTTGGGCTCTTCAATGAAGGAATGTTCTCTGGCTCCTTTTCATCATGTACCAATTCAGTGTCCCGTTAGCTTGAGGAGCTGAATCATCACCTGCTCATGTTCATGCTTTAGCCAGGAGTTCTTCCAGAATAAAAGGTAAATTGTATTTATTTTTTCATGTATTTTTTTATTGGAAGGAAAGTTTATTGATTTTTTTTTTTTGGTTTTGAGTTAGAGTAAATCATGCTTTGCTCTTCAGTAGAAAAATGAGCATGTATTTTCAACGTAACTTTTTAGAACATCTATAATCTATAAAAGAAATTTTAAAACATATATCCTTATTAACCCATAGAGATTTCTGTCTCGATAATTTAATCCTCTGCTCACTCCAGTGATTACAAGGAACAACTCCATAGAGCAGTGCAAAATTGACATAAACCAGACTTCGACTGCGTATCTGAAGGATGGAAAAATGATATAAAAATGCCTGGCCTGAAACAATAAAAAAAAAGTGGCTACTTAGAATCATCTTTGCAAACCAAAAATATCTGTAATGTTAAATGGCACAGCCAAGATACAGGACATCAGAGCCATATCATCAGCTTGTGTAAATCAGTGAAGCTATGCTGATTTGCACCAGATGATTGTAACTTTGCATTTACTCATGATCTTTCCAAACGCCACTGTAACACTCAACTTTTTCCTTTGACTGTAGCTTTTTTCGCTCAGCCTGAGTAGTTACCTCAAATGATTTGTGTATCTAAAGACAAGTAGGAATTAGGAAGCTTGGGCAGACTATAAGGTTGGCAGATTACATTAAATCAAGCACTAAACCAGACACAATCTTTTTGTCTTAGGGGTAACATTAGTTTGTCCAAGATTAGGATATTGTGAGCAAAAAATGTGTATCAAAAACTGACACCTAAAGTGCACTGAAACATCAGTGAGCCTGACTTTGCTCAAAACCGTACCCAGAAAAACCAGAGAGGTTATCTAAATCTGGATGACTTGAATGGGCAGTTACTTTAGCATGAAGCACCAGTTACCATGAACACGCAGAGGCTGACTCACTCGGGAGACATCAGCTGACAAGTTTCTTTCTCCTACTCTTGTCTCAGATCCAAACTAGAACTTCATCCAAAACAGAAATAACTGCCATTTTCCATGAAACATAGTAAAAAATGATAACTACATAGAAGGATAATTTTAAAAACTACGATCAGTTAAAGCCCCCTGTTACCATGAAAGAAAAATAGGTGAAGTCTATTTTCCTTGTTCTGACCACGAAGCCAGTGATGTATCTGCAGTTCCCTAACCTTTCACTCACAGAAAGTTTTCATCTATCAGCTAACGCTGAAGTATGGGAGAACAGACACACAGACCTTTCTCACTCTCACATACAACATGGGAGGTCACCTCTGTGAGGATTGTGCTGCAGAAGGTGACAGGATGGGAAGGGTTGCTCCAACAGAGACACTGGTCACAGGCACAGACTAGACCTTCCCTTGACATGAAGAGTGGCATAGCCTTACTCTGCCATCTGCATCCCCAAAGACACAAGCTTTCATCCCCAAAGTGCCATAGCTACTGCTCACTGTGTGATAAACATCTCATGTCTATTCATTCATTCCCAAGACGGAGAGTAATCATTCTTAAAATCCTTTTTTTTTTTTTTTTGGTTTGGGGCAGATTTATATGATCTATTTTATTTTCTTTTTTGACCTATACTCCTGAGAACAGGAGTACCGCAGTCATAACTCTTACTCAGAAGTGTATTTCTGCACTTTTCAGGCACCCTATTGCAGCAGAATCCTTACACATTTGATTCAAAGATTAATAATGGAATTCAGTTTAGAAAAATGAATTCTGTATGTCTGTATCATAAACAAGATCATTGCCAAACACCACTAAGAACACAGTAGGAACTGACAACAATATGGAAATTCCACTGATGTTAATCAATGAAATATACAGCAAAAATAATAATAGAGGAATGTAGACTTTATATTTCTTTTTTTTTTTTTTTTTTACATTTTCTAGAGTCTTAAGTCAAATCCTCAGTGGTACAGAACATCGCATATTTCTTGCTGTTGTTTAGAAACTCAGACAACAATTTTGTTGCTGATATTACCAAAGTTTTTCCAATCAAATCTTGCCAATATTATCAGGAACTGAATCTGTTCCTCACTGCCATGGTTTGATTACATTTTTTCATGATATTTTACATCTTGAAGAATTTCAGATGAAAAGTAGGTATTTCATATATACCACTTATCAATGAACTTTTTTTTTCCCCAGCAATGTAGCAGTCAGAATTATTTACAAAACACTACATACGCCATGACATGACCTGAAAAGAGAAGAAAAAACTCCTACGTTTAGATTTTTACATCATTCCACATATAAGAATATTGCTTTCAAGTTATTATCAGCTCTGAATTACCAAGACAAAATTTTGTTATCCCAGTTTTAGAGAACTTACTGAACCCTTGGATATAATGCTATTTAATTTCCATATTACTTTTTTCCTTTTCTATTTGAGATTGTAGGGGCATAATGAAATGTGAAGAATAATTCACTAATTCAGAAGTCAATATGTATTTCTTTACAAGGACATGTAGAGAAAACTGCAACAGAGAAAAGCAGACTGTACCATGCTGTTTGTAGATAGGAGGTTTCCTATAGATGTTATCTTTTACGCCAGTGTCTGAGGAAAAGGAAAGAGAAAGGAAAGAATAAAAGAGTAAGCAAGCAGTTCAGACCATGCTGCTCTTGTCTCCTCTCAACAACACTAAAAATGCAAACACTTCAGCAAAGACTATGCATTCATTCAGTGTTTGTCATTCACTCATTATTACAACAGAAGGAAGCCTTACCCATCACCTTTATATATTTATAACACTGGCTATACCTACCACTGCAGCATAATCCCCCCTAAGTCCCTCAAAATGCTTTAAGACAACTTGAATGGCATCCGTTTGCTGAAATGTTGGTGGTTACATCTGCATTACTAATGCATACTTCATAGACAACAAAGAGAAACTGGCTACACTTGTCACTGCTTAAAATAAAATCCATGTACAGGTACAACAGAGAATAATAATCACACCTGAAAAGGGACTTTTTCCATTAATTATGAAGAAAGTGTACATGTTTAGATATAGATGTTTATACTGGAAATGTCCAATATTCTTATAGGAAATTCTATAGTTTGTCTATATTTTGAATTTTATTGCTAACCTGGTCTTCCAGGAGTTTTTTTTTTTTGAAAGTCCCCGCTCTGGGGGGTGGGCACAGTCCACAGTCCAGGGTTCCCATATCATGTCATACAGACAACAGATTTACTTAGTACTACAGACTTAAGCAGATACAATTCCCCATTACTGTCTGTTTACTGAAAGTTAACCCCAGAAGCTAAACTTAAATAAACTATTCCATTAAGTAAGTAGATGTGCTTAGCAGTCAAAAAGCTAAACACTGTGGACATAAATTTAATGTGGTTGTTGACCGAATGTGAACTTGAAAACAGTATAGTATATACGCAAAGACACAGCCACAGTGAGCCTCCCAGACATCTAAAGTCTTCCAGCTATTTTTAAAGTCTATGCTGATATGCCTCTTTAATTCAGAGAGTAGATGGATACAGAAAAAAACAAAACCAAAACCCCTTCAGCCTTCGCTCCTGCACAGAAATTCAACAGACCTATGAAGCCACGGCACTATAAATAATTTTATCTTTGTAGGCTTAATAACATTTGTCACTGTCTTTCTCCTCTAATATATTTTTCACATACATAAGCACACAGCTCTCTAAGTCCTTCATTTCTGAC
>JAOXJM010000033.1:51721447-51768199 GCA_026413425.1 Tringa solitaria | reverse complement strand
TCTGACGCTAATTTTAACAGATTTTCACTTATCAAACATTTTCTTCTCCTGCAGTTCAAAGTTCACAAATCAATGCAAAAAAAATGAAATAAAATTACATTCAGAAGAGAATAAACAGGTGCCAGCAATTGAAGATTAAAGGCTAAGCAGTGAATGCCTACCTGGAATATGGAAATGCCTAGGAGCCTGCTGATAGACAGAAGGTGAAGATTTGCTGTCTGAGTACATGGATAAGCTTGGAGTGCTCCGACCACTTTCACTGCCTCCAAGGGGAAGAGCAAAGAAAGCAGATAAAAGAAAAAATGGAAAGCAAAGTAGAGTATTTCAAGCGTAAAAGCTTGTTCAGAATGACTTGCTAATCCAACATTTTTAAATATATGGTTTTTGTAAAACCCATTATTTTTCAACACACTGTAATTGGCTCAATCTCCAAACATCAGTAATGAATAACTAATATATCAGATTAAACTGCCCCACTTTTAAACTAACACTTCTCTTTTAACAACACTTCAATGAAGAAAATAAAAGGATAAGAACATCCAAAATCTTGTAATGTGTCTTGCATAGCCTTAACTGAATAATCTGTCAATCAAGTTTTTGAAAAGTTTAATGCTATGGCCCATAGTCTGCCCCTGAAACCAGGAATGAAATCATTCAGTAGTGTTTAAATTATCTCAAAGCAGGACTAGGCCAAAAAACAGACGTTATGGTTAAGTCAAATATTGCTGCATACACTAGTGACAAAAAAGATGTTGAAATTTGATTCTTAATTGCAAACTTTTCCCACAGGTAACATGCCACAGCATATTTATGCAAACAAGGTTGGATTATCAAGTCATGGATCTATAATGCCATAGTCATTTCACCAAATTTCAAGATATACACATGACTGATCCATATTCATTTTCCCACTTGTTTTATCAAATGCTCAGCCCATGCCATTCATTTCCTCTTAGCTAATTTCCCCAAAGCACACTCTATGGCATTATAGTGCTGCTTGGCAAACAAAAAAGTAAAGCTCTACTTTTTTGGGACTTGTAAAATCCATATCGTTTACAGCACTGTTAAGCAACTGGAAGCCAAACATGACATTTATTCTAACATAAAATGGTTGTTAATTCACTGTTATTGTTTTAGTGTAGATGGAGCACAAATTTAATGGCTAGTAACGATGAAGTTATAGCAAGTTTTGGGGGGGGATAAAGAAAGTGCAGCAGCTCAGAGCATGGGATCAGTAACTGAGTTCTGCCTTCAGGGAGGGGAAGTTTTATAACCATAAAACTACTGGATTACCATAACTGCCGAGGTCACACAATCGAGGTGGCCTCTGCTGAACCCTTGCCTCTGCTCAGCCCTTGCCTCTGTTGACAAGCAGTGGACACATGGTCATCGGTCTGTCACCAAAGCCAGCCTGGACAGGCACCACTGAACTCTACTTGGTAGTGCCACTGAGTTCGATGGGAGGAAAAGCAAGCCAGAACAGGTCAGAAGAGTGTGCTGTGTATCTCATGACAATTCACTACCTTATCTGTTCTAAGTTTTGTGTCTCTTATTTTCATAGTCGGTGCCAAATGAAAACTTGAAAACTAGTCAGCCATTACCACTGTGTACTCAATAACTGATTTCTTGTTGCAAAAATGTAATCAGAGCAGCTGAGAAAGTGAGATTTCAACTGCACATGCTGATAGCCTGTGGCCCTTCCAAAAAGTAAGGTAAGGATTATAACATTACTAAAAATCTGGTGCGTCACCACCAGCTTGCAGTCAAGTTGTCCTCAGACACGGATCCAGATTGTTATTCAGTTTCTTGGTTCCCACTTTGCTCTTGGAAGGAAAGAAGCAGCAACAGGTTTTCACAGCACATTTTCTAATTGCCTCTTTCTTTGCTGCTTGCTGCCCAGATGCCTGAACATCCCTACTAAATGGAAGAAGCCTCTATGTCACTCCAACTTTGAAAGTAAAGAGCAGTGCTGGGCACTTATTTAAGTAAGATCCTTTAAAACTCCAATAACCTTAAAAATCTTCATCCCAAAATGATGTTTCTATTGGAATTTTTTAATTTAAAAAGAAAAGGAAAGTTGTCAAGTGATCTTCACAGTGCATCAATTCTCATTTACTTAAAATTAGTGTATTATTAAAACCTCATATTCATATATGACTTGCATGAATAATTACTTCACTGAGCAGTGACCTCAAGGTGCTGGAATTGTACGTATATAGAGAGTCATTCTTCAGGAACAGGGTAGGGTGTCAGTGGGGAATCAGGAGGAAGCATTGATTAAGAGGAATAAACTTGTAAGGAAACAGGATGAAGGCACAAGTACCAGGGGGCAGCAAATCTGTGAATTGCTCAATGGAAGGATCACCCGGGAGGAGCAGTTTGTAAAGCCATCACCTCTAACTTGTTCAAAAGGAAAGAATTAAGGATGAAATGAGGGAAAAGGTTCTTCTTGCAGCCCACTCGTCCACGCTGATGCACATTTAAATTACATTTATAACTCTGCCACTGATTTGGAAAAACACAAAAGAGCAGTTGTATTTCACATTTTGCATACAAAATAAGAATCTAGTAATAAAGCAAACTGAAGACCAATGTAGAATGTTCATGTGTAGGAACTCCAGACAGTCATTTAATCTAGCCTGTAATAAAAATCTCTAAAATGGGGCTTTGCCAAGAATTTGTCTCTTTCAAGGTTTGCCTGGTATACGTTGAAGAACTTCAAACAAGGTCTCAGAGAAACTAACACTACCCGAGAGAGATATTTTTCAAACTTCTGGTTTTTTCTTTTGCCACAAGGAGCTGCAGGCTGTGATCTGCTCTACTGGTCAGTGGAGAGTGAAAAACCAGAAGCATGAATTCCTTCCTGGATTTTGTTTAGCTTGGAAAGAATGTGGAAAGGTTTGCTTTGAACTTGAGTGTCAACCACAAAAACTTCCTTGTGTCTTTTGGCTGCTGGCAGGGTAGGCTGCTCTTTTAACCTTATGTACGTGGAGCCAACTGACCAGAGCTAAGACCATGCTTTCTTTTCAAGGCACTATCAGGAAAAGGATCACTCTGTTTATACCACTTCCTAGTAAGCTTTTATCTTATCTGGGAGAATAGGAGATCTGATAACAAGTTACAGTAAAAGCTGTCTAAGTTTGGGATTGAACAACTAACAGATATCACTGGTCTAATGAGGGAGATGTCAGAGCCTACTCCCAAAAGTGGATCCTTTCACTTCTCTGCACATGGTGCATTAAGCTAGACAAAGTTTTTTGAAGTTTGATGACTAATTCTTTTCAAGCTTTCAAAGACAAATTAAATGGGGTTTGGAAGCTGTGCTCCTGCACTAGAAAGGCAAGATACTTTCCAAAACATTTTAAGTGCATGCTTTTTCAGTGGTGGTCAGCACAGCCTGTACACTCACTGGTTCCATCACCTCAAGAGGAAGAGTTACACCAAGCGTCAGCACTTGGAATATCACACCCTATGATTCGCAAGGGTGTGAACTGTGAAGCTTTCTTGAAGCAAAGCTGCCACAGGATTTATTTTGTTCTGATGACAAAAATCCTTAAAAGACCACAACCAAATAATTTGTCTGCATGACAAAGAATAGCTCATCCTATCACACTTCATGGGAGCTAGACTACAGTATACTGAAGAAAGAACAGGAACTCAGCAATCATATTTTTTTCTGGAAAAATTATGAACCATGTAATTCTCAGGAAGAATACGATACAAACTCAGTGAAGGCAAAAGGAAGATTCTGCCTGTTTTAATTTCCCTAGGGCAGTAACATTTCTGCCTCCTGGAAGCTTGAAGAAATATTTTTTATGACGATTGTGGAGTGCTACTCTTATAAAGATAATAATCTAGCATTATTAAGCAGTGTATTATTTTTGGATTTAATCAAAATTTTTTAAATGAGTGTGATTTCACTTCTTTTAAACTGCAGTGACAACATTAATCTTGGTCTGGCTACAAAGCAACTATTTCTACAATCCTACTCTCGCCACACTAACCACTTTGAAGACAAAGGAAACAAAGCAAATTGACGCCCTCAAAAGGCTTCTCGAGATAAGGCAAAAATACAATGTGAAACTCAGAGAAAAGAACTCAGAGAACTTGAAGAGGACGGGGGCAAATCTGCTGACTCCTCGGGGACTGAGACATTAACTTGGTGTTAAAACAGCTGATAACCTATACAACCCCTGCAGGGCTCAGGATTACCTTTAAGGATAAGTATAAGTGACCCTGCCTGCCTCAGAGGAGCACTGCCAGGCACTGTAAGCTACCGCTTGCAAAACATTTTAGGTCCTTGATAAAAAGTGCCGCAGAATTGCAAAATATTAGAATTTTGATCACACAACTAATAATTGTTTGGGCACAAGGAGACGCCCCTTGCGGATTTCTTCCCCCAAACAACAGCACAAAGTAATTGCTGCTGCTCTGAGCTACAGTGGGTAGCACTGAACAGAAACCCACTTTAACAGGAGCGCTGCTAAGCAACTGCAGGCGGGCTTTCAAATACGAGCTTTCCATACAGGGAAATCATGCACTAAAGAGGTTTTTTTTTGACTCAGTACATCAGGTTGGATGGTATCATCCAAATTTAGAGGACAGATCGAAAAACTGTTCACGCAGTGCCTCAGGGAATACTAGGGTGTGTGCCAGCCTTTTAAGAAATGTCTGAGGGGGACGGTATGTGGGTGGGCGTTGGAAGGAGATTTGCAGGTAGGCTTTACAATGGCAACAACCAGTTTAATCTCATCAGCTTTTTCTTCCAAAATTTTCTCTCGAGGATCACATTTGGGAGACTTGAGCCCGATTCCGTTCCTGCTTATACCAATGAAATTCAGCTGTCTTTCTACAGAACTGTTTCCGGATGCATTAGGGCCCAGTGAAGTTGCATTAGTTATTTTTCCAAAGGTGATGAGCGCCTGCTATTCATTTGAGATGCAAGTCTGGTTCCTGCAGAGGGTCACTTCCTTTTCTGTAATGGTTACGAAGGCAAGAAGAACAGTTTCGCAGGTTTTTTAAATGAAACAGTACATGAGAGTCAAACAACAGCCACTGCAAATATTTTGGCATTCGACATTCGTGTCTCCTCCCCAGTTGTATTGTTACTAGAGAGAACTGACTCAGCGGAAGACACATGTGGTAGTTGAATGTCTTCTCTTTCTGACATTAAACTAACTAGCTAAAAAACCAGCTTTTGACTCAAAAGTTCTTGGCATTTCTTGTTACTGTCTCACATCTGCAACATGGAGGTCATTAAAAGTTAATATCCACTGCAAAAAAAAATTTAATGGCAAGGAGACTAGACTCACTCTGTATTTATAACATTATTTGCTAATCAGTGCAGGCACACTGATTTAACCAAATTTTCTGGCATAATTTTTGGTAATGCTACAAACAATATGAAAAAATTGCTAAATGCAGGTTAGAACATTAGATAATTGATCATCCAATGTCAGATAAAACAGATAAGCTTGTTGTATTTATTTAGAATCACCAAAATAGGGTAAACACTAAAAGCCAAATTGACTTATTATTGACTAATTATAAATTAAAATTTATTTCCCTCTCTTTTTTTTCCATTCGAAAAATCTAATCCTTTCCCTTCACCCCTTTGAAAAAACACTTAGCACTCACTGAAAAAAGGCAAAAATAAAACCCATACCCACTCAGTTCTTAAAACTTACACAGTACATCAAGAAAGCACTTGCACAAAATTAAGACAAATTTTATCCAAGTGGAAGCCATGCTTGCACAGACATAGAAGTGAAACACATCGGAAATAAGTCTACAGTAATCACAGCACGGTTTTGCATTCCTGGACCTTACCTTTGAAGAAAGGGATGTAATGATGTCTGAATGTAGATGTAGGGCTTGGGTGTTGGGGCAGGGAGATGCAGCTACTGGTACCAAGACTCTGAGTACCAGCTGGGGGCAACAGAGAGTAAGTGAAAATAAACTATTTAGTTCACTTACTGAAAGCCACAAATTACAGTGCCATCCTTTTTTTCAGGAACATTTTCCTCCTGATGCTTAGAAAACATATAGTTTATACTTAAAACTTCTGGTTATTGCTAAAAACATCACAGTGGCCATACTATGCGGTTGGCCAAGGGACATGGGCTTTCTGCAGACAGAAAGAGTACCATATAAAATGCTGATAATGTAACGCATCAGAAAATATTCCAGAAAAGGCATCACAAAAAGCATAGCTGTACTCAGGGGAAAATCTGCATATTCAAAAGCTGCAAGAGGGAATGATATATGCTTATAATGGATCTAATGAAATGAAATGGGGAGAGCCTTGTCTCTGCTGAGAACTGTGCTGAGTGGATCCAGTTCTCACTGCCATCTGTGCACACTGGTAGAATTTAGTTCACAACATACAATGGCACTCAAGTGCATGACTAATTTAAGCTTTGAAGAAACATCCTGAAGTTACTTGAGCTGCGAAAGTTAGATATGTGATTGAATACTTTAAAAAACGTTCTCAGACATCATCTTTGTTTGCTTTGTTGTAATAATATCCTGATAACATATTTTGAAGGACTAATGGCAATTATTAAAAGTGGCAATTATGATGACTATCTTCTAAATTTTCAATGAATCTGTAAAAAATTAGAATTAATTTGGAATTTTGCTTGTCTTTCCTCCTTTCTTTAACCGTATGCAGCTAAACTTAAGCATGGCACAGCTGCCAGATCTTCGGCAGAGACCAATCTTTCCTCTCTTTAATGTACCTTTGATACTCTACCTCATTTCCCCTTCATCAAAGACTTTATGTAGTAAAAATATTCAATTACTGTAAGAATTATTTGTGTTACCCATAAAATTTTCATTTCCACTGGAGAGATTAAGAACTCCCAATTTTCCAAACTAGGTTATAATTATAATGTATCCCCAATTAAATGAAAAGACACCAAGAAAATAACATGAATGCTCTGTGTTTTCCACCCGAATGATGGAGTGGAGAAAAATTAGAATGAATTTTGAACAATTTAGTTGATTATTTCTAAGGATAAAATTCTATACAATGCCCAAATACAAAGGGGCCTTTCTATGAGGTCCCCACGCAAAGATCAAAAGGGGGTGACCCCTCCTCTCTATGCAACAAGAACGTCCACAGATCTTCCACTGCAGCTCAAAGCTGCAGTAAACATTGCTGTAAGCTTCTCAACTAAAGCGACTTGGCCTTCAAAATCCAGCCAGCCATTAGAACCACTAGTCACTCCTCCAGTTCTTGCACTGTGGAGAGGAGACACTGACCATAACCCTGCAGTACAAGAAGGGAAATGGAGTCACTCAATCACTCTCTTGGCTTTGTGTGCATTCACTGCTACCGTGCCACACCGTGAAAGAGCTGTGGATTGTGTGTATAGCTTCAGGCAGGATGGGACCAGGATTAAGTCCTTTAAACTGTTCTATCTTCTGTTTACAGATACATCAAATCAATCTTTCCAGATGCTTGTTTTCGTTTTCTTAGATGCTCACTTCTGAAGCACTCGTTTCCTTTCTTCCCATGGGACTCTTTGTTCATAGTAAATAAATCACTGCAATGAACTGCTACTCCACCTTAAACCCCTGCCTGCCAGAGTCTACCTTATTTATAAGACAAAACAGTGGAAAAATCTAGAGAATAAATAAGGCTGCTTTTCAATTACCTGGTCTGCTGTAATGCTGAGGAGAATGGGAGGTTGGAGTGTAGCGACCATAACCCAGTGAGCCAGCAGAGCTAGGACTTGACGTCCTGTACTGCTTGAAAGATCTGTCATCTTGGTCACCCTGAGAGGAAGAGATTAAATCCGTTATTAGGGAAAAGAAATCCCTTCTGAAAGAGGCAGAATATGCCATTTCGCTCATTTCTGTGCCATGTAGGTGAAAGTCGATGCTGTCGTAACGCTCCATGCAATCCCAATGAAATAAGATGGCTTTGAGCCGTAAGCACCTCCACCACAATGTGATCAAAGGAGCTCTGCCAAGTATCAGAGAATGGTCATGTTTGCACAAAAGTCGGCACATACATGAATTTAAAATGACAATATAATTTGAAAAGAATATAACAGTGCAGAAGTGTTTTCTCAGGACAGTATAATTCCCTGAACATACATGGGTGGGCGGAAGATGAGATCAGGTTAGCATGATAGTACTATGGTCACTCTGTACCCATATGAATGGATGCATGATGCTTACAGGCAACACAAAAATCAGTATTTGTTGGCTTCATTACATCACAGAAACAACTGTATCAGCTGTACAAATTGCCCAGTGTACTATATTAAACATGGTCATTACTAGCTAGGTGATATAAACACTTATATACAGAATTAGCATTAATACTGCAGCATTGTGCAAAGCAAGTCATACAACCTACTTCCCGCTAAACCCTTGGCTTCAACCACTTAAAACCATGTACACCCATTCCAAACCCCTTACTCTCTATAGCTAGTTAAATTACAATTTGCATGTAATATCTTCTTAACAGTAAAAGCATTACTAAGTGAATTAGATCTGGAAATGACTTTTTGCAAACCAGCTACAAAAGCAAATTCAGATTTCTTGTTTCTTTTAAGACAAGCAAAAATTGGCTTGAGTTAACTTCAAATTAGAAGAAATCAAGGTAACCTGCAGATACTCCCTTATGGAACGTCATACTCCAAAAAATGCTTCCCCTCTCCTATTCCAGTAGGAGTGAGTGAAGATATGCTATACCATAGCAGTGTTAGCCACTTGTCATGAATCCTGCGACTTCTTTAGGCCCCTGTATGACTCCCATGAGATCATTCTTCATCTAAACACACTTATCCCCATCATCATCTCCCAGATTCCTATCAGGACAACTTAATTATACCCAGCCACTCATCTTCAGATGAATACAGTTTCCCACTTGGCTTTTCTGGGATTATCCTCAACTCTTATGGAGATGTACAATGTTCTCCCTTCACCAGTTTTTCTCCTCTGGCTCAAGTGTGCTCCATCCTTTCCACCTCACCCAAGACTGCATTTTCAAAAATTGAAAATCAGTTTTGCATAGTCGTAAGAAGAACTATTGCTTTAATATCCATTTCAGAAGAAATGACATAAAAAGGGGAGAATTTACGCCCTCCCAAGCATGCAGCGTTCTGTAGGCATTGTGCCACTAACCCCTCTATGCCCAGTTTGAGATGTTTCCCTCCCAAAGCAGCTACACTATTTAATAACAATTTCAACCCTTGTGAAGAGAGTTACAAGCAGTATAGCAATGTCTAGAAAGTCTTTCAATGATATTTAAATACCATAAAATGTTAGCTAATGATCTGTGATGTGTCCAGTTGTATAATACACTGGAAGTTTCCTCTAATAAAAACCCCTGCAACAAAACTGGTGGCAAGTTTGCAGATCCGCAGAGCACCTGGTCACAGACTTTAGAGAAAGACAGCAAGGAGGGCATAGCTAGATAACCTGGAGAACTGACGTAACACAAAACATGACAGCACCACCCTACATACCAGTGTCACTTCTGGAATTGAATAGTACAACTGTTTGCTAACAGATAGGTAATTTAAAGGAAATTATTATAATCTTTCAAAACACCAAGATTTCATACTGATTATTTCACACCTTACCTTTTGTGTACTTTGTGTCTCTGTAAGGAACAGTTAATCAAGTTCATGAAATCCACTATGAAATAAAGCCTGGTTTTATTTTTAAACTGTCAAGTAAATTACATTTCTATTGGTTAACTTCCCTATTTAGCCAATACTCATCATGACAGTTGGTGATTTACAAACCTTAATGAAAATTTGCAATTCCCCACTATTACCAAAATTTTGCAATACAGTTCTCTTAGCATAAAATTGAGATAATGGAAAAATTAGCCAGGCCTGTGGTATGTAATTGAGTAACTGTATCTGGGAAGCTGTGTGAAACGGTTTCTTTGCTTCCAAGGTGATGTTTCTTAAAACAATGACTGGTTTGTATGTGCAAATGATTTAAGAGTATACGTGCACAAATAGTATAAGTAGGTTAACTATTTGTGAAATAAAAAAATAAAAGGAAAAAAAAAGACAAAGCTATGCCAAGCATTAGTTTAAGTCAACTCATGCTGGCAGCTTTAAATGCAAACATAAATCATATTTCCCAATGTAATTTATTTAGTAGAGCTTGAAGAAGTGACCACAATACAACCTTTATTTTGGAAAGCAGGAACATGGATGACAGTGGAGATAGATGCATCCAGATGACAATCCAGAAGCAGAGCACGTATTCAACACAAGTAACACTGTGAAAACCATAAATTATAAAACCCCATGCACTGTATAGGCAGGAGGAAAACCCCACATTGCAGACTCTGCTGGTTATCAATATGACCAGGTTTATGCATCACAACATGGGTCAGAAGAGGAGTACAAAGGCATTGGGGATTACCTCAGTAGGTGTTGGAGAGAGCAACTGAGGTGACTGCAAACAGCAACACACAACAAATTAGTGATACAAATTCATGCATGATGTTACTTGTGAGAAAAACTACTCTTAAAATATCAATATCCACCTACAACACAATGCAGTTATGAAAAACACCTGTCAATTAAGTTAGGGCAATTTTTATTTTTATTTGTTTTCATAGAAGTCAATAAAGAATAAGATATAAATAATTTAATATAAGGCTTTTGGTGATTTCTTTACTACAAAATCCTTGAGTCTGGTGAGACCAGTACTGTACCACTGCCAGTAGGGAAACTCACATTTAAAGCAACTGCCTGAGACTAGACACAAGTCCTAGTCAAATCTGGACTAGAATTTTGTTGCTCAGAGCTGGCTGCTTTAAGTGAAATAAACATATCTCTACTATTTAATTTTTAATTAAACATCATGAAATTTGAAAATTTGCTGTTTGTTCAATTTCCTTTCAAAACTAAAGGCTCAACTCAGTTAGTTAAGCAGAAATCTACTGAAAATATTGCAGCTGCAGGTGTAGCCAGATGCTAAAATTTGGAAGACAGGACATACATATGTATAAACTGGGGGAAAAAGAGGCTGGAGGGCAGCCCTGTGGAGAAATCTTGGGGTTTGAGTTGATGGCAAGTTGAATATGAGACAACAGCGTGCCATGGCAGCCAAAAGGGCCAGCCATGTCCTGGGGTGCATCAAGCACAGCATAACTAGCTGGTCAAGGGAGGCAATTGTCCCACTCTACACTAGTGTGACCCCACCTTAATTACTGTGTGCAGCTTTGGGCACCTCAATATAAGGACATCAAACTATCAAGTGTATCCAGAGGAGGGTAACCAAGATGGTGAAAGGCCTCAATGGCAAGAGTTGCTGGGAACAAATTAGGTCACTTAGTTTGTACAGCTTGGAGAGGAGAAGGCTGAGGGGTGATCTCACTGAGGTGGAGGTGCTGATCTCCTCTATGTGGTGACCAGCAATAGGACATAAGGAAATGGAATGAAGCTACATCAGGGGAAGGCTCCGAGGAGACCTTATAGCAGTCTTCCAGTACCTAATATGGGCCTACAGGAAAGATGGGCAAGGACTCTTTATGGAGGAGTGTAGTGATAGGACGAGGGGTAACAGTTTTAAACTGAAAGAGGAGAGATTTAGATTAGATATTAGGAAGAAATTCTTTACTGTGAGGGTGGTGAGACACTGGAACAGGTTGCCCAGAGAAGTTGCAGATGCCTCATCCCTGGAAGCATTCAAGGCCAGGCTGGATGGGGCTTTGACCAACCTGGTGTAGTGGGAGGCAGCCCTGCCCATGGCAGGGGGGGCTGGAACTTGATCTTTACGGTCCCTTCTTACCCGAACCATTTTGTGATTTTAAGTTCAGACTGGACATTGGAAAAGGTTCTTCACCAAGAGGATGGACAGTCACTGGAACAGGCTCCCCAGGAAAGAGGTCACAGCACCAAGCCTGTCAGATTTCAAGAAATCTGGTTGACCTGTGCGCAGCGACTCAATGATCCTTACGGGTTGCTTCCAACTTGAGATATTCTATGATTCTATGATATTTTTCTCCCCTGACAATATCAAGGATGCAAATATCTGGAGCATCACAAAAACGTGCATGTTGGATTGTGAGCACAGCCCAACATCCCTTCCTGGTTTAGGCACATAGAAACAGATGACTGGTTCCCACTTTTTTTATTTTTTAAGATATCACTGAGGTCTTGCTGACACAAATGCGTACATCAGCACAGACCTATCTGAAACAGCATTAGACTAGTGGTACAAATACTGTGGGTGTCTCCTCCAAACCCAAAAGAACAGGCCCCTATTCATGATGTGGTCCCTTTTATCTTCTGTTAAGTTATATGTTCACTGAAATGGGCAATGACTCCAGTTGTTTGAATAAACCCCTCCTGCTGTGGTCTCACCACTAAGCTACCCACTAAAAGCAGGTGACAGACAGCCCTCTTTGCTGTGGTTTTATTTCGTTGGTTGTTTGTTTTTTTAAAGCTCAACTGCAACTACCTTCTATTCCATTCCTGAAGGTGCGATGCTGAGGTTCCCACAGTTCACTGCTGCTTGATCTCAGCAAAGGCTGGGCTGTCTACCAAGACAAGCTGTTTCACCACACCATCAGGTGGTAGTCCTGCCTGTGGCACCTCCAGCCTTTGAGTAATGGCATGGAGTCAGATCACACCAAGGGTTCAGAAGAAACCTAAGCCCCACCACAGCCACATGGACACTTGCTTTGGCAAAGCGGAGAAGCAGAAGCAAGTAGCCAAGATGCAGAAGGCACATAGGATGAAACCCCCTCCAGCAGCAGCACAGATTTATGCTGAGTGTAATGATTTTACAACCATCATATCAGAATAGATGCAATAAGCAAGTCCTCGCAGGAGCTGGGCTGAAGGTCGTTTAGTTTATGTACCTCTGCCAAGTCTAGGTGTAAACTAGGAGGGCCACAAACATTATCTGCACCCACAAATTCTGACATAGAAAGGAAATGTTTGTACTCCACAGGTTCAGGGCTAGCAAGCAGCTTTTAGTTTGTAAATTCAGAAACTTAAAAGACCATTTAAACCCTTTATCAGATACATCCTTAATTCTTTTAACATGCAGGATAATAGAGCTACTGTTGTTCAGCCTTGTACAGAGAGGGTTTGGAAGAGAGTCTACAAGATTTAATATATGCTGCACTTTACCTGAGAGGAGTATTGAGACTTCAAGTAGTAGATTAAGTGTAAAAGGTGTAAGTGGTAGCAGGACCGGGGCCCATATAAACAGTGAGGCTCTTATTTATAGTATTTATTTCTACCCATCCACTTACACCTATAGAGAACAATGCAGACTTCCATTCCAGATCATACATACGTTGATACGAGTGTATGTAAGTGGTTTGATTTGTTAAAAAGTATCTAAGATTATAAAATAAATCAGAAATTCAAACAAAAGGTAGATATGGTTAGGGAAGAAAAGCCAACTTGCATGACAGGAGTTATATACGAATATGCTTCACAAAAAACAGAATTAGTATAAGTAAGATTATGGTAAATTAGATTTCATTAGCATAAACTGTGTAATATTAGCTCTGCATATGAATAGGTTGAAATGCATGCATGACATGAGGATGAACTTTAGTAAGGGACAGTTCAAAGAAATCTGTGCAGAGGAAAGTGATACCATTGTTGTGTTACCAAAATAATATGGTACACTTGAAAAAAAAAATCATGACAGACATTTGGCTTCGCTTCTGATTTTTGTATTATAATTAGCAATGGCTCCTGTTTCCTACCACATGCATATAGAACTCCTCTCATAGAAAAACGTATTTTAATTACATGTCATCTGTTTAAAAAATGATAACAGAAAGCAATTCTTTAATTGCTACAAACTAAAAGAGTGAAATGAACATCTTGGTTTTTGGAAGGCCTTGCGAAAGAATGAATGACATGACTCAATTAACTCAAGTTATAAAAGTTAGGTTTTTTTAAATTCAGCAACATGTTTAATGATGCATACAAAATCTCAAATACACAGTAAAAAAAATACCCATGTGTCAGTACCTCCCCGTAACTATGCCTGTCATCTGAAGAGTAACTGATATATGGAGAATAGGAGATCATATCTGGGCGGTCAATGTTATAGATGGCTTTATTTTTAGGAAGAGCAGCCAAATCCCTGTAGTCAAGAATTTCATCTCCAAGCTTTGCCTAAGAAAAGGAGGAAAGAAAGCAGTGAGAATAAGAAAGAATATGATCAGGATGCAATCAGAAAAGGACAGATGAGTGTAGGTAGAAAATGTGCAAGTCATAATAATAATAAACCGTTTTTCCTGTTTGTGCACATTTAAATCTCTTATATTCACTATACAATGCTAAATATTACTGCTGTTTTCTTTCTATATACTGGTACTTCATACTTTTCTTTGTCACTCACATTTGGCTAATAAGAATAGCATGGCATCATTCCAGTTCCCCTTGTTATATCCCATTTACTGCAAGCTGCACAAAGAGACACAGGAGGCAGATATTGTGGTCTTTTTCAGGCAAAAAGCCCTTCATTTTTAAAGTGGTTTTGGTGTGTAGAGTTCCCCTAACATAAGCAGTAGGGAATAACCAAATACATATTTCCAGCACATACTCTCCAGATGCTGAAAAACATTAGTCTTTAATTTTTGCCATTTATCTGTGTGCCACAGCTTCATCTCCTTTCCTGACTATGTCTAAGTAGCCCTTAATTATGGGTCACAAACCCATCATGCTGGATTAGTTGGAAGATCACAGATGCCATTTAAGAAAAGTTCAAATCCTTTCATGAGACTCACACAGCCAACAAAGGGAAAGGGCTGTGTTGCTCCCCATTCTCCTCTTACTACACTTATTCCAACAAGATATAATTATCAAATGCTACATTTGCAGATTATCCTTAGGATAATGGTGACGTGCAACAAAACTGTATCCAGCTCATGCTGTCTTGTAGATACGACAAGTTGGCCACATTGAGAGTGGAGAAATGGGCAGCATAATGGTCTCATTGCATGTTCAGGCTTTGCAGAATGATAAGCTTTGTTGGCAACAAAACGATGAGTGAATCTCACTATTCTCTGAAAACTTCAGTATGACCAGCTATACAAATATAATAATGTTTTCCACATGCAAAAATATGAAAGTATCCAGGATTTATGTGTGCAGTGATTACATTTTTTCTCAGTATGAGCTAAGAAAAGTTCAATAGAGTTTCCAGGGAAGTTTTCTATTAGGTTAATAATACAGGAGAAATTTAGTGTGACAACTTTAATGTATGCCTTTTTCTAAAACAATGTAAGAATTTGTGCAAGAATAAGTAACAAGGAAAAGAGGAAGATTCCTCTTAACTTAGAAAGTGGAAAAAAGCCATTATAACCATCACATATTCTTGTCCTCAAAACCAATGAAAAAAATGTGTTTTAATCAAATATGTGATTCTTCAGTGATCTATAGATCTTGCCTTCCTTGCAGCTACTTTAAGCAGCAAAGCACAATGAAATAGCTTCTTAATGAAAATAAATCCCTCCCTATTGGGAAGCCAGGGGCAAGCTCTGATGCAGGGACAGGTCATGCAAAGACAAGGAGTCATCTGTCCATCAGGTCTGTTTCAGGAAGGCTTTGGGCAGCACTGTACCTACAAGGAAGGCCAAGGAGGCTGTGATAATTTCTTTTTTAAGGTATCCAGAATTGTGGAGATTATTCCAGTAAACCCAAAGTTTCGAACTGGAAATATTTAAATGTGAATTATGGTAATCTTAGCCCCTATCTCTACCCATATAAGTGCAACTTGAGATCCTCCTCCTAGATTTCAGAACTGTCAGCAGAAGAACCTCTAGTTACGTAGTTTCTTTCACTTTAAGTATCAAAATATAGGCAAAATTGGATGAAAAAACACCTTAAAGTTACTTTCTACACACTCAATTCTACAAACATTTAGCCTCCACTGGGTTTTATTTTATTTGTCTCACCTACTTTCAAATATGTGAGTGGAATTCAAATGTGCTAGGGAAGGCACAAATTACAGCTAAGAGGCTTTAAGCCATTTCTTCAAAAATCTGGTATTTTGGATTCTGTTAAAACCATGCTCTAAGTTTAGAACATCTATTTCATTTGGAATATGTAATTTTACAATTGTATAATTGGCAAATATGATCTGTATAAAAATATAATGTGATTTCTATTCCTAGTATGACAACACAGCTATATAACCTAACCTAAACCTTCCAGATATATCTATCTTTGCAGGGAGCTCCTAATTCTCTCTTCATAAAATATAACTAAATATAAATACTTTTATTTAAGACCTATTTAATGACATAATTTAGAAAATAATGATAATAATAAAGCGGTATTTAGGGACTCTCAGAGTATGCCTGCACTGGCATAAATTGCAGTCCAGATATAATCCAGCCATCGCTAAAGTTAATGAAAAGATGCCCATTAACTTCAAAGGGCATCGGCCTATGCCCTCTCTCAGTGCAAGAGACACCAAAGTCTAGTATCAACAAAAGAAGAAAAAAAAAGTATAGCTTTAGTAAAAGGTCTGTATGAATCACATTCAGGTTTTGTCAAAACATGCTTTCTTCATCTTTCCCTAGCTGACCACTCAACCATGACCCAGGAACACATCGCCCATGAGGTGACATCTTGTTCAGAACAGCTGTGTTGCTCTGACTTGATGCCTTTGAAAGTACGAGCACCACAAATTCATGGTTCCTAAGCTTTAACCACTTTCTCTAAATTCTCTTTTGTCCAACGCAATACTTCACAGAGCTCACTAGTTGTTAAGGTACAGTTTCACCATTGGTTTTAATGACCTGAATCCATGCTATTGCTGAAAGCAGCTGTCCAGTGTGCACCTTCCCACTCTGTTCTGTCTTCTACGTTAGCATTAGAGTCATGTAGATGGCTGGGTCTTTTTTTGCCTCTTTGGTTGGCTAGAGGTTTTTCCTAGGTTATTTTTTAGCTGAATCTGGTCTCAAATCTGACTGATCATAGCTCTGTACCCACTAGTACCAAAGAGGAGACGGGAAGACATGGCTGGAGACAGGGCCACGTGTGGGTGGGACCTGCCTTTCAGTGGCAGCATGAATATAGGTTTGGTAAAACCAATCACAAAAGCACCCAAGACAAATCTTGAGCATGTCTGTATGCCATAACACTCCTGTAACAGAAAACAGATGCAAAAGATAGCCAAACAATCATTTTGATAATATGAAAGTCCAATAACATGTTTTTAATTCTTTTTACTTTCCTATTTGTGAAACTTAATCTCACAGCTTTGACAATTAAGCAGTCAGAGATGAGAGAGATAGAGGATAAACTTGCACACTTCTGGGGAATATTTTTTCTTAATTGGCTCATATTTGCTAGACAACTTTATTCTTTCACAGTCCCAGCTGCCTCTGAAGTATATTACAGCAAGAAACGTTAGAGTTGTGTGCTGATTTAATGATATCCTTTGAAAAAAACAGAAAGAGAATGGAGGGCTGTCCTTGACTTTTAATAGCCTTTGAAGCATGCTTAAAGTTGTAATCACAAACATAAAGAAAAACAGTACTATCTAAGAGTCTGATAAATGTTAATAAAAACATATAAATCTTAGAAGAATGCTCATGCCTCTAAAAAACAATGAAGTGGTTCATGGCCGGAGAAATACAGACCATCTAGCCAAAGAAAGAGCTTACATGATAAAGTCCTAGCACAATGAAATGTATTCACAGGAGTCGAGGCAACAGCGTTTTCTTACTGGGAATATCCACCAGTTTTACTGGTATCCACCAGCATGGAGTGCTACTGGAAGGAGAACTCAGAAAAACTAATAAACATTTACATAAGGGGCAGTTCTCCCACTTCTAGTTCACTCTTACTCAGATAAAGAATATATTGCATTCAAAATAATTTATATTTGAAGAAAAAAGACAAGTTTGGCTCCCAGGCACTCTTTTGCTTGTCTCAGTGTAGTAGATAAAAGTAGATAAAAGCCCTTAAACTCTGTATAATAGCCTCTCCAGCAGTCAATCACATCTGCAGCAATTTCCTCTGCATGAGAATGACCTGCCTACCTGAGGGATACTTGGACAGGAAAAAGAATAGCCCTGGGATACTGAAGCTCTCCAAACGATGTTTGTATGGAACATGCCACACTTATGGATACTTTTTGCTTATTGGTAGTAGCCTTGAGAATTTGGCCATGAATTGCTACAGCAATTATGACAAGCAAAGTACACCTGGTACTGAAAAAAAAAAAATAATACTGGGCTTAAGCTTTTATCATACTTGTTATTTTAAATCCTCTCTATGTGCTTTCCAGAGGTAGCACTTCTTAGACCATAAACATGTCAAAGGTCCTCTGAGGTTAGGGACTGGCATTTGTCAAGGCCCGAGTCCTGCAATCACACACATGGGTGTTTTCATAAGCAATCAGATGCAGGCCCAAGAGCTCGATTTAGACAAGTTGTGTTCAAATCCAGGCTTGTAATCTACCTGTGGGCTGTTCTGTTTACTTAAACTTTTATTTTTAGAAAGCCCTGTGGTAATTTTGCATGCTTTGGTATAAGCCAGCTCTAGTGGTAATGTAAGTGCTACAAATACACCACAAAAAAATAACAGGAAACTGCCAGAATTCTGTTATGGTAAATGCAGTATTCAAACATTTTAAATATGAGAAAGTAAATTTCATTTTAGAGGAATTACCAACTGCAGTGGTTTGGAAACACTAGCTTTCCACACAATGTGCTGAACTGTAGGAGGAAGCACAGGGTTTTCCCCATTCCACAGAATGAATTTCACCATGAAATACTCACATAGATCACACGGCTTGGGGAACCTGATGTACTTGAAGCAGGTACAGAAATAATACTCTCAGATGAAGTCCTCGTTTCCTATGGCAGGATAAGAGAAGTGAATAGATAAGAAACAGAGGAGAGGGAGAAAGGATGTAACTGTTACTTCAAAAAGAATGTGCAGGACATTTAACTTAATTTAACCTTTACCACTCAAAAATGGCATATTAAAGCAAGCCCAAAACAAACAGGCACACCAAAAAGTTAAAAATGAAAGAATACCTTTAGTCAACCAAACTGACCTTTGGAAACGCAAAAATGGTTTTACATATGACTTTCTTTTCCCCTCCCTTCAGAATGAAATGGGCTGGAGCACTTCTGTGCTGCCAGGACAGCTTTTGGGCACTATCAGGGACAATAGTTCTGAGTCTGGGGTCACAAGATGACCCGGTGGCAGCGTTTTCACCCTAAGGTTATACCACCAAACCAATCCATATTACTTCTGGAACGCGTCACGCTACCATGCCACTCGCTCCTAGAAAACAGCACCTCATCCTGCAGGGCACCCTGAATGAGGCCCCCCTCTGATTGTAACAGTACCAGATTAATTTTAATGCTCAACTGGTTTTGCTCTGTTTTCAATCATTCTGGCATTCAGCGTGACAGACCTTTACTGCTTTCTCTTGGGTAGATTCCTTTATGATGAAAAATATAATTACTTTTGAATAACAAAGGGTTGTGAGACACAACGATATTAACCATGAGCAAACAGACCTGACACTGAAGTTTTAACAAATCTTACTATGAAATCAATGGTTTTATACACTCTTTTACCCAGATACATTAATTCATCGTAAAATAGTGTGGAAAAATCTGTCCCTGATTGCAAAAAGTACATCCTTTTCAATACACTCTGAATGACCACCATTTACTGTCTCACCAAAGGCTGACACTGGAGGCTACAATTGTTCAGACCTTTAGAAGGATTTGAGCACTATTAAGCTCTTAGGTCAAGAAAGCATCCTTCCTAAAACTCCAGTCTTTGTTTGAAATATTTACTAGATTTTAGAAGCAATATGTGAATATATCTGTACTGTGTCATGTTAGCAGAGCAAACAAACTCAATGATCACAACTATCCTTCCACACACCTTCTTTAGCCCAAATATTCCTATGGACTTCTCCCAAACAATATGTGGAGATGCTTATCCTTATAAAAAAGATTCAGTTTAATTGTTTTGGCATGTCTGACTGGAATTTGGGAATTTTCTCCCTCTCATTTTCAGTTTTCTCACACAAAGGCTCTGGACGAGCTGAGAAGGTCGAAGGGGACAAGGCAAACACTGGCATGGAAATAGAGCATTCTGTGAGAAATACTTGTGGCTGCCATTGAGATGATCATTCAACACAGACAGTGTAATTGCATTGATCTTCTGCATAGCTAAAGCATATTGCTTTTTTTTTTTTTTAGAACTTGTGTAAATGACATGAAAGTATTATCAATGCATTCATGTCACATGCAAAACACACCTCTTTCATTATGTCCCTACAAGAGGTCCAATCCAGTAGAGAAAAAGACCTGAATAAAACCGCACTATTTCAATTTTTTAAACCCTGTTAAAGACAAATGGCAGTTTTGGATTAACCTCAGGACTCCCTAGATAAAGCCTCAGAGCTTCTTTCTGTATCATGTGCATCACTGGGGTGTGTTTTAAGATCACAGAGTGTATCATGACCTTAAAATGCATAACATACCTGGCTGAATATATTTAATGACTTTTACATTTATTTAATAACTCTTATATTTATTAACTCTTTTTTTCAGGGGCTTTCCTCAACTTAGAGGTACCATCTTATTTTTGAGAAATTTAACTTATTAAAATTTCTAACTTTTGCAATCGAAGTGCAAAGTCTCATCTTTCTAAGGTACTTCTGCAGATTGCTTCTGTGCTTCCTTACGCTATTCAGTTACTCCCACAAATTGTCCCATTTCTCCTCCTGATGATTAAAACCTGCTCATTCCACATCTCATGCATGCTCTTTATTATTCTCTGCATGATCTGTTACCCCTTTTAGCATCCCCAGTTCATGCATGCTCAGTTGATTCCGTTGCTTCTGTTCAGTTCTTTTCTCCGTACTTGGCATTTTTCTTCTCCCCCCACCTACATTTTTCCTTTAAGCCTTGTGATAATCCTTATTCTTTCTCTTGCTACTTTGATTTCTTCTGTCTTTTTTAGCTTCATCCCTTCTGCTTATAATCTCACTCTCCCATCATTTTTCTTTTTGCTGTAACTCTCTTTCACAACTTCTTTTTCCCTTCCACTCCATCTCCAAAGCTTTGGAGTGTGCTGCCACTTACTCCTTCTGCCTTTGTCACCTATTTAATTACATACTGTGCATATATCTATATAAATATACAGAAAGATAACTTTTAAAAATAGCAAACTGCAAAGAGTGACCAGAAAAATTCTCAACCAGTATACCCCATTCCCAATTTTACAAGTTATGTTGAAAAGCCCATTACTACCCTCTTTGAAATGGTACCCTTTCTTCTTGTTGGTTTTTTTTTTTTTTTGATAATTAGTGTAAAGACCCCCAAAAAAAGAGGAAAAACCCATAGAAAAGGAAATCTTTGAGCTCCACTCTGTTTTTTTTCTTCCTCTACTCAGGCAAAACTCCCACTGACTTTCAGATACAGATGTCTTCCTCTCTGCTGGGGACAGGACAGACTCCAAGCACTCTGAGAGATGTGTTATAAATAAGTCAGCCTTTACACAATGTTTTACAAGTACATTTTCTTTACCTTTATGAGGAAAAGGCAGCCAGTAGGAACCCAGTACAACTTTGTCCACTGCCTTTCTTTGAAGGAGGGAAAAAAACAACCCAACCTACTACATTTTCAATAAATTACCTGGGGTTTTAGGCTTGCAATTTCTGTTACTCAGCCAGAATAAAATCCTTCAGAAGCCTGAAATACTGCTTAATAGTGCTAGACTGATTTGGCAGCACTTATTAAAGTATTTTAACAATTTTAAATAAACATGTATTAAACAATAGGTTTTATACAGAAATGCTACTTATTTGATTTTCAGAGCTCGCCATGAATAATACCAGAGCAACGGCTTCCCAAACACATGGGTACAAAAAATACAGCCAAGACCCTTCAGGATAAAGCCCAAGCCAAATTTTTTTCCAAAACTGTAATTTAGTCTAAGTTGCACTTGCTAACATACCAGATTTGTAAATACTCTTTTTATAGCTGCTGCCTGCTGGTCTGACTTGTGCCTTCCATCCAAGCTTTGATGAATTGAAGCAGAGCTTTTTTGAACAAGGGTACCAACTTGGAGCATCAAAACTGAAAAATCCCATACTTGGCCTCCACATTAAATGAGATAGTTGCATCAGTCCCACCACTTCAGAGAGATCTTTTCCCCAGCTACAGATTAATTCTTCATTTCCTATGGGCACCTTATTCATCTGCTAACCTTGTAATTATTAAAGTTGCCAGAACTCCCCCCTTTCCCCTTTGCACACAGACAGATGCACAAATCATCCAACTTAAGGAGGTACTTAAAGCCAGAGATTAAATTAAGTTGAGGCTCGCTTGCCAACATTTTACAAACAAATAATAAAAAAGAAATTCCAGGGAGATATTTTTTGTAAAAACAAATAAAGTGAAAGTCCTCTGATCTTTTAAGTGCAGAGCCACATAAAAAGAGAAGAGGTCATGCACTGATCACATCATAATCAGACAGAAGTTAAAAATTAACTTCATTTTTTCTTTCATATTTTTACATTTTTCCTTATTCAGTTTATATGTATAACTCTTAGGTCAGCATTCTCCTGAACTTGTAGCTTTAATCACTAAGTCAAAGCAGAATATTTACATTACATTATTACCTTACATTAACCTACTAGATTTCCATCATTTAAAATTTAAAATTACAGCAGTGAAAAAAATCCAAACCCTTTCCTCCATGCCCACTACAAAAAAAATGAATAATGTGACAAAGGAAAAACAATATGGTCTTTTTACCTTGTTTTTTTCTTCAGCCTTTGCAGCTTGTCTACAAACTGGATGCCAAATGGATGCACCTGGAAAGTAAATTTCAAGTTCTGCTTAATTCAGTTCTCTAATAAGATCTTTAAAAGGTTTAAAAGAAGCAGTTTATTAAACCTTCCTATAAGATATTCTAAGACACAGCACACTGATTACAGTGCAGTCACCACTTCATGGATGCTTTCAAAGATAAACCAACAGCTTCTCAGCATCAGTAAGACTGATCACAGACGTCTATTTTAAAGACTAGGTGATCTTCAGAAAGCTACACATACTTGAATATGGGAAATCAACATCATAACCTGAGTCCTAAAAAGCATGATATGGGATCTCTGGAGTTCCTCCAGCCCAACCTTGTGCTCAGAACAGGTCCCAGTACAGCAGGAAGCTCAGGGCTGTGCCCAGTTCAGTTCTGCATATCTCCAGATGGAGATCCCACAGCATTTCTGGTCAACCTGTTCCACTCTCAGACTAAATATTTTCTCCCTTATATGTAGTAGCTAGAATTTCCTGTACTCTTATTATACATATTCTTGTAATAGTCTGGTTCAGGTTATACCAAGTAGTCCACTATGATGGGATGGAATAGCACTGTGGTATTTAACACTAGCATAAAATCCAGTCCTCCTTTCTGAATTATTAACTGTACTGATCTTGCACTTCCTACATGTTTGTCTCTCATAAGTCAAAATAGTAATAACTGCCCAAATTCAGGGGCATATCCATCCTGGAGGAAGCAGAAAATATAGAATGAACTAATTCTGTATTGCATGTAAGTATAGAAGAGAGGATTATGAACTCTAGAGATATAAGTAAACATTAAGTGTGAGAAAGAAACTTAATAGTTTCCCATTAGTCACAAAGGAAAAGAAATATTTTTAAAAGTTGAACACATTGTTCAATACTTGGTGTTCAATGGAAGTGGAATGTGTGTAACTATATAAAATAAAAGAATCATTTGTAAATTTTCATAGTAAAAAGGAACCTTTATGTTTACGCCAGTCTGGGCTTGGACAAACCACAAACTAAAGCTCCACACAGTTAAACAATGTGAGTGCAATGCAACTTCTGCCTGACTAAATGGGAAGTTGAGAACCTTTGTGTTATAAATATTTAATGTTTATACTGGGTGGAGAGCACCAAGAAGATTTATTGGAAATGCTTTGTTTTCACTGCAGTTTGATAGTTTTCTAACCAGTGGATTTTGGAAACAAGATAGAAAGAGCAAGTCTATTTCCCAGAAGACAGATGGAGATCATTAGAATTTATTTCACAAAAATAACCCAGATGAACACAGACTCAAGCAGTCAAAGACTATCTGTAAGCACAGACTAGATTAATTTTGTTTATTAAGTTACTGAAGTTTTTTGGGACTGAACCACTAAGAAACATCTTTATAGCACCTTTAAATTTAATGCTAATTCGTCTTCCAATTGCGAGGGTCTCAGACCTTGCCCAATGAAAAAGTTTGTCCCAAGTGCTGCATAAGTTGATGTAAATCTTCACAATGGTTTTAAAAAGTATTTAGATTTTATTTTATTTTTTTTTTTAACTACACCTACTTGTGGTCACACAAAACTGGCTGGGAAACTTTTTCACACAGAAGAAAAAGAGTCCTTTCACCCAAAAGTCATCTGCTGGATGACCACTGATGACTCAATTTCTTCTACAGGAACACGCAACAACTGCAAAAGAAACTCTACAGTAGTTTATTAAGAGGATGAAGAATAATTTAATAAAATGTCACACCCCAGGGTTTTATATCTAACACATCAGGTCACGCAGTCCAAATACCCAATCACAGATCTTTTATTAAGTTAGCACCAGTTTCTAATGAAAACTGCTCTTCATGTGAAAGACTAAAAGTAAGCTGGTATGAATGTTTCATGCACCAGAAAATAAAGTAAGATGGGTCCAAACTAACAGGACCCGAGCATACTTTGCGGTTACTTGAACTAAAAATCCGCACAAAACCTAACAAATATCCACCCTTATAACTAACTGATCTTAAAAAGAAGATTCACTTGCAACCCAGTTTCAGAGGGTTTGACATCTACAAACAAATTAGTAGTTTGATATCTTTTTAAAGCGTTGATTTCCCAGGGGATTTTAGTACTGCTAAGCTACTTCGCAATTGGAAGAGCCACAGCATTTTCTGGCTCCTATGGGAGAATCCATGAGCACAGACAAGGATCATTATGTCCTCTAATGAGCTAGTTCTTGTTGCAAACCAAAGTGACAATAAAACTGTCATTTTAAATAACGTACTAAATTATAATTAGATCTTACTGAGACCACTGTTGAGTTTTAAATAAAGTCTAAATTTTCCAGTTTAATGAATAATTGCAAAGTATGCTTCTAGAAAACTGTGGACAATTGGAAGTTTTAATACAGATCTAGGCAAGATGTGATTTTAGGATAAAACACCAGCCATGCAGTTCCCACATCCCACAGAGTTTCTCTTTTCTGCTTTCCTTTGAAAAGAAACTGCCAGTCAAAGACATAGGCAAAAGCCTTCATTTTCTCTGGTGTCTGACCCTGTATTTAACTGTGTAGACATTGTTTTCTTTGATCAGTTTAGTACAGCTAAAAGTTGCTACTTAGGAAATATAGATTTTTAGCTCATATCTATGGCAAATAACTTTTTTTCCCCCTATTGAATAAACTATTGTGCAATTCCTTCTCTACTGCCACTGAAATTCCCTGATAAGAACCACTGAGTTTCTCCTGTGCACACTTATGGCTGTGTATGGTATAGGCATACTATGTGGTATGGGCTTTAGCTCCACGGCATCCTCTTCACCCTCTGAGGGCACTTCAGGTAAGGACCTTCAGATTTTCTCCTCATACTCAAATGGGCAATGGGTACAGATCTGATCTTAGGACTGTAACAGCAGCTTTATGGAACATGCTGCTCCACATGTGTGTGAACTTTCACTTGGACCAGTTATCACTTTTATTTAGTAAATGGAAGATTCTATACTCTTCATTGTCAAGTACTTCCATCTGCATGAAATAACTGCTACCACTCATCCTTTCTGTGATTCACACTTGTTATTGGATTTGAACCGAGAGAGATGTAATTGGTGAGTAAGAAGCAACAAGGGTTTGGTTTTGCTTTTCATTAGCCTACACATTATATCCTTCACTTTCTTTGGTAGTTATGAAGTGAGAGTATGTGCAAAAAGCTCAGCCATGCCAGCAGGTATGGGCAAGAGCACAACGCTGCCAAGTATAACTGGTTCTGCTTTTTGTTTTCTGGGTTTTTTTTGTTTTTACCTTGAAGATACATTTCTTCTCCTTCTGCAAACATCTGATTGCACCTGACACATCGTGCGCACGTTGGGTGATAATGTTTTTCTCCTGCCTGTTAGGGAAAAAACATACAGATGATTAAGTATATTGATCCCTTTAGAAGCTTCACTACGAGTTTTTCTTTCATCCTCTAGAATATGACTAATTAGAGAAAATTAGTTAATGTCAATTAGCTCAACAATTTCTTACATCCACAATTCTTATTTTTGATTATAGACAATTCCTGATTTAAAATGTAATTATGGTCTTGCCTACACAAAATGTTAATGTGCAATAGTTAAGCCTCTGAATTTACAGAATAAAAGCAATTTTATAGAGTGAACACATTTTCCCTGAGTTAAAAATAAGCATATTTTGGTCCATGTAGAATGTCTCGTGTTTATCTGGAAAAGGCTGAGGCCATTGCATGTTCCTGTAAGAAATTACTATCAAGTATTGCCCCACTGTCTTCACCATGTAAATATGCTCTCACAGCATTGCACCGTAAATCCTCCTTCTATTAATCTAGAAATCTAACACTGTTACTAGAGGGTTGACTTGTCTTACTCTTTTTCACTGACTGAATGTTGAAGCCTTCAGCATATTTATACTAAAGAACATAATTTGTGCCTGGGTGCTATTTTGCCATTCATACTATTGAATAAAGGAGTGTGACACATTTAGCCTAAAGAATCTCTCATCAGTGTTAACTTGGTCCATCCCTGAAAACCTGTTGCTGTATTTTAAATCAGCAATACAGATGAGTAACGTATCACATCAGAATTGCTATTTTGAAAACAGCTTTGTTCTGGTTCACTCTACTTTTTATGGTGTCATTTGTGCAGACTGCTGGGTGATTTCTGCAACTTCAGACATGAAAGATGGTCACTACTGTCTCAGCACTTTAAAGTATCAGATGGTGAGGTATCAGTACCAGGTTTAAACCTCGGGTTTGAAATTGCTTGAGAGAGTGCAGGTGTTTAAGCACAGAAAGTTATTTAACTACCATGAAATAAACTTAAATTTGGAATATCAAGCTGAAAAGAAATATAATTTCCTATGGAAGATTTGTACTGCACAAGCATCACTAAAGCAATGCATAGCCTCAATAATTCAATTGATTCAACATAGCTGATACAATTCCCAGGCTAACACTCTCTAGGGCAATTCAATTATTCCTTTGCTAAAATAAACTGTCAGAATACATTCTCAGATAACCTGGATGCATCACAGAATAAACTCTATTTCCCTAAATTTAACAGTATAAACAAATACATCATTTTAATTTACTCTGTACTGTAAGTAATATCAACTAGCTGTAGAATGGCAAAAAAAAAAAAAGACGTCTTTTTATAACTTAGGTACAATTACAACAGAAAATGCAGGGAGAAAAGGTGCAGTGATCCTTTTGTTGATGCTCACACCAGCCAAAGGATTTGGCATAATTACCTCTGAATTCAAATGGGACACACTCAAACTCTTCATATAACTCAAAGTGCTGACAGTCTTCTTTGTTCCCCCTTTTAAATTTTTTTTTATGATGTCCCTCTTCTAACCAAAGCACAGAAGACTCAACATGGCAGATTCTTTGTCACTTGAAGTATTTAATACAGATCACACTATCTTGCTAAAGGAGAGGTGATAACCGAATCTGAGGCTAGGGACATGATGGTGGAATTAACTAATAATACTCCTTGATATGTTTATACAATTTGCCTGATTTGATACCATAAACTATATTAAGACCTGGGTGTGTTGAGTCAGAATGTGAACTTTAACGCCCTTGCATAAGCGCCAAGGAGGTTTTCATCAGTCACCCTATCTCCTCTCTCTTCAGACTATTTTGGAGGCTTCATCTCATAGATGAACAATCGGTTCCAGCAGAACCCAGAAATTTTATAAGCTTGGGGCAGCAACTGTCTTATGCTTTCAGTTTAGTTGCAATGATGGCCTTTTGGTCATATTGATGTGAAAGAGTTTAATGCAGCATACAAATTTCTAACCATATGGTCACTTCTTTGCACAGTTTGAAAGCTTAGTTTGACAGACTGTTGTCCTATGTTTAATAAAATATCAACACACACATAGCACAGAAGAAGAGACATTCATCTCTCAGAGATCTCTTATGGCTCAAGCGGTAGATTGTAAGAAAACTTTTCAATATTCTCCATTTGCTTCAAGACTGCACCAGGTCTGCGTGCTTAGGCATCCAGATGTGAAGACAGTATTATTACGAAGATCAACATAAAGATTAATTCTCAACTGGTATTTCATCAGACCCGAATGGTGAAGCGTATCCTTAGGAACATAGTAGACTATCAACAATTTATTTTTTCTTCAAATGTCTACACCAGCCTTTCACAGTCACCGAGTCAAAGTCTTGGTGTCTAATTTAAAGGTGGAGTAAAAACTGTCCTTAACATCTCATACAAAGTATTATTAATTACTTCATTCCCTTTAGATATGAGGGACCGCTCTGAATGGTAAATCTCTGCACAGCAGGCAGAGCCTTCTGGGCTGGGTCAACATGGGGAATGTTCTCCCAGCAGAGCTGAGGATCTCCCCACAGCCCCTGCCCTAAGTACAGAGGGGCACCTCAGTGTTGTTAATTGTCCCACAGCACATCGACAAGTAAACCCATGCTTCACTTAAAACAGGTCCAGAAAACTCTGCAAAAAAGTAGGTACAACCTCCTTTTCTCATTTCTTGTAACTTCAGGGCTTGAACTAGATAAAAGAATGAACCTCATGTGACAAATGTGAATCACATAATTTAAAGTACAATTTGAAGACAGTAAGGGATGTTATCCTAAAGTCTGCAGAGCAGTATTAACACCAGGCCTGGGAAATATGCAACACTAGCAAAACTCAAGTAATTCATACCAGAAGGAATAACCTTATCTAGCTAAGGCTGGGTTTTAAATTAGCTGTCATCACTAAGGAAAAAGATACTACATTATTGCAGACAGCTCAGCGAAAACCTCTACTCATTCTCTGGCTCTGGCTGCAAGAACTGATGAAGTGGCAGAATTATAATAAAAGATGATATGTATAATAATTGTAACCCTATCACAATAACATTGCTTTCTGGCCTCTTATGCCACTGCTCGGAGGGTGACTGATGTCATCTCTTACTCCAGTTGACGAGTGACAACTGCTTATGGATTGACACATGAGGGATGGAACCAGAATAGCCTAGAGCTCAATGCATAAGCTCTCTCCTGGAGAGAAGACTCAAGATTTCTGATGATTCTCTCACCAGTGAAGTCTATGTACGTCCTATTTGACCACATTACTCAGTCAAGTGGCTAGTAAATCATAGAATAGTTTGTGTTGAAGGGACCATTAAAGGTCACCTTGTCCAACCCACCTGCAATGAGCGGGGACATCTTCAACTAGATCAGGTTGCTCAGAGCCCTGGCCAACCTGACCTTGAGTGTTTCCAGGGATGGGGCATCTGCCACCTCTCTGGGCAACATGGGCCATTGTTTCACCATCCTCATTGTAAAAAATGTCTTCCTTATGTCTAGTCTAAAACTTCCCTCTTTTAGTTTAAGACCATTACTGCTTGTTCTGTCACAGCAGGCCCTGCTAAAAAGTTCGACCACATCTTTCTTACAAGGCCCCATTAAGTACTGAAAGGCCACAATAAGGTTTCCCCAGAGCCTTCTCTTCTCCAGGCTGAGCAACCCCAACTCTCTCAGCCTGTCCCTCCCCCTGATCATTTTTGTGGCCCTCCTCTGGACCTACTGCAACAGGTCCATGTCCTTCCTGTGCTGAGGGTTCCAGAGCTGGATGCAGTACTCCATGTGGAGTCTCACTAGAATGGAATAAAGGGGCAGAATCATCTCCCTCGACCTGCTGGCCATGCTTCTTTCGATGAAGCCCAGGATATAGTTGGTTTCTGGGCTGTCAGCATGAAGATTGCTGGCTCACATCTAGCTTTTGATCCACCAGTACCCCCAAGTCCTTCTTGGCAGGGCTGCTCTCAATTCCTTCAATCCCAGACTATATTGATATATGGGAATTGCAGAACCCTGCACTTGGCCTTGTTGAACCTCATGAGGTTCACATGGACCCACTTCTGGAGCCTGTACAGGTCCCTCTGTCCCTCACACATGTCAACCGTAACCACTCAGATTGGAGTTGTCTGCAAGCTTGCTGAGGGTGCACTCAATCCTACTGTCTATGTCATTGATGAAGATATTGAATAGTACTTGTCCCAATTTGGACCCCTGAGTAAAACCACATCTCACTGATCTCCATCTGGACATTGAGCTGTTGACCACTACCCTCTGGATATGAGCATCCAAACAATTCTCATCCACCGAACAGTCCACCCATCAAATCCATATCTTTCCAATTTAGAGGGAAGAAAGTTGACAAAATCATTTAATATCTTAAATAAACTGGTAATTTTTTAGTTCCTTTTCTCAGAATGAGAAGTTTTCAGTAAACTTTTTCCTGAAAAAAAATAATAAAAAAACCTACCTCATTATCAAAATGCACAGCAATAACAACACCTTTTACTGCTGGGAGTAAAAAAATTTATGGAAGGGAGAAAATTTTAGACTGCTCCAATGATTCAATTATATCAAAGAGTGTTTTCACTGAATCAAAGAATTTTCAATTTTAAGGGTATAATAGGTTGCTGTAATAGTGCATTATTACCACTGACTTATCTACTGAGGTAGGTCCAAATCATGCCAGCCTCATACTGTAAAATCTCCAAATGAAGTCCTAACTGTATTCTATCTTGAACAAAAGATAGTGGAAGTCAGCCTACAAAGCACTGATCCTGCTGGTATGCCAAGGCATGGTACACTTGCATTACCCAGAAACAAAGCCAACAGAAGACGGGTATAAAGTCCTCATAGTTAAAAGCTTCTCACATGGAACAAATTTGTTAGAGAGTTGCGTCGTCACCAGACAACCACCTGTTCAAGTAAAGGGAAACAGAATAAAGCACAAAACCAACGACAATCAGTAAGCCTTTCCATCAGGCAGCTTCTCACCCTGAAATGAAGGACTAAAGCTCTTATGAAAGACATAGGACTTGACTGCTGCTATCTTTAAGTGGAAGGGAGTTACTATTTGAGTTGAGAAGAAGAAAAATACTTAGGTATTGTAGTGATGGGCAAAAGTTCAAACTTCAATTACACAATAAATTGTTCTCTTTTATATACTTATCTCCATTCCCTGAATAATTTTCATTCCCATGGACATTCACATTCCTTCATTAAAGGGCACAGATTTCTTCAGGTGCACTTTGCTATACAGCTAATAGTAGAAACACAACTCAGTTTAAAGTCTGGAAGTGTGCAAGTGCACAACAGAATGACAGAATAATTCAGCTTGGAAAGGACCTCACGAGGTCATCTAATTCAACCTCCTGCTCAAAGCAGGCTTGATGCTCAATTCAGACCAGTCTGCTCAGGTATTTGTCCAGTCAGATATTGAAAACCTCCA
Organism: Tringa solitaria; assembly: GCA_026413425.1. NCBI lineage: Eukaryota > Metazoa > Chordata > Aves > Charadriiformes > Scolopacidae > Tringa > Tringa solitaria. Next base: position 51,736,642 of record JAOXJM010000033.1, on the reverse strand, counting down.
ACGATGGAGACCGCACAACCTCTAGGCAGAATGCTCCAGTACTTAGATATCCTTACAATGATTTTTTTTTTTCTTTTTATCCAGTCAGAACTTCCCCTCTTTCAATTTATGATAGTTGTCTCCTGCCCTCTCACCATGCACCTCAGTAAGGAGCTTGCCTCCACACCCTTGAAGGCCTTCTTGTAGGAATGGCAATCCTGCTATTAGATCCCCCTGAAGCTATCCCTTCTCCAGGTGGGACAAGTTAAGGTCCCTGAGCATCTCCTCACAGGGGTTGTGCTTCAGCCCCTCAACTATCATCAGGTGGCAGAAACATGTAGGAAACAGATAATGAAATACAGGTATAAAAAGGAACTCCAGATATTTGTATTCATGAAATTTAATGCAGTTTTTGAATGAGATATAGCATTTCAACTTTAAATAGCCCAACTAGTCACTGCACTGATTTATGGCGGCAAATTCACAATTTGTGTAAGTAAATGCAGTTCCCTGACTTTGGCTGAGCTAAGATTCTAGTTCCTGCTCTCAGAACTAGATTAGTTATTATTTAAAAACCTGTGACCTAACAGCAAAAACCTGCCACAGAAAATCTTCCTAACAAGTATTCCACTTAGCAGGCTGAAATCAGGGGTTCTCCTTGCTAATTCCCACCCAGTAATATAAACCTCTCCTTCTTGGCCAGTGCTTCAACACGAGGTTGTGCGATATGGGTTTAATGCTAAAAGTCCGTGTAACGTGGAGGGCTCAGGCGTTTGTTCTTCTGTCTTTATCTCAAGAGAGAATTATGTGGAGGAAAACTATTCCTAATTGTCTTAGTCACAGTGGACCTGACTCACCACTGAGTCACTTCAGCAGTGTGCCAGGGCAAATGAACCGTTTTCAACGGGGTTTACACCAGCGTAAATGTAGTGTAATGTTTTAAATCAATCCTTCATCTTCTCCTTCCTGGATTCACTTATCCTTCCACTAGATGCCAAGAAACAGTCATGGGAAAGGGTCAATACATGCACCTGCAGCATTACTTACAGCTTTAGCTGTCTCACATGTACGGTTATTTCACATTATCTTGGTTCTGGCTCATCCCGCTGTACTTTACAGAGCCTTGAGACTTCCCACCCACATTTGAGTCATTTTTACTGCCTCCCACACGCTCTTTATTCTTCCAGGTATAAAGTGCAGATCGAAGGTACCAAAGGGGACAATTATTTCAGAATGATAGTAACTTACTATATAGCGAACTCTCAGAAGGAGAGGTTTCTAATGCTTTCTAATGTGGGAGAAACAAAAAAAAAAATAAAAATTCAAAAACCCTAAAGGGAATAATTAAGAAAAAGAAAGACTAAAATCAGCATTATTATAAGTGTACTCTCATTCTGTAACATCCGCAAACAAGTTCTGACTCAGGAGCAAATTCAGCCCTGTCACAGTCAGGCAACAGCTAGAAAAGGTCAATAGTGCATTTTTCTACAGACTTTGGTACATGATGTTGTAAACCAAAATCATCTTTCATGCCTAAAATCACTGATTTTGCAACTCAGATGCTATTGTTATGCAATGAGTGATCTGCCCCTTTTGTCTTTTTCATCTCAGCTTTGCAATTTTGTCTTGCCACCCACTGAGATTGGAAGAGGCTTCTGTTTTCCATTTGCTCAACAACCTCCTTCATTTCTTATCCACTTTCCTCTCCCACTCCTTAAAACCCACTTACAGGCCAAGACAAGCTGCAGCTGGCTCTCACTTCTGCCATCCCTTGATAGCAGAGAGGAAGAGAAGAAGGAGAAAGATGACTTGCAGACACATTCCCCTTCCTTTTCGACTTGGCAGATGTGTATTTAGCCCATCCATTTCAGATGGAAAGATGAAGCTGCAACCAACACTGAACAGCCCTGGAGAGGAAGCATGATGCATCAGATGAAGCCAGCTTTTTTCATGCTGGCCGTGGTGACCCAGGCTGCAAACATCTGAGGACAGAAGCCACCTCTTATTCTGTGCCTAATTAAGGCTGATATTCTGGACCCCCAAATTTAGCTGGGATTGGAAATGTCGCTGTCATATGCAGAACTGACATTAATAGTCCTTCCTGGAAGTAGGACGTTACTACTTTCAGATTCATCCACACATTTCCAGTTCAAAGTACTATTCAGAAGTTCTTTGGGAGGGAAAGAAATTTGAAGAAGCACAAAACCCACTGCATACTGGCAGTATAAAAAAATAAAATCTTAAAGACACAAGAAATGAGTCCCACAGGCTGCTTTCTTGCTATTAGCAGACACACCACACCGTTGTCACGTGGCATCACAGAGCATCCCAGAGATACTTTATCAACAAAACCAGTTGTCACGAAGTGCACTTACTGCTGCACCACTGTCATGGTTACGGGAGAGAGCTAGAGGGAGGCGCCTGTGCCGGTGGCTGGATGATGGGTAGGTACAGGGCACTGCGGAGCAGCAGTCCGGCCGACCACAGCGTGCCCCAGGCATGAGTCAGAAGACCCACCAGAAATGAAAGAAACTATGCAAAGTACATAGGATGAGGAACCGAAAACATCCCAGAAGAGGAACGTTTCACACTGCCAAAATATTCAAATGCTGGCCAATAGTACTAGATAACAATGCATCGCCACAGCAACACATTGCTTAGAAAGGCATTGTAACTGGCACACACATGCTGTTTGTGTCTAGGGCTCAGATGGTATCGAGGTGACTACTGGAATCACTGCTTTGATGCTTTAATTAATCAGTTAAGATAGTTTAGGGTAGTTAACTGGTAATACATTTTTGTGTAACAAGAAAAGGCAGTGGACACTATTCACCTGTCTGCCAGGCTCGAGAGGTCAAACCATGCACTAAAACTCTAACACATACAAACCCACACAGGCACAAATGCATAGCAGCACTACTGGAGACTTTTTCCATACATACGAGAGAAATATTCCACAAAAAGCAAACAAGCAATTGAAAAAAAAAACAACCAACAACGACAAAACCTGCAACAGTCATTCTTTCTTCTTCATCAACCAGTTTCCCTCAAATTCTGAACTTCTATTCTGAGTTATTCAGACAGACTTTGCAGAACCCTTTACTTTGTTAAAAATGTAAGCTCTATAGCTTAAGCTATCACCAAATGCTACTCCGTGCTCTTCCCCAATAAATCTAATAACTGATTTACAGGGTAAAAACTATGCAAACAATGTATTTAAATATGTACTGGGTTTTCCTGACATGTTTCAACAACTGTGAATTTTTAACAGTTCAGATAATAAATTCGGATAGGTGTAGCTCTGTATCTCTGGACAGAAGAGGTGGTTGAAAAAGGGAACAGATGAGGGTGGGAGAAAGAGAAGGTGAACTTATCTAAAACAATACAATTGGACTAGAGGGAAGGCTGAAAGCTAAGGTCAAAAACATTTGCATTGCTATTTAATGCTTGTTGATAGCATTTTTAATGATGTCTGTTTTAAAGCAGAAAGTCTAAGTCAACTGTGAATTAACACTTACCCAGTCAAGTTCAGATACTGCGCTCTGATGATTAATCTGCCTTTGCAAAGCAGCAGCCCCAGACAAATGCAAGTGGCACCACAACAGAGACTGTTCTCAAGCTGCAAAACACCCTGCATCTCCGCAAACACTAAGCATTGAAAGTGTTAGTTAATGCTTCCTACCTTAGATGCTTTCCTTTCGCAAGAGCTAATGCCGATTTATTTAGATGTAGCTTTTCCAACAGTTTTCCTTCTTCTCTTCCGATGGGAGAAAACTAGCGTAGAGAGCAGTTTCTAATTGAAGATTAATACTGACACTTGGATCCTTTCGCTGCTCTGACAGCCTTCGCAAGGCTCCTCATGCTACTGGGAACCCTTCCTTCATACAGACGGAGCCAGTTTTATTGCACGTTTCAGTATTAATGCCTATATTATAAGCTGCTTAAGTACCTTTCACACATCACTAGGTTTTGTTGTTAGCGAAACAGCAGGGAAACAGACATTTCAGAATGAACCATTCTTCCACACTGCAGGCAGAAATCTGTACACCCTGTGTAAAGAATTAGTCTCGTCTCTCTGCTATACTGAGACTTTTGCAAAGGGAAAGGCAATTGATTTACAAAGTAGATGGGGCTGGAAACAACAGCAGCTCAACCCTAGGGCAAAACAAAAAACAAACTACAAAAAAAAATGTAATTCATGTGTAATTAATAAGTCAATGATGTATAAGTGGCATTTAATTGACATATAAGCAATTGACATTTCTAGGCTCATTCCTGTCTAGTGCCTACTGCATTTGTTCCCTTAAAGTTACATACGGTTATGATTAATAGATTTAAAAAACGCAACTAATTATGCTTTTCTAGACAACGTAAACCAGAAAAACATTAATCCTTTCTTCCCCTACATATACTGAGTGCCACACTGCCATGTTATCCTGTCAGATGCAGCAGCTGGACCCATCTTTGTGTTTAAAAAGTGATACAGCTATTTTCACCAGCACTTGTAAGACACATTTACACCACAACCATGAAGCTGGAAATCACAGGACAGTTGTAGAGAGAAGTCTAGTCAATAGCCCTCAGCACTTACAGCAGCAGTTGAGTTGCATGTAAATAAGCCCCAAGAGACCTCTCCAAAAGCATAACTTCTAATGTGCTACACTGTCAACTTTTATTCACATGAAATTCAAGACACCAGCTAGTAGCGGCAGAGGTCCACTTTGTTCATCAGCCACCAGTACAGCTGGTCGTGGAGGCCTGCTAAGGGCCAACTAACCCTGGTCATCACTGGGCTGCAGTTGCCTATCCAAGCAATCACACCATCCCTCAGAGCCTATGCCATGTTTGCCATTAAAACATCCCCAAGAAGTTATCTTTGGATATGAAGGCTTCCTCTAACAACATCATTAGCTGAAACAGCAGATGAAGAGAACCCCTGCCAAGTGGTATCTTGCTACAGGCTGTCAGTGTTAATGAAACCACAGAAAAAATCCACACTCAGTGTGAGATATATCAGGGAAAGTACTGTCTTTTGAAACAGTGGAAGGGGTTACTATCACTGCGCAAGGTACTGGTGAGGCATCATCTGGAGTATGTCCCCCCATGACGAGAGAAGGTAGTTCCAGCTGGGAATAGGCAGTGCAATAGTCCACCAGCGTCCACAGAAGAGCCTGGAGCTGACTTCATGACCAGAGGAGAATTTGGCTTATTCAGTTTTGCAAAACAAAAGTCGTGAGGAACTGAGACTGTTCTCCATGAATTCTCTGTAGAGCTCATCAATTAATGAGAGAAGATCTGTATCAGAAGAATTAATAACTATAAAGTGCCCCTTACAAATAGAGAGTTTGCTGGAATTGAGTTTCTAAATATCAGATGTTAAGAAAACCCAGGCATGTTCCCCAGGAGGGGACCAGGAGGAGTCACTGGCTGTCAGCTCCTCCACGTACCTCAACAGCCTTCCAAGCCTCTGCATGGCTTCTCATGTGGGAAGGACTGAGAGGCAGGCAACCCTCCTCCTCCTCCTTTGTGCAAAACACAGCTACAAGACTGATTAAAGATCACGAAACAAATGGAAAGTGTTTTCTTGATCTCAAGGGGCTTGTATCAGGCTCTGAATTATCATGCAAAATACAGTATATTTTTAGAAAAAAAAGGCAATTAAACTTATTTTGTCTATTTTTGTGATGTGCTAATAAGCACAAGTAGTGATTTTAATTAATAAACAACTGCTTGTGCTAGGAAAAGAGAGAAAAAATATTTTTATTGCCAAATGAAGAGAAATAGATTGCAACATGACAACAGGGAAATGGCTGGCTATAAAAATCAACAGCTTGTTATTTTAAAATGTGTTTATTTTCTGTATTATTGCATGATTTTAGCTATTGCTGGACTGGGAACCGAACTATAGCATAAGCACTAAAGTAAACCTTTTTTTCTCCCTAAAGGTTTTCAGCCACACTGCATGTTCAGTCAAACCATAAAGTGAACTCCAGTCACCTCTTGCTTCCCATTTAAGGTGGTAGGTTTATCAATATATATGGTCAGGGATAAAACACCGCATTTTCTAGGAGAGGAAGATGTTGCATTAAACAGAGCTCTGTATCCTTCATGAGCAAAGCAAACGTTGCCCATAAAAGCATTGGTGGGCAAGATCTTTGTAAAAAGAACAGCAAAACTGTTGCCTTTAAAAGCAATAGAAGAATTTATGGTGTCCGTAAATTAGCTCCTTTTGTAGCTTTTCCAGTAGAAGTTCCCTGGGAGACTGAGGGCAAGCCAAGGTGGACTGGAGTGGAAGAAAGAAACAAGAAAGGAATTAAAAACATAACTATCCTGTGTTTAAGCCCATTTACTACATGGAATGAATCAGAAAATGAGCTGAAGGAAGAATTTAAGTAACTAAATCATCATTGTATTTGGCTGGCAACCTACAAAAACAGCCATATTTTTGTCAGTTATCAGTAACTCACACCAGTTGACTCTCCCTTCCTCCTCTGCTGAATAAACACTTAAAATGAACAAGTGTTGGAAAGGGAGACAATATTATAAAATTTGGGCACAGAATAATTGTGGAAGCAGCTGTCCTCCTGACATTATCAGAGAAATCAGAGATGGAAAAAATCCTATTAGGTCATATAGTCCCTCCCTTTGTCATTGCAGGACTGTTCCCTAACTTAGATTTTCCAGTGCCTCATCCAATCCTGTTTTAATACAATCTAAGTGATAGCTTCCAGCAGCTCCCTTGGGAAACTAATCTTCCGCCTAATAAATATCGGTATCAAGATTTTCCCCCACTTCAATAGCAATTTGTCCCTATTATTTCAGTGTATTTCCAGATTATATTCAAATGGTAAAGAGAAATACCGAAGTTTTGAAAAATGTTCAGGATTCCAGACAATTCCACAAAAAATACATCCTACAATGAAAACCAGCCATGGCTACTTTTTCTTTTTTCTGTCCTCCTGATCAGGAGATACAGAAACGTACCAGCAAGCTGGCCGGTGACACACACCCCAAAGTTGATACCAGAGAGACAGAAGAGATCAGGTCCAATTCCCAGCCTTTCAAACAAGTCTTTCAAACAACAAATGACTTAACCATGTTAGCTACGGATATGGTCTCTGCGTTCTTTCAAATCTGTTTGCTTAGGTCACTGCTTTTCGTCTAGCTTCCTAATGAAATGAGGTGTACGTCCTACCTCCTCATCTGACTGCTCTGCACCATCAACACTGAAACTCAACAGCCGTTTAAGGTGATCCTTTACAGAAGTCCAAAGGCTCATGGAAATCACAGGCTGATCACCATAGAAGGAGCCACCCACTGTGTATCAACTCTCAATCACTTAAACAGGCAGTGGAAATGTAAAGAAAGATCTTGAAATACTTCACGGGGAAACAGAGGGGATGGGAGCAGGTATTTTGGGAGATGTCATGAGGAACAGGACCTATCGTTGACAGCAGAATGCTAAGAGATTGGATATTCACCCATATTCAAGCTTCATTAGTTTTGTTGCACACAAAGCAACAATATGTTTTATACAATCCTATGGAGAGAAGTATATAGATCATAAAATTTCCAGGTTGTTGTAATAAGCCTCCAGACATTAAATATCATTTTACCTGTTCAAATCCATTGCCTGTTTCACACTAACTTCATCCTAACTTTCTTATTTGACAGTGACATTATCTGACTCTCCTGTGCTTATACAGATTGCAAAAGTCCTTTCTCGTAATTTTTTTAAGTTTTTTTTTTTTTTTTTAAAAAAAAGGGTTTCAGAATATTGCATCAGTATTTTTTCCACAGTTAAATGCCACAGACTTCAATCAAAGTCACTCCCAGCCTGCACCAGTATCAAAGTAAGAAGAGAATCAGTACTATACTTCTCTCTCATCAGAGCCACGTTAGGGAAGGGAGAGGAAGAGGGCACACATGCACTAACCAAAAACATCACCTAGAACTACAACGACAGATGTATCAGTCATGGTAAAACTCCTACAACAGCTTTAAAGAATTAATTTTTATCAAGTTTCTAATTGGTCCATCTATAACAAAAAACAAGGAACTTTCATCCTGTTTAGTATGCTCTCACCAAGCAGTTAGAAGAGATACAGCCACACGTCCCACAAATCCAACTCAGCACTGTTATTATGCAATTCTTTTTAACTTTTATTTTTCCTTTTCATCATCCACAGAGACAGTAAGAACCCAGCTCTTAATCACATCACACCACATGCTGTTGTTTAACCATCCTGCAGATAAAATATCACCAAATAAAAGGAGAATTTTTGTACAGACATTTCAAGGCAAGAACTACGACAGAAAAACACAATATTGTGAAGCAGAGTCAATAGATAAATCAGAGTTTCTATTCTTCTCCCATCTTAGTATTAATCGCTCCCTGTAACCTGCTACGGGTAAGCGCACCCCAAATTTGCTACAGCTTTTACCATTACACTCTTAGCATTCACCTCTTCTTTATCACTTCAAATATAGATTAATTAGCTTCACCTCCAAAGCCCAGCCTCTCTTACTACCTTTCATTCAGTGTCAAAGGCTGTCATCTCTGAAAACATGTAGCAGCTTCCATTGGTCACCCCTCACATTTCTGAAGGTTTTAATATTATCTTCTTTTTTCCCCTCTCTCACTTGAGAGAGACATCTGTAAATAGCAAGAACACTGTCTTTATACTCTTTCAAATCCCTTATTAGAAGCCTGTTTTCTGAGATGTCCATAAAAACACGTGGAAAAGCCTGCGATGCCTTACCCTGACACCATACCATGCCATCTAGCAGGGAGTCAGTTTCCTTCCATTTGCTTCTCAGTCCCTTCCATAGCATAGTGGAAGGGACTATAACTGTCCATAGCTATAATTGTCCACCATTTGGACTCCCTCCGGCTTTCTTAACTGATGAAGAGAAAGGAGTGAACGGAGCAACCTGGAAAACCTCTTCCTAACTCCAGTACTGCTAAGGCTTCACAAGATACAGAAAAAGGGCAGAAAAAAAAAGTGGATAAATGATATCATTGATTTGATAACCATACACTTAGATCCAATCATAAAGTATAAACATTCACCTACATTAAAACAGCAAACTCAAAAAAGCCCTGCAACGTAGCTCATTTCTGGGTGAAAAAATACATTTCAAAGGATTCATTTTAGTTTTTCAGCAGCTTCGCTCTAACTCTGGCAAATATAAAGTAGAATCAAAGAGCAGAATTTACAAAGGAATTTAGCATAAGTATTAAAATGTGCCTGATAACCCATTGATTTATTACTTTTCCTATGTGAATGTACTCCAGTACTGCAAATATCCATTTAGGGAGTATGTGTATTATCAAACCATTAAGAGAGAAACAGAAAACAATTATAGAAAAAGTTCCTAGTATTTCACAAAAGTAACATTCAACTGCTGCATCGAGACCCACTTGTGGGAATATGACTAGAACCAAAAGAGCAAGTCTCTTTTTACACTTTGAATGACAGGTTCTCCTTACCTCAAGCACTCTTCCCGTGATATACTTTTCACAATTGTCACATCTGATACCAAACTTCGCATGATAGTCCGTTTCGCAGTACGGAATGCCATCCCTAGAAAAGTAAATCAGCGATTGCTTTAGGTAGGCTAACAGATTTACTGGGAGATTTTACAGCTAAAAATTGTTAATACTTTAACACTTCACAGGGCGTTTAGGGATTTTCCTCCTCCTAAATACTTGCATTCATTAATTTTGCAAAGAATTGAATAGTTAATGAACTTTTCTGGCCCTTCAGAGTCTACCACGATCCCAGTTGTCTGCTTTGCTGCCGAATTCAGCTGCCGCCTCTCACCCAGTCACAACACTCAGTCTGTGAGAGTCCCATACCCTTTGCTTTGATAGTGTTACTCATTAAATTCTTCCACCTGTTTCACACTCTGGAAAATACTTATTTCTACCTATTACTCTTTCACTCTTTATTTATCATCTAATTGTATTTAGCTTACACTTCAGAGCAATTTCTCAAATGACTCTCTTTACTCTAAACCAAGTTTAATTAACACCTAAGTCTACTGACATTCTTGACTGGACTTGCTTAAAGACAGTCATAGATTAACAAATTTAGACCACTAAACTCATGAATGAAAATAAAGTACTCTGGAAGAAACTGAAGGCTCTTCTAGAAGAATCCCAGAATAGTTTGTGTTGCAAGGGACCTTTAAAGGCCATCTTGTCCAACCCACCTGCAATAAGCAGTGACATCTTCAACTAGATGTTGAAGATGCTGGTCAGAGCCCTGGCCAACCTGACCTTGAGTGTTTCCAGGGATGGGGCATCTGCCACCTCTCTGGGCAACATGGGCCAGTGTTTCACCACGCTCATCGTAAAAAAAAAGCCTTAGTTATATCTAGTCTAAACCTACCCTCTTTTAGTTTAAAGCCATTACCCCTTGTCCTAGTGCAACAGGCTCTGTCCCCATCTTTCCTGTAGGCCCCCATTAAGTACTGAAAGGCCGCAATAAGGTCTCCCCAGAGACTTCTCCAGGCTGAGCAACCCCAACTCTCTCAGCCTGTCCTCATAGGAGAGGTGCTCCAGACCTCTGGTGACTTTTGTGGTCCATATTTAACATAGTTAACATAGTGTGCTACGCTAAAACAGCCCATGATAAGACAGATTTATTAGCAGAGGCATAATTTTATTGGACATTTCCCTGGAGAAACTTAAACATTAATTTTATAGGATACAAGTTGGATTGCTTAGAGACTAACCTATAAGTTATCACAATAATTAATTGAATTAATTGAAGCAAGGATGTTTCTTCTCTTGAGTTATTTTGTTTGGCTTTCAGCTTTTTTTAAAAAGATGATTTCACAATACCTATATCTTTATAATTTATGGGGTCTTTATTATTAAATAACAAGCAAAATAAAGCAGAGTAGCATAACATTTGAGATAATGCAAAACCTTATTTAAGAACACTCTTTTATTAAATACTGTTTTCTCAGCCTCCAGTGCAAGCTGTGAAATTAAATGTATACTTGTATTAATCTAAATCCAAAGAACTGTTGAAAAGTCAGTGGGACATCATCTCTGAAACTCCATCATCTCTGGGCACTGTGACTGAATTACTTAACCGTTCAGGAAAATTTCATCGTATCAACGCACTTCTCTGAAGGAGAAATTAATCCCAGGTGCTTTGGCCAGTGAAAGCTCTATATCTCACCGGACTGATATGAGTGTTGACATGGGACTTGGTCTGTGTGTGTGCTTTGTGCTGCCTCTCATCGCTGTAATCACATTCAGTCCAAATCTGGCAGCATGAGGCTCTGGAGCAGCTCAAAAGCATGATACGTACCTTCTTAATGAACTTTTGGAGAACATTTTTGCTTATGTGAAACACATGGAAAGGATTGTATCTGCTTGTTCACATTACAGCATCGCACAGAGCAAAGTCAAACACAGATAACTAAGGGCATGCTTCACCATTGCCTTTCTACAGCTCTGGCAAGTCCCATTTCAGATAAATGGAAAAATTCTACTTTTCTTAATTTGAATTTTTCTGTGTTTAATACAATTTAGAAAACAATTTATGTAATAATCTCTAATATTTTATATATCTCCAAACACTGATGAACATGAAGTAAAGGATATGCAACAGTAAATTAATTATTTGGTACTAAAAGAATGCTGAAAGCAAGGGAAAATGCTCCTCCACTCAACTTACTTGCTGATGTACTCTGCATTCAGTAGCTTGCCACATGTATTGCACTTAAAACAGCCCAAATGCCAGTGTTTGTCCAAGGCAACCAGGGACTGCCCGTTTTTGATTTCTGAGCCACAGCCCCCACAATCTGCAAGGGAAAAATCTGGTATGAGTGAATCGCACACTTTAGATGGTCACGCAACAACACAGGTTACTGCAGTACAAGGATCCATCGGTGTCCTAGTAACAGCTCGTGCGGGCTGTAAAGCTTGCTGATGGCTGCTCACTGATGGATGACAAGTGCTGCTGCCCTAGTATTGTCCTAACATTGCTAGAGACGTGAATCATTAAAAGGAAAAAAAAAAAACAACAACTAATGACAGGCTTCCTAGTGAGTTAGGGTTTCTTTTAATTCCTTTATAATGTGTCTAAAAGATACAAAGTTTGGCTGACGAAGTTTTCAAGCATCACAAATCAGCCCAAAAAAATTAATAAAGACCTAAAAGTCATGAAATTAAAATGAATAACTGAACCTTCGTATTAGACTTTGCCTCTGCGTCAAAGCTTTACTCACAGTTCAAAATTCTTTTTGCAGCTGTGGAAAAACTAAGCTGAAATTCTGATGTGAACTTCTGTAACCATGAAAAATACACCAATACTTGAGAGGCATTACAAATTCCTAAGTAGTAGTGACATTGCAACACATGGAAGTGACAGCTAGCTATATATTTATTACTTATAGAAATGAACTTATATATTTATTATTTATAGAAATTCACCTATATAAAGCTCAAAAAAGTTCAAAGGAAAATTAAATGCAAAACATGTCACAACTGGATAACATAAACTAGACTATGTTCATTAAACAGGCTACAAGTGAAGTAGTTATAATCTTCAGTAAAAGTAATTAAGAAAGGACAAGGCTTTGGGGGGATTTGGTTGCTTTGGATTTTTTTAACTCATGGATACTTTTGATTATGGTGGTAAAAGCCAAATCCACTCTTAGCTTCCACGCCAACAGTTCACCAGTGAGGGCTCCGTTTAGGGAAGCTATACTGACATGGGATTTGACCCTCGCTCTCTGTATCCTAAATGAATCCTCTGTTACTCTGTAGGCTCCAGCTCTCACTCATTCACTCTCTACACATCCCAATCTATGTGTAATTTTCTTACAAAATGTTAAAACAGAATATGCATAAAAATAAGGATAAACACCAGTAATAAACTTATTCTAGTATCAATATCTTAGTAAACCTTCCAATCCTCCATACGATTATAATATTCCATCTTATGTAGAAATTCATATTTTTTTAGGAATTCTTAATGTATACCAAGAATTTGCTAGAGAAAAGACAAACCCTGAAAGACATCTGAAGAGTCACTTAGAGATGCCAGAAAAGAAAAAACACACAACAATGACTTGCATGGAAGAGAACAATACAAAAAAGCATTAAAAAAGATTTATCTAGTTATTAAGAAATAGCTTCAAACATAGGAACTCATTAAAATGTTTAAGCAGTCCTCTTAAAAGTTTTCTGATTTAAGATTCTATTTAGTTGGTTACGTGACCCTAATGAGACACTCTATTAGTGCAATTGTAAATGTTTAATTTCTCAGCACACAACAATAAAGGATAGTTCTTATTTTCCTTTGGTGGATTTGGAATGGATTAAGGGAGTAATAATATGTCTCTCTAACATCACCCTGCAGAGCACCAATAAGTGGAAACAAGCCCAGCACAAAACCGTGCGCACCACAGATCAGAACATTCGAGTTTTGCTAATAAAAGAACATTTGGGTGTGTGCCTGGATTTAGTCCCACAAGACAATAAATACTGCAGTATCTATTCTTTAACTGGAATCAGATTTTTTTTTTTTTTTTTGTGATCTCCCCTGCACCAGGGGTTCATCTGGTAATCTAATTTAATCTCACTGCTTGAGGGTTTATTTCACAAACTTAATACCACGCTGTGTGTTCAGATGTTATTCACCTTTCATCTAGTTTAAGCTTGGGCGAGCAGAAAAGCAGCATTTTGAGAGCTAGTTTTTTATTCCTAACTGCTGTTTTCTCTGTTAGGTTCCAGATAATTAAAAACAAATATTGTGGTTGCTATGCCAACAGTGCCTATTGATGCAATGTCCTTGTCTTCCTGTCTTGGATGCAGCATCCTTTGGTGACTCACCTAATTTCAACCAATAACTCTGCTGAACACATCAATTTGCTGCTACATGTTGATATTCTTCCCTGAGTACTCTTTCAACATTGCCACAAGAGGTTTTCAAAGCTAGCGTTTTATAAGAGAAACAAAACAGGTAGCTAGGTATTTATACAATAATAAAAAATTCAAGGGCGCAGGCAAAAAGCAAATATTTGTCATTTTTCATTTCTTTCAAAGGTAATGCATAAAAGAGGTCAAAACCAAACTGGGAGGATGAAAACAGAAGGACTGTTCATAAGGGGCAGTAATGTTGGGAGTTCAGTGAATCCTGAGAGATGTCCTGAAAGCATTCTTAAACTCAAGTCAGAGAAAAATATGCCGTTGAATAACACACATAAAACGTATCAGGCAGTTCTGAGCCAAAAGCAAAGCCAACATAGCAGCAGGTCACCATACTGCTTGCTCCTTGACTCAGCCCGCTTCAAGTCACGTGTTTTTGTGCACTACTGTTCTTTCATAAAAATAATTGTTTATTTAAAACATCAAGGTCTTTTCCAAGAAGACTGTTGTTAAAAGAAGGAAACTCTAACACCATGTATTGCTTTGTGTAATCTGTAGCACAGTTACAGACAGCCATTCTGCACTTTCAATTTTCCAGTTCAACCAAAATGCCTCTGACACTGCTTGTTTATTCCTGAAACACTACTCCTAGCCTAAAGATCAATAAGTGCTTGGAAAATAGCTGTTATTACACATTGCTCTTCCACATATTACATATTAATTCAAATGTTTCCCAAATTCTTTATTATCTTTTTACATAATTGCTTAATTTTCTGTATATTGTCTCTGACATACCCTGCTACGTATACATGCACACAACTCCATGTATTTGTGGCTGTAATGCTACCCTATCAAAGCTCTATACCCTTGCTACCCAATTTCCCAAAGCCCACAAGCTCTGTAGCTCCTGGGCCAGCTGGGTGCCACATGTCACCATGAAATCAGAAGATGCTGCCCTGCAGCAGCACCGCAAGACACTGGGGAGATAGAGTAAGTAAGAGAAAAGAATGGACATAGTCCAGGAAGATATTTATCTGGGATCCTGGCACCAGCATGGCACAACTTACTTGCAGACCAGATACAGACCTCAGTCTCCCTCAGCCGTGGTATCTATCAGCTCACCCCCATCACTACATCGTTTGAGAAGCAGAGTTGGTAAGTCTCAGGTGAAGAACAAATCAAATTATTTCAGAAGTCCAGTCTACAGCGTGGCAGATGGTCAGGTTTGAACCAAGACTCTTATCTGTATCCATTAAAACCTGGGGACTCTTTAGCCTGGAGAAGAGAAGGCTGAGGGGAGACCTTATCAATGCTTATAA
>JAOXJM010000033.1:51697637-51718295 GCA_026413425.1 Tringa solitaria | reverse complement strand
CCCCACCCCCACCCCTTCACTGACGACTTAATACTCCAAATACTTCCTACCCTCTTACTTACCTAAAGTTAAGCTAAGGAAAAATATTTTATGGAAATAGCCTTTAAAATTGCCCTGCTCTTTGACACAACTAAATGTTCCATGTGTCACTGTGGTACAAACATGCCCAATGCCATGTTAGTACAGATCCAGGAGTCCTAGATTTCTACCTGTTCAAGAGAGGACTTTGTACCATGAATTTTACTCAATAACCTGATCAGAAGACGCTGTCTCCAGTATAACACTGTCTCCAGTATAACAGACAGGATGTGATGGAGCCCCACTGCTCCAGTGAGCAGGAAATCCTTCCCGTCTTGCAGCAATCCAGCAGCAGCAAGCTCCTGTGTTATGTACAGAAAACCTAAAATGTTCTTTTTAGGTCATAACTGCTGTTTGCAATGGATTTTTATACTGCTTAAAGTCATGGAGCCTTCTAATATATGGAAAAATAGAAGGGTTTCATGAACATCACAGAACAGTTGAGGTCGGAAAGCATCTCTGGACCTGAACACGAGTTTATTTGAATAAAAATTACCAAATGTGATACACTTCTATATCGATAATGAAAATTTATGACTAATTACCAAAAAACTGTCTTAACATTGGAGTGATATAATCCAAATGCTAGCCTAGAATTCTACTGCCAATGTGAAAGATGCCATTTAATCATGCTTTCATTTTAAACAATATTACAAAATCAAGTCTAAAAGTAAGCACTTTTGATTGAACTGGAAAGACACAAGACAAGGAATCTCAGTTGTTCCAGAACTGAGACAAGAACTTGTAATTGACCTCCTGTGTGATTTTAGGAAGACATCTCATCTTGATTTACAGACACCCATATATTTATTACAGCCACTGGTAATCTATTTTGAATTTAAACCCCCATGAAAACACTAACCTGCTGCACAGATACATACATTGCCTAACTACCCTAATATCTTTCATTCTTATGCACAGCTCCATGCCCTGGGCAGGATATCACCATCAAGTATGGTTTGCCATACTCTTTATAGGGAACAAGATTGGGAACTCAGCTAACGACCCAACCAGACTGCCATGGGATGTCTCAGAAAAACAGCACACTTTGCACCGTTAATAATCCTAGAGATGGTGACGTCCTGGAAGCCATGAACAATTCACTGCTCTGAAGAAGTACCGTGACTACTGAGTCTTCTACCTAGTATATTAGGAGTAGGAGCCAGAGGCAAAGTTAACATATTTTTTTGACTCAATGATTTACCTAACAAAAATTCAGCTGAGCAGAGAAACCTATCTGAAACAATGCACCAAGTAAAGTAGAAGTAGGGACCACTCACTTTGAATTGGCTCAGCTACATTAGGCAATTAAATAATCTAAAAAAAATACAGTTAAGAAGTAGAGAGGAATAGGATAGTTGACCTCCTACAGTACAAAGACGGAGCCAGGTAGATGATACCCACAAATCATGCCAAAGCTCACAGGCACCATGTAATGCCACAGAGCCCCCCCTTCAGGGTGAGCATGTGTGGAGGCTTTCCTACCCCATAAATGTACCTTATTCGGTCTATTTTCTTAAAGTTCAGTAACAATTCACTGTGCTCTTCTATTCATAGGGAAGAGGGCAACAGTTTCAACTCTCTATTAAGTTTTTCACATCTGCAAGATACCTTGCTCTATAAAAAAAAATCCTTCTTGGAAGTTGTCTGCCCAAAGGCACAGGCGAATGTCGCCTTCCCTTGCTGGTCTTATAAACTCATAATTAAGCCTTGGAGTTTGCTTCACTATTTCCTTGACTGGGAATCCAGAATCCACACGCAACACATTTGCCAGTATTTCTGTAACATTTGACCTCTCCCTTTCACAAGCAGCCCTATGTGAGGATTTCAATGTTGGTATGAGTGAAAGCACAGCAGAAGGTGATAACAGTCAA
Source organism: Tringa solitaria (assembly GCA_026413425.1). Classification (NCBI taxonomy): domain Eukaryota; kingdom Metazoa; phylum Chordata; class Aves; order Charadriiformes; family Scolopacidae; genus Tringa; species Tringa solitaria. The sequence goes on along the minus strand of JAOXJM010000033.1, from coordinate 51,716,343 downwards.
TTAACAAGGTTTCAGTTTCTGAGCTCTTTAACTTGAGAGCAGGACTATAAATAGCATTGTAGGTTAAGAGCAGTGCATATGCTTTGAATATAATGACATCTCACAACCAGTAACCCACTGAACATTGCTAGGTATGGGTTTTAATTAGCTACTTATCCTTTTAAAAATATTCAGTGTGATTTTCACAGTTGGCTAATCTATTTTTAAAATGAGAATTAAGAGCATCTTTAAAGGAGGCCTCTGAAATGACTTTAGGAGTTTAATACATCTTCTATGATTCACTTCCCAATGAATTTTGCTTTATCCACCTGCCTACAATATTTGTAAACCCAGAAATGACTGGAGCTGACCAACAAATTTATATTGTAAAACATCAAACCACCACCAGCCTAATCCAGGGTAAATCTGTGCTGATACTGAAAGGTGTGGTCCTGGTCTTATCCTTCTCTGCACCATGCCTCAATTTATGCAGCTGTGGACAAGACATTCAAGCTTTCTGGACAAAAAGAAAATATTCAATTTTTTTTAGAGCAGACAGATGGCCTTCTGTTCTTTAAGTTGCTGATCTGATTCTGTGGCTGAACAGTCAAATTTAATATAAGAAAATTAACGGAAGCATATCGTCAGGACTGTAGGTAGAGCAAAGCTATTCATTTCAGTAGCGGACTGCAGTTACACTGGGTCAGGTGTAATGTCAGAATGCAACCTAAGGACCTACAGGATCAAATTCTGCTCTCATTTCTACTTGGGACAATCACATCTCTCAAAGTTGCTCCATAGGGGTGAATTTGACCCAGGGTGTTAAACCTGATGAGACTAAGTGGAGCTTACTTGCTATCTACTGCCTTCACGAATATTAACAAAGGCAAATGATAAGTCCTGCACCCAGAGAGGAATAACCCCGTGCACCAGGACAACTCGGGGGTCAATCAGCTGGAAAGCATAAAAAGACATCGGGTCCTCCTGGAAGCCAAGTTGAACGTGAGTCAGCAGAGTGTCTCTGTGGCAAAAGCGGCCAACTGCATACTGGGCTGCATTAGTGTAGTCAGCAGGTCCAGGGAGTCATCTTTCCCTCTGTTCATCATTTGACAGACTGCACCTGGAGCAGCGTGTAACATTTTGGGCTCCTCAGGACAAGATTTACTGGAGGGAGACCAGTGGGGGTGGATAGGCCCAGAGCTGGACCACAGGACTCATGAGCAGTGGCTGAATGAGACAGACTTGTTCAGCCCTAAAATGCTCAGGGGAGATCTTACTGCTCCCTAAAACTACCTGATAACTTGTAGATGAGGTTGGAGCCAGGCTCTTGTCAGAGGTACAGAGTGAAAGGACAAGAGGTAAGAGACACAAACTGAGGCATGGGAAATGCCATCTCACTATAAGAAGAAAAAAACCACTCCCATAAGCATGCTTGTCCTGGTTTGATGAGGAAAATGCTGGAACAGGAGAAGTTTGTGGGATCTCCATCCTTGTAGATATTTAAAATGTGATGAGACAACATCCTCAGCAGCCTGCTCAAACTGGACTTGCTTTGAGCCAGGGGCTCAGGGATGTGTAAATCTGAATAGCAGGACAGCAAGTCTCCTTTGTTCAGAAAGCACCATACATTGATAGATGTATTTGTTTTAGAATCAAAATGCTGAGAAAACACACTATCTGATTTCAAAACCTTGGCCTGAACATCCAGATGAAGAAGTATGCATTATGAGGTACTTTACAAAGTAATCAGTACTGCTTAAGTGGGAACCAAACTCTCAAAATTCAGCAGCAGTAAGAAAAGTGAGCATTTAAAAAGGTTTAGCATATTGAAAAAGCATCTGACATAACTGCTACATTCTAGAACAAACAAAATTTTGACTTCTAACTTTCAGTATTGTCTTAATTTTTTAAGACATACAAACACAAAAGTCTTCAGCTTCTTTCTAGAAACAGCACTGTTGAATATATGACTGTAAAACCCATTGTTGGGAGAGAAAAAAATAAGTTTTCAGTTTTCTGAATTTCTATCTTCAGGTGCCTGGCCACAGTGAATTACCTTCCTGAAGATAACAGAAATACAAATGAACTGAGAGAAGTTTTACATCTGGGTTTGGCACAAAGCCTCTTGAAGAACATGTAACTGCCTTTTGCCTCTCCACACATTATTCACCTCTGCATGGCACACATTCAAATTCTGCCAATATGCTGTTTCAAGACAAAGCTTCCTAAATTCAGACAAAACACTGAACTCATATATCCAAATTCTGTAAAGCAAACATGTACCTGTTTGTTTAGTAACCTGGAACATACATCCTAATTTATGCCCCCAGAAACGTATAGAACAGTTATCCCTTGAATTTCAGTATTCTTTTAATTAAAGGTTGGAAAAATATAGATTTTTGTGACATATAAATAATGAAGAGAGAACAACAATTTGACTCTCAAGTAGGAGGTATATTTTTCCTCCAACTGGGTGAATAAGCAACACCTCCAACTTTAACAGTTACATTAACCCTTAAAACTGAGCTAAAGATTTTTGCTACTCTATGCACGCACAGCGTGTCAGTAACAATCAATCAATCAAATATAGAGTGGATGTATAGTTCGACCTTAGGCAGACCATACATCTTACATATGTACAGTCTGCATAGACGTATTAACACACCTAAATACCTTATTAGCATGTTAAAATCGCTCCTGAAAATTCCATTTTCAAAAGTATTATCACAGATGTGGCTACCTATTGCCTTCTGGAAGGCTCCGCTTCCTGCCCTTTGCCATCCTGCATAAAACACTGCCGGGAGCCGTGCAGTCCTGTCTCTGACACCCATATAAGAGCTGCATGCACAATTTTAATAAAACTCAGTTTCTAGTGATACAGATAGCCTTAATTTTCTCCCTCTTTCTATTTCACTTCTACAAACACGTGAAGCTTTTGGAGGAAATGTCTTTGTGAGCCCTCTGCAGGGCACAGCACCTTCCAGTTAACGTAACTCTAAGAATAACATCGACTGCTCACTTCCCGTGAATTCGGAGTAAGCAGTTAATATGCAACGTTTCTTAATCTATGTGGTTTTTTTCTACTCATTCCCAGTTTTAGGCATTATCATCAGGAAACACATCAGCAGAAAACCATTTCACCGGACTATAAGTAGCACTGTAAGAAGAAGGGGCCAAACCCTCAACCTTTATGCCAGCAGAGCAAACATGCAATTAAAACCTAAATTTGTTCAGGAGCAAACTGGTCAATGCAACAATTACATAGGACGATACGTTACACTTTTAATAGTTTTTCTCTGAACACTAATTCATTTTTTTCATGCTTTGACCTGTCACAGCCCTGGGCAATAGCATCCGGGTCCCAAGGGATGCCCAGGGATGAGTTGGGTTCCTGATGCACAAGCCTTTTCACAGAGGAGGGCAGCAGCTTATGAATGCAGTGCAGAGGAGAGGGCACCAGGGAACACAGCTCCTTTCTGTGACACTGGGCCATGTGACATGCAAAAGTAGTAATACCACAAGCTCCAGAAAACAAATGGGCTTGTGGTACTGGCTTTTCCCCACTGCTCCAGCTAGCTCTATGCACATTAGATTTTCTAACTGAATTTACCATCTGAAGCAATCTACCCTTTCCATCAGTTTCTATTCAAATCTTAGCTTCTCTGAACATAAGAAGAAAAAGAGTTGCTACTCTGACTGGTTTACTATTCAATGCAGGAACACTTTAAAAGCATTACTTCAGAGCTACAGAAATACAGGTTATAAGAGGGCTTATTTAAAGAAATTAATGATTCTGCACCACTCTGGAAATCCATGTCCTGAGTGCAAAGTGCCTTCTGCTGCCAATGTTTTCCTGCTGAAGTTGGTAAGAGCCTGGCTTGGTTTCCATCAGAGCAGGATCAGCCCCACTGTCAGGCTGTCATCACCTTGCAAGTTCACACCATTCTGGAAATCCAATTTCATTAAAGTCCAGCCATAAATGGCAATGTCAGATGCAGTTTGCATGATCAGCCAACTGCCTCAGATGATGTGCTTTTGGCCCATTACTTAAGGTTTGTGGCCTTCCGTAAGAAACAAGGACACAAATGGTTCTCCTGACTCTTCCCACCGAAGAAAATGCCAAGGTAGAACGCTTTACAATCCCATACCTCAAATCAAATGGCTCTATTTTTTTTTCTTTTTTAAAACAAACAAAAAAATTTAGTTCTTTGTTTTGCTTAAGCCACATGTATTAACAGTCTACCCACCTTATTTTTACTGAGGATATCACTCAATAAAATAAATTCTGATGATGTTTAGATAAGACAATCTTTCTCATAAAAAAACATAAATTATGCCTGGCTTGCAAAAACTGGGGTAATTGAAGCACTGCTGATTTAAAGCAGTTGAGGACCTGGTCCAGTTTTTTTACTATAAACAGATGATAGGATTCTTCTGTTCCTCTGCACCACAAGTCAGTGTTACAACCCCCATGGGAGACACTAATTGAGTCTGGCTGGTCAGCAGGGCATTAGTTGGCTCTGATGAAGACAACATAAATTTATGTGTCCTTCCAAGGAAAGCAACAGAAGCAGATCTGCATCTTCCTACTGAAGTTCTAGATAGCAGCAATTAGAAACTTCATCAATGAAATAGCTCTTAATCCAATCATTTATTTATACAGAAGTTTGGGGAACATCTCTGATTTTTTTTCATATGAAATAATGTTGTACCCAGCACTTGACTTTTAAAAGCTTTAGCATGTCTTCAATGAGCATGATAACTGTAACACATTCTAGTGAGTATTTTCAGTGTATCACAATTCAGCTCACCTGAAGTGTTAGGTGCTTAAGAATAAATAGCTTAGTCATACAGAAAATTATTCTGAATTTCCAGGGAGATGAGACAAATTGTACCACCAAGCTCCAAACTACCAGCTGAAAGACTGACTAAGGGCAGCAGGAGGTTAGTATATCCAACGGCTTGACTGAAACCTAAATTAGGTTCCAAGCTGCTGAGCACAGTAACACACAGGTAAATAATTTATGCCTGAATGTTAAACCCTAATGGTGGGCCTGACAATACAAGCCCATTTAACAGGAAAATGGAATCAGCCAGTTTTTCTTTTTCTCTGAAATGATGAAGTACCTCACTTTACAGAAGATACTAGTGCTAAGAAGAAAGATACCAAGAATTAGCTGTGCTCATCTGCATAAAAACTGGGATACTGACAGGCTGCAGGCAGAGAAGATGTGCCACCAGGAGTTAACTCAGGAGATCCACAATTACCCATTTAAGTAATTTTCATCCTATTTAAGAGAAAAAAAAAAAAAAAAAAAACACAAAACACAACAATACCCACAATGTTTTAGGCTTTTTTTTTTGTTATCTTTACTCTTCTAGTCGGTTTTAAGTATCCAAAAGAAAAATATCTCCTACTAAACAAAAAAAAATTTGGACAGAATTTAATATAATTAAAGGCTTGTCAGCATCAGAGTCTTCCCCTTAACACAGCGATTTAATTATTCCTGCAATTGATATATTAAACTGGCACCCTGCCATGAACCACGGCTGTTCTGGAATTTGAAGTCCTGCTTCTACATCACAGGTGAGCTCGGCAGCCCTACGAGCTGGGCAGGTTGGGCTGGCCGATGGCCACAGTGACACGGACACGCCGGTTTTGGGCTGCACAGTCGCCTGAAGGAGGCACCAGCACATACAGCATCTACAACGGCGTGCGTCAGGAGCCCCGTTGCGCTTTCCCTCTGAACGCGGGGTTACTTTTCGTGTACGGCTAAAGGCACAAGGTTAGCCAGAGAAATCATCACAGCATTTCCATTTGCTCCAAACTGCTCTAACAGCTCATTTCCTGAAGGTTTGGTGGACTTAAAAAGTTTCTTCCTGAAGTCTTCCAACACGTTTATTTGTGTGGTTTCCACAGAAGAGGATTAAAATGAAGGTCAAACAGACATCAACTGCTTTTACCGTAGAGTCTGCAAACACCCCCACCAGCACTGGGTCGCAGCGTCGCACGTACCCACGTGGGAAATGACCCCACTGAACTACACGGGGCTGTAGCAGGGGGAAAATCTTGTGCGCTGTGTCACTTGTCACCTCCACGGCTGCTGGAGTTCCTCAGTGAAATCCAAGATGTACATAAGTGTTTGTGGGTCCAGGACCTTTCTGTCCTAGTTTAAATGACTATTGGAGTTTCTGGGAAGCAGCACTTTGAAACTTCAGTTTAAACCTATTAATACGGTATTCACTTGGCTCGCTGAAGACTCAGCCGCTGGCACTGGAATCCTTTGTAACTTCAGCCAACAAAAGACAAAACAGCAGACACCAGAGGAATAAAGTAACACGTGGGGCAAAAGGTCTGACAGCAGAGGCAGCGACAGTTTCTCAAGTACATTGAAAACTTCACACATAAGATACCATAAAACAGAAAAAACATATAGGAAAAAAAAAAAAAAAAGAGGTGCCTCAGAATTTGTGAATTTCTTAAAAATATCCTGCTACTTTTTAGGGAGTGGATAAAAGAAAACGGAACTTTTTTTTTTCCATCTATAGGCTAGAAGTTTGCACACCTGGCATTAGTCTTTCAAAAATCTAGTTTTTAAATGAAACATAAATTTGTGTAGAAAACATACCTGCAGACAGCACACACAAAACAGTCTGGGTGATAGGTTTTGCCCAGTGCCGAGACCACTTCTCCCTCAATGAATTCATCACAACTGAAGCACCGTGTGCCATAGAGTCTCTGGTAGTCCAAAGTACAGATGTAGTCTCCCTGTCTCACAAAAAATCCTCCTTGAGCCAGGTCACATCCACAAGCTGCAGGAAGAGAAAAGGCAGACTCAGAAGGCTGGAAAAGCAAAGTTAGCTCTCTAAGACGATGCTGATTTTTCGCCTATGATCAGTATGGTTCCTAGCGAAGTATTTTAAGCACTCCAATATATGGACTTCTTATCACAGAATAATTGTGCATTTGAAAACCACTACTTTTACAGTAAATTATATCAGTGGTGTATTTTGTACACTCATAGTTTGGATTTATTCCATGTAAAAATATTAACCTCAGTGCAGAGGCTTCTAATACAGAGTTAAGTCTTTTGGAGTTCAGTTCACAGCTAACATATACAATGCCCATCCTATCTAATAGGTTAAAGGAAATGCATAAAAGATATAAACATTCAAAATCTAAAGCAACAATGTTACAAAGAAACATCCCTGAGATATAACAATTGTCTGATATTCCTCCTCAACACGAAAGTAGTCGAAATACTGCTCCCTCTAAACATGGGGTCTGATGTACGTGGCAACTGCTGTAAACTTCCACAAGTTTACAAGATCCTTTTTTTTTTAATCAAATCTTAAATTTCCCTGATAAACATCACCCACCAAGCATGAACTGGAGAGATCTCCAGAACCACATGCTCCTGGCAAAAGCAGAGTTTTTATCTGTTGATTTATATTTTTTTAAGCTAAATCTGTAGGAATCTGAAGTTGATTAACCCGAGGCTTTTGAGACTTTTCAGGGGCTTTCTCCACTGCACCAGGGACGGAGCTAGGCTGGCATTTGTAGAACATCTAAGATGGGAAAGGAAGATACAACACCTTGGCTGAAGTCATACAGAGTAGATAAAGATGTGGAAGATGATCCTCACCCGTATTGACGGGGATCTTTGAAAACAGACTTGAACTGGTTTATAAGGAGAACTAGAATTCAAAATGGTGAGGGATTCTGCCGCTGTGCTGACTACTACTTTAAGTCACAGCATCACACTTGTTACTACTTACTTCTACTCCTGGGGGATGTGCATGTTGGGAAGCACTTTCAGCAGCAAATGATGCTAATGGTCAAAGAGGGCTGAACAGACGACCGCAGCAGTGTCACTACTCGCACGCAGCACACAGAGGAAGAGTGGGAATGTTGTTTATCAAGTCTGGGTTGCATACAAAGCACTGCAGAACTGCTCAGTGCCTTTGTCCCAAAATAGCAGAGGTTCCTAAACGTTTGAAGTCCAAGACTAAGATTTCTGCTTAGGTACCTGAGAGTTCACAGCCACTTTGGTTTTTAAACATAAAGCCTCTCAACTCACACTGAAGCCTGTTTGCGATGCCAAAATCAGTCATCTTGCAAACTATGAGAAATGAGTCCAGCAGGCATGCTCAAGGCACAAAATAGCACATACTCACAGCACAGAAACCCCAAGTGTAGGATCTGAACATTAATTCAAAGACACATCCAATCACTTGCCCTTTTTTTAACTTCTTTCTTAGTAGTTAGAGACTGCAGCACAGGAAACCTGGGCTCAAGACCCCCTTTAAGCCCTAAGTGGCCATTTAAATCCTGATCTTTCTCCTTGGAGATGGCCTCAACCACTAAGTGACAAAAAACAACAATCATGCTAAAACTGTATCGGTATATGACCAAGAACTGAAGAACCATGGGTTAATTAACTGTTCTTATAAGCAATACAATTGGAATTATTTTACATTTGTCATGGACTATGGCTTAGATGATTTATCTTGCAATACATTGTTGGTGTGCTTTATTTCATGGGCTTAACACAAGCACTTCAACATTTTTTCTTTCTTACCCTTGCTCTAATATTTACTAAGGACATGCTTTTTGAACAGACTTTTCAAAACTATGGCATGGCTTGCTGAATATCATGAGTTTCTTTCAGTCTATATATTTCAGCTAGGTATGTACTGGTGTGTCAGAAGCACAAATCAGCTGTGGATTTAAGATGATGCTGAACAGCATACTGAGCTGATAATAATGATATGGCACAGCAGCTCTAAATTGTATCATACAGCATTTAAACTTGCAGAGTGGATCATAAGAAAAAAAAAGCTAAAGGACATAATTGGGTTTCTGAAGCAAGCAGGGAGGGGTTACATCCCTATGGAATATTTCTTTAAGCCAGCAGTTGCACATCTTATTGCAATGCACCTGAACAAAACCACCAAGAACCGCTTAGAGCTGCAGGGCAGGCACTGACCTACATGTTTTGGTCTTTCCCACCCAATGGGGACTTGGAGGTGGGTTTCCATAACAAGAGGAAGAGGAGTAGGTGATCATGTACCCACAAATTATCTGCCACTGCTCTGTTGTGCACTCTTGCCACTATTCACCTGCTAAAATGAGCGGTAAGCACAAGCAAATCTGTGTTTTTAGTGCTGACACAGGTTCTTAAGGGAGGCCAGCCAGACCCTGCCTCATGGCTGCTAACAGGGCCCCAGTGGGAGGCTGGGACAGGTGGACTGGTGACAGCCCTGCCACTAGTTTTTGATGGCACCCTGTCTCACCCCAAAGGTATCTGCCTTTCTCTCTCCTGTCACTGAGGTTGCAATTACCATGGCTCATTGCATATTACTCCAAAGCAATTTGCACTGATGCACTTAATCCTGGCATCGGAGGAAACCCTACAGTGAAACTGCTCCCCAAAAAGATACATTAAAACAAGATATTTGGACTTCAAAATTAAAGCTGAGCTCGGCCTCTCATCAGGCCCCTTTCTGCATTGCCATCATTTCATCCTCCCTGTACAGGAAGAGTGGCTGAATTCTGGAAGAAGGAACACGAACTGTTCCATGTTCATCTGAACAGCAAAATGAAGAGTAAGAATTTTTTTCTACCCAAGTTGTTCTAATTACCTGTTCTAATTACCTGTTACTGTACTTTCCAATTCATATTAAGAGCCTGACAGTCCCAACAGGTACACTGCAAGTGAACTGCCTACCAACATAATAGGTTCTTCTAGTGGCTTTCGCTACACACCACACCAGGGACATTCATACAAGAAACGAGGTGGACCATGAGAAGGAAAAAAACTCACCAACATACTTACTCCACAATACAGAGTCAATGATTTCACTCCTGCAAAGAACTATTCTGAGATGCATGACTTTGTAGATAAACAAAGTGCTGTAAATCTCTCCTACCTGTATCTCCAGAGCAATAAACAGGATAGAAAAAAATAACAGGATAAGATTGCAATCAGGTAATTGGCCAAGGGGGAGATGACAGTGGGTTGTGAAGAAGGAGGCAGCACAGTCCCCAGGAAGGCTATTAGTACAGCTGATTAATGACTAAGGGAAATGCCTACAGGAATAATGTTCTTGCTACAACAAAGCAGACCAAGGCAATGAAGAGTGCTAATGACCCAAAGCCCATAGGCACTATCGAGGGATCTGGATAGAAGGGGAGCTGGATACCTTGAGACGTGGAGAAGGTATTTACTTTAAATGCACAAGGTGAAATGTCTTCCATTCAAACAGCAGCAACAAAAAAATTCCCTCCTGGATGGCAGAAGGAAAGAAAGACTTGTGAATATGGACAATCATAGGACAACTACAAGGTATTAATGTTTTGAAGTGATAAGAAAGGATGCAATGGGCCAAGTAGGTCCCGCGGGGCTGGCCAGAAGTACTGACAGTAAACCTTGTGAGCCCTCATCTAGCACACAGGGTATAACGTGCTCAGTTATTTCCCCAAAACACTGACTCACAGCAGAGCAGGGCTACCAGCATGACCTACAGAATGAAAGCCTCTTTTAAGAGACAAGCAGAACTTGTTTTGTTTAGCCTAACAAAAACCCCAAACAACTAATACCTCAGCGTATATATGAAGTTTAAACAAAGCAAGTTAAAGAAAAGATGAAGAGCTAGTTAAATACAATGAGAATGTGGTCACAAGAACAAGTGAGGAAATCCTGGCCATGAATAAACTGAGGCTGCAAATTAATAGAAATGTTTCTAACCATCACAGGAAAGAGTTTGTTGTGGGACAGCATCCCAGTAAGAATGAAAAAAAGATGGAAAAAAAGGCCTCAGATCTCTATAGCTTTGGAAGGAAGTCTGAGCAATATTAAAAAGGAATTATGAGATATGGTTAAAATATTAGCCAAAAAAAATTCTATCTTTTAAAGGATAATGAGAGAGAGATATCATAGAACCATAAAAAGAATCAAATGTGAGACGTTTGGATGAAAGTAGAAAAAACCCACAACTTCTTTTTAAATTTCTCAGGGTTTAGGTACCTTAAATCCAATACCATCCATAAAATGTAAGTATCAACATCAAACATAGTTCTTCCGTTTAATGCTTCTGCTTAATTAAAGAGATGCTTCTGTCATCCTCCAAAAAAACAGTCCTTCGCAAACATTACAATATAAAAAAATACCCATACAGTTTTACTCAACTGCTCAAGTCCTCAAATTCTCTAGTTACAGCACAAAACGCATGGGAAATAAGGAAAGAAGCTCTTTCTTTTTCACTGACAGTGCTACTTTCTGTGTAATACAGTAGTAGAAATAAACTGACATCTAAATAGCTATAAATTTATTTCAGAGCAATTAGAGTCATAACAAATTGAATTGAGGCTAGTGGTCGACATGCTTGTTCTTCTTCAGAGATTTGATAACCTCTTCCGCTCAGCAAGGCTATTAAATCTCCTGATGTACGTCAGTATGACTTCTGATTCAGTTTAGGGCAAGAACATTTTTATGGCAGTGGATTATAATTTTCTTGAATATTTCTTTTATAAAGCCAGCCAATTCTATGTCACTAAAAACATAACTTGTGAAGATTTTAGCTGAAGGAATCTCATATGTGGTCTATTAAAGAAAAATTTTTTTCCATTACAGGCTTTAAGAGAAAATGGGCTTTTCATGCAAAAACGTTAGATACATTCTAAAATATTTCTTCAGAGGAAAAAACTGGGATGAAAAGATTTCAAACAGGCATAGCCATCACACAATTTTTTAACCTGTATCAGTGATACCACTTTTTCAGTGTTTTAGCATTCCAAGAGGTTTTGAAAACCACTTCTATCAAACCTTGATGCCACATTGAGCCCCTTAATCTCAATTCTTATCAATGGTTATTAGTTCTTCTAGAGTTCCGTCAAACTTATCAGCTATAAGTAAAACTCCAAAGAAGGAGAGTCCAGTAATGCATTTTTTTGGTACAGAAAACTGAGCAGGGTGGGCTTTTGGCCCTTTCTTTCCATCTTGTTTTGGCACATTCCCATAACAGAGACCACATACGTGACAGTTCACAGAGGTGCCACCCTCTGCAAAGTCTTTATATTTATTCATGAATGAAGAAAAATCTAGCCTGTAAGTGAATCTGAAGCATGAAGGAAGTCTCTGTAGTTATACTCTCCCTCTTACCCACTGACTCTGGAAGTTTCCTGAAGTCGCAGCTTTTCCACAAGCCATGTCTTCCTCCCCTGCTCTTCACACATCACTCCACCAGCAGCTATGTTCCACTAGCTACAACTCAAGTTGAGAACTCTCCTGCACCCTTTAAACCATCTGATATGATTTAACTCGACTCCCAGCTGACCACAGGAGAACACAGGGATTTTGGTTGAATACTGGCCTGGATATCAAAATAGTCCCAGTTTAAAGCTAAGAAGAGTAGCTCTGAAAACAGACGCATTGGCCATGCCTTGGGTGAGGTGCTGCACCCTTTGCCTTCTCTGTACATGGACAGAGAGACTGCACAGCTGAGATGCTCCCGCACATGTGCGGAGATGAGAAATCTGGGAAAGTAAAGCTGGAGGAAGCCTAGAGAGCATGTTTGAAGGCAACTACCAGATCTTACTCTCCTAGGACAGGAAATCAGCTTTCTATCACAGATCCACTCCTACCCAACACTTGTCATCCAAAAGGAGAATCTGGAGGTAGGGTTATTTTAAAACCTAGAAACAGCTTCCAACCATTACTGATGCTCATCTTAGTGAAACAAGAAGAGCGCTGCGAACGTAGCACTTGTGGTAATGAAGAGACTAACATTGAGTAACTCAGCTGCTGGTCCTGGTATTACCCTGCACACCAAGGCAGTGCCCCATGAAGAACAGCTATGAGCTTTAGCAGTAATTTTTAATTAGTGAACAGGTAAGTGTTTGTCTGTGATTATGGTATTTGGCAGCAAGCCGATACCTAGAGATGCTGTGGGACTTGAGGTGGAAGATGTCTACACCATTTCTGCGAGGGTACCTCAGGACAGCTTCTCTGACAACTCATTAATTCCACTCATTAAGATGGTTTGCAGTTACCTGACACCAAAACACCTCATACAGATCTGAGGGATTCCTTTACTTGCTTAGAAACAGGCTGCTTTTTCCCCCAGCCCAGTGTCTGTAACAGCACCTGGAGCACTGTCATTTACGCTGTGTGATTTCACAGTCAATCTTACTCCATAATTCTTTATTGCCTACAGCCTATAAAAATAAATAGCAGCGATAGCAATTAATTAATGCACTTTAAGCACGTTTGCTAGCCTGCTACTGTACGCCATCAGTATTCCATTTGCACTGTATGAATATAAAATGCATCTCTGTTTTCCTTGCTGGGAAATGAGCCTACTGAAAGCAGATTAATTTTCTGGCTGTGTGCTGGGCCTGAAAATCAGCTGTGTCCCGAGAGGCTCGGAGGATGCTGCCCTCACTGTGCTGCTGTACGCTACAGCAGATTGTAACAGTAAAATGCACTGGTCTTCTTGTCATCCAAACACTGCCATTTTGCTTTTAGCCTGAGAGATAATCAAGCATTTTGCTTATCGACCTGCAACTGCATGTATGAAGTCTATTTTTTCTCCCATTTGTTGCCTGAGGTAAGCAACCAGGCGTGAATCTAAAATAGGAGAGAGAGGTAGAGACCCTGAAAATAAAAGAAGGAACGAAGACTCATTCATAACGTTGTTATGGAGAAAATGAGAAAAAATATCTGCTTGTTCAGAGCTAAAAAAAAAATAAAATATGTTTTCTTTCTCAGCACTGTGGCTTTATGTCCATTTCTAGTATTTTCCTCCATCTCTGAGATGGATGCTGGCGGCTGACTAAAATCCCAAGAATGACACCTAGTATGTGGTTGACAAAATTCTCTTTTGGCAGCTAAACTGCATGTCTTCATACACCATTGATGCAGTCTGGGAGCCCATTCTCCAAAAGCCCACGATTATATATGGAACATTTCTCCTGGCCACTACACCTGTGAGAAGCAATAGCAACCACCTGGCAAACATCCACCACTACAGCTCTGACTAAACTTCAAACTGATCTGCAATTAATTTGAAGCAGTCTAAGCTCATGTCCAGAAGAGAACTGTTACTGTGATATTTTTTCTGTTGCATGCTCTGGTGTGGATGAGTCCAGATAAGCATTTCACAAAGGTTTTGGGTAAGTCTTCCCCAGGTGGAGTTTGCTGACCATGCAAACTCACCATATGTATCATCTTATTCACCCTCTTGGACAGCTCACACCTGAAACTTCTGTCTATTGGTGAGGCAGCAGCAAGACAGAAGGAACCTTGCGATGGTATATAACTCAATCACCCTTCCTAGGCAGACATGATTATATCTTAGTCTTTCCGAGCAGATGTCCATGAAACTCAAGCCTGTCAGTCACTTATAGGCATTTTAGCTATATCTGAAATACCAGCTATAATCTGGAATCTCACCTCATTTTGCTACAGTCCAGGTAAACACAGACAGGAGTATGAAGCACCAGGACAGTCTGGGGCAGACCTGCTGGCCCAAGAACTGCAGGAAGGTAGGCAGTTCTGCCAAAGAAAAACCAGACCAACTTTCTGCAGTGGGTAAGATACAGAGAAGCACGGCCTATATCTTATCCATCTTACAACAATTCACCATGCACGTGTAGCATCGGTAAAGCTAAAAAGGATATAGCATACAGCCCATCTACACAAACTCTCAAATACACTGGCCATGATACCCATAAATTAATTTGTGGAGTACATACTTCAGTGCAGGAAATCCCTTAGAGATTCAGAATGCTCTTATGAGACTGACAAAACATTAACAACTCAGGTGTACTAATTAGAATGAAGGAGAGTTTCAGGAGTTTCCTGTGCACTATGTAACTTGACTCCTATAATTTACGGCAAATACACATCTAGTAATTTTTGCATTAAGAGTGCGTTTCCATTTTCTGTTTCTCTTCTGGAAAGCAGAATTAACCAGTAGCTTAAAGACAGTGTTACAGCCCTATAAAAGCTCTCCTTTGGAGTTAAGGGTGAGAGAGGTTCTCACAGTACTATGTATGTGGCTGTTCCAAACCACCGAAACAACCCCCAGGAAAACTGGAAAAGTTTTCTGGTTTATGTTGCTTTACTATTTTAAGGAATTAATCTGGTTATTTAAAATTTACAAGCATGCTAAAGAGATCTAAGAAACAGAGTAATGTGCTTTAATCCATTTTAAACCTAATAACATCTTAAGTGTTTATGATAAAATACTGCTGTCATTTGCCAGACTAATTAAAACCGTTTGCTTTTTTTTTTTTTTAAAAAACATGTAAAGCAACAACATTAAATATTTTCTGATTTTTCATAATGGTGTTTCGGGTGCCAGTTACAGGTTTGCAAATTAAGTGCTTGCTCTGACTATGCACAGATACGGCAGATGGTCTCGTGTTAATGAGTCGCAGAAAGCAGGAGGTGGAATAACACCACAGTGGCAGTGATGAATTTTATGCACCAACTCTCTCTGGCTCTCCAAGCAGGCTTCACAACACCTTAGTGCCTTGAAATGTCCAGTAGCTACTCCATTGTGCTGGCTGTATCCCTGCTGTGTCCCCACGTGAAAGAGCAAGATACAGACAGAAAGGTCCCCTACACAAAGGCATTCTTGCACTGACATTTTTTGCGTGGGGAAAAACTTTACCCTAAGAAGAGAACTTGAGTAATTCAAAAGAATTACAGGCTCTTCACGGGGGTGACACTATCTAACGTGGGCTGCAATTACGTATGCTCAAAACTGCTTTATCTGAATAATAACTTTACTGCCTGCAAAGTTTACGTCTCCATCCCAAACTTTATCTAACATCAGGCATCATTTTCAAATGCATTCAATTTTGTCCCAGTCCTACTTTGATTTCAACCAGTGTGTGTCCTACTACTCTCCATTTAGTTGATGTCTTTGTCTACATCTACCTCAGCATTCCCAACATGGTTAAGCACCTTTCCCAGGTAGCTCTTCCCAGTGAGGAACCAGACCTCTGCAGCGCAAACTTTTTCTACACGTGGCTGTATCTGTAGCTTGGATCATCCTCCAGAAATGTCAGCAATTACTTCTTTGAAAATTCTACCCATGTTTTTAACAAGCACTGAACTTTCTAGCACAACTTACGAGTCTTTAGACTAGAAGGATATAAATCAGAAGAAAAGCAAGGCAATGAAAAGACTAAAGGAAACTGTATTTGCCTATGAGTAAGAAGGTAAAGCAGGTGTATTATGTAATACCCTGGTTACAAAGAATAGAGTAAGCATGTATAGCTTTACTATGCCCTAAAACCTAAAGCCCCAGAAACTTTATGTCTTTCAATGAGATAAATCAAGTTGGAAACCAGAAATAACAGAACCCCAAGAATAACTTGGCTTCTTGGGGTGGGTGGATGGATGGATAGGTAGATCGACAACCTTTATTGCAACGTTAGGAAGTTATTTTTTTACCAGTCTCTTAATTGTGATCCCTTCCCTGTCCCTTTGCCACACTTAATTAGTACCATGTAAATTCATGAAAGATACTCTTTAAAAAAATTCAACGCTCTGGATGAAATATATGCCATGAAATAAAGCTTTCACTAAGTGCTGATGTGATTGGTATGCAAACAAGACAAGAGGGGTTGCAGAAAGTTCTTCATGAGTCCAAAGAAAGGTTGCAACTAACAAGGATGTGATCAAAACAACAGAAAAACTAACAATTACTTCATGATTGGAAAAGTTCACTGCTAAAATTTTTTTTCACACAAATTATTGAGTTGCTCTTAGAAAGTTAGTGATTAATGATTTTTAAAGTTTAAAAATCTCAAAACCACAATGAAGAACAACTGGGCACTGCATTAAATCCCTTTTGCACAAACAAAAGTGATTATAATTGTCATTATTACCATTATTTCAATGAAATAAAATATTAAGTTAACATGACATTGGCAAGTCAGCCCCAAGCCCACTACACTGTCCAGACTCTATATGAGAATATTGCGTGGCATTATACTGAGTTAATAGGACTTGGGACTTCAAACTCCTAAAGAATTTGGGAAGCAACAGGCACATTGCTGAGAGCACCTGATGAACACAACAAGCCCCTACACTGCATCCCCAGTGCCTAAGATACCACACAGGCCATCAAACACTACTGCTTGGCCAAAAATTGGGACTTGGAAATTTTACTAGTGAGCTTCCCGTAAATGACTCCCATTCTGAAACGTGAAACCCCGTAGCTATGTCCAAACACGAGCCCCTCAGATTACACAGCATGGCTTTTGACATATTTATATCCTAGCAGACGCATTTGATCTAACAGACAAATCACTCCTATAACCAAGTTACTTGATGTTTTTAACCTTTTTACTGAATATTCTGTGTTAGCCCTTCCTGATAACATGGCTTCACAATAAATGATATAACTCCGGGTTGCGTTGTATGTTCTACTGAAAAAATGTTGTACAGTGATACATCCAGCCCAGAGAGTTTTCACAACTCCCAGAAAAATGGAGTTCCATAAGAATCAGAAACACTGTCCCACATACCCAGCTCCAGCTGAAGACATGGTATGTTCTAACAGATTAATTAAACAAACAGATGAAAATTCATGGGTGAAAAAGTATATTTGAAACCTCTAGCAGTGCTGCCATGAAAGACTGCACGTGCTGCATCCACAGCAAGACAGCAATCCAGGGAATTTTGATTAGGTGTAAAGCAAGACAGACACACACATAGCGTAGCTGCTATAGCACAGTGGTCTTGCACAAAGAACAGCTTTTTGCAGGGCTGCATGGATTTTTCCCATTTGACTAGGACGGGGCCTGCAGGGTTTTTGCATGCAAATAGATTTGTAAACATAGTATGGATTGTCCATTATATGGTCTGCTACAGTAACCATATAAAATACCATAAAGTGCAGTTTCTGATTTTATATAAAGCTACAGTAATCAAACTATTCAGACTACCTAGAAACACTGGGGTTTGATTCACACTTCAAATATTTCCTAAATATTGCATTTGACATAGGTTACTGTTACTTTGGAAGTGTTGGGTTGCTATCACATCATAGAACGACTAGACAAATACTCCTAAACCAAGGTAATTTCTATCTTTATGAAAGATCAAAGATGCTATCCAGAATAATATAATTGCAGCACCTACGTCTCTCCTACCTACAATTCTGTTAGTCTGTGTCTGTACTAGCTCACTAAATTACACTGTTGTAATCAAGCTCCAAGTGAGTTTTTGTCTAATACCATACCCCCTATGAGAAGCAGACTTGACCTTACAGACACCCTCAGAATGAACTAGACAACACAATTTGTTTTAATTTGATAGTCTGAGTCATTAATATTTTATGACAATATTTCATCACCTTCTGTCATTTTTCTTGGCCTTTTCAATACAGCAGTAAGAAATAATAAGAGAATTCACAAACATGGGAACCAAAGCCCTAGAAGCATAACAAATATAATATTTGCATTATATTTCTTCTATTATAACTGCATTTTCATTAAAGATTATTAAAATGGGAGATATTTTAAAGACTGAGTAAAAATTTGAAGCGAGACCAGATGGCATGTTCCCTACAGCCTTTTACTAGCAGATCAGATGTGCACCTTAACAAGAAATAACATATACGGATAGATACAAGTATAAACCTTATTTATGATGGTTTGACTAGATGATCTTAAAGGTCCCTTCCAACCTAGACGATTCTATGA
>JAOXJM010000033.1:51672655-51684437 GCA_026413425.1 Tringa solitaria | reverse complement strand
CCCCTTCCCCCTCCCCATTGCTCACCATCTTTCTTTGCAGTCATTGCCTGCTTGGTTACAGAGCAGCAAAGAAACAGCTTTTTTTCGCTCTTTTGACAAACAGAAACTAGTCAAGGGTGTAAATGTGAAAACAGGTCTCCACAGCTTCTGATGCGGCTGAGGTAGGGCTGTGAAAACAACACAGTTTGTGTAGCACCATGCACAAAAAGCACAGTGAGCTCACTCGGCTACGCAGGCTGAAGAATATTTTGCACTGAATCATATTAAAAATCTACCTAACTGATCCAAGCTGCATGGAAGGCTGAGTCTCCATCAACTTCAATCGTAAATGTTGAATCACTTCACAGAAAGTTCAATACCTTCCCGTTTACACCAAATACAAAGCAATTTTTTTAAAAAAATTGAAATACTGCTTATTTTTCTTTGTTTGAAAAAGAAAGGTGGGGGGAAGGCTTATTTGTAAAGTGTAAAGTGAAAGTCTTATTGCTTAATGAAATTCTTATAGATTTAGTTAAGCTTTTACCCGCTCACTATAGACAAATTCTTATAAACACTATATAAAGAGGGGACGGAGGCCCTTTTTTTCAGACAAAAACCCTCAATCTTTCAAAAGCACCTATATGCAACTACGATCAAGTTTGAAAATATTTCCTGAGGAGAAACCAGCAACAGCTGATAGTTTATAGATCTTACAGAAATGCCCATCAACTACAGCAGAAATCAAGAATTCCCCAGAGTTTCAGAGTGTTTCCCTTTGGTTTCTTACGTACAGAAAGTATCTTTTCATTTTGTAATGGATATGAAACAAAACATTGCTTTGTTTGTCCAATATTGACTACTGGGAATAGAAAGAGCATTTCTCCAAGGACAGCTGAGGAGCTCCGACTGCAGAAATCCCTATGGTGACACACCACTGTCCTGGGCCACGTCGGACATGGTCCATAACTTTAAATAGCCCCTGGCTGACACAGCCTGAGACCCAGAGAGCAGATCTGAACATCCCAGGTTCTGCACATCAAAGCGAAACGATGAACTATTCAATTTTCAAAAAATCATTATATACGCACTATCTTGCAGCAACTGACTTTTGGCATTAAAACCTTATGGCAACATTTTATTTTGCTCAGTGCTGCTGTCCTGCCTGCGTGAGGCCAAATCCATCCCCGCACTCTTTTGGATCATCACCAGCCACCCTGGCTGAGCTCTCCAGATATCTGCAGGACTTGGCCTACTTAGTTTTTCCCAGTGGCTACTTCGGCTTGGCAGAAACACAGAAGACACTTTGCTAAACAGCAATGCTCTGAAGGAACGCAAATTAATAGGCAGGAAAAGTGAAAGCGCTTTCACTCTAACACGGCCTTTCCCTCCGGTCGCCAGGCTTTCTCCTTTTCAAGGCTAAATGCTATATAACCCACATTTTGATGTTATACGATCACAATGCAGTCACACAGTGTACTAATTTGTATTTACAATTCTAGGTGTAATCCCTGAGCCTCCCCCTGCGGTCTCACCGCTCGCCTACGGCAAAGGAGAAATCGCACCCGAAGAGCTCGGAGGGTTTTGGTGGTGTTGCTGTGACACTCCAGCACCAGCCACGGGCTCCACGGGGACAGAACACAAGACTATTGCACTTCGTTAGTGCGAGGGGCCGACTCCGGGGAGCGTGACAAGAGACAGCAGTGACAGCAGCTCAGGCGAGACAGCCCAGACACCGCCTGCTGACACCCCTGCTGCAAATGATCCCGAAAAGCAGCACAGCTTTAACCTGATTTCTCAAATCAACACAAGCCAAACACCTGCATCCCTCTGGTTTTGAAAAGCATTAACGGTAGCCTGCCCTTGCTATCGGAACGGATGAGGCACTTGGCTCCTCTTACAACTTCAAGTTGAAGTCCTGGTAGCCACTGCAATGCCCTCGCCCATCCTCTGTTTCAGGTTTCCTCTCACCCAGGTTACATTACCGAGGTCAATGCCTTCGCTGATGTCTTTGCAAACAGCAGCCAGACAGCTTAGCAACGAATTTAGGCCACGCTGAAATGGATTAGTTGGATGCAAACTCTTTATAGCCTATGGTACCATCGGTTCTAAATGGCATTTTTAAAAGATTTCGGATCCCTTCCTAATTAACTCATGTGTTTTTCCTGTACTCGCTTTCCTCTTTCCAGTAAAAGTGAACGTCAATAGTAACTGGAGGCGACGATGTAGAGTCTAACCCTGCTCCTTTCTCCCACACTCACAGTACCTCACCAGACCCATTTTGAGCTTTCTCCAAAGCCTGTCTCTGAAAACATTTAAAAACAATTATTTTATTAAATATGGAAGAATGTAGAAGTTTTTCCCCAGTATAAAATATGAATTACTTCCTAACCATTTTTTTTTCTTTTTTTTACAAAAAAAGCTAAAACACCACCTAAGATTCAGGGACTTTGCAATACATGTTACATATCTGCTTGGAGGCAGCAATTCTCCTGCTGCTCGGGGACTGCATGTTGGCTTAACTTTTAGCCAACATAGGTTGCCCTGTGCGGAGTCAGGAGTTGAACTCCGTGATCCTTGTGGGTCCTTTCTAACTCAGGATCTTCTATGAGTCTATATCCTTGGACTTTAAGTCACTCATTAAGTTCCTAACCAACTGCATATATGATTGTTTAATAGGAAATACAGAGTCCAGTCTCAATATAGATTAAGAAATTTACTTTTCATAAACAATCTGTAATTAATGAATTTTACTTTGAAAATGCTGGAAAATACCAGAAACCATATTTCATAGATTTTCCTCAGTATGCTTCAAGGTAACTTTCCTTTTAAGTCTCAAAAAGTGGCTGCTTCATGTTCTTTCTGAAGCACAGTGGTTTCGATCTGGTGTTTATTTGGATTTTCAATTGAGGTTAATACGATCACAAACAAGCAAACAATGCAAAAAAAATAAGCATATCTCTGTATGTAATGATAAAGATTTTGGTAATTTTTGATCACTAGGACAAAAATAAAATTAAGAAACAGATGTTTCCTTTTAACGATCATCATTTATTAATTGAATTGATGTATTCCTTAGTAGTTGTGTTAAAAGTTGGCACTACTACTGAACGGTCCTTGCCTTCAAACGCTTATGATCCAAACAAAGAGGATGACCACATGGTAAAAGTGAAAACAAACATTAAAAGGGTAAAGGCTTGATGAGATAGAGTTGGATACATGGCATCTCTATAACTAAACCCACATCTTCCAGCTTTCTGCCCAGCCTCTCACGTCAATCCCATCCCTGCTGGGAATGGACTTGCAGAGTCACCCATCCATGCCTTCACCGACCAGTCGTACTCTACCAAAACCTCTCCTGCTCTCAGACACCTCCATCCTCAAGTCCATGCCTGAGAAAACATTTTTCATCACCCGCACAGCAATGAACCGTATACATGGGAATCTTTAATTGAGACACACAGGCAGGCAAGTCAGAGAAAAATAACAATTTGTGGGCTCTTGTAGTACAAGGCACTGAAGTATAAGACACCGACAACGCTGCATATTTATGAAGCAGGAAAACTTAGAATGTGAGACCAGGCTGAGAATCCACTCTGAACTCTGCATCAGGGAGAGCAGGCAGCTGTGCTCGCTCCAGAGGTAAGTGGGTCATGAGTCCTTCTCCTGCTCCCTGTTATCTCTTAGGAATAAAGAGCTTCCTTCAGCCCTGAAATTCGTGATGACAGGCCTTGTCTGCTGGCCAGCAACTCAGATGAATGAAAGGAGAACTTCTTCCACTCCCAACTCCTTTCTCCCAGGGGGGACCTTTTTACAGGAGACCTAGATCCAGACTGAAGGGTGTGTTATCCCCTTTTACTCCCCCCACTAGAATAAAAGCACAATTTAGTACTCTTTAGAAAACTGAACACATGAAATAGCGAGCAGAAATTAAACATAAAGCCTGCAAAGCCTTTAGCAGAGATTGTATAATGGGAAAAATTAGTGGTATATCAAACCCATAAATAAGGTGCAAGAAAACCCTTAGAGGACTAAAAAAACCTCAAAACTTGTCTCATAATGAGGTGACAGACTACTGGCACACCCAGAAAGTGTTTTACAAAGCGACACGGGTCAGAGGGTAAAGGGATAGAGTCCGGTTAGCAGCGAAGTGATAATGAGAGTCACAGCGGTGACACCGCAGGTCACACACCTTCAGAAATGAAGGTGCTGCACAGGGGAACTGCTGACCTTATGAAACGGATAGGGATGGCCAGTAACAAACGGAGCAGGTGTCAGGTAAGAAAAGACCTGCTTACGTAGAGGTTATAGGCTGACACGTGCCTTTTAGCAGTGAAAACCTGCCATGTAATAAGGGTAAGGCAAGCAATTAACAAAAGGTATTGCTTTCTAAAAGGTCAGGCACTACAAGGGACTAATCAGAGAAAGGACTTGAGACCGCGAGAGGGAAACTTAAACCGTCTGCTGAATACCTGGCACTTAGCTGGGAAAGCAAAACAGGATAATGGGATGTATTGTATTAAGGGAAAGCATCCCGGCTGCACTAGGAATGGTACTGTAACAAGAACTGCTGAGATAAAACCCAGAATCCAAGCCTGGCATTTTATGGGAGGGAAATTCAAGAAGCAGAACAAGGCAATAAATGTCAGCTGGTGTGGTCAAAAACTGTACGTAGTAGGCATAGAAGTCAGAAAGGCTAATTTATATGCTTTAATACAGGAGGAATTAAACTACAGTATTAATTTGACATTTAGGGGATCACAAATGATGCAAGAAAGATGACAGGTATTGCAAAGATGCCTAGGTCATTTTTGGGTATTTCTTCTGGGAGTAAATTAATACATAGAGCAGGTTTTTAAAGATGGATTTTTCTGTGTGGGCTGATGCCACATGCACACAAAGAGAGAAAGAGATCACTAATTCTTAATTTATAATTGTTTTACATAAAAAAATACCATTTATATTGTCTGGATTTTTAATCAATGGGAATTTTGAGTGCTTAAATGGAGAATAAACTGAAATATCAACTAAGCAATCAGAGAGACTAAAAGGATCTTCACTGCTTCGCTGTCTTCTGGAAAGTTACACAGACATTGCCATCATTCTGCAATCACAAGCTACCTATCGTGCAAGATTATCAAATGATAATGTGGGTTGGGTGCTATTTGGAAAAAAGATTCAACCCACTCTCTCACGTGCTGCAATTAGAATACAGAAATTTTATTTTGGAGGTGTCTTATAAAGAAAAAGCAATGAATGCACACAAAAACCTTGGGGGAAAAAAAAAAAGAAAAGGAAGATTTCAAGAGGTAAGAGGCCTAGGACTAGGCCTAAGGAAAGACCTGAAATGTCGTACATGTTAACTCCAAAGCCAAAAGGCCCAACACCCCCTTCTTAGCAGCCTTCTCACACCTGCTCCTCGGCACATCCAAAGGCAGAGCCAGCTGATCTTTTGCCTCCTGTTTCCCAGCTGTCCCCAGAGGACTGCAAGAAGCTGCCTTCGGCTTCCCCCTCCTTTTCCACATGTAGTGATGGGTAAAGCAGCTATACGTGCTTGTTTGGAGCTTAAATCCTTTCTGCATATGTGGGGTACTGAGTGCTTTTACTCAGTGTCACCCAGAAGATCTGAGGATCTATTTGAAGAGCTACCTTTGCTTCGCTTTCCAAGAAGACGTGACTATAGAGACCTTTTGGGGACCTCAGCATATTTGTTGGAGGAAACCCAGAGAGGTACTTCCCACCTGAGCCCAGGCTGCGTTGCTGCAGCTCAGCCTGTCTCCGACGTGTGGCACCTCCAGGACAGGAACGCAAGGCCAAACAAACGAGCAGAAACCACTCTTTGCAAAAAATGGGCTGCAGTCTCCTGCGAATGGCAATCCGGAAAAAAAAAAAACCACTGGCAAGCTGAGTTAAACCCCAATAGAGCCAATAGGTAACCACAGCTGCAAAATTCTACTTACTCAGGGGCTCAAGGAGCTGCAAGTCTAACCCCGGCCCCTTCACAGACAGCTCTGTCCAGGTTTTCTATCCTGACATTGAAAGCAGGGTCAGGATCCAAACCATGAATCCCAGGTGTAAAGCCCTGAATAAGAAACCTGCCCCAAAGGGCAGAGGGGATTTCAGACACATCCTCACCTCCAGCTCTCCACATCCCATGCAGACGTGCCCGACTCCCAGCCCTTTAATCCTTGCATTGAGCCCACAGCGACCATGCCAGAAAACATTTTTCTGCCTGCTTTCCAAATCCCATTCTCTATAAAGGGATGTAGCTGCAGAGCAGCAGGTCAGATCCAAAGCCTACTTAAATGCATTCGTTTTGGTTGATGATCACTGAGGAATTTGTCAACAGCGTGGAGTGCTGCTCTCAAAGTAAAGATAAAAAAGAAGCCATCGCTAGAAATGTGATACTGTTGGACTTGACCCTGTCCCAGTGAAGCCCACCAGTAAAACTATTATTGATCTGGGTGGAAGACTTTAACAGCATTAATTTCTGATCTCAGTTCAGCCAAGTTTTGATCTTAGCAATTTACTCACCACTGCCAGAAAGTTCAGCCTTTCCCCTCTTTGCCCAAGGTTACAATTTCTCATCAGTAACATCTGAAATGAAATTATGTCTCTGAGCTCACTTTAATACCAAGAAACAAAGACTTTTTTTTTTTTTTTTTGCTTGGAGTATGTCTAAATTCAGTGATACTCTTTATTTCTCAGTTCCAGCATAAGTAGCTCCAAAATGTTAAGAATCAATTTAAAAAAAACCACTGGACTATGTCTACTACTGCTCTGCAGCTTCCTGACTACCCAATAATCTTCTAGCACTTCCACCAGTTACTCAAGCCATATTCCTGCCAGTCCCCTCATCTTTAGGGCATTAAGCTATAGAGAGCCACGACCCTGGATCAGAAACAGGCATTGTGGTGCTATTTCCCACCCCCCAAGGTCCGTAGCACCAACAAGGCTACAGCCCTGCTCCCCACCACTCTCCACTCTGGTATTTGCTCCATCTGTGTCATCGAATGGAGGAGGGGAACAAGCACATTCCCTGGCTCGGAAATGAGCAAATGTTTAAAACTGGGGGAAAAAAAAACAACCAAACAGTTTAGATGGAATTTCCACGGCTCATTTCTCTTTCCATTCCCTGGTACAAACAGAATAATAATAATGCCTGCTTGTTATAGCAACACCAAAAAAGCAAGAGCAAGATAAAATAATGTAGAAAACAATAGTTCATTTTGCTAGCCAAGCCACAATGAATCACCTCCAATCAATAACTAAATTATATTTTACTAACTTCCTACTAATGCTGTATGAAATGGGATTTCTAAAAGGATTACTAATAATAATTTAAGGACCTTTCCTAAGATTCTTTCTTTTTTATGTTGCATTCTATGGCATATAAAACTGTCTTAGACAATTACTCCGAAATATAAAATTGAACTTCTGTTTTTATTTGCTCTGATTAATTTGGCATTAAGAGGTTAGCCACTGCTTTATTGCAATCACACAGTTGCTTTAAATACATATAGGTATTGACGTTATTGATGTGCTGGTGCTAAACTCCCAGTACTTTAAATAGGTGTGAATTACTTAACTTTGGTGAAGTTGTCACAGCATGAGAATTTCTTCTTAGATACAAATCTAATGGTGCTTCATCCCCAGCAGATACATAAGCTCCTTGTCTCCCTTTCCACGTTCAGGCTACGCTATTTCTGCAATCAATTATCTTTCAACACCACATTCATAGGAGAAACATGTTACATTCACACAAAGGCAACCCCAGAGCCTGGGGTCACTGTGCTGCTACTTCCACAGTTCTGCAACTGACATTTCTACTGTCAACAGATACATTTCCGAGCTGTACGCACAACACACTTTTGGACCGAGCTTTGCTAAATTTGCAACCTGTCACCGTATTCAGACAGTGAGTGAGTTTTATGTCAAACTGACTATTTTGGTCTGAAGCTTGATATTCATCTTCTGTGGATAGAAGGGGAAGAAGCAACACCATCTGATAAAACTGGATCTTAATTATAAAAGAAAGGTATCTCATGCCTGTTTTCCCAGGTAATGTACAGAAATGCCATTCAGTGAATTCCAAATCCCCTGATTTGAGCCACAAATAAATTCTGTTCATTGTGCCAAGGCAATAATAGTGGGATACGTGTGCTCTGGGGGCAGGAGATGCTGGAGCCAGCCAGTCCCCATCCAGCCTCTGTACCCAGCTTTCGTTTGCACGGAGACCTTAGTGTAGAGGAGGTGAGGGAAACTGGTGGTCCCAGCAGTATGTCAGGGTGAGGCTGTGGTGTGCACAAACTGGAGCTGCCACAGTCTTCACGTTGCCTGCACTTACTTTTCCAGCTCACTGGGCTAGAAGGAAGAAGAGCAAGCTCAGGGAGTACCTCATCACAGTATTACAGTATTTAAAGAGCAGCCACAAAGAGGACGGAGGCGCTCTCATCACAAGGAGCCATGCACAGAGAAGACAAGGGAGAACGGGTACAAGTTGCAGGGGGAGAGATTTCATCTTGACATAAGAAGGAAATTTCTCACAGTGAGAACAACCATGCCCTGGGACAACCTCCTCGGGGATGCGATGGAGTCCCCATCACTGGAGGTTTTCAAGATGTGATTGGAAAGGTTTCTAGATAATCTCATCTGGGCTCCCTTTCCCACAAAAAGGTTGGACCAGGTAATCTTTCCAGGTCACTTCCAGCCTGAGTTGTTCTAAGATTCTGTGAATAAATGTAGCCCTGTGTAATGAAAAGTGTGGTTCAGAAATTCACTGAGGGGGGAAAGTAAGATATGGTTGGAGGAAAACATCAAAGAATTCTTTATCAAAGTCAAAACAAAAGAAAGCAAAGGAAACCATTTTGAGGTACATTCTTAATCTAAATTGGCTTTTAGTTTCACTGGGACTGAACCTGATAAGTCCTCACATTCCGTGCAATAAAACAAATTAATCTAAAATTGTAGTCAAGGCCTGCTGAACACCAGCTACCTTTGCAAGAGCATTAGAAAAACCTTTGTTTTCCTCAAGAGAAGCTTTTATCTCTGTCCTAACACAGAAAAGCCCAGCAAGTCGCTGCAACGCAGAGGTTGGCAGTCCAACAGCCCACCCCAGAAACGGGTCACTCCTCCTCTCCGCAAGGGAAAGAAACGGGGATTTTCATCCAGCTGCAAGCTGCCCCAATTGCCAATAATCCTACTGATTCAAGTCTTTAATAACAACCTACTAAGATGACAGTTACATAGGATGGTATTACTAAGACAACAATTATGGAGGATGCTATCCCTTGACCTTTATCCTGTGAAACTAGAATTGGTCTGTCGGGCCACCATGGACACAGCTGTCCTGGCTCATGGACTCCACTCGTGGCACTGCCTACGTGGTTTATGGCATCCCCTTCTTTCTGTACACATGGCTCTGAGGCTGTATTTGCAGCCTTTCCTCCTTAACCACTTCAAGCTCCCTTCCACTTTCAGACAAGGGATGACCACTTCCATATGGGACTATGCATTGATGACTACTGTTCAACCTGCTGGCATTATGTAGAAGCAGGATAAATTATCCATGGCCAAATCTGGGGGACCATGGGACACGGGGATGCGTCCCACACACAGCCAGCAAGAAGGCTGGGTGTCAGTCCCCAAGAAGCACACACCCCCCCATCCCACCAAACCCACACACAGTTTAAGACGACAGGACAGACCGTGGCCACCAGGTGCTGAGCTCAGCCAGAGAAGGACACCACCCGGCAGCTGACTTACTTGCAGCCAGCCCCATTTATCCCTCATTTCTCTCCATTTTCCCACAAATGCTCTTCCCTGGCCCACCTTGATGCCTCCTTTCTCCATCTTCAGTCCTTCTCACAGACTTCTCCTGGGTACAAAGTTTCTTCATCCTTTCCTTCCACCAGCCCTGTGACTCCGCATGTGGCAGGAGGAGGAGAGTCTGCCTTACTGTTTTGCAGGGCTGCGAAACATGGAAGATCTTTTCACTCCTACCCACTCAAAGGAGCATTGGGACACAATCTGGCTCTGCTCTACTCCAAAGCATCTCACAAAAATCCTGGTTTTAATGAGGAGCCTAACTTTAGTTTAATACGACAAACAGCAAGAGCAAGGGATCCATGCTACCACAGCACACCTCCAGTGTTATTTCTAAATCAGAATATAAGCAAAGAAAATTCTCCTACCAGTCCAAATACTCATCAAGTACATGATGACTCAGAAGGTAAATACCCTTTCTATGGCATCCCATTTCTCTCTATCATTTAGAGTGACAGCCCTGCTCTCACTGAATTAATAAAGGACAATTCTGCTTTGTAATGAATGAAATCAACATTCGCTCCAGTATGACTCGTTTTTCTGCACTGCTAAGCACTATTAGTATCTGTACTTCAAAACCTTTTGTTTTAACAGCGTTTCTGTAGGAACAGGCCTGGATTTCAAAAATTTATTCTGTTTTTCTGGGTACTCTATTAAAACATGGACGTGAACATAGCTTTAAGTGAGCTACCTAAGAAAAACATAGTCTAATAAATTTAATCTGATCAAGCTGCAAGAAGTGAGTATCAATTTCATATTCAAAGCATGATATCTAACTCCATGAAAAGACTGATGAGGTCCTCAGGGTATGAAAAATGATAGGATGTGATTGAATTATCTCAGCAGCAATACAGTTTCTTACATAAAAGCTAGAAAAAGGACACAGCAGGAGCTAACATGTTAAATAAGCAGAGAATGACGAGCAATTCCTTAATGCAATCCAAACCTTACATTTCTAATAATTTTAGCTACAACTGTCACTGAGGCTGTGCAAAATGAGACATCTTCAGGAAGAGCTTTTCTTTGCTCATTAACCAACTTGCTTCCACAAACCAGTGAGACAGTAGGTGCCAAAAGCATAAGTCGCTAAACTAGCCACTGTGGCTTGCAGAAACCCTTAATTTGACCTAGCTTCCAGACTCAGTCATTTTAACAACATTTTTCATATTGTCAATCATATATCAGTCCCATCTCTTTAAGCTACTCCACTAGTAATACCTGTATCGCTGAACATTGGAAATTTCAGCGTTATCTCAATTTTAGTCCCTCTCCCAACACTGTGCTGAAATAAGAGTCAAAAAGTCTGGTCTGAATTTCAGTGTGGAAGACGGGAATGACGTGCGCCTATGCCCCAAGCCATACAGCTTGATGACCCCCATCATGTCACAGCCTCACCATCTGACACCACGCTGACAGCCCTAGGCAGACAGGTTTTTAACACCATGCACTGTATCACTGATTTCATAATGACAATGCTTTTGGGCAGTTCACATCTCCAAAGTTTACATTTCCAAACTGTCTATGAGGAAGACTAACATGGCATCTTTTCCAAAGGCAATTGTAACTGTCAAACGAACAAGTTTTTAGTTCTTCACTCCATGAAAACATGAGCTTTATACAAATACAGAGACTGGGTGCAATTTCAGTCTCCTCTTGTTTACTAGGGTGGAAGTCATCTCACCTAACTTCGGGCATCCAAAAATCAGTATGGGGGACATGCTGCAAGCCTGAGTGCATACCTGCTCACTCTGTTTTCTGTGCTTGTTTAAAATTTTTGTTGGGATTGTGAGTTTATTTTATTTTTGGTGCAAACCACGTCTGTATCTCCTAGATTTCACTGTCACTCAGCTGCCAGCTCTCCTAATCCTCATCAATGCTTCTTGTGGTTCCAGCATGGGAGCACTGTAAACACATAAAAATCTTATCCTTCATTAGGAAAAGAAAAATAGAGCTTTTTAACCCCACCCACCCCCCACCCGCC